>OY728150.1:934492970-935692970 GCA_963277665.1 Viscum album
TACCTTTTTTTTGTGTTTATTTTTTAAAAAAATAGTTTTCCAAAGTTTAAATGGATAAAATACAGAACAGGAGAAAATTTTCCTATTACACATCATGAATCCTTTTTTCACGATGTTTAGTAGAGTTTTACAACATGCTACAAGTTGAGAAGTATGTTTTTATAGATGTTGTGGAAAACTACAAGTAGAAAATCCATTACACAATGTGATTTTCCAATACACATCATGAAACCTTTGAACACAATTCTTGCTCTAAAGATAAATCTTGAAGGAAGATACACATCATGAATCCAAGTTATACATCATGAGAAGAGTAAAATTTTAAATAATTGGAGGAGATACACATAAGGTACTTGTAGATTCGAAAACCATAGAGAAAACATGGATCAATATTACAGGATGTGGATTCTTATTACACATTGTGTAATATTTTGCGCATATATACAGCATTAGGGAATCAGATTTCAAATCTTATTTATCCATGAATTTTTTGTTCTTTTATTCCCCTCATTCTATTCTACTTCTTGACCATAATATCAAAATTTCTAAGTCTCCTTTTATTTTTTTACTTTAATAAAAGAATTGTGTATTGAATTCAAGGGTGTTTTTCAATCATTTTGCATCACCAAATCTATTTCTCTCATTGTTCACATTGAGTAGCAAGCCACGATGAACCATTTTTGTGATTGTTCTCATCATAATTTCAAGGAAGAGGTTAATTGAATTGTGTTAGATTCAAGATCTACATTTCTTAATCCTGGTTTCATGTTCATAAATTTTTTTATCCTAAATCATTGAATTTTTGTCAACTGTTTAACTTGGTATTTCTTAGCATGTTAAGCATTATTTCAATCCCTAATTTATCTACATTAAATCCTACCATGAGTGGATAAACCACCTAGGGTAGGGATTGAGAGTAGGGGTGTATGAACTCAATAAATATTTAATTCTCAATTTTTTAAACTTAAGATTTATTAATTAGGATGTATAACATTTTTTAATCCAATTCATGCGAACATCCTTGACCTGGGTATATTTTAATGAAGGAACCTATCCTTGTTGAAGTGGATTAGGTTATAAACAATAACTCGATACAATTTCTACATTCGAACCTAAGCATAATGCATCTAGGTTTTCACTATCTCCAGATCAAGGAATAGTCACCTCTTAGGTAGAACTAGTTGATTTGACCATAGTCAACTACAGACCTCTTCTTGATTTTCATCCTAAACCTTAGGATCCTACCAAGTTATAATTATGGTCATATTTTCTACAGAACCCCAAAATTGATCTTGATCCCTTCATTATTCCTGAATTCAAACCTCAACTGCATAGAAATAATTTTCTAAAACTAAATCAACTCATGAGGACTCCTACCCCAAGGTCTTCCAAGCCATGGGTTACCATTTATGTCCATTTCCTTGTGGAATCAACCCTGTACTATCTTTATGTGACATCTCAGTAGCAAGTAATGTCTTGGAAACAATCAAATTTAATTTGACCATAGCTCTCATGAATTAAATGATATATACAGGTGTGTCAGAGCTATTCACTCACCCATCACAAGGGTGAAGTTTTTTATAGAGCCTCCACTTCAGTTAATTCCATTCCTATGATCCCACAAAAAGGCACCATGAATACCCTAAGTTCAATATTAGATAACCCCTTCACATTTGTATCCTACTTGGGTATCTAATTATCATTCCTTCCTCCAAAACAACTATATCCACATAACCAAGGCATGAACACCAATGTGAATCCCTTCGATCATGTATTCCATTGGTAAAATTAATCTCTTGAGAAACCATCCATGGCTGATAGGACCCTGGGGTATTCATGATTGTATACTTCCTTGATAGTGAGGGTTCATATTGGGAGGACACTAGTGAGATTTTCCAAGGATAATATAGCTTAACATGGTTATCTTAGGTTTGATTCCGATTAACATGGGTTCTTAGTGGATGCCTTATACAAATAAATTATACATAAAAATCACAAACCTCATTCTAGGTATAATCCCTAGATATGTTCACATTGATTATTTTAGCACCAGGAATCATCAACGAGATGGGTATATGAAAACTAAGATAGCCAATACATAAGACCCAATATCTTCCTCATTAGTGTATATCCCCCATGAGTATATCCTTATTTATACTTAATAAATAATTTTTAAGAGACAACTACATTGAATCAAATATATCCATGTATAATCTCCCCTTATTATCTCTCAGTTCCTAAGTTGAACTAAAAATAAATCATGTGCATAAGCCCTCACACATTTCAATCATAGGGTCAGATTCCCCAAGAGCCTTGTTATCCATCACTATATACTAGTTGATGGGAGGTGGATTCCAATGCACAAGAAGCTACACTTGTGAGCCCCATATATATTCCTTTCTTCTCTTATGAAAGATTCTGGATACCTTCTAGTTGTAATCCCCAAAAAATCATGCCACCATTGGTGATCTTCTCCTAATAATTCCTTAGTGAGCTATATCAGGGAAGACCCATATAAAAAAACATCGCTAAATTCTCTATTATCATCCCTTTTAAGACATAAACATCCATATCACATGATGTTAAAATACATGGTAAGGTCCTTCAACATGACCTTAAACTGTGCAACTCGGACTACATGGACTTTGATTCTTGTAAATAATGATATATAAGAAACCACCCTACAGTTCAAATCCCGCATCTAAAAATCATCTTTGTGATGCCATATTTCTCATGAAATCACTTTTTTCCTACCAATCTTGACAATATTTACCATTAAATAGGGTATCCTCTCACTAGGTAAAAATTCACTAGGTCCCTTCCTTGTTAGGCCATTCTCATAATGAATCCATAACCTACTTAGTATTCCATATACCAATGAACCAAACCAACCATATTTATCATTGGTACATATTCGCTATAAAACTAACCCATAATAATTGGTCCATTTTACCATTTGATTTCAACTAAAAAGATCTACTTATGCATAAATCCAACACCAACTATTTCTATGAATCTTCTACACAGTAGTCCACTCTACATAACTATAAATGGAATAGAGATGCAGATGGTTCCATTAAATTAAAATGTACCATGATATTCCTTTTCACATGACATTAAAATGTATAAATTGTCCTATTAATTGACATGGAAATAGTTTTTTTATTATTCATATCATATTGATATGTTGGAATTCTCTCTTAAAGGATTGATCCCAACACTGTAAACACCTACCACCTCCCTAGATGATGCTAAACATCAGAGTTCCCAATTATGTGTCTTTAAACTATAGTGTCACAAAATAATGAGGAGGAATATGGAGACCCTATAAAACACATAAATGTTCACATTGATGCATAACAATGTCCAATTTCTAGCTTAGGGGTAACTAGACCAACACTGGTATTTGGGAAGGATTCATGAACATATCTTAAATCTATAAGAGAGTGCCAGATCATGAAATAACTCCCCATAAATGATGTGATGATCCTGACCTCACTTCCACTCAAATAACATTCATTATGAAGCATTGCTATTAAGAAACCCCAGTGGCTACCTACATTTGGAGAGAAGGAGCATGAAGGTGTTCATGTCAAACTGTCATTGATGAGGGAGATTCTTTACTAATAAAAAATACAATAAAGTACAACCCTATATTCCATAAGGGATATCCACTTACCAGTACTAGTATAGTGTACCATTAAATATGATAAATATTCTATACGAATGAAAAATATATAATCATGAATAATATCACTTCACAATTTATACCTAAATAAATTATGCTCAACCAGATAATTGGGGGAGGATTTTTTTTTTGAAAAAATAGTTATATTTTAGGTTACTGAGTATCCATAAAGTATGAGAGATAATACCTAAGAGTGTTTAATTTTTTTAAATTAGATGCATCATTTATATGTTAAAACCCTACAATCCTTTTCAATATTTATTATATTTTTCAAAGTTATTCATTTTAATTCAAAAAATTAATTATTTTTCATTATAGTTCGTGATATTAAGATTGTTTATTAAAATTCATGATTCAATTATAAGTAATATGTTAAAATATAATTTAAATGTTATAATTCTATTTCCTCAATATTATTCTTTCCATTAATAATTTATACTACATCCACCCTCTATTACTTTTAGAATCATTTTATTGGTTCCATTCAGTTAAATACCCTAATAAGAGGGATGGATCATCATTTTTTGTATTAAAACATTCCCATTATGATATTATTTCATCATTAAAAAACTCTCATATCTATTATTTTTGAAATAATAAATAAACAAAAATCAAATAATGAAAAATACATAAAAATTTAACTTGCTTTACCCAAATTAAGATAAGATAAGAAGCATACAAAAGAAATGTTCCAATGTACCAAAATCACTAAAGCATGTAGTTCTTAAAATGCTTGAAATGAACTCACTATCCCTCTTGGTTTACAACCAATCACTTGTTAAAAACTCACTACTCTCTCTACTTAACTGTAATCATTCTTCCTTTGGTATACATACTTTGGTGATTTTAATCACATTTTTTTACCCCAAAATTTGTTTCTCATGAAGAACATTTTCATCCAAGTCATGAGAACTTATTTTCCAAATAAACTTATAGAGAGTTTGTGGGAAATTCTTTTTAGGGTCACATGAATTTTAATTATGGAAACCTTTATGTAACTTGGGAATAAATTAAAACCTTCCTGAAACTTTTCACGTTCATTCAACACAAATTCATTCTTTAAACATAGAAACTTTCATATAACTCTCTTATTCTAGAATATGGTATCACATTTATTTACACAAATAATGTTTTTTTAAATGATTTCAGGTAATAATTACGTTATCATAAGCCTTATGCAAAACATTACATTAAGATCATATCTAAGACTTTCTCACTTAAAATTTTGGGATAATAACATATTTATAAGCATGGTAGACTCTTTACATAACTCTTCAACAGAAATGGACCATTTTTTAAACATTCCACACCCATAAAACAAGAGGCCTCTATTTAATCTTGTGTACACAACTCACCATATTTTTGCAACTTCATTTCTGTATGCATTATGTTCACATGCCTCCTTGTTCTAAAAAGTCTTCCAAACTTGCATTGAACTCTTTCTTTTGTATAAATTTGAATGATCTGCCTTCAAATCATAATTTTCACACAACATTTAACTTGTGTGAAAACTTTCCTTTTCCTTGAAATCAACATTGATCTTACTCTAAATTTATTCTCCCAATAATTTGAAAAAAAACTGGAGAATGTCACCACTTTAAACATGAAACTTCCTAGAAACCCACTAACCAACATTAAAGGATTACCATCATGAAATCCCAATAGTATACTATACTATGGAGTATTTTAAACATTATTTTTAAATAATATTCCAATTTTTCAATAAACACTACCTTAAAAACTCTAAACCAGCATATGAAGGTATTTTTTCCGACAATCACCCCCTTTGGGTTTGTTGAAAATACATTAGACTCCTTACCATTATTTTGAAAAAAAAACTAGCATACCAACTACTTAAATAACCATTTTTATTTTTGTAGCAACATATATCTAACATTATATAGTGATAAAATTCTTGCTCAACATGTACTATAATCCCGCATAAGACAATCTTGGTGTGAGAAACAAGAGTAATGTGCAATGTTCATTAAGCAATCACTTTGGTATTGATGCCAATTATTGAATATATATCAATAGAAAATGTTGAATCATTATTTTAGAACCTCCAGTTTCAAGTAAGTAACCATTTGTTTTTGTATTTTAAGTATATATATTGTTTGGGTGAAGTTTGGGATGGTTTGGAGAAACCATGGAATATTTTCTAGAACTTTCTATAGGTGTGAAATTTGAAAAAGTTTAGTGGAAACCATTAAACACATACAACAAACCATGCAAAGGAATACATGGGATTCAAGGAAGGTTCACAATTAGGTTCATGGTTTGTCCAAAATGTGTGGCCACTTAGGAGTAGTCATGTAAATCGTAATAGAGAGTAAAGCAGGGTAGGCACATTGTTTGTCTAATTGTGTGAGACAACCATGTTGGGGGTGTTTAGAGAGAGAGGATGGAACACGGTTGGCGCAAATTTTTCCAAACCATGAAAGTCAACCAAGAACGGTTAAAAGTTAGATCCTAAAAAGTGGATCGAACTCAGTTTACCCCATAATCCCCTCATTTTTACTCCATTTCAACCCTAATTTTAATTTTCTTCCTCATAAAGGTTGTGGAGACTCTACCCTTTGATCTGGAAGATATCCAATGTAAAATCTTGGTGTGTTAAAGCCTGATTCCCTTGGTAAGTCTTTTTTCTCGGTTAATTTCCTTAGATCTACTTCTCTTCCATATATTAGATTCAATGATCTGATCCAATGGTGATATATCTATGATACTAGATGCCAATCATGATGATATATGGTTGTATTGATGTTAGGTAACGATATCTAAGGAAGTTTTTGGAGATTCAACCCGGTTTTGTTGAAGAATTGGTGTCCTTCTGCGTTTTCTCCATTGTTTCAAGGGATGGTGGCATCAATCTCGACTCCTATTATTAGAACTTGAAATCTTAGTTTCAAATTTATTGAATTTCATGAAATTTATCTTTTAATTGATTTAAAAATCTTATTAGAAACCCTCTTTAGTGATGGTTTTTGGATTTGTGAAAATTGGTTTTCTGTAATGTGATTTGTTTATATATTTTAGAATTGTGATTTTAAAATGTGGATTTGTTTCATTCATGGTAAAAAGGATATATAAAGGGTTTTCAACCAAAAAGATGTTTTATTGAAATGGATTAGAATAGTTATTTTGGCATGGTTTTGTTATACATGGGTTGGTTTGAGCTCAGGCCTTAGACATGACCCTGAATAAGGTGTGTGTAACATTAGCGTACAAAATGGGAAATGATCCTAGATAAGAGGCATGTTTCATTGGGAAATAAGGATATTGGCCATATTTTGATGACTTATTGGATAGATGATAAATATATCAGGTGCATGCAATTGTCACCTAAAGAATGCATGTGTGGGTGTGTGATTGAATCACATATTGGGTATGCCAAAAAGGAATGTGAAATGGTTTAAAGAGTTACATGTTTGTCTTCTATGGAAACTAGTTTGTAATTGAAATTATTTTATCTTCTGATATAAAATGTTTCAAATTTTTTTATATAAATTTATTTATATAAATGTTCTAACATGATATTTAATAGTGAAGTGAGTTGGGAAGTCATTTGGGGAAACCCTACTGTGTTTCATTACTCACACCACCATTTTTACTTTTGTGATTTTATACATATTGTCTATCAGGATTTGTTTAGAGAGAAGTTATAGCATATTTTTAGTGATTCATTTTGGTAGTTTGGCTGGATTGTGTATTTGGGGCATGGTGAATGTTTGGAGTTGTAGAGTCTTGTCTTTAGAGCCTTTAAGCTTTGTCGTTTAGTCTTCTACTTTGGTACTCTGAGTTTGTTTACGGTGTAATTTTGTATTATCTTCTTTGGTACTTATTTAATTTTTATTACATTGTTAACATGAATCATATAATGGTTTTCAGTATGGTATAATTGGGTGTGGTTGTTTTATTCTCAAAGGAAAAAAAATCATCCCCAAAATTGTATCGAATCCCTTTGTATTCATTGCCAGCCTTTGGTACCTTTGGAATGTCACCTAAGGCCAAGTATAAATTCTTACTCAACTGAAGATAATGAGGTGGGGAAAGATGTTTCAAATGGTATCATTCTTGGTTAGTCTAAATCATTTGGGATAAATTTTGTCATTTGTTTTGGTCTTAGAGTTGAAAATCATTCTGGTTTAGTCCTTGTGTGGGTTTTTAGAAAGGAGTAGGATTTTTGGGACTTGGAATGTAGACCATAGAAATATGTAGCTACAGTTTTTATGATGAACATTAAGTTACCATGGGGTTCGGTACATAAGTGTTTTGGAGATGCTTATAGGAGTTTTAATCTCATTTTCCTGGGTTTAAGAAATGAAATTAGTATGAAATACATTGATAGAAATTACATCCCACAAGAAGTACATCTTTAATTTTGAGTAATTATTTAAGTTTTAGTCCAAAAAAAATTATTTTTTAAATTTGTTGAAATTATTTTCAAATGTGAGATTTTGAAAAGGCATAATACGGGCATTTTGAAAATGGATTAATTTTCAAAAGGGGTGGTGTAATTTTAAAAAATGGTTGAATATAGAAAATGTTGAATTTTGGGAAATCCTTGTTGTGATATATGATGTCATAGAATTTGAAATTGTTAATCCTTCAATTTCTAGAGAGTGAGCCTTATGATATTTTTTATTTATAAAAAATGGAACCTGATATGAATCGTAGAAACCAACTAGAAGAAGCTACTGAGAATGTAGGTGCACATGGGCATCAGGTGAACCAAGAGCTGGTTCAAAGTATAGTCCAAGATTTTTAGGATATGTATAGAGGGAATTCAATGGAGGAACCAAGGAAAGTGGGTCACTCAATTCAGTTCCATAAGTAGAATCCATGTATCTTTTGAGGTGATTTGGAACCAGAGAAGGTACAGGTGTGGTTCAATGGGATGAATCAAAACATTGATTTCCTTGGCACACTAATAGAGTTGAAGGTCAAGTTGGAATTGTATATTCTAGAGGATATTGCATGCCAATGGTGGGATTTATCAGTTCAGGATAAATTAGACCAGGGCCTTTCATGGGAGGATTTTGAATAATTTTTAAACAAACAATTAAATCCTCATACGTTTAGGATTTCAGTATTGATATATTTTTTCGTCTTTTAGTAGGAGAGCCTCTTAGTGACAGAGTACATGGATAAATTTATTAATTTAGTCTGGTTTTTAAAAAAATTCTACTAGTGCATCATTGAAGTCACTCATTTTTGAGTCGAGGATGAGGTAAGATATTCTCTCAAATATTTTCCTTCTCAATATAATAGAATATACAGATATGGTAAATAGAGTGGTGTTAGAGGAAATAGATATATCATGAGCTACAGGTGGAGGGAGTATGTTGATACCTATGGAAAATAGTAGGAATTCTAATTCAAGGAACAATCAGAAGAGGGACACCTATTTACAAGGTGGAAGTATGACACAAAATCAGATGGATGGATCAATGAATATTTCTCCACGACACAAGATAAAAGTTTAATGTTTTCAATGGGGATAATTCAAACACATGAAGAGAGAATATACAAAACAACCGAGAGCATTCCATAATTTCAATCAGATGGGGAATCATTAGCACTATTGTTGTAGTGCTCCAAAGTTGTGTGTTCTAGACACATCTCATGTGTCACAAACATCGTATACTTCAATGGGAAGAGGGTATCATAACACCTCTCATCGGTATAATTGAGCTAGACATGGTTATTCAAGAAATACCATGAATACATGGTAAGGTAAATCTCAACAGGGAAATAAAGAACATAGTGTAGTGAGTAAGAAGTTATATGGAGCTAAGAAAGTTATTATGGATGATCAATCTGGACTATTGATGGTATGAGTTATTAATTTTTTTTAATTATAGCCTTATGAAATCTTTTTTTGATATGGGTGCATCCCATTAAATTATTTTCTATTGTGTTGTTGGCCTTATCATTTTAAATGTTGTGATGACGCCTTTTATTTTAAAACATCAAATTCCTCTTAGTTAAAGAGATTTTAGAGCCTTTATATGTATATAATTTCTTATAATAGTTAAAGGATTTGAGTTGATATAGAATTTCTATGTACTTGATATGGATTTATAGGATATAGTCTTGTGTATGGATTGGTTGACGATGTTTAGGGATCACATCGACTGTTATACATGAAGGTTTAGTTTTATGACTAAAAATAGCATCAAACATCTCTTTATAGTAGATAGGAATGTAAAGACAGGTGCAATAAGATTTTTGGCATCAACAGTTGGAACGATCTCATATCATTTGGAAGCATTCCCTTTGGCGTCTATAGATTCTATCAAGAATAAAAAATTTCTTATGATTTTTGATAAATTTCAGGATGTTTTCCACAAATATTTCTTAGGGTTTCCACCCATAAGAGTTGTAGAGTTTATGAATGATTTGTTTTTGGGGACTATTCTAATTTCCCTTATGTCTTATTTTATGTCATCAATAGATTTATCGTAATTAAAAGTATAGTTTGAAGAGCTAGAAACCAAAGGGTTCATTAGGCCTAGTGCATCATCATGGGTAGTATTGGGTTTTTTTAAAAAGGCGGATAGAACTCCTCATATTTGTGTCGATTATAGTAATCTTAACCAATTTACAATAAAGAATTGTTATCTAATTCAATGTATTGATGATCTTTTTGGTCAATTGATTGGATATCAGTGGTTCTCTAAGATTTAATTTCAATCATAATCTCACCAATTGTGGGTTCGGAAGGATGATATTATAAAGACATCTTTCAGGAGTAGATAAGACCATTACGAGTACATGGTTATGCCTTTTGGACTTATGAATTCACCAGTAGTCTTTATATAATTGATAAATGTGATATTTAAAAAATATCTAGATTCTTATGTTGTGGTGTTTGTGGATGGAATATTGGTGTATTAAAGGACAAGTTTTGAGCATGGTAAACACATGGAAATAGTGTTTGGAATGTTGTGGGATCATCATCTATAAGCCAAATTATCAAAGTGTGATTTTTGGATACATGATGTACATTTATTTGTCGATGTAATCTATGAAACATGTGTTTTTTTGGATCTAGAGAATATATAGGATGTTACCTCTTGGTAACCACCAAATAATGTCTTCCAGATACATAGTTTCCTTAGATTTCCCGGTTATTACTGAAACATTGTTCATGACTTTTCACAACTAGATTCACCAAGGATAGCTTTGACAAGGAATAATATTACATTAAAATGTAATGAATAATGGTTTAAATTTCTTCAAGAGCTACATATCCTCCTTACATTAGAACTAATATTGATATTTCCAGAATCAGGACAAGGGTATGTGGTGTATTGTGATGCTTTTGAATCTGGGTTGGGATGTTTTCTCTTGTAGGGAGATCATTTTGTTGCTTATGCATCACATCAGTTATGGTATCATGTGATTAATTACCTAAAAAAGTATTTAGAGTTAGCTACCATTTTACATACTTTGAAGACTTAGTTTCATTACCTCTTTAGTGAATAATTTATGGTTTTTACATATCCTAAGAGCTTGAAACATATTTTCTCATAAATATATTTGAACATGAGTAAATGAATATCAATGGAGTACCTATAAATGTTTGACATTTACTTGATGTATAAATTGGGTTAAAGAAATTCAGTGGAATATTAATTAATCAAAAAAGACTTATGTTCAATTGGAAAAAGAGGATTTATATCAATGGTAGTTGATGTTGGTGATAGCTGACTTGCACTTGGATTGTATAGATCAAGGTAGTGCGGTGGTTTTCTTCCTGATTTCTTTTGTTCTTGATCTATTAGAGATGGAAAAAAATCCACAACCATTTGATTATGAATGTGTTTCTATGAGAGAAAAACTCAATGGTGGGGAGACCCTTGAGGGATAGAAGCTGGATGGGAGTTTATTTTTTTAGTTTTGAAATTGGATGGTCGAACCTTTGAATTGTTAGGAACAACTTCTTAATTATTAACACCATTTGAGATGGGTTGTTCATACTAGAATACAGAAGATTTATAACACATTAAAAACATGGTTTTGGTGGATCAGTATGAAAAGAAATGCGATTGATTTTTTTTGAGTTTATTAACTTGTTAGAAGGTTGAAGTAGAGAATCAATAGCCAGTAGGTATGTTTTAGTTTTTACCAATTCATGTTTCTAAATGGGAGAAGATAGCCATAGATTTTGTGAAAGGTCTCCCAAGAATTGTATGGAAAAAATATTCCATATGAGTGATAGTGTATCAGCTCACAAAGATGACCCATTTCATCCCTATTCTTGAATATCATACGGTGGAAAAATATTCAAGAATTTATATCTAAGAATTGGTAAAGAGGAATGGAATACTAGTTCCAATATTATCAAACCAAGATCATAGGTTTACATAACATTTATAGAAATACTTACAAAAATCCCTTCAGAATCTGTTGACTATGATTGCAGCGTATCATCCTCAGACTAATAGATAGTCTGAAAGGATGATACAAACATTGGAAGACATATTGTGGGCTTGTGTAATGTATTTTGGTGGATCATGGGAGAATAATATATCGTTAGTGGATTTATATTATATCAATAGTTATCTGGCTCCAATACATGTGGATACTTTTGAATCATTATATGGTCATCCTTATCGCTATACACTGTTTTTTGGTGGAAACAGGAGAGACTTCACTATTTTGGATGACTCTTATCCAAGAGACAATAGAGAAGAATCAGATGATCAGGAAGTGTAAGGAGATGTCTCAAAGTATTTAGAAATCATATGTGGATCATCATCAACGAATGTTTTCATTCTAGGTGGGTGATCATGTGTTCTTGAGAAACTCTCTGAGGATTTGGAATCACCATTTTGTAAAATTGGGAAATTATCTCCAGGGTATAAGGTCCATTTTGAGATTCTTTAATGGGTTAGTGTGGTGGAATATCAGTTGGAATTTTCACCATGGTTTAGTGTAGTGCATAATGTGTGTAATGTTTCTCAGTTCAAAAAGAATCAGACTAATCCAGACCATGTGATTTGATGATATCACATTGACCTAGATTTAGATTATTTCTTAGTACACGTGCCAGTATGGATTGTGGACAGACAAGAGAAATTCTAATATGGTAAAAACATTGGTCTAGTATGATTTTTGTGGCATTATGGTCAAATTCAGGAAGAGACTTGGGAAAGGGAGAAGGAAATGGTTGAGCAATGGCAAAAAATCATTCCAAAAAAATGGTGGTTTTATACTTTACATGGATGTAAATGTCAATGTTAAGGAGAATGTAGCACCAAAAAAGTCAATTAAGTAACTCTTTATTTATTTATTTTAAGTATATAAATTGTTTGGGGGAATTTTGGGAGGTTTTATAGAACTTTTGGTAAGTTTTTGGGGCTTTTCAGAGGTTCACAGTTTGAGCATGGATAGTGGAAACCTTGCAACACCTATAGGAAACCATTCAAAGATAGATAGGGGAATTTGGGAAGGTGAGCGATTTTTCCAAACTATGTAGCCACCTAGGAGAAACTGTGAAAATTAAAATAGAGGGAAAAACATAGTTGGCAAATTTTTTTTCTAAATGTGTGAGCCAACCATGTAGGGGGTGTCTAGAGATAGTGGTTGGTGCATGGTAACCACACAGTTTTTTAACCAGGTGATCCAACCATGCATAGTTAAACTTTAAATCCTAAAAAGTGTATATAACTCAGTTTATAGCCAAATCCCTTTATTTTTCTCCATTTTGACCCTACCTTGATTTTTCTTCCTCCCAAAGGGTATGCAAACTCTCCCCTTAAATCTGGAAGTGATATTTTGGCAAATCTTGGTGCATTCAGGCCCAATTCCATTTCTATGTCTCTGTTCTTGGTTATTATCCTCAGATCTTCTTATCTTACCTCTCTTGGATTTCTAAATTTGATATGTTGGGGATATATCTATGATATTGGATGTTAATCATGCTGATATATGGTTGTGTTGATGTCAAGGAGTTGTATCCAAGGAGGGTTTTTGTAGATTCAACACAGTTTTGTTGAATAATTTGTTTCATTCTTCATTTTCTCCATATTTCTCAAGGTAGGTGGCTTCACTATCGATTCCTCTTATTATAAATTTAAGGATTAGTTTTAATTTGATGGAATTTTATGAAATTGATTGTGTTTTTGATGTGAAAATCATGGTATAAACCCTCTTTATTAATGGTTTTTGGTTTTCTGAAAATCGGTTGTGTGTAAAGTGCTTTTTTTATGGATTTTGAAATTATGATTATAAAATGTTGATTTTTTTGTTCATGGTAAAAAAAATTGAAATTTTTTAAATGATAATTTTTTTTATTGAAATGGATTGAAATTTTTGTTTTGGTATGCTTTTTTCAAACATAATTTGGTGTGAGTTCATGCTTTCTACATGACCCTGAATAGGGTTCGTAAATCATTGGGGTACAAAATGGGACATGACCATAGATAAGATTCATGTTCCATTAGAGAAAAATGAGATTTTTCCACTTTGTGATGGCTTAGTGTATGGATGAGAAACCTCTCATGTGTATGGAATTATCACCTAAGTCAAGCATGTGTGGGCCTGTGAGTGAATCATGGGTTGGGTATGCTAAAATGAATTTCAAATGATTTAAAGAGTTTCTTGGATGTTTTCCTTGGAAAATGGTTTGGTATGAAAATTGTTTTATATTATCATATAAACTTTTTCAAAAAAAATTATAATTTGTTTTATATAAATTTAATAACATATTATATCCTACTGGTATTATTAGGTATGTCATTTTGGGAAATCTGATTTAGTTTCATTACTCACCCCTACTTTGGAACTTTGGTTCTTTTGTAGATATTTTCTATGATAATACATGTAAAGGTAATGTATCACATTTATTTAGGAATTCATAATGATACTTTGGGTTTGATTATGAAGTTGTAGAATGGATCATGTTGGGAGTCATCGAGTTGTGTCTTTGAAGTCTTTGAAGTCTTTGAACTTTGTAGTTTAGTCTTCCTCGTTGGTACTCTAGTTTTGGTTTGGTGCAGTTTTTATTATTGTATTTTGGTATTTCTTAAAGTTGTATTACTTTGTTAACATGCATAATATTGTGATTTTGAATATGGTATTCTTGGTTGTGGTTTTTTATTTTCAAATGTAAAAATATCCCCTGATTTTATTGAAGCCCTTGGATTTTATTGCCAGCCTTTGGAATCTTGGGGATGTCGCCTAAGTACAAGTTGAAATTTTCCATTGACTCACGCCAATAAGGATGGAAAAGATGTTACAATTCTCATCCCTAAAAACTACTCGAAAAATCACACATGGTAAACACTTGAATCATAAACACAAAGTTCACTTCTTTTTTAATTCATTTTCACTGATAAAACATCTTTAAAATCACGCTTAACCCAAAGTATTACCCCCCAAACCAAAAATGATAACTACTTTCATCATAAACCTAATGGACACCTCTTACCAGATTTTTCTTCATTAATAGAATAACTTCATTATCTCCATATTTTACTACTCCCCCAACTTCCTTACTCCTCTTGATTCAATAAATAAAATTTCTTCCCTTAAACACCTTTGATCTGTCTTGTTGTAGGTTTGATAATATCTCCCCCTTTAACACCTTTCATCTCCCTTTTAGAAACTTTGAACAAAATCTCCCTATTTTATGAAAAATATTTCACCACCATTTTCTAGAAACTCAAAGTCCGCTCCTTCATGGCCAAAAAAATAAAATAATTGGTTTTAGTAAATAGGTAAATTTTCTATATACCTCACAGAGTGGGGGTTAAACATCTATACTATTTTTGTTCAAGGATCAATTAGACTCCTAAAGTCAACCAATTATTATAAAAATCTTATTTAAGATAGGCCTTTTTTATTAGTTATACGACCTGAAGTTCTATATGCATGTACTATAGATTCACCAACCCAAGATCCACTTTCTTTTTTATAAAGTGACAATTGATTTCAATGTTGTTTTTTATTGGGTGATAGACTTTATTTTTTTTAAGATTAATAGTACTTGAATTATAAAAATTGATCTTGATCAAAGACTTCACTTAAACTCCCATATCATTATAGTGTTTTTTTAAACAAAATAATTATGTAAATTATTATATAGCTTCAATATATTCAACTTCTATAGTTTTCAGTGAAATAAAGTCTTCTTTATTTCTAATCCAATTAATACACAATCTACTAAGATAAAATGTACAACATAATATTTGATTTGTTTCTACTAAACTAGCCCGGTCAACATCTGTATATCCCAATAACTCATATAGAGATGCTTCACTATATAGAAATATAAAATCCACCATACCTTTTATATACTATAGTATTATTTTCACTCTAAGAAAGTTTATTTCTTTGAGAATACATTGATACTAAGTCTCCTCACATGTGGAAAATAAAATTTTGGGTTGTTTTACTAATAATTAAAATATTCTTCCAATGATATACCTATATTATATGAAATTTATCACTATTCCATCTTCATCCCTCAACAACTTCATCCATGTTTAACTTCTATTGTCATTATCTTGGAATTATCCATTCCAAATCTTATTAGTTCCTCTATAGAATATTTAAATTGAGAGATGAATGTACCATTATTTTCTTGTGACGCCTATAGACCAATGAAAACATTGATTTATCCAATAATCAACATTTAAAACTTGTAATTCATGAATTCTAAAAATGTTTTTCCCTATGATACATTTGATCCACCAAATATTATTTCGTCATTATATACTAGCATTATCATTGTTTGATAACTCTTATTTCTAACATAGATATTGTAATAAAACTTTCCTCACTATAAATCAAGATTATTAAAGTATTGATCCATCTTGAATACCATGCTCTTTGTGCCTTATTGATCCCATAAAGCACCATATATAGTTGAAACACTGTATTCTCATCTTCATGGACATGAAAATCATCTATTTATTTATATAAACCTCTTCTTCTATGATTAAATTTATAAATTTTGATTTAAAATCCGTCTGGAATACCCAAAATTTCCTATGTACTTTTATGGATAAGAATAGTTAAATTTCATACAACCTTACCTAAGGGTAAAATATTTCAAATACATCGATTCCTGTAAAATGGGAGTATCCCTTATAGACCAATAATGTTTTTTAATCACCTATAAATCTACATTCTGTGTTTTGTGAAAAACCCACTTGGTCTTCAGAACATTATTATTTTTTGACCTTGAAACAATCTCCCAAGTATGATTATTATTGATTTGGTCAAGATCTTCATTCATCACCAGAACGTAATTATAATCCTTTATAGCTTATTCAAATCAATTTAACTATACCTAATATAGGAAATATGTTTTCTATAGAGTCTTCATTGTCATTATCTACACTTTTTTTATCTAAACATCGATAATATCATGCTCATAAATTTCGTACCTACATTTTGGATTAAATGTATAGAAAATTATAACTTCACCCTACTCAACAACAGTTTATTATTTTAAATATACCTCATTCCCTTTTTATCCCCTTGAGTTACTCAACTATTTACCACTATCCACTTAAATATTTTTACTTTTTTAAATATTCTACTTTTTTTCCACTACAATAATATCATTTCATTCAAAAAACTTTCCTAACCACTTATTAAAGAACTAATATGATTTTATTTTTATTGATTATTCAAGGAATATCCCTTTATCTCTATGTGACTCAAAATTCATGTAATTCTCGTAATTAAGAATAAAACACTTTCCTTTTAATTTTTGAAAGTATTCAAACATCATTATATTTCTATACCATGGCTTATATGGAGTATTTTCATCCCCAAGACACAATAAATCTTTATTATAAATATTTATTGATGTTAATAATGAGTTTTTTAAAAAGTTTCTTATAGGTGTTTCTCAATAAGAAATATTTTTGAAATGTTGGTTATGATTTTATTTCTCCTTTCAAAAACACAATTTTTCTAAGAAGTTTTCATTATTGAAACTTGATGCCTTATCCCATGATTCTTGAACTAATCATACACTAGAATGTTTGAAAAAAAATGTAATTATTGGTATATAATTTCAATCATATTCTTTAGAAGATTCTTTTTAGTATCCCCCTAATATTGAGAAATAAAACTGAACACCTCATACTTTTGAGTGATAACTAATTTCCATGTTATCCTTTTGTAATCATAAATGTTGAAAATTTAATATTTATTTCCATCAAGATATCTTAGTTATATAGAACCATACACATAAATATGAACTAATTCGAGAAATATTGTTTATTTATTTTTGTTTTTATTTTATGTTATTCAAGTAATATACCCTTTTTTTAAATATCACACTTTTCTGTATAATCACATGATAGATTATAGAGATCTTGCACTCCATCATTATTAACCAGATATTCCAAATAATTTTGGATTAGATCACCAAGATACTTATTACATAATATATTTTCTTCCTCAATGAATATAATTAAGATATATTATTTTCCATTGATGTGGTAAAGATTCCCCTTTGTGTTCTTCCCATTCATAAATATTGAATTGTATTTTCCTTTGAATATACACATATTCTTGGTAAATTTTATTGCATTCCTTGAGTAACACATTTGAATAACACTTATAGAGTTGTCACTATGACCACCAAAAACTAGTATAGTTGTGTATCTCATTACCTTTCACCAAAATTTATATTTCTTCAAGAAAATAATCTTTAGGCCTTTATTATTTCCAAATATGATGGAACCTTATTTGTTTTACCTGATAAATTTAGAAAAATTATTATTTTTTATCATGTGGGATGTGCATCCACTATCAAGGATCAATATACCAACATGATCTAATGAATTTAGGAAAATTTCTATAATTTTTACCTTCTTTTCTCTTTTATTTTTAATCCATGAATTTGACTACATACCTAGTGTTAATTGACATGTTTTAATTTCTTTGAAATATGTTGGACCAACATCATTTTGAATAATAGAAAATTAATTTTTTTATCAATATGGATTATTCCATCAGTTACATTGCACGAACACTTTGGGTCTTAATCAACACATACATATTCATTAGCGATGATCATTACTTTTCTATATTTCTAAATCCACCACACCAAAAATAGTGACCATAAAATACATGTTTACAATATTAAACTCTACTCATATATCTCTATTACTTTGTTCCCTTTATTAAATTTTAAATATGAAATAAATATTTTGAGAATATTCCATGTTTCTATAATAAAAACACCTAATACAATGAATATTGTTTTGTGACTCTTTTTATAGAACAAGTTTTCCATTGGGTACTCTAATTATTCTTATTCTGAGTTAATCCCAAATTACCTTAAATCTTTGGGGTGGGATTTTGTGGCTTGTATTCAACCATTACTACTATCTATTTTCATTAAAGACCTATATAAAATTTTCAATTCTACGGTGTATCTTGTTTCTCCTTATATTCCTTTGACTATTTTTTTGACCTCCATCCTCTAATTTAACTTTATTTATCAACATTATTACTGTATTTCTGGATATAATACCAATATTAAAGATTCTATATTAGTATTCTACATTTAATTTCAATACTAAAACATCATCATTACACTCTTTGATACTATTGACTCATTCTTTCACTATGTTATTCAAACCGAAAATAACTCTGGTTCATTTTTTATCATTGATCTTATGCTCAACAACCTTCTCTCGGTCAACTAAATTTTCATATTTTAATTTTTCAATTTCAACTCTCATATTATAATTATCCTCTTTATATTGTTTTATATAGAGTATTTCATTATGAACTACTCTATTTAATTTCTTCTCCTTAGATATTAAAACTTATATATATTCAATATAAGCATCTAACTCAGCATGGAGATCAAATCTCCCTTCAAATTTACCTTCACCGTCATCAAACTATTCATTTTATAGATAACTACCTATAAATACCACAATATAATCTTCTATATGGTCTTTACAGAATTCAATTTCTTATAAACAATTATCCTCCTTTTAAAATAGTTTATCATTCTTCAACTTCATCATCCTCATATTCATCTAGATATTTTTTAGGACATATTACTATAAGGTTCCAAAATTTCCGCATCAGAATCATGTAAGTGGCTGTTTCCCTTTAAAAATTCATTTAACTCTTTATATATTTGAGGAATGGAATGACATGAATACATCCAGATATAATTATTTTAGATCATCATTTATAGTAAACTTATTAAAAGATCTGAATGTCACCTCATTAGAATTCCCCTTTTCACTGGCCTCATTTTCTTCATTCCACATTTCTTATGAAACCAGAGTACTATGAATGTAACGCCCCAACCCCAGTTACCCAGAGTTAGTTATTTATTACATAACATTGGCATGATCACAAAAGATCAAGTCTCGAAAGACCGATTAGTTTAGTAGCCATGGAAACACTAGATACATTCATAACTCTTACATAACATCATAAAGTGAAAAACTACAACAACATAGTCTCCATAGTACACACTCATATCCCCTAAGACTATACCTATAGGTCAGTCATAAAATACTTCTTTACATCTTGGGAAAAATAAAACATAGAAAGTGGTGAGCTCAGATGCTCAGTAAGGATAAAAATATAGCAGAATATTTCATAAATAAGTATAAAGATTTAAGGCAATGTATAACTAAAACAAAAGCCTTTTAAACTTGAACTTCAGCATAATATGGAAAAAATAAAATGAAATAATGTCATTTTCTTATTCACATGGATATTCTACTAGTCGAATAATCACATTCAATATCAATAACCACTTTCATAATGATGGAATGCATAATGTCAGACTATCATAACCACATAGTCAAGGCCTTGTGCCGAGACTACAAATAATATTTTGTCAAGGGCTTGTCCTAAGACACTATTTTGTCTCATGAGACCTACCGATTCATCTTGGAGCTATATTAGGCCCTACCCGTTACTTTCTTAGTCCAATGAATTCGTCATATGAACAGGTTTAATCATAACATACACATTCGTATTAAAACTAGCATACAAAATGTCAATACATTCTCCATAAACCTTGAATGGTATAAAAAACACATCCACAGTCAAACATATCACAAAACCTTCAATAAAATATGGAAGTTTTGTATCATAATAAATCAACTTCAAATAAGCTTAAAATCCTTCAAAGGATGTTGACATAGATGAAATCAAAACTATTTAAGAGAAATATCTCTTTTTTTAAATCATTTCAAAGTCACATAATTATAATAGAAAAAATTGACTTTGAAAATATTCTTATAAGATTTTAAGGGAAGCTTCGATGATTCTATAATGGCGGAAAATATCTGCACCTACCGTATAAGTGAAAAAGGACATTCTTACCTTAATTTTGTCGAAAAGATTAAAAAAAGACCTTTTTTGGAAAATGATAGAATGATTACTTTATAAACATCTTATAAAAATTCAAAAGAGGGTATAAATGAATTTAACCCATAGTTTATAAAATAGTAAGAATGTTTTGAAATACATTTTTAAGAAACATGGATGTGGATGATAAACAGGTCTCAGTAGATACTTACGTAAAAACAACCTCAGGTAATAAAGAGATTGTTAAATTAACCATTACCTTGTACTTTTCCTTGGTCGATGGTAGGTTAACCTCCTGTATAATAGTGAAATAATTGTTATTAAATTATAAAAGAATCATATACATTAATATTATATCATATATTATTTTTTAACATTGTTTTGTTAATAATATCTTAGTATTATCGTCGTTTCGGGTGTTAACGGATTCGTTTTCCTCTATATTATTTATTATGTGAGTCATATTTGTTAAGGATGGGATGTATGTTATTCATATCCAGAATGATATCAAGTATTTAAACATTATTTTTAATCATCTAATGAAAATTAGTCTTGAATGGATACGATGGTAAATGAATCTCATCGCGTTCGTGGAGACGGTAATCTGTACGTATGCACGAGCGACAATATCATTCTTTTGATATTAAAATAATATATAATTTGATGGTATATCATATATAAAAACTAATTATCATGTTATATTTATTATTTACATTAATTACAGATCATTATTATACCCATCCAAATAATAATGTATTGAATAACAATTACACCACGACGTGGATAAGGTAATCCGTACGTACGCACGTATGGTGACATGTCATTAGAAGAATGGATAAAATGATGAATATTTTTGTACCATATTTATAATAATATCAAATTATATAGAATATATTTTAGTTATTATTTTATAATGGAAATAACAAATAAATAGGAAGTGTAAGAAGAAAATAACTTGAAATATGGTGGTGAAATTATTACCTCTTCTTCGGGTTCTTTCTTTTTATTTGATCAAAAGGGATCCTTAAGTTGGCTTTATGACCAAAGGAGGGCCTCTATTATGAATTGAGGGAAGTTGAAAGGATATTTGGGTAGTGGATGGAAGAGCCAAAAGGCTTTGAAGGTGTGAATTATAGAGAAGGGTGAGTGCCCTTTTATAAGAGAGGTGAGGGGCACCTTAGGAAAATCTAGAAATATTATTTTATAATAAAATCATTTTCAGATAATAAGGCTCCAAAATGGATTATTTAAAGGCTAAGGTGGGTATGGGTCTAAAACCACTCAACCAATAGGTTTTAGACAGGTTTGGATCACTATATTAACTTTATCTTTCAGATTTACCACTTAGTTAAATAGTTTTACATTTACCATGTCTCTTTGTATTTTTATATTATATGTTTAATAAACTTACTATATACTTCCAAGAGAACCCCAAGTTGTTCATTAATGGTACACCTATCATTATATAAGTCCTTTGGTCAATCATTAGTATTTTAGGAATATAATATTAAATAATAAAATAATATTTGTTTTAAAAACTCTTTTGTGTCAATTTTGACACTATTTGGTATTTTGTTTTTTCTAAATTAATAACAGCATTATTACTTTGATAAAAATTTATCTAACCAACCATAATATGTCATATTTACCTATAAAATTAGTGTAATTCATAAAAAGTCTCAAATTACATTTATTTTGATATTTATAAAATCAATTATTTTAATATTTGATTAATTAGGTAATTACTGAATCATCATTGTTTCATAAATAAATTAAATTATTTCATTTATAAAAATTATAAATAAAATAACATTATGTATTAAATCTTTTTATATTTCTAATTAATATTTATAACTGAATTTATCTTATTTATAACCCTATATTAAAAAAAATTTAGTTATTAAACTTTGATTTTAACTCTTTTAACTCTTCTTTGAATTAAATAATAATAAGTGTCCTAATCTAATCCAGGTGGACCAAATAGGTTCATATTTTATTCCTAAGGTTGATTTTGGTCGAATTATACTTATCCAATAGAATTAGGACATGTGTTAGGGTAATAATAATATCATTTTATTCTTAATTACCCTATTTACTTTTAACCGTGGTAAATAAAAGTAAAAAGTTACTATGCACCAAAAAAATTATCTTATTGAACCACATTTTACTCCTTGATATTAATCGTATCTCTTGGATTTTATAAATTCCACTCACAGAAGTGGTAAAATTAAGTTTTATGTGAATTTTCAAATTCTTCTAGGAGGCGGGTAAAAGACGGTGAAAAGTTCAATAAAATTATTATATATCTAAAATTATTATAGACCGAATTCAATGAATTACATTGAAATTATATAGGTATTATGTATATATTTTTACCTAAAATAAATTTAAATAAAATAAATAATTATTTAAATAAAATTTTAGTTTTAAACTATAACTCAATGTTTTTCACTATTCATCATAAATTGAAATTTTTCAGAAAAATACCAAAAAAATCACCCTAAGCTAATTTCAATATTCTGAATCCAAAAATGAAGTCCATTTTAAAAGATAAAATTTATAAAATTTTTAAAAGTGTGTATTACTATTCATAACGAGTAGTTTTATTGGTTGTGGTGTGTTAGAACTCGAAGTTGCGTACAACACACGCTACTGTATTATTCAAAGAGAAGCGTATCGTGGAAGCTTGGGGTGTTACAATGAATACAATACAACATAATATCCTTTAGATCATTATCCTCAATCATAGAGAATTTTGTATTTAATAAAGGAATAAACTTCCTCAAGATGTGCTGGAATATATTTACATCATCGAGGATTTCCCCAAGACCATGCTTGTCTACCATAATTACATTTACCCCATCAAATAATACATCAACATATTCATTTGGGTGAATACTCAAGTCTTCCTAATTGTTCCAAAAAAACTATAATTTATCTTCTCATACATTTGAGTCTCAATCTTAAATATTAATCATCTTTTCCAACATGGCATGTGATTATTTAAAAGACATCGCCTTTATGTAGATTATGTTGGACAAATCACCCCATAAAGCATTGATTCGAAAAGTGCCAGCATCCAGTTCTTTATGATATCCATATGATAAATCCACACTATTTATACTAACTTAAACCATGCATATAAAATGTATAAACATACTTACCTAATAATTGTTATTAGTGTTCTATTTCATTCTCCTATATCTAAAAGTTATTTCCTTCAAAGATTATAATCACTTTTTGATTTAATGCTTCCATTTATTCCACTAAGAGAGAATACAATTGACTTTAAATTTTAGTTTGCATTCCAATTATTTCCCCCACTATGTTAAATAACCTACCATTGAATTAGGTTATGTATTATCAAAACAATTTACCCTTTCAATCATATTTCTTCATTAAACAAAATTGGTTCCTCTCTTCTTCTCGCAATAATATATAAACTGAAATGAAAGCCTATGCAAGACACAACAATTTTACTTCGTTTAAACTAACCAAGTTAATCCAAGAATCATACAAAGGTAATGTGACAATGTAATAGAATAAATAATACACATTTTTTTACAGTGTTTAGAGTGGAATCATTGTCCCATCAAGTTCACAATCACTCAATTATGGAGGGCTCATTGCTCCCTATGTTGAAGTGTACTCACATTTACTTTGGAAGATATCTTTCTATGATTTGAATCACATTTTAATACATTATAATTTTTGTTTCATAATTATCTTCTTTCATCCAAATCATGAAGTCATATTTTTTCATATAAATTCTTGAGACATTTTAGGTAATTCCCTTGAGATTCGTGAAAATTTTACATTCACACAAACTTTTTGAAACATTCAGTTAACTTCAAACATTCAGGAAAATTTACACTTTCATTAAACACATATTCTTTTTGGAAAATTCAAAATGTTAATGAAACTCCCTGGTAAATGAAAATTGAAACACCGTTATTTATGCAGTAAATGTCCACATATATTATTTTTCATAAGAAGTACATTTGTGTAAGTATTATGTAAAAATAGTGAATTGGGATCAATTATAATACATTATAACTCTAAATTAGGGGGATAATGGAAAATTTATAGGCATGTTTGACCCTCAATGTTACTTTGTTCCTAAAAGAGACCATTCACATTACTTTTCATTCCCAAAAAAACATGACACCTCCATTTACACTTTTCATGTGAAACTCGTCATCTTCACACAACTTCACTTATGGATGCATCGAGTTCCGAAAATCTATATTCCAAAAATATTTTAATATTATGTAAAAATGTTTCCTTTTATAAATTTTTATTGATCTGTATTTGAATTACAATGCTCAAATGACTTTTCAATTTCATGAAATCCCTTTCTTTACTCTGAAATTGGCTTCCAAGATAACCTCTAACCTACTCTAGAGACTTCCTTTTATAAATACCTTATGATATCGTATACTATAGATCAGTTTCAACAATATTTTAGAAATAAATCCACAATTTAAACTAACAAAACCCTAAAATCAATGCACCCTCGTCATGGGGGATTTTTTCCAACACATGTTTTCCCAAGAAACATTCACCTTCCCAAATTTACTTTCATGCTTATTTTCAATAATAAATCACTGAATGGTATCCAAACTAAGGGGTAGTAGATTTGATCGGTTTAAAATAATTATATTGATATTTATTAGTGGATTTAACATTACACTAATGACCATGGTCATCCATGTTTTTAAAGATATTAAAAGTTATGTGTATGTGGTGTGTGGAGTTATTTCTAGCCCATGGGATAAGAAATCCCCCAATTGTTGATCTTCAACTTACATTCACCATGTATATAATATAAAATTTGTATGGAATCAATATTAATCATAAATACATATTGAATATATCATATAAAAACCATCATACTCTATATCATCAAGTTTTAATCCATTAAATAAATAATAATACATATATTTAGATAAAAAATTATTGACAAGTGTTTCCTAAGAAAATACTTTTATTCCAATGAAAATAATAAAAATTGAAAAAACTTATTTAGAATCTAAATGATAGAATAATCTATTGAATTGAAATAATATATAATGAATTTTTTAAACATATGTGAAATAATATTCCATTGTTCACAAAGTTTGAGAAATTTTACCTACCAAATAATTCAAAATATGGGATTACAATTGTTATGGTTGTAATGGATATAGATGAAAATTTAAAAATTACATCAAATAATAAAGTTTGTTAAGGCATGGATTTATCCTACTACTCTACTTTGTGTTCTAGGGGTTTTTAGAGTGTCGTAAATAGGTTTGGAGGTAGCAAGGTTGGATAGAAATGGGTTTTGGGATACATTTTCAGTTTTTAGCGTAGATCATACGAGGACCATGTTAATAGTGTTGTGGTGTGTTGCCTAATATAGAAAGTTATATTATATTTTTTGTGTTTTATTATGATCGGTTATATTTTAGTGTGATGGGAAATGTTGTGGCATAGGGCATGGGAGATGATATTTTAGTGTCTTATTAGTTATAAGGGATTTTTTTATTAGGTTGTGATTTTTCAGGTTGTAGAATATAAAGTTATAGGGTGTTTTTAGTTTAATATTACATTTTCGATATTATAACATGTTCAAAATAATTACACCATAAGATCCATTATAATAAAACTTATTTGTTTTTTAATTTTAGAGATCATTGCGCTATGATGTATCTCTTTCACTATGTTCCTAGTATAAGGATAATTAGGTTTGAGGGGGGAGTGTCAAGGATTATTCCATAATTATCAAGATTTATTAATATTATAATGACATACCACATTCTACTATGATGTTCCTCATTTTTATTAAAATTAAATAATTTTGACCCTCAGAATATGGTGGGGATCTCACTGTGATTCTCAAATCTGAACAACATTACACCATGACCCCTTAATTATATCATGATGGGTTTTTTCTAAATTTTTATTATAAATTCAAGGTGCCACTCAATTTTTTTATATTTCCTATGACTTATCACAAACATTTTGAAGCTTTGGAAGCTCTTATTAGTGGTTTTAGGCCCCTATTATTGATTCCTAGGCTCTTGATTAATTTGGTGTTTCCCTTTCGATCTAAGGTACCTATTTATTCTTTTTATCCTCCATTATTCTTGTTTTTTTGTTTTCATGAGACCATGTAAGTGGTTTCCATCCTAGTTTTTGTTATTCATTATCAATTTTGATGATGGGGGTAATTTTTATAATTCATTGGTGGTTCCTCTTTGGAGTTCGCAATAGTGGTTTTGTGGTTATTTATCTCAATATTATACATTGATTATCAAATCCTCTTTTGAGGTAGAGAATTGAACACATATATTATATTATTATGGGTAAATTTTTAATTACCATGATATTTTTTTTGTAAAGAGTTTAAATTTACCTAATAATATAATAAATTGGAATTAAACTAAATGGAAAGGGGGATGTGCATCAGATGTGCTTTATGTTCTACATGATATAAATTATGTGTTATTTATTTTATTTTTAGTATTTATTTATTATGTGATATCATGATTGATGTTTATTTATTAAAAATTATCATAAATAATTAACAATCTAAATAAGATAAAGGATAAATGGGTATGTTATAATCTTGGTGTAATGGTGGATGTTGTTTATTTTTAGTTTTGTAAAATATGGTAATAGTATGATTGATAATGACAGATATATATTTCTATGACCATAATTATGGTTGTTGTTTATTAAAAGTTTAGTTATAATTTTTTATCCCCTCACTATATTTTTAACGGTTCTAATATGGTTGTTTTTCTATGAAAAATATTAGGTATTTGATGTTTTCTTGTGATGAAGATAGATGATGTAGTTGATGTGGTATATTATATGGTTGATGATTGGTAGTAAAGATAATGATGTTGTGGTTGAAGTCATGATATGGTGGTGGTGATGTTGTGGTGGATATTTTAATCATTATGTGATATCATTTAGAAATATTTATAGTGGCATCATAGTTTCCAATAATGCAAAGTACTAATGAATTAAATAATCAATTAACAAAAATGGGTTGAGATTATATTTTGATAAAGTAGTAAATAGTTTTATAAATAAATAAATAAATTAGATAATGATAATAGAAAAGAATATTATGTGATAATAATATATTGGTAATTAGTTTATTTGTGATAATTGAATTAATAATATTATATGAAGGTGATTATCATGAGAAATAGTATGGTTGTAAAAATAATGTGGATTATTGAATAATATTGAGAATATCAATGAAATTGGAATTGAATTTATAAGAACATAAATATAGAATACATATATATATATATGGGTATTTGTAATTTGATTAATTTGAAATGGTTTTTTATATAAGAAATGGACTGAAAATGCTTATTGTAATTAGTGGAAAATTTGGTTCATATTGTAGCTAGAGGTGGCAACATAATCAAGGCGTGGTGATGATAGTTATATCTCTTGTGTAGTGTGTTAGGTAGTTAACCTTAAATGCCATTTTTTGCCATTATATATATTCATTATGGTTTTTTATTTCATACGCACCACCACCCAATTTGGGTAATGCAACTATTTCTCATCTAAGGTTTTGGGTTCTTAGTGATTTCCCAAACATCTAGGTTTTAGAGGATACAGATGGTAGACTATTGTCCCTTTCCAACTCTCATATCTAAACATAGTATGGTATGTGTATATATAGTGGATGCAATGACTTAACATTATTTTATATATATATAAGTTATGATAGGTTAAAGTTATGAAACATGTATATATACCAGATATAATGTATTAAGGTTATGTTATATATATATATATGAGATATAAAGGCTTATGGTTATGATATATGTATATATACATGGTTTGTAATGGATTATGGTATGGATGTATATATATGATGGTTATAGTGGATCAAGGTTATGAAACGCATAGCTGTAACTATGATTATGTGGAAGTGGTTCTGATATGGATAAAAAGATATATGGCATTAAATGATATAACTTATAGAATGGATAGTGTCACTATGACATATCTTATTGGTATGTAAGGGAGGTTATTTTAGTGTATAACTAGATGTGGGGTACCCTTATTATTACATATCTTTTCAAAATTATATTCCCTATACTTTTATGTGATATTTAGATGAATGAGACTTAATGAGGATTATATTATAGTTGAATTATTTTAGGTAACAAGATGGTTTCACTCTTTATTCACTAAGGATTTATTATACTTATTAAACATTTTTACAGTAGGTTTTTGAGAGGATTATACCGAGTATACATGTATGATAACCCCTTTGTGTGTGTGTGTGTTAAGAACTCATAGAATTATTTAAAAGGTGTTTTATATGTTTTCAATATTGTATGTGATGCAATGGAAGTTTTTGAGAATATTTTTGAGTGGTTTTGAGAATTCATGAAATGAGTTATGGATATTCTCAGATGATTTAAAGATTTTTGGAGTTCATAAGCAATATACAGGAAAATAAAAAAGGCATACGTAATATATTTTAGAGGAAATTGTAAAAGTAGTATAGTGTTTACATTGTGATATGTAACATATTTTGGATGATATATATATCTTCCAAAGAAATACTTGAGAGTACAAAACAATAACTTAGGGAATGTAAAATATTAATCTGGTGATATTTTATATTAGATGTAAAGTCTTATAGTATATATAAGATTAAATAAATGATACGTAAGGGTAATTTTGAGATTCTAGTAGATATATAATAATTATTTTGGATCATGTTATATTAACTTTGATGATACATAATAATAACCTTTAGTTTTGACTAGTATATAATACCTCACTAGAGTTAATGTAAGATTAAATAGGTGATAAGTAATTTAAGTTCCTAGGAATAAATTACTCTACTAAAAACGGGGGATGAATCAGTAGAAAATAGTTTTTTACAAATTCTTCTCAATTAAAGAAACTTATTCAATCCATTAAGATTTATTTCACAAAATTATAGAGCCTCAACCTCACTTGTATATACATAAAAAAGGTAAAATGAACATTAGTATTTTTAAAGCTTTTATCCCCTTCATGGGTAACCTACTTTTTACTATGGTTGGTTATTTTTCCCAACCATAGATTCTTCACTATAAGAAACAATATAACAAAATCTTATAGTGCTGACATAGAGTAACACCAAGTCAGTCCAGATCCACAATGAACTGTATATTTTCACACTTCCCCCATGTAGAATATGTAATTGAGATGATAAATATATTATTGAGAGTATAGTTTCATCAGTAATAGCAGATGTAGATATCCCTTATTGAGCCCCCAAGAATATTCAGGAATAATTGTTCACTTCATGCAGATCTGAGGTAAAACTTATTCTTAATATCATATGATCACATTGAATTATTGAGATCCACTATATGAGGATTATTATCCTATATCATGAACTTTGGACACTATCTTTTTCTAACACTCTATTTTTCTTAACTTCTCAATATTTAAGAAGTTCTTCTTTCTTTCTTCATAAATTCCCAATATAAGAGAACCTCATGATACATGATTTAATTTAGTTCCTGTAAAATATTTTTCAACCCAATATTTTAAATTATTCTCTCAATGGAATCATACAACACAATACTTCTTTATTTCCAAATTTAGTTAGGCTTATAAACTTGCACCAAAATCTCTTGAATATTCTTCAATTTTTATAACTAAATGTCTAGCGTAGAAAATCACTTTTTTCCTTCTTGTTTCTTTCCATCTCAATGAAAAAAATTTCTAGAAACTTATTTATCTTCACTTAATATGGAGAATAATTCATATTATTTGAATTTTTTAATTCCAAAAATAACCATGTATTGTTCCTTACTAAATCATTCTCAAATTCTATCTTCTTCAAACAGTTCATGATAATAAGAATTGTATCTCATCACGATAGAAAATTACTCAGTATCTTTAACTTCTATTATCAAAGAAATCATCTAGAATAGATACATATTCTAAAGTTATATATTAATTTATCCAAATAATAATACAACATTTTCACATTGACATTCTATATTTATAATTTAGAGATTCTTCACAAACAGACAAGCTCCAAGCATAGTAACATTATAACAATAAACCACCTCAAAACAATAAAAAAATATTATCATTAATTTCCATTAATGCAATCTCACATGTAAAGGATTCAATTACATTGTATATGTGATATTTTAATCCTTAAATATTGGTTTTATCCTTATTAAGTTTCATTTATTTAGAAAATACAGGGTCTGGAAACTCTCATTTTCACCCAACATACACACTTGAAAATATCCTAATTATTGGACTAGTCATGAGGAAGATCAACCCTATTAAGATACCACACTATTAGAATCCACCATGAGCGTTAATTGTATTTTATAACTAAGTGACCGAATTATGGGAATATTTATTGCATGTTATAAATGAGTGACCTCATTATTAGCTTATTGACTGTGCGTTATAATTAGCTGACTCTGCTCATCAATTGACCGCATGTGAAGTCCAATCAACTGCATAAAGAGTACGAGAAACCAAACTCACATTTAAATCAACCATAGATTATAAATTATTGACCATTGTCATTAATTTACTAAACATGAAGGTCAATCGAAATTATGAAAATTTTAAGTGGCTATACACACATTCCAATCGACCATATGAATGACTTTAAGACCAAATAATTGACCAAAAGAGTATATAATTAATAGTATGACTAACCAATAGACCATGTGAAGAAATAAAAAACCATAGAAATAAATATTTTATTGACTTTATGACCAATTGACTAACCGCATGACCAACTAACTGGCCGTAAGACCAACTGAATGATTGTATGACTGAACACAAGAAAAATTCCATAAAAATTAAAGTAAGTAAAACATTGTTGAAAAATTATCTTAAACCACTTAGAATCATATAAAATAATTAATAAACCCCAAAAACATCATCAAGAATGTTGAAAACAAATTAAAACCAATAATCACATCATCAACAACTCCAAATGTACTTTAATCCCCTCCTTTTGGATTCGTTGGAAACAAATATCAACTCTTTAATTCAAAAAATCATATTTGTTCACACTTGAACAAGGTATATAAGAATAATCCCATCACATCCTATCTTATATGATAAATTTCTTGCACCACATAACTATATATGGTTATTTTTTATAGATAATTTCTTCTCTTAGTGTTAAGGGAATTTTTCCATGTGACATAGATGAACTCCACCTTAATTCATTCATCAAATATCATTAACATAAAACACGACCATTCAACATTATCCATAGATTTAGATGTTAAGGTGGTAATCAATTTACAAATTATTAAGAATTATCTTACCCCTTTGACATAGATTTGTGAAACTATTTCTCCCCCATTTTCAACATAATTTAAAGCCCATGTGGGGGTTCAGTTCAAAATTTATTTAATTTAGAGAATAGGGATGAACATGGAGTTTCGACCGCAATTAAAAGAGCATCTCCCTTAGCATGGATTTTTTTAATATATCTCCAATTTGATTCTGAGTAGAAATGTATTCAAGATTTATATCTATATTTCTCACTCTAAATTTAAGTAAATGATACCTAATGTTGATATATTTGGATCTAGAGTGTTTTACTAGGTTATTTAATATATTTATTACACTTTGGTTATTATAAAAACTACTCAATGGATTCTCAGTTTAAACTCTCGAGACTTCTAACTGTACAACCATCCATAATACATGTGTACGTGCACGATTAGCTACCACATAATATTCCTTGGTTATGCTAAGTTTCATTGATTTCTTCTCAGTACTATACTAACTCACATAGCTCTCACCAATGAAGAAAGGACTACTTATTTTTCATTATATATATATAAAATCACATTCCTAGTCTACCTGAGTGTATCAAAATATATTCAAATATTTACTACATTTATTAACCATTACATGTTCCAATGTGCCATTCACATATCATAGTATCTTTTTATCCACAAGAATGTGTGACTCCCTTTGATCACTTTGAAATCGAGAACAAAGATTCAAGGTAAAGGCTCTATATGGTATTGAAGCTGTAAAATATAACAAAATTCCAATGAGTCTTCTAAATTATTTTTGTTCATCCTTTATTATATTTTAATATTTATATATTTTAGTTTAAAATTAAATTGGCGTCAAAGATTATATTTATTATTTCATTCCAAAAGAAATCAATAACTCTTTGACATATTTTAATTGTGATAAAAATATAAAATTTGGTTTCTACTCAATTTGTAATCCTAGAAAATAATTCAGTTTTCCCAAAATGGATATTCCAAACTGTTATTTCATTTTCTTATAAAACTCTTCAAAAAGGTATTATTGGTCAATATAAAAAATTATATCATCAAAAACACTTTGAAATGTACTGTGCCTATGGAAAAATCTAGTACATACAAATTGCTACCAACTTTTCATTTGGTGAAGCCTATTTCCTTCTAACATCAATCATGTTACGATTAATATACTCTAGAATCCTATTCCAAGAAATATAATGTATTTCTTAGTTTTTAAAACAACATGTATTTATCATCAATAATAAAACCATCTTGTTTTTAATAAATACTTCTTCTAAAATTTCAACTTTTTAAAAAAATTATTTCGCATCAACTTAATATAATTTTTGGTGCATGTGTACCATCATTACTAAAAAATCCAAAGTATTTTAATCCTTTCTACTATAGAAAATATTTATTCAAAGTAAATTCCATCCATTTGATTATATTCTTTTCATACCAGCCAATATTTTTTCTTTTTCAATACCCCATTATTATTTAATTTTTCTAAACCCCATTTGGTTCCAAAGAAATTTCTATATATTAGTCTTGGGATAAGCTCCCAAGTGGAATTCTTCTCAATGTTATCCAATTCATAATATATAGATTATAACCATTCAAAATTATCTATATATTAATATAATATTCATAGTTAAACATGTTATATAAATGTTTTGTGATTTCCTATTATCAACCTTCTTATTATCTAAACAAGGGATCTTTGTTCTTAAATAATGTTCTCAATAACAAAAAGTTTTTTAATACTATGAAAATACTTCTTTTCACTACTCATATATTTTTCTTTATCATCATTATATTTTTAATCAACACCATCAATAGTTTTTATGATATCAATTTTTTTAAATTTCGTGTTTGGAATTTTCATGGTATTTTCATTTGAAATCTCAGCATTTTCTTAAATAGACTCTTCTAATTTTTACTAGTTTTCAAAAATCCTGATATATGAAAAATCCATAAGTATTTGAAAAAGTTTATTACAAAAACTATACCCATTACCATCCTAAAATTACCCCATTAATATTTTGTCGTCATAATTCTAGTTAAATATTCCCATCTTGTTAGCTTTAATATTTATAATTCATAGAATTCTAAACACTTTAAAGTAATTGATAGTTGATTTATTTTTGTACCAAATTGGACAAGGATTGAAATTTTTTTGGTATCAAAAGATACATGTGGTGTATGTATACATAAACACGCACACCCTATAACTTTAAATAATTTGAACAATTTTTTAGAAAGTATTTTCCAACCCATATTAATAAAACTCATGTTATTTCTCTATAAAGCCCTATTTTTTGGGGAGTATATAGTGTGATAAACTGATGAATGATTTCATTTTTATTAATATAAATTTCCCATGAATCGTCTATAAAACCATTCTCATGATTATATCTAACTTTATTAATTGGAATCCCTAATAATTTTTCTACTTATATTTTGAATTATTTGAACATTTGAACTGTATTAGATTTGTGATTGATAAATATTATATTGGTCAATCAGGTGAAATATTTAATAAATGTTATGAAATATTAATCACATATTTTTAATTTTTTTCTCATGGGACAACATAAATTATTTTTTATAAGTCTCGGTGGCCTAGTAGATAGAATTTCTACCTCCTTATAAGCTTTTCTATTCATCTTTCAATTTTTTTTACACGCACATAATCTTGTTCTCTATTCATCTTAGAAAGATCTCTCAAAACCTCATGATTCACAATTTTAATTAAATACCTCTGTCCCATATGAATAATCATTATATTCCACAAAAAAACTTTCATATTTTTCACTCATGCAGTAGAAACTTGTAGGATCACATATAAAAAACATATTGTCATTGGTTCTTCTTCTTTGAGAAATGATCCTTCCACCCTTAAATATTTTGATGACGTAAGTATCCTTATTAAAGGTAATATCATGGAAATCATGACATATCTAACAAAAAATTAATATATTATTCTTTAACCCTTACACATAAAAAACATCACATGATTTCAAGTTTTGAGGTTCAATCTCATTCGAGCCAATACCCTTGATTTTTAAAGAGAAATAATTACCAAAATTAAACACCCTCTAAATTTACTTTAATTAACACCATTCATGTGGTGGGATCACACAATTTCCATAATTCATGATTTTTTTTACATTGGACATCAACGAAACCTCAACAAGGCATGTTATCTCTTCCTTGGGTTTCTGGATTATTTTTCCTTTATCAGCATAAATTTTCTATTTGGGTAAGATTGTCAAATATTTTTCTATGTTGTGAACATATTTATTACTCCTTTCATATACTTTTTAGTCATATTCAAATAAATCTTTATCCCAGAATATTGGGGTTTTTGACTTTAATTCACGTCTACAATAAAAATATGATTTCCTATACTTTGGGTGACTTCCACTTACTACATGTCTCTTCATGGGAAATGACAAGTTGTGACAAAATGAGTAGGAATTTTACCTAAACACACCACAACACTATTAGTACCATTTGAACCATTATCTTCTTGGTTTATAAAAATTATTCCCATATAACTATCTAAATTTTTTTTCTTGTTTTACACATTTATTTTATATTTGATTTTGTTTGAGTGTATAAGAGCTTATAGAGTACCTATTTTCTTCTACAAAGTGGAAGAATTTTATCCCCATTTTTTATCCAAATATTGACTAGATTTTGATTTGGAGTCTACATTTTTAGTATAAACACAATTACAAAGAGATTTTTCAGCTTCATATTTAACTTGATCTCTTGTAAAATATATTTTATCTAACTTAATGGATTCATCCTTAACTTCATTAGAATTTTTGAAGTTCTCCATTCACTTATTAATCTCATATTCAGATACAAGATACTTAGATAGTGTCTTCGATATTTCTTCTTATTTAAAAACAAATATTTCTTCAAGATATTTTATTATCTTCTTATATCCAATAGGTTTTAACTGAATATTTTGATCCTCTTAACAAGGGATACTTCTTTCTTTTTAAAAGAATTTTTTTTTCAGTTATCTTATTATTTTATGCCGTAGTGTATTTATTTTTTTCTTGAGTGTGTTTTTCTAACAAATACAAGTTTCAAGTTCATCCTTATACTTCTGTTCTATATCATGTTGTTCTGAATTGTCTTCTTCACTGAGGGAAATTTAAAATCCTTTTTTAACAAAAGCCATGAAATTGGTAAATTTTTCAACAAACTCACTTTTAGATTCACTAATAAGTGATTGGAAAGTTCTTTATTCTTTCCTCATGAAATTTATTCTCTTTTTTTAGGAAAATTTATTATTTATTCTCCCATATTTTCATGATATTTTCTAAGTTTTATTCTATTTATTTTTCTAAGGTTTATAATCATATTCATATTCATAATATGGTTCTTTCTTCTTGTAAATTTAATAGAAAAATTTCTAATTCCACTTCATTTATAGAATATTAGAGTTTACATTCCTTTTCCCTTATTAATTACCTTCTTGAAGCTCTTTGGAATAAGATAAGTGACTCGTTTCTACTCTCTATTATCCTATTTATTTTCTGAGTCACTTGAATCTGCATTGTCAAAATTTCCTCTAATTTTCAACTTTCTCATGGACTCAAATCCATTTCAGATTTAATATTTTTCTTGAAGGCTAAAATGTTTCCCATTTTAAATTCTATGATAATTTTATGCAATTAATCCACGGTAAAATCATCTATATATTCTAGTGAAAAGATATTAGGATCAAACATATCTGAAAAGTTCCTCATGAGATTCTTAATAATTGTAGAGTCTTCGAGTTTTTCACAAAACCCCCAGCTATTACAACCAACATCATTTACCATAGTGTAATAATCATTGATATTTTATTCATCTATAATCTTGATTTCATCAAAATTTATTCTTTAGATTTTTAATTTTGACTCTTTATATTTCACATTTTCTTTAAAGCTACATTATAGCTTGTCCCAAATTTATTTAATAGGATAAAGTCTCATCAATTTTGTGTATAATTTTTCTGATAAGGACATTAGAATAGTATTTTTCCATCATTCTCTATATTTAATTTATCTTCTAGATTTTCTAAACCATTTCCTTTAGTGATTGGAAAATCAAAAACACCAGTATCTCTAACTTATAGTCGAGGGGATAGAATATAGGGAAATTTTTTTTATTACAACTATGATATTTTTTTACAAGGGTTGAAATATATATAAGTATCCAACTTTTCACAAAACTAAAATTATCTATTCTTATCACTTGATTGAATCATAAAAAGTTACCAATCTCTAATCTCAGTTGAATGACTAGTAATAAATAACTCCACAGGGAAGATGGATAAAATAGTAGAAGCAAGTTTTTTAGAGTTTCTTCTTAGTTAAATAAAACCCTCTAATATTTTAATATTCAATTCACTAAAGTGTAGAGTCTTAACCTCACTCATGTGTTGAAAAAATAAAGAGACATGAAAAACAAGTATTTTGATAAGGTTTGGACCATTTTGGGTAACCAAATCCTTTTTTTGTTGTTTAGTCTCTATAATCACATATTCTTCGCTATAAGGTAAAAAATATCATGAGCTTATAGTGTTGGCATAGATTCAACCCAAGTATATCTAATGTCGTACCAAACAATATAGTTTCACAATGCCTTCATACAGAATATGTAACAGAGATGAAAAAGATCTTATTGAGAGTATAGTTGCTTCAGCAACAACATAGGTAGATCTATCTCACTGAGCCTTAAAGAATAGTCAATAAAAACTAATTAATTCATTCATATCCAATATATAACTTCTTATAAATATCATAAAATATCACTAAATTCTTAATCTCTACCATGTAATGATGATTATCATAGAGCATTAGATTTAGACTCTCTCTTTTTGTCAACATTTCATTATTTAGGAAGTTCTTATTTATTTATTTAAAAAATAATATTATAATATCACCTCAAAATGAATGAATTAATTTAATTATAGTAAAATATTTTCTTGCTCATCATTTTTTATTCTTCTATAAATGGAATAATACAACATGATCCTCCATTATTTCCTTATTTAGTTAATCTCAAAAACATACACCATGATCTCCTAAATATTATTCACTTTTAATAATTGCATGTTTAACCTGAAATACCACTTATACATTTTTTCTCACTAAATCAATGAAAACCGACTCTAAAACCTTCTTTATACTCTCTTAATATTAAGAATAATTTACAGAAATGTGAATTTTTGAATTCCAAAGATACTCAGGTCTACTTTCTTACTAAATCAATCTCATACTCTATCATCTGTAAATATTTCATGATAAGAAGATGTGTATCTCAACACATCATAAAAATGATCAGTGGATTTAATATACAATCTAAACTAAATCATCTAGAATCATTGAATATTTTTGTTCCAGTGAGTATTTCATCTTAATTACATAACAACATCATCACATTGACATTACAGATTTAACATCTTGAGATTCTTTGCAAATAGATAAGCATTAAGAATAATTTTAGATTTTCAATAAACCAGCTTAGAAAATATGAAAAATATTATCATTATTCACCATTAATTAAATATCACATGAAAAGTCTCGGATCACAATTTATATGTGATGTTTTACTTATTTAAATATGGATTTAGCATCATTAGGTGTCATTTATTCAAAAATCATAATATCCAAAAATTCAAATTTTTACCCATCATAATCACTTAAAAATTTCCTAAGTATGGGAATAACCATGATAAAAATCAACAATATTAAGATACCATGATATTGGGATCAACCACATGCATCGAGCACACGTTATAACTGAGTGACCACATGATGATCTAATTAACCTCATGTTATGACCGACTAACTATGGTTTTCATCTGACATCTCATGAAATCCAATCAATCACATGGAGAGTAAAATAAACCACATTCGTATTTAAATATATATTATGTAATTATTTACTGACCATACTCATTAATAGAATACACATGAATGATAATCAACCACTAGAAGGGTTTAAGTGACTGCACTAAAATTTCCATCGATTGTACAACCATCTGATTGGTGGCCTGGCCAATTAATTGAATGAATGAATGCATAATTGATCATAAAACTGACCAATTGACCACATGAATATCTTTTCAACCATATGAATAAGAATTTTATTGATCATATAATTAACTGACCAACTTCTTTCCCAACTAACCGATCGCAAGACTAATTGATCAATTGAATGACTCAACTTAATAAATAATCAGGTAAAATAAAATTAAAAATATAATTACAATAAAATTATCTTTAGCTACATAGATTCGTCTAAAAACATTCTTTATCCTGAGAAACCTCATTAAAATATTGACAAATAATAAAAATTAATAATTGCATCATCAATAACTCCAAAGGTACTTTAGTAATTTTAATTATGATGATGTTGTTTTATTAGTATTCAAATATCATGATACTAATTGTTAAGTAAGCATTCATGCTAAGATATATTATACTAATATTTTATAAATATTTCATTATGAGAAGAATATTTACAATATAATTATAATTTTTATGTGAGCATGCGTACATGGAAAAGAATATGAGGGTTTCATAGTATCTTGAAAGAAAGAACAAACTGACTTTTATAGAGAAATAAATGAGGTAAATAATTAAGATATCATAAAATCCTTTAATGATAATAGAGGTGGATTTAATAATAAGAACATGATGTTGTTAATTTCATAGAGGTTTCCAAAATTAAAATATTGAAAAATACCCTTGTGATTTTTCTAAGGATATTCAAAGAGTAAGGTTGAGTTACAGAATAAGAGATAAAATATAAGATAAAGATTAAAATAATTTAGTCGGGAAAAATACTTATGATATGATAATACTGTGATATGTTTTTGATGTTGATGTTATTGAAGAAGATGAATCATAAATTCATAGATAATATTATAAAGGATTGAGGATAATATTTTCCATTGGTGCTAAATCATCTAGGGGTTCTTTAAATATATTTAGTTTTTATTATGAACTATATTTTTTGAAATAGAGGGATCTAGTATAAATAATCTTCAATAGGCACATATGTTTTTTGGAAAAATAATTGGTTTAAGGATGATAACTTTCTTTCTTATAATCACTTTATGATGTTAATGATACATTTGTGACTCATACTCAAATCAAACACAACACAGATTTAATCACCCGCACTAGGGTGTGAACCTTGTAAAAATAATGTGTGTGTTTGAGTCTTGTATATTTTCATTACATATGGGTGAGGGTCATATTTAAATATTGAATGTATCTTGACTCTATTAAGTCGAATAAGTTGATTTAAAAAGGAAAAAAATGGTAACACTAATTCAGCATCCCTTCTCAATATTACACTATCAACCACCTGGGCACTTCAAATGGTATCAAAATAATTTTAATTCATTTTAAAACTCCTTAACTTCATTGAATATCTGATGAAGAAGATAAATTTAGTAAACAGTAGAGGTATACCAAGTTTTGATGGAAGTAATTATAATGGATGGAAGAATATGATGACTCCCTATCTTCTCTCACTTTACACAAAGGTTTTTTATTCTACCATTTTTAGTTTTATACCACTTGAAAAAGATGTTCCATGACACATACTGATAATATAATTATAGAATTTGATGAAAATTTAATGAATTTTTTCTTAATTTCCCTATATTATAAATTTTATACCAAATTTATAGTACTAAAAATTGAAAAATATATTTTTGAAAAGATTCAAAATATTTTTTAGGAAATTTTAAACAGAAGTAATACAAACTATAACTTTAAAAAATAATATTTGAATATGTGATGATTGTTTATAAAGAAACTGTTGATGAATTATTCACAATAGTGAATGATATTATTAAACTATCATAGGTTTTGGAGATATAATGTAATATTTTATATTTTTTCATGACCCGCCCTCGGGGCCCGTGCCGTGACTACCCCAAGCCCGCCTTCCATAGGCCAGGGGCTGGGGACTAGCACCAAGGCGTAAATCCCGGTAAAAAAGGAAGGCATTGACTTTGTAAAGTAAACAAGAACCACAGAGTAAGCAAGCGGAAAAGTAAACACTAAGTAAAAACAGAGTACAACTGAAGTGCGGAAAACTAAACGGGCAGTATACAAACCCAAACTGAAACTAAAGTACAACTCGAAAGGGAAAACAGCAAATGTAAAGTAAAATCCGCTACACCGAGCTGTCCACTGGAAATCCCACCTGAAGGGTGGGTACAGATAGCTTCACTGCTCCTCGGGTCCCGCCGTCCGCTCCGAGAATGTCCCGCCCAGTGGTCCACCTCCAGGTACCATCCTGCTCTGCGAGCCTCAACCACGATCAACGTTGTCCGTCGTCTGCAACCAACACAACGTAGTGCGGGCATAGCCCGTGCAGGGGTGAGTATAAGATACTCAGTAGGGACCCCGAGACCCCTGAAGGTCTCCCAAAATCCACAAAGGATAAACCACAAAGGATAGATACAAACACGAAGTAACAACCGACACTACTTAGTTATATTCCCATACATATACGTAAGTCATCAATTTCAATATGCTCCAACCTCCGAGCCCAAGTACAACTCAGTCCACAAAAGAAAGTATACGTATTCCACACAGGAAATCAAACGAAATCCACACAGGATAGCACAACACAATCCACACAGGAAAGCAACAGGATTCAGCTCACACAGGTATACTTCTTCAGAAGACGATAGAGATGATCACTGATCCATCTAAGTCGTCGGACCCACAAAGGATCGATAGGTACTAACCCCCGCAAGACCCACACAGTATCAGACCCACACAGGATCTGTAGGCGCTGGTTCACACAGGACCGCTGAGCGCAGACCCACATAGGATCGGACCCACACAGGATCGGGCCCACACAGGACCTGTAGCACTGATCCACGTAGGATCGCTGAGTGCTGTAGTCGTCGTCATCGAATCCACTAAGGATCTCTGTACTGTCGTCGTCACAGTCACAGTAGCAGTCGCAGTAGCAGTCGCAGCCAGCTCTAGGGTTCCCGCACACAGCAAGCTCGTTCAGGAGGGTCCGCTCCACGAGCTGAGAGGCTGATACATCAACTGTCACAATGTCCGAAGTTGATGTATCCAAGAGGTATGTATCGTCAACAAGAACTCAACGTCGTAGACGGCGCGTCAATCGGACGCTCGGTCTGAGAGTTATTGGCTTTTTCGTCCTAGGGGCCCGGTTGGTTTTTAAGGAAAAACCAACCCGACCATACTCCACCTGTGTCCAAACCTCGGGCGGAGTATGCCAAAAGATCCGTCTCACTAAGATAAACTCAACAAAGCTAACGGCTCGTCAATCGGACGTCCGTAGCTCAAGATATGAGTGTTTCCGCTCCGAGGGCCCGGTTGGTTTCGTGTACGAACCAACCCAGCCAAACTCAAAATATTCCTAAACTTTGAGTGCGATATACCGAAATGACCGTCACGATCCAAGGATCGCATCTCCACTGACGGCGCATCGTTTGGAAGTCTTTAGCCCGGTTTATGGTCATTTGAATCCAAACCGCTCGGTAACGGGGGTTTCGGGCCCGGGCCGTCCCAGCTCGAGACCCCCCGGTTGGCCCGAACCGGGTCGACCCGCCCCTGACAGGGTCGACCCGGACCGACACAGCCCGGCCCGGCCGGGCGTCGGTCCGGCACAGCGCGCCGCGCGCTGCCAGCTCGGCCGAAGGCCGAGCTGCTGGAAAACGGGGGGCCACCTGCCCCCCTTTGTGAAACCGGACCCCCCTCATTCTGGGGGGTCGTTTATTGGCTGCCTGGGGGATTAATTTCCCCCGGTTTGCCTCCCTTCCGGCCGGCCCGACCTGGCCGGCCGGTTTTTCCTCAACGGGACCGGCATGGACCGGTCCCCCTTCCGGCTTCCGACACCGGCGGCCCGGCTGGCCGCCGGTCTTCTCGTTCCGCCGCGGCCCGGAACCGGCCGCGACCTTTGTTGTCCGACGCGGTGCGACGGCACCGCACCCCTCCGCCGCAGCCCTGCTCCGGCCGCGGCACCTTCAACTTTCTTCGACGCGGCGCGACGGCGTTGCGTCCTTGCATTATTTTACGACGCGTCGCGACGGCGCCACGCGCTTCTTGCCCTATGATCCTGCGTGGTGCGACGGCACCGCGCCACACCCGTTTCAATCCACAACGGAATCAACATGAATAGGAGGAGGGTCGGTCGTGTTCATGCGGTCCTGACCCCTCGCGTTATTTGATAACAAATGGAAAAATTTCACGAATAAATAATCACGGGTATAAATCATGAACAAAAGAATAAAAATAAACCCCTACCTCGCTTTCAAGTGCGGAGCACGTCAACAAGCCATGGAAGACTAGCGTCACGGAGGTCGGGCGTGGCGGAAACCGAACGTCGTTTCCGTTGACGTCGAGGTGCGTCCGAAGAGGTACGTTGCTGGAGAAGCTTTGTAAGCTGACAGAGATAATCCGAGGAGGAAACGGCGTCTCCTTTCGTTGACACGGGAAGAAGATCGAAGAAGCAGCGTCGTCGATCTTCGGAAACACACCGGCTATGAAGAAGAGAGAAGTAGCGTTCTTCGTCGGAGCTTGAGTGTTCTTCGTGTTCTTCGTCAAAGTTGAAGAAGATAGAGAGAACTTTTCAAAACCTCTCAAGATGGCAAAGGAGACCAACCAAAATAAAATAAGCTTATAGCTTATTTTATTTACACAATTAAACAACTTGAATTTCAAAAGTTTGAAATTCAAACAACTCATCACAATTAATAACTCAAGTTGTCAAGTTAATTAAAGAAGAGTTATAGGGAGTTAAAAAAAAAGAAATGAAGTGTTAGGCTTTGTGTGGGCCCCACCACACTTAATCCTCTCAAGGGAGGTTAAGTAGATGTGGTTCCCACCCCTAACTCCCTTTGGGAGGTTATAAACAACTTGGTTAAAAATAAAATGTGTTTCCACATTTTATTTAACTTCATTTTAAATTCCCAAAAACTAACTCTCAACCCGCAATAAACGCATCCTCGGAAAAGGTCTCCTTAGGTGAATATCGGCGCTGCGAGTTCATCGGTGCCCTCGGAATTCAATTCTGGGCAACGGTTCAAAAGTTAGAAATTCTCGCTCGTTCGTTCACTAAATGTAGCCAAGCCAAACTTCGGAAATTGATTCTGGGCACACCGGCCTCAGAATCAGGTGCCGTCAGAAACCGCGCTCTTGTAAAATTCCAAAGAAAATTAAGAAAAAATTTCCCTTGAATTTTACGGGTCTTTACATTACTCCCACCTCAGGGCTTTACGTCCCCATAAAGATACATCAAAACTAGGGAAACAAATGAGGGTACTGAGCACGCATCTGAGCCTCCCGCTCCCAAGTGCTCTCCTGGAGATTCTCGTGCTTCCATCTGATGCGCACTAGAGGAATCGACCGTCCATGTAGGGCCCGCTCCTGTCGATCCTCGATCTCCACCGGGACCTCCGTAAAAGTCGCCCCATCGTCAATGTCAAGCTCCCCATGGTCAATGATGTGCATCAGGTCGTGCACGTATCTCCTCAGCTGAGATACGTGGAAGACGTCGTGCACCCGGTGCAACTGAGGTGGTAGAGCCAGGCGATAAGCCACCTCGCCAATCCTGCTAAGGACCTGGAAGGGTCCGATGAAGCGTAGAGATAACTTGTCGCCTCGACCAAATCTCTGTATACCACGTCGAGGTGAGACCCGCAAGAAGACGTGGTCGCCATCCTCGAACTCTAGTGGCCTCCGCCTCCTATCAGAGTATGACTTCTGCCGGCTCTGAGCTGTCCTCATCCGCTCTTGGATGACCTGGACCTTCTCTGTCGTGGCCTAGACCATCTCCGGTCCCACAAGTGCTGACTCCCCAGGGTCTGCCCAGCACAAAGGAGATCTACAAGGTCGGTCGTACAACGCCTCGTACAGTGCGATCCCGATGGTGGAGTGGTAGCTGTTGTTATACGCAAACTCCACCAAGGATAGGTGGTCCTCCCAGCTACGACCAAAGTCTAGGACACATGCGCGGAGCATTTCCTCGAGAGTCTAAATGGTCCTCTCCGTCTGACCATCCGTCTGAGGGTGAAAGGCTGTGCTCAGACATAGCTGCGTCCAGAACACCTCCTGCAACCTCTTCCAAAGCTGGGAAGTAAAGAGAGAATCTCGATCGGAGATGATAGATGATGGCACACCATGGAGCCGCACAATCTCCTGAACGTAGAGACGTCCCAAGCTCTCCACTGAGCCCTGCTCTCTGATGGGTAAGAAGTGAGCCGACTTGGTGAGTCGGTCGACAATCACCTAGATGGAGTCGTGACCTCTGGAAGTGCGTGGAAGTCCAGTCACGAAGTCCATAGATATCCCGTCCCACTTCCACTCCGGGACCTCTAAGGGCTGTACCAAGCTTGCTGGTGCCTGATGCTCTGCCTTCACCTGCTAGCAGGTGAGGCATCAAGAAACGAACTCTGCCACAGCCTTCTTCATGCCCAGCCACCAGTGCTTTCGTCTGAGATCCTGGTACATCTTCGCCACTCCAGGATGTACCACCAAAGGAGAAGTGTGAAACTCTCTCAGCACCACTTCTACCAAAGCGACTGGTACCATGGTACATCCTCTGAAAAAGATGTCGTGCTCTGCTCCAAGGGAGAAACCATCAGGGGCATGTCCCGAGGATATCTGTGCACGCCGTGTCTCACAGTCAGCGTCCTCATGCTATGCCTCTCTGACCCACTGTAGTAGTGGAGGGGTGACTGTGAGAGACTGAAGGAAGGCTGCTCCATCTCTATCCATGAAGGATATCTGCAAAGAGGCTAGCTGCTCTGTCGCCTCCTCAAGTAGCTGAATGCATGTCCTCCTGTTGAGGGCATCAGCTACCAAGTTCCCCTTTCCAGGAGTATAGACTATCTCAAAGTCATAGTTCTGGAGGAACTCGAGCCATCGCCACTGTCTCAGGTTCAGGTCCTTCTGCGAGAAGATATACCTGAGACTCTGATGATCAGAAAAGACTGTAAAGCGCTCGCCCATCAGGTAGTGTCGCCATGTCTTCAGAGCGAAGACCACTGCTGCTAACTCCAGGTCATGGGTAGCATAGTTTTGCTCATGTGGCCTCAACTGTCGTGATCCATAGGCAATCACTGCCCGCTCCTGCATCAGAACACATCCGAGTCCGGTCCCTGATGCATCGCAGTAGACTACGTACCCTACTCCCTCCTCAGGCAACCTCAAGATAGGTGCGCTGGTCAATCTCTATCTCAGCTCCTGGAAGCTCTGCTGACATCTGTCTGACCACACAAAGGGTTTCCCCTTCTTCGTCAAAGCTGAGAGTGGTGCCGCAACTCTATAGAAGTCTGGTACGAATCTCCGATAGTATCCAGCTAGTCCCAAGAAACTCTGAACCTCCGTCACACTCCTGGGTGGCTCCCAAGCTAACACAGCCTCGATCTTCGCAGAATCCACTGCAACTCCCACCTCAGAGATAACGTGTCCAAAGAAGTGGACCTCACGTTTCTAGAACTGGCACTTCGAGAGCTTACCATAAAGCTGGTGCTCTCGGAGTGTGTCTAGTACAACCCGTAATTGGTAGGCGTGCTCCTCCTCAGTCGTCGAGTAAATCAGAATGTCATTGATGAAGACCACGACAAACTGATTAAGGTATGGCTGAAAGATCCTGTTCATGAGGGCCATGAACACTGCTGGAGCATTGGTTACGCCGAAAGGCATAACCAAGAACTCATAGTGGCCATACCGGCATCTGAGGCCATCTTCTACACATCCTCGTCTCTAACTCTGAGCTGATGATAGCCTGACATGAGGTCTATCTTCGAGAACCACTGTGCTCTCTTGAGCTGATCAAAGAGGTCATCAATCCTTGGTAGCGGATACTTTTTCCTCACTGTCACCTGGTTCAGGCGACGATAATCGACACAAATTCGCAAGCTCTTGTCCGCCTTCTTGGTGAACAATATCGGGGAAGCCCAGGGTGAAACACTGGGTCGGATGAAACCCTTGCCCTGAAAGTCCTCCAACTGTACCCGCAGCTCTCGAAGCTCGGCGAGGGCCATCTGATATGCTGGAGTCGATATCGGGGCTGTCTCGTTGTACATGTCAATATAAAAGTCTACCTCTCTACGAGGAGGGAGCCCTAGAACGTCTTCGGGAAAAACGTTCACAAACTGATCCACCACTGCAGGAAAACCAGGACTCCGCACGTCAACTGCTCCTAGGATGAGGCTAGCCAACTGATGAGTGATGGGTTGTCCTCTCTTCCGTAGAAGTCCATCATGTGCTGCAAAGGCTCCCTCCTCGCCAGTGAAGGTGAACCTGCTCCTGTCGGTGCGTACGCATCGCACCTTGCACCTAAAACAGTCAATCTGTGCATGGACTATAGATAACCAATCCATGCCCAAGATGACGTCGTAAGGCCTCGACGCTGCTACCAGAAGATCCCAGTCAAAGCTCTCGCCTCCTAGAGTAAGCTCACACTGTCGGCACCAGTGCGTAATCGTCGATTCTGCTCCCGCAGGAGTCTCTAGCCGTAAGGATCGATCCAACAGCTCTGTCGGAATCTCCGAGCTCCGAACAAGGGCAGCGGCTATGAAAGAGTGACTCGCTCCTGTGTCTATAAGTACTGCAGCAAGGGTGGAATAGACACAGATAGTACCTCGAATCATCTCGGGCGCGCCATGGTCGTAGGCCTCCGCTGCCTGGAGTTGTGCCTGTCTCTGCCCGCCAGCTCCCTGTGGTCGGGGTGGACCTCCTGGTGGTGGTGGTGGTACAGTCTCAAAGCGTCGTCCACCACCAGCTGCTCGGCCAGCTCCTCTGCCTCATCCGCCTCCTCCCTGCGGACCTCCACGGTCGACCCTCTGCCTCGGTGGTCCCTCAACCGTCTGCTGCTCCTCAGCACGGCGGGATGGGCAGTCACGAGCCATGTGGCCTTGCCCGCCGCATGAGTAGCACTGTTTGCCTCTCGAAAGACTGGCTCCGCGCTGTGTGCCCCACACTGCTGAGCTAGTGTCCTGAGGTCGTCTGCCTGAAGGTCTGGTCTGCCTAGACCCCTGAGTCATCCGCTGACTGCCTGCCACAGAAGACTCTGCCACATGTCGCCCTTCGGTGGGTCTCGACGCTGGTGTAGACTCAGCAAGGAAGCTCTCGATCAAAAGGGCCCGCTCCAGTACTTCTGTCTGAGTCGGAATGCTGAGGGAGATTAGCGATGCCCTGATCTCGTGTCTCAATCCCTGCTCGAAGGTCCGGGACTGGAAGAATGGGTCTCGTACCATGTCGGTCGAGTAGCGCGAGATATCGGTAAATCTCGCCGAGTACTGAGCAACTGTCATGCTGCCCTGCCGCAGCTGAAGAAGCTCCTGAATGCGCACCGCACGGAGGTTGGCTGGGACGAACTCCGAGCGGAAGAGGCTCTCAAAGTCCGTCCAAAGTAGATATGCCTCATCGTGCACCTGGAGCATCAAGCTCCACCATCGGCCCGCTGCTGCATGTAGTAGGCTCGCAGCGAGGATCACCATGAGGTCTGCTGGTGTCCTCACTAGCCTGAAAACTCGTACCACTGCCTCCAGCCAGTCCTCTGCTGCCTGGGGGTCCGTCTCCCCACGGAACATAGGTGGTCGCTGGCGCTGGAACTCGTGCAGAGCTCCAAGGCGACGTGCATCGTCAGCGACTGGTGCTGGAAGCATCGGTGGCTCGGCGGGTAGTGCTACCGCCGGTGCCACTGTTGACAAAGGGCCCTGCACCGAGGCCTCGTCGCTCGGTGGGCTGTCGTCACGCTCGACTCTCGGAGCCGTAGCTGGCTGCCGTCATGGGGCCATCCTGAAAAGGAAACAGGTGCGCCACGGTCAGAACATTATACCTGGTGAGCTGATACAAAGTAATCACAAAGAAAACTTGAAACACACACGCAATCAATGTTTTCATGCATTAAGTCGGAAATCAGAAGTCAGGGTCCTGGTGTACGGATACGTCGGCCGCCGCACCAACACTGGACTCCCTGGACTGATAACCACACTCAATACGCTAAACACTATTGCTTCACATAGAAAAGATCAGAGTTCGCGGTAGAACCGAACTGCTCTGATACCAATTTGTCACGACCCGCCCTCGGGGCTCGTGCCGTTACTACCCCAAGCCCACCTTCCATAGGCCAGGGGCTGGGGACTAGCACCAAGGCGTAAATCCCGGTAAAAAGGGAAGGCATTGCCTTTTTAAAGTAAACAAGAACCACAGAGTAAGCAAGCGGAAAGTAAACACTAAGTAAAAACAGAGTACAACTGAAGTGCGGAAAAGTAAATGGGCCAGTATACAAACCCAAACTGAAAGTAAAGTACAACTCGAAAGGGAAAACAACAACTGTAAAGTAAAAGCCGCTACACCGAGCTGTCCACTGGAAATCCCACCTGAAGGGTGGGTACAGATAGCTCCACTGCTCCTCGGGTCCCGCCGTCTGCTCCGAGCACGTCCCGCCCAGTGGTCCACCTCCAGGTACCGTCCTGCTCTGCGAGCCTCAACCACGACCAACGTTGTCCGTCCTCTACAACCAACACAACGTAGTGCGGGCATAGCCCGTGCAGGGGTGAGTATAAGCTACTCAGTAGGGACCCCGAGACCCCTGAAGGTCTCCCAAAATCAACAAAGGATAAACCACAAAGGATAGATACAAACACGAAGTAACAACCGACACTGCTTAGGTATATACCCATACATATACCTAAGTCATCAATTTCAATACGCTCCAACCTCCGAGCCCAAGTACATCTCAGTCCACACAGGAAAGTATACGTATTTCACACAGGAAAGCAAACGAAATCCACACAGGATAGCACAACACAATCCACATAGGAAAGCAACAGGATTCAGCTCACACAGGTATATTTCTTCGGAAGACGATAGAGATGATCACTGATCCATCTAAGTCGTCGAACCCCAAAAGGATCGATAGGTACTAACCCCCACAAGACCCACACGGGATCGGACCCACACAGGATCTGTAGGCGCTGGTTCACACAGGACTGCTGAGCGCAGACCCACACAGGATCGGACCCACACAGGATCGGGCCCACACAGGACCTGTAGCACTGATCCACATAGGATCCCTGAGTGTTGTAGTCATCATCGTCGAATCCACTAAGGATCTCTGTATTGTCGTCGTCGCAGTCACAGTAGCAGTCCCAGTAGCAGTCGCAGTAGCAGTCGCAGTAGTAGTCGCAGTAGTAGTCGCAGCCAGCTCTAGGGTTCCCGCACACAGCAAGCTCGTTCAGGAGGGTCCGCTCCACGAGCCGAGAGACTGATACATCAACTGTCACAAAGTCCGAAGTTGATGTATCAAAAAGTTCTGTATCGTCAACAGAAACTCAACGTCGTAGACGGCGCGTCAATCGGATGCCCGGTCTGAGAGTTATTGGCTTTTTCATCCCAGGGGCCCGGTTGGTTTTTAAGGCAAAACCAACCCGACCGTACTCCACCTGCGTCCAAACCTTGGGCGGAATATTCCAAAAGATCTGTCTCACTAAGAGGAACTAAACAAAGCTGACGGCTCATCAATCGGATGTCCGTAGATCAAGATATGAGCGTTTCCGCTCCGAGGGCCCGGTTGGTTTCGTGTACGAACCAACCCGGCCAAACTCAAAGTATTCCAAAACTTTGAGTGTGATATACCGAAACGACCGTCATGGTCCAAGGATCACATCGCCGCTGATGGCGTGTCGTTTGGAAGTCCGTAGCCCGGGTTATGGGCATTTGAATCCAAACCGCTCGGTAACGGGGGTTTCGGGCCCGGGCCGTCCTGGCCCGATACCCCCCGGTTGGCCCGAACAGGGTCGACCCGCCCCAGACAGGGTCGACCCAACCCGGCCCGGCCGGGCGGACCGTCCAGGTGCCGGTCCGGCGCAGCGCGCCGCGCGCTGCCAGCTCGGCCGAAGGCCGAGCTGCTTGAAAACGGGGGGCCGCCTACCCCCCTTTGTGAAACCGGCCCCCCCTCATTATGGGCGGACGTTTATTGGCTGGCTGGGGGATTAATTTCCCCCAGTTTTCCTCCCTTCCGGCCGGCCTGACCTGGCCGGCCGGTTTTTCCTCAACGGGACCGGCAAGGACCGGTCCCCCTTCCGGCTTCCGACACCGGCGGCCCGGCTGGCCGCCGGTCTTCTCGTTTCGCCGCAGCCTGGAACTAGCCGCGGCCTTCGTTGTCCGACGCGGTGCGACAGCACCGCGCCCCTCCGCCGCGGCCCCTCTCCGGCCGCGGCGCCTTCAACTTTCTTCGACGCGGCGCGACGGCGTCGCGTCCTTGCATTATTTTACGACGCGGCGCGACGGCGCCACGCGCTTCTTTCCGTATGATCCTGCACGGTGCGACGACGTCGCGCCACACCCGTTTCAATCCACAACAGAATCAACATGAATAGGAGGAGGGTCGGCCGTGTTTGTGCGGTCCGGCCCCCTCGCGTTATTTGATAACAAATGGACAAATTTCACGAAGAAATAATCAAGGGTATAAATCATGAACAAAAGAATAAAATTAAACCCCTACCTCGCTTTCAAGTGCGGAGCACGTCAACAAGCCACGGAAGACTAGCGTCGCGGAGGTCGGGCGTCGCGGAAACCGAACGTCGTTTCCATTGACGTCGAGGTGCGTCCGAAGAGGTACATCGCTGGAGAAGCTATGTAAGCTGACGGAGATAATCCAAGGAGGAAACGGCGTCTCCTTTCGTTGACATGGGAAGAAGATCGAAGAAGCGGCATCGTCGATCGTCGGAAACACACCGGCTACGAAGAAGAGAGAAGCGGCGTTCTTCGTCGGAGCTTGAGTGTTCTTCGTGTTCTTCATCAAAGTTGAAGAAGATGGAGAGAACTTTTCAAAACCTCTCAAGATGGCAAAGGAGACCAACCAAAATAAAATAAGCTTATAGCTTATTTTATTTACACAATTAAACAACTTGAATTTCAAAAGTTTGAAATTCAAACAACTCATCACAATTAATAACTCAGGTTGTCAAGTTAATTAAAGAAGAGTTATAGGGAGTTTAAAAAAAATAAATGAAGTGTTAGGGTTCATGTGGGCCCCACCACACTTAATCCTCTCAAGGGAGGTTAAGTGGATGTGGGTCCCACCCCTAACTCCCTTTGGGAGGTTATAACCAACTTGGTTAAAAATAAAATGTGTTTCCACATTTTATTTAACTTCATTTTAAATTCCCAAAAACTAACTCTCAACCCGCAATAAACGCAACCTCAGAAAAAGTCTCCTTAAGCGAATATCGGCGCTGCGAGTTCATCGGTGCCCTCAAAATTCGATTCCAGACACCGGTTCAAAAGTTAGAAATTCCCACTCGTTTGTTCACTGAACGTACCCGAGCCAAACTTCGGAAATTGATTCCAGGCACAATGGGCCTCGGAATCTGGTGCCGTCAGAAACCGCGCTCTTGTAAAATTCCAAAGATAATTAAGAAAAAATTTCCCTTGAATTTTACGGGTCTTTACATATTTTTTAAGAAAATATTAAAAAAAAAATCCTCGGTATGATTAATTTAAAAATTTCTACTTTGAAAAATATAGATAAATTATCATTTGAGGAGTTTCTCAATATTATTTTTTTCTTCTTATGAAATGTGAAAAGGTCATGTTTTCAAGTATAAGGTTAAAGATGATATTGATATATCATTAATAACATTAAAATTCATAAAATGAAATATGATAAATAATATTACTCTAATGAGACATTAGATGATGATAAAATGGAAAAAGAATATAAGAGAATAATGTCTGTTATTTTAAATAATTTTTTAAAAGGAAAAGTACGATTCAAAGTAAAATCCGTCTAAAATGTTTAAAGTATGGTGGTATTGTATAGTTTTTAATTTATTATAAAAATAATAATGTTTGTGACTATAATTATTATGATCAAGAATAGTTTTTTAAGAAAACTAAATGGATTAAAATCTCTAAATATTTCATCAAACCTTTTTAGAGTAATGCAAAAATCATAAGAATAAATAGAAGAAGAATATTTAGAAAATAATATATCAAATTCTCCGTTATAAATATTTAATAAAAATAATTTACTACTAAAGGTTATATAAATTTCATGTACCATGTTGAAAATAATATAGAAACATAAATTAATGATTAAGAAGGTAAAGATTCATACACTAAGAATATGTTGAAAGTTGATCTTATAGATTTTCTTGAGAAAATAACCACATTAAAGAAAGAGAAAAAGTTTATTAATAAATATATTAAGAATAAAAATTAATGTGAAGATGAGTCACTTAAAATTGAAGTATATTACATTAATGAAATTATGCTTCTTAAGGCGAGAAGCTCATAATAAGATAAAATATTGAGAGATCTTAAAGAAAAATTTATTTCTAAAAAATAGGATTTGAACAAGGAATAATAAAAAATAATTGATGATGAGAATACCTTAACAAGATAATAAAATATTATGATAATATTTAGCGGTGAATATTTAATCAACTTATGTTTCTCATAATATTGGCTGAAAAATTCGAGTAAATATGCTCTTATAAATTTTAAGGGTGTTAAATATTTTATCATAATAGTTCATGTTTTAGAAACAAATATAGGCATTTTTTGGCTAATAAAAAGCATGATAATGATCCTCCTATACCAAATAGAGTTCATAATGAAGTAACAAGGAATAAACCTCTAATGAAAATGTTAAAAAATGATTATAATTCATCTAGAAAACAACCAAATTTTCATTGAAAAAAATTATACTATCCTAAAATATCAATATTTAAAAGGAATTTTTGGTTTTGAAGAGTAATTGGGAATAAAACCTACATTATTTGTGTAGAATTACATTCTATTGGATATATAGAAGGAAATAATCAGGAGGAGTCAACCCATGATTATAAGAACTAATTATGAGATTTGAAAAACTAAAGTAAAAAAAGAATCCATGTCTGAATATTAAAAAAATTATTATCTAGAATAACTATTTATATGGTGTGACTATCAAGTTAATTGTTCCAAATAATATGTGATTACTCTTCTAGAAAAAATCATCTTTAGTTTTTAAATCATGAAAATTTAAATAAAATGTAAAATAATGAAATCAATCCTTATTGAAGGGGTGCTAAAAGCTATTAAGAGAAGTAATATGTGGATACTTGATAGTGGTTGTTAATATCACATGATGGGAGAAACAAAAAACTTCAAGAAAATATAATTTCATGATATAATTTTAGTTACTTTTGGTAATGACAACTCCCAAAAAAATTAGAGGAGTCAGCACAACTATGATTGAATCCTAGAAATTGAAAGACAAGGATTTTCTATTTGTGGATGGGATTAACTTTATTGTTTGAGTGTTAGGAGACATTTTAATTATGAGAATAATTTAAATTTTATAATTAATTCTAATATCATAATGATTCTAAAATATAGAATAATTATAATTATAGGAGAGTGAACTTGTGTTAGCATATTCAAAATTGAAAATTATAATAACTCTTCTTATATGAGTTAAAAATATGAGAATTATCTCTATAATTTTATAGTTGGTCATCTAGGTAAAATGTGTGTTAACCTGATCTCAAATGGTTATGTGTTGATGGACATTACAACTTAAAGAAATAAAGAGGTACCATTTGTGAAACATGTCAAAAAGGAAAAATTGAGCAATGAAATTACAAAAAGGATTTGATTTGGTCCATTTGAACTAATAAATTATGATTTATATAGGCTAATGAGACATCAATCCAATAAATTTTATGTTTATTAAATTAAATTTATTGATGATTTTATCATGATTGAAAATTTTATGTTCATGAATCACAAGTATGAGTTAGTGAAGATATTAAAAATATTTAGAAGGGAGGTTGAGAAAGAACCAAGAGTCTATATCAAGAAGCTGAGAACTAATAATGGTATGTAAATTACTAGAAATTATTTTGAAGCCTATATTTCTATTAATGAGACTAAATAATAAAATATTTATCCTTATATTCCCTATAAAAATGGGGTTATAGAGAAAAAACAAAAAATCTTGGTTTAAATGGGGAGAACTATACTTTTTGGATTGAAAATCTAAAAATTCATCTATATAGAAGTTTCAAGTACAGTTGTTCATATTCAAAATAGATTCTTTTTGATGACTAAATCAAATATTACTACCTATGAAATTTGGATTCATAATATTCTAATTATGAATTTTTTCAAAATATTTAGTATTCCATGCTTTATAAAGATAAAAAAATTAGATCTTGGAAAGTTTGTATAAAATAGTTAAGATATATTTTTTAAGGGATATTTATCAAATAGAAGAGTATAAAAGTGTAGTAAAATAATATACAAGATGGTATACTATTAAAATGTAAATTTCATTGAAAATATTCACAATTAAAATGTGGATAATGCTGTAGATTTTGAAAATGCGGAAAAAGATAACATGATGAATTATAAAAAAATAAGTAAAATAGATATTATATATGAATTCAATCATGTTGATATAGATTATGATCATACTAGTGGTGATTATGGTGTTGCTAAACATGAAACATAAAAGTATCAAAATCTATAAAACCATATTGAAGCAAAAAATATCATTGGAAATCAAATGTAAATTATTTAGACTATAGTAATACTAATAATTGAGAGTCAAAAAGATCTAATATTATAAATTAATCCAAAATCAGATATTATAGTGGTTGATCAAAGAGAATGGATAGATGCTATGAATGAGGAGAAAGATCAAGTTAAAAATAAGTTTACTCAGTATCTTCTTTATAGAACATAATATAAGAATATCATTATAACCAATAAGCCTTTTAGAAAGAAGATTCATGATAAATGTGTTATTTCAAGAAATTTAGAAAAACTAGTTTGAAAATACTACTGTAAGGTTTATGTGGTTGATATTGAAAAAACATTTTAACCAATTGTAAGTCTTAAATAAGTAATAATATTCTTTTCAATTATATATAAAAAGGAATAAAATATTTATAAAATAGATATTAAGTCTTATTTATTTAATATTGATCTTGAAGAGGAAGTATTTTTTTAATTAAATTAAAGGATTTTACCTTAGTAATGATGGAACAATTGTTTGACAGTTAAACCAGACACATTATAGATTAAAATAGGCCCATGAAGCCTGGTATTCCAAGATATATAGTGGATTTAAAGGAATCTATTTCACAAAAGGGAATGTTGAAAGAAACCTTTATGTGAAATAAATGAGAAAATGTACTCTTATTATCATTTTATATTGATTATATGATATTTATAGGTGATGGGGAGTGTGTATATAAGAAATTTGAAAAATAATTGAAGATGAATTTTAAAATGACTATACTTAAATATATGTGATTCTTTTTGGAATTGTAAGTTATAAAAAAAGATAAATATATATTATCATCTTAAGATAAATATTTCAAATAATTATTCGAACATATTAAATGGAATACTCCAGACCAGTAATAACATATGACATTTAGAGAGAATATGATCAAATTTAATGGAGTAAAATTGGACAATCAAAGATTATTTAGATGAAATATTGGAAATTTTCAATATTTATCTACATCAAGACCATATATTTTTTATGTAATTACATTTTTTGTTAGGTATAAATGTAATAAAAAATAATAACACTTAAATTTTATCAAGATAATACTCAGATACATCAAAGGATCCTCAAGTTATAGTTTTATATATTAAATAGGGAATCAATTGAACTGTTATTGGTATATAAATTATTATAGGGATAAATACTATGAAGATAGGAAATCAACATCAGGAGTTATATGTTTTTTGGGAAAACATTTGTGTGAGATTTAATTTCAAGAAGAAAAATTATATAATATTGATCACCGCAGAAGCTGAGTAAGTGGATACTAGTCATGCATGCACAAAAATTATTTGGGTGAAATATAAGTTTTAACACATTAAGGGGGAGTTTGATATGTTATTGATAATTTCCTATGGTCCAAAAATTCTGATATTAAATTTAATTTCATTATGTTGGATGTTTATAATAGATATTTGAGGCTAGAATACATTTTATCTGAGGACCAAATTGTAGATTTTTTACCAAGGTTATTTCAAGGGTTAGATTTTAAGAGTTTAGTATGAAAATGTATATTATTCCTTCCCCCATTAATGAATATTGGTTAAACCCCCATGATCCTTTAAAATTTATTGTCAATGGGAAAGAAATATCACCACTCATGTGGCATTTTGTTTGAGGAATCCAAAGATTTATTTATATAAAATGGAGGATAATTTATTGAGTTGACTAAGGAGCGGTAATTCAAGATCATTAAAGACACAAAAAATTTCACTAATTGATAAAATTATATAAAAAATCATTATTTTATCTATAATTTTATTTTCATAACATTTCTCTTTCATAAAGTTTGTGATTTGAAAAATTATTATCTGTTTTTGGAGTTTGATAACAAATCCAAATAGGGAGATTGAAAAATCCATGGAATTTTTGAATAAGTGTTGTTTTCTTCAACATCACATGAGAAACATTAAAAAAAATAGAACATTTTTGAGTTACTTTGTGACTTTTGAAAATGAGTTCTGGAGGTTCTATTTTGATTTGAAGAATTTTTGAGTTCATATGTGCAATTTATAAAAATTGAAAAGCAAACGTAATATCTTACATAAGAAATCAAACAAGTGATAGAGAGTTTACACTATGATAAATAAAAACTTCATGATGATATGTAATATCTACTAGAAGTATACTAGAGAGTATATAATAACAACTTGGTTCACAAGGAAAATTAATATATTTATATATAAGATTGATTTGGAATTTTCTTATCTTTAATTATAATGAACTGAGCATAACAAACATAAATATTACATAAATTCAAAATTTTAAATGCCTAGGACCATGAAGGTTTGTCTTATTTGGATACTAGATACATAATAAACTAATGTTTCAAAATATATTCAATATCTCACACAATTATCTGTATATTAGTACCCATCTAGACATATCATTCTTAAAACCTTCCATCAAAACCCAGGGAAGGAAAACATAAGAAAAGGTGATCTCAGATTACCAGTAATGGTAAACATGGAAGGTATAATTCCAAAGAGTGAATAAGATGATCATAATGGTATGATAACATAATAAAGTACATGTTATCAATATAATAGATTCATACCCAGAAAATATTAGATCGTAAAATTAAAAATAATGTCATATCAAGAATCATGATCAATAATGCTATCGAATCAACAACCATCTTTCAGGAGTCATAAAATAGTCATATGGAATTATAAGCATACAATATCATAATATTGTGAATATAGCTATTTTCAATCATTATCACTCATAATATTTTGATAATATCTATAATAAAACCTACTCATATATCAAAATGTGAACATAATTATTCTAAATCATGTCCATGCATAATATTGTAAGTAAAGATAAAAAATAACATGCAAAAATCAAAATGTGAACAAATATATTCACATTTATTTCAAAGATTATAATACTTATCTCATGAGATATCAATATCACATTACCAAATGTATTTTAGGTCTATAATGGACCTAATCCTCACATAACCATAATCTATTCATATATATGCTATAAGGTCATGAAAGCATTAATAATTTCATCACAACTTATCCCATGGAAAAGAAAATGGGTTTCATCAAGATTATGTCATCAGAATAAATAAAAATCCTAAGAAAAAATTATGATGGTATCATTCAATTAGATCCCTAGTAAATCATATTTAATATCAAAAAATATTTTTATAGATGAATGTAACTTTAAAAGATCAATGGAATGTTTCATGAGAAAAATACCCTTTTTTATTTTGAAATAACAAAATTAAAATCTAACAAATTATAGAATATTAGGAAAAAAATTATTTAAAAAAACCATGGAATATTTTAAAGTAATATTTAAAGAAAATATTAATCATAATTGTAGGAAAAACCATTCATGTGGTATACGTTAAAATAAATATTTCATTCACACCTTTAGTAAGAAGTACCTAGTTTACAAACCAATAAGAAGATTATTTTAAAACATTTTTATAGAAAGATAATTATGGTAAAAAAATAATTTAATACATAATTTAATAATTTTAAATAAATTATTTAAAACATTTTAAATAAAATATGAACATGGAAGAAAAATATTCCCAATAAAATATGAAATAAAGTCAGTTATCTTAAAAACATTTTCTCAATCATTTTAAGTACCAAATAGATAAAAATGGTAATATAACTTGAAAAATACATGAATAAAAATAGGATAAGAGACTATATATGGTATAAAGGATAAAATCTATATAATTTACTTCAACAAAAATTTAGCTTAGTCAATCACGAAAACAAATGAGATTATAACATTAAAATCTTACCTTAAGTCTCATCAAGCTTCATGCGTGTTAAAATATCCTATATAATAAATTTAAACTTATGATAAATTTATTAAAAACCCATATTCATTCATAACTTACAATGTATCATTCCTTTATAATTTATAATTATCCTTTTATTATCAGTTTCTTTATTAAAAATAATATTCGGGTGAAAACTAGTATGTTTTCCATGCATGTTTCAGTTCGATGGTTCTAGCACTTTCACCTTAGTCAATATTTCATAATATATGTAATAATAATAATGAAAAAATTATAATATTTAATAAATATATTTTCTTTTATATCCATTCATATAAATAGGTGATGAAAAATGAATTACATCACATCTTGGAGATGACATTTGGTACCTACACAGGAGTGATGTTTCCACTTTTCAATGGTTGTAACGAAAGCATGGTAAATAATAAATCAACTTTATATAATCATTATTATATAATATATATAATATATATTAATTAAATATATACTCATTACCATCCATGTAAATCTTAAATGAAAAATTAATCGCATCACTTCGTGGAGGTAGTAGTCCACATGTACACCCAAGCGACGTTAGCATTTTCTAATGAATGGAAAAGTAATAAGGTAGATAAGTTATTATAATTAAAAAATAATAATTATGAAATAATTATCATATATAAAAAGTAAATTCTTCATAATAACCAACCATGAAATATATTTATGGAAAATGAATCATATCTCTATGTGGAGGTGATAGTCCACATGTACGCACAATGGATACTTTCATTTCCCATTTAACAGATAAGAGGTTGAAAATGGTTGTGAAATAATACTAAGAAAATCATTATATATTTACAATATTTTATTAATCATGTTATTATGGATAAAATAGGTTTTTATAAAGTGTAATAAGAAACACAATTGAAGGTACTCGGTAAAGAGTTGTACCTCTTCATTGAGAAACCTCCTTTGGCTTAGAACTTAGGCCTTAAAAGGATGGTATTATAATCAAAAAAGGACCTATAGGATGTGATAAGGTATTTTAGTAGTAGAATTTAGAAGTTATTTTTCAATATAGAAGGATATTTATGTTTGGATAAGAGAGGAGAGGTGGTGTCCATTTATAAGGGATGGATACCACACACTTAAAATTGTTCAAAAAGATTAAAATATATTAATTCTTTATTCAAGAGAGATGGCTCCAAAATGTATCATCATCATAAATTAGATGATATAAAGTCTATATATGACTATAATTAGGATTTTTAATATTTTTTAGGTCATTTTAACCCTTATAGTTTTAATTTTAACCTTTTTAACATGTTTTAACTCTTACCTTAGTAAGTGAATTTTTAAAAAAGTTAATATTAAAAATGACCAAAAATGAAAGTAGAATCATTAAAAAAATTATGATTCCAAATATGGATTCCAATTTATTAAATTTAATTTAAATAACTGGAAAAAAATACTTTTAAAATAAACTAACAAAATGCGATTAAAATCGGTTTTCTAGAAAAGGGTATTATTAAGTATAAAAAAATCATACAAAATTAAGAATAATGTAAATTCCAAAAAAATGATTGTATTATTTTTAATAAAAATGAACTGATAGAATTTTAAAATAAATTTATAAAAATGCTACTTTATAAATACTTTAACTGAAAAGAAATTTTTCTATAAAATCATAATTTTTTCATTTTTCACTGAAAAAATTAATCATTTCATAAAAGTCCAAATTTTTTTCATTAATCTAATTTTGATTTGATGATTTAAAATATAATATCATTTTTATAAACTAAAATTTATTAAATTCATAAATTACTTATAATATCCTCACACAAAATGCAATAAAACCCATTTTTAATGAAAACATATTTTTGAAGCGTAAAATGACTTTACTGAAAATTGGGTACTTATTTATTATGAATTAATCAGTAAATTTTCATTATATAAAACATTTATAAATATTTTTCATAATTTGGATATTCTTACTCACACTACTAATTTAATGGCTATGTTATAGTGATTAAATTTATAGAATAATAATTCAGTGGTTATCATGGTTCATTTAAACACAATGTCACATGTAAAGAAAACTATCAAAGAAATTAAATTTATTTGAAGAGAAATATATCATAAAATCTTGGTATGTTGAATTAATAAGTTTAAATTAAGGAAATTTAAGAGTAATTATGAGATTATATAGGATACATGAGAATTATTTTAGAACACATAATATTAACGCTACTAATGTTTAGGAATAACCTATCATTTAAATTAATATGTATGATCTAACTAGAGGTCATGTAATATTATACAAGTGAATCGTGATATGATTTTTGATGATGTTTTTCTTTTATTCAGATTCAAAATATCATGATTCTATATGTTAATCCATAATTTAAGATGAATGTGGAATCTCCTACGAAAATACTTCAATCTTGTATAGATACCCCATTATCTCCTCAAATTTGTAACATGCATTGTGTAGCAATGTCTAAACTACTACACTTAATATGTCATATCCATAATACCTTGATTCATTATTTTACCCCCTTCAATATTCAATCTTCCCTTGTAAGGATCGTTATCGTATCCAAGTAGATAAACTCACTCCAATTTTTCTACTTTCAAAATAACATTTCTAATTTCATTATTTTGAGAATATTTACTATTACTGGTAATTTTAAACCTCCCACTATAACTCTTGAATCCTTTCTGCATCCTCCATTTTAAAATTGGATTAAATTCAACTCAAATGGAACATCAAATTAAAACCCTAGTCCCTCATGTTGTGGTGTTATCTTTCGATATTATAATTGGAAATTTCTTGGATACTCCCCTAGGTATTATGGTCATACATATTATCTTATGTTTGAAATTCTTTGAATCGGGAACATAGTCTCTATTTATAAGCTCAAATGTTTGGAGAAATTATGGTCAGAAATTTATTCCATAAATGTTGTTCAAGCTATTAGAAATAGAATAATACACCTCACATGGAGTCTCATTGTTCGATGGATGGAGTGATTAAGATATCTCTCCAACTTTAACTACATTGTAACCTATGTCTAATGGGATGAAAATTATATGACTGGTGGGATTTCCAACATATTACTTAACAAGTACCTCACTTGGTTGGATGATCTACATTAGGATTTACTTTTCATTTATAAAAAAGATTATTTTAAAATACCTTTTTCCAGACTCTTGAGATATATTATTTTTTTTATTAATAAGACTTGGATACTTGGATAAGGAACCCCTACTAAAAAATAAGAATCTTCACACCATAATTATATTTTTTTCATGTGGTTATACATACATGGAAAAGAAGATATATGTCATGAACTGGCCCATCGGGGCCCACCTGGCCAAAGAATGGTCGAGTCGTAACTAGCACAAGCGTGCCTCTATAGGTCAAGGCCAAGAATAAAGTGTCAAAAACAATAAATAATATAGTAATACATTTCCTAATGTACCTGTACACACAAAAAAACAACCATATACATGAGAAAGTGAAGAGGAATAATAATAATATAATATAACATCTAGTGTAAAAACCATGTATGTAATAAATCCTAGGAAATATAAAAGAGTATAAAAGTGTAATCTGAAAAGTAAAGGTGAAAAATAAATGCTCAACCAGAAAATATTTCCAAACATAAAAATACTAAAAAATAATTATAGTTGATATATTTCAGCTTCTAATCTCTAATACCTAACCACCGTACATAGTAAAATGCACCCAAGTATCCCTGAGCTTCTCCAGTGCCACCGCCAACCTATATATCATATGAATAAGGCATGAAACATCTGAGAAAATCCCATGCAGGGGTGAGTATATATATACCCAGTTGGGAACTCCAAAAATTAAGAGGGGGTGATAGAAGATATGATAGAAGTAGTCATCTCAACACAAAAAAAGGCATTTCAATCAGTATATGAGAAAAACCCATAATAAAATCCCAAATATGCTCGACAAGAATCCGAAATGAGAGAGAGAGGGGAACTCTATCTCCACATCCTAGCCTAGAATGATGAACCAACCAATATCTTTAAGGGTCCTTCATCAATTCCCAATATCTTTCATGTTTTTCTGAAGAAGTATCCATGTGATGCCACACCTTCTCATTGTACCACACAGTAAAGGGGAAATAATTTCCAATTAGAGGACCCATACCCTAGTAAAATAGTAGGGTTTCACTGCATATGTAGAGGACTCATGAACTGATCCAATAAGAGGGTTCCACTCATATGGTAGTGGACCCATGCCCTGACATCATAGGATGGTTCCACTCAAATGGTAGAGGACCCATGCTCTGACTCCACATGAGGGTTCCACTTAGTAAATAGAGTACTAGTGCCTTGACTCTACGGGAGGGTTACACTAAGTAGATAGAGGACTCATTCCCTAACTTCATAGGAGGGTTACAATCAGTAGATATAGGACTCATTATTTGACTCTTTAGGAGGGTTCTACTCAATTGATATAGGAACCATTTCCAAACTACATAAGAGGGTTCCACTAAGTAGATAGAGGATTCATGCCCTGACTCCACAAGAGTGTTCCACTCTCTGATTATCTTGTATGACCACTATTGTCATTGAGAGTCTCCTAAAGAATCATAACTCTTGGAAAATCTCACATAATATCTAAAAACCCACTACAAATCCTACTGTCACATTATATGTCAAAAAACACACAATATAGGCTACTCACAGTCCAAAATATGAATCCAAATGAAGAATATATGGTGGGTAGAAGTATCCTAAAATTGGGTACACAATGTTTAGGGACCCACACAGCATGTGGTCCCTCTCTGGTACCTGTTCATTCCCTTTCTAGATCAGGGATTTTTCTCAATTGTGTATTGCACGGAATTTAAGTGTACTACATGACTTGTCTTGGCCAAAATCCTGATGAACATGCATGGATCATCATCAATCTGATGGGCTAAAATTCCAAACAACTAATATGACATCACAAGACGCCATGAATGACCAAAAATATCACTGCATTTTAATCCTCCTGTAAAAAGAAAATGGATAGGCTATTCACTTTCCCAAATTAAACACCTGGTGTGAAAGACAGATTTTACACTATAACGCATGAATGACTCTTCATGGGATCGACCCATGAGTCATAATTAAACACCTGATATTGGTCTCAAAACATTCTCTTAAATAATAGGGTTTCAATTCTCCATACAGTTTTTCATTCCGACACCATATGAAAAAGGTAGGGTGTCTATTATATTTCATAATAATAATAATAATAATAATAATATTATTATTATTATTATTATTTTATGCTTCATTGATCAACACAATGATCCTAAATTAAATTTCTATCATTGGTTTGGAATTTTTTGTCTCGATACCACGATCGTGATTTCACAAAAGAATCACCAATCTCATGTCGCAATAAGAAGTTACAATCGAATCAATGTTTCCAAAAAAATAATATTTTATATTATTTTTATTTATTTTTTAACCCTTATTTAAAGGAGAAAGTCACATTTTAAGGATCTCTCATACTCCCTATACGCGCTTGAACTCCCCTCCAAGGCACCTCAATCCATTTTTTATTTTTAATAAATCAATAATATTATAATTATTTAAATAAAAAAAATAAAGAAAATGGGGATGAGGAGGCCTAGGTGCATACATGCCTCTATGTTCCCCGCTATTCATCATTTTTATTTAATAAATTATCTTTTTAACATTGTTATTATTTTCTGTGAGGTGCCTTAGATGGGAGGTTGTGCGCATACACGGAGGATAGGAGATCCTTAAAATGTGGCTATCTCCTTTAAATAAGGTTTTCAAAAATAAATAATAATAACAATATAAATATTATTATTATAATTATTGTGGAAACACTTATTTTCTCATAACTTCTTTATGTGACATCATACTTTCAATCTGATTGAGGCATTGCGATTGTGGTATCGAGATGGAAAATTCAAGACTAATGAGGTTTTTTAATTCAGGCTTGTGACATGGGTCCACAAAGCGTGCAATTATAATAATAATAATAATTTATTATTATAATTATTATTGTCATCATCATCATCATTATTATTAAATATAATATCCATCATACCTTCTTCGTGTGTTGTTGGAATGAAAAACCACCTATAGTGTTGTGACCCATATATTTAGGTGGATGTTTTAAGACTAATATCAAGAGAATAATTCGAACTCATGGGTCTATCCCACAAAGCATCATTTGTGAATTTCACTCCAAATCATTTTTTTTATTTTCTATATCCACTTTAAAGATTAGTTGTAACCACACAATTCCAACATCAAATCCATCACCCAAAATCTAGATTCAAAAACGTTACACTGATTCAAAAATAAAAAACATCACCCATATTCAAATTTAAAAAACCAACTTCAAATTCAAATAGGAAAATCATCCATCAATTCACACACCAGAAGACCTCCTTGGGTTATGAGATACTGAATCTCGAACCACCTTTAGTCATACTCCCTCGCACTGAAACACTTTACCATCTACGACAAGAGTCCACCATCCTTCGTCCCATGGAAACTGACCATCCCTCATGCCATCAATATCAAACAACACCTTCATGAATACACGTTATTTCTGGCACCACAGAGAACCACCAAACATCGATCAGAAGACTAGAATTTATAGCACCACCGTCACCCACCATCTCATTCACCACAACTCCCAAAAAAACATAACCCCATCACTGTCTAGACGTAATCCAGAAAATTTGTTGCCAATGTGGAGAAACATAAAACCAAGAACAACAGCTGATTTAGATGAATAAAAATTGAATAAATATCACAAAAATAACCCTATGAATAGGAAGATTCATGCACTAGTATCTCCTCCTATAACACCCCATAAATGTCTTAAATACATCCCAAAACCTCATTGGGATCCATTGCACCCATATGACCTAGGGGGAACAATAAAACTAGAATTCAGAGCAGAGAACAAGAGAATAGGGCCTTCACAGCAAGCCGTGACTAAGAAAGAACCAATATCACCTCTAGAAAGAATCATCTTCAAGCCTTCACTCGCATAACAGTGACCACCATTGAAACAAAAAACTCAAATGGAAACCTAATAGGTTGATACCACTAGAAGAAATGATCCCCCAATAGATTCAGGGAAAAGGCGTGAAAAATTTAAAAAAAATGAAAGAGTTGAAAATGCATCAAGAGACGACATACGAGAGGAGGGTTGAGAGAAAAAAATGGAAAAGAATAAGGAGGTGAAAAGCAAAAAACCCAGGACACAAAAGGATACCCATCAGGAGATCAAATCTTGAGAAACCTAGAAGAGAACATATAAGCAAATAAATGGATAGAATAAACAGTGATAGAGAAGAAAGAAGTGATATGAGAAGGGGAAGAAACCCTATATGGAGGAGATGCAAGCTCGAGGGATAGATCTAGCAGAGAATGGGGTCATTCGATCAACATCATTCATGTGTTATATAGTGAAATGTTTATTTCTCACCATGTGTATGATTTAGTCAATTGAATAGCCAATCCCAAGTTTTTTTCCATGAGCATCATGATGGTGTGATATTTTTGGTTATTCATGGCGATTTTCGATGACATTTAAGTTGTTTGATGCTTTATCCCATCAGACTAATGAATAACCTTGTGAGTTTGTTAGGATTTTGGCCAAGATATGTCATGTAATACCCTTAAATTCTCTGTGGTACTACATGAACAGAAACCCATGTACTAGAAAGGGAACAACAAAGTAGAAGAGTGGGACCACACACCATGTGGTTCTCCTACACATCATATACCCCCTTTCTAGAAACTTCTACCTCTCATATCTCTTTCATTTGGGCTCGGATTTTGGACCATGAGTAGCCTACTATATTTGTTTTTCTAAATAGAATACAATAGTATCCTTCATAGAGTATTCTAAGATATGATGCAAGTTTTTATGATAATGATGATTATTTATGCAGCAATCAAATATGGCAATGATTGGATAGGATCATTAGAGGGCGACACTCTCTTGTGGAGTCAGGGAATGGGTCCTCTTTATATTGAGTAGCGCCCTCCTGAAGAGTCAAGTAATGAGTCCTCTCTCTATAAGTGGAACCATCCTATGTAGTTAGGGTATGGGACCTCTATCTATTGAGTGTTACCCTCTTATAGATTTAGTTCATTGGTCATCTATTCAATGAGTGGCACCCTCCTTTGGAGTCCGGGCATGCGTCCTCTATTTAATGAGTGGCATCCTTCTATAAAGTCAGGGAATGGTTCTTATACCATCTTAGTGGCACCATCATACAGTGTCAGTGCATGGGTCATCTACCATCTAATTGGCACCCTCATATTTGATCAAGACACGATTCCTCTACCTACAGAGTGGAACCCTCATATTGTGCCAAGGTAAATGTCCTCTACTTAGAGATTGTGCCCCCTCGACTATGTGTCATAGTGGAGAGGTGTGGATCCACATGGATACTTCTTTAAACTGAGATTTGAGATGTTGGGCATCAATGATGGACCTTTGGAGCTATAGGCAGACTCATTGTCTTAGCATGGTCTGTAGATATGTAGATCCCCTTTCTCTCTCATTTGGGTTTCTTTTTTACTATATCTAAGATTTTGTTATCACTTTTTCTCATATACTAATTGACGTGACTTTGTTGGGTTGAGATGAATACATTTATCAGGTATTCTATCACTACCTATTCTATTATTAGGGGATCTTATTGTGTATGTATATACTCACCCCTGCATTAGCTTTACTAGTTTGTGTTGTGACTTATGAAAATGATGGATAGGTCAGCAATGGAATTGACAAAAATTAGGGATACTTGTGTGAATTTGACCACATATGGTGGCTGGGTCTTGGAGATCAGGAGTCGGATTCTCTTAGATTTATTTCTTTTCCAGTTTTTGTCAGGTTGGTACATCTTTTCTAATTGGGCATGTATTTTTCCCCTTTACTTTTCATATTACGTTGTTGTACTCTTTTATATTCCCTGTAGGTTATTACATGCATGGTTTTTACTCTATATGTTACAATCATTTATTATTAATCATATGCACTTCTTTATGTAGATTTTTATGTGTGTGTGTGTACAGGAATATTAGGAAAAGGTGTCCCATTTTAGTTATTCCTTTTGGAATATGTCTCCAACCCCAAGCCTATGGAAGTGGTATTGCGATAGCTGTATCTTAGCCTTCCTCCAACTAAGAGGTCCCCGATGGTTCAGATCTTGATAATGTGGATTTCATGGAAGCTTGAAGAAAATAATTAGATGGGTTTTATGGATAATTAGAAGAGGAAAATAATAGAAAAATAATAATATCCATAAATTATATTTGAGGATGTTTTAATAGGAGGATTATGATGCCATTATTTTATTGAGGTTTCTAAAATCCATATACAAAATTAATATATTTATGACCATATCAAAGAATTAAAAATAAGAAAATTGAATTTTAGAATGAGAGAGAGATATAAGAGAATATATAAATATAATAATTTATTTGAGGAGAATACCGATGATCTATTTCTACTATTGTATATTCAATATGTCAATGTTCTTGAAGAATAGTAATCATAAATTCATATAGAAGATTTTGAATAATTAAGGAAAATATATTACATTGGTGTTAAAGTATCCGGGATTTCTTTTAATATGATTTATTTTTATTTTTAACTCTATTTTTTGAACTAGGGATCTATTATAAAGAATTTTTAAGAGACACGTCATCTATTTGGAAACAACATTAGGTACAGAATGATACCTTCCCTTCTTGTAGTCACCTTATGATATTGGTGATATATCTATGTCACAAACTCAACCTGAACACAACAAGGATGTAATCACCCACATTGGGGGTAAACCCTATAAAAAAATTTGTTCTTATGTTTTCCTGTTTAATTTTGTTGTATACTGTTGTGGGTGAGATTTAGTTATTCAGGGGATCTCTACTTAATAAGTCATAATGGTTTATTTAAAAAAGAAATTATAAAAATAGTATCATTGATTCTACCCCCTCTCATCTTGATGTTATACAACAAAACACTTGGGAACTTTAATATATATATATATATATATATTATGTCTTCATGTTAATTTTGGAGAATGGGGTGGAACATACTAGATTGTGTTGGTTGTCTGAGTGTGTCGATTTCTTTGGAGTTTCAATCTTAGGAGATATTCTTATAGTATTTTTTTTGGTATTCAGTTTATGTATGGAATAATATAAATATGAGTTGGTTTATTTATTATATTATGGTGTTTATTCTTGATTTTCTTCTTATTCCTGAGATTTATGAGGGTAATGCCTCCCATTTGTGTGTTTATATACCATCGGTGCTAATAGTTATATTAAGTCCCATTAGAGTTAGGATTTGGGGGTCATAACCATATTCATTGTTGGAATAAGAGAAATTAAAATGAGTATGTTTCATAATAAAGTGATACCATAGTTTTTAGTTGGGTGATCCTTTGAATTTTTAGGTTATCCTCCAAAACCCATTAGAAAATCAGTCATCAATCTTAATTGTGTATGAAATATTATTAAATACCTTATGAATACCTATCTAAAAACTCTTTTTCATTAAATCTTAAACATATTTAGAGAAAATATCTAAGATAAACGCAATATTGATTTTTTCAAACATAAAGTGTGACCCCAAAATCCTTTATAGCATTGATAACAAATATAAATCTTTGGATTAGAAAATATAAGAAAAGTGTTGCCTCTATAAAGGAATCAATGGTACTCAAGATATAAAGGGATTTTGTGTGATATCTAACAAACACATGTATTTCTATATCTATGTCCTACTTCTGCATCTCCTACTATAATGTAATCTCATATGTTCCATTTTTCTAAGACATAGAGTGACCCTAAGACACAAAGTATGTCAATCCCATATATCCAACTCATATATTCCTGAATCTATGAGTATATACTAACCAATTATATGAATAAATCACATGTAATTCGTATTTATGTATTAAACATTGAATTCCCCTCATAATAATTGATAATCACATCATTTGTTCTATCATGGTGTGGTTTCACACTCCTCAATCTATCTCAATTGAGGGCCTAAATTTCATACTCATTATACAAGAGGAAAAAATTCATCTTGGTTGATCTCCAATAGACAATATGATCATCAACATATTTTTATTCAATAAGGTTTACCTTATGAATTTTCCATTCCTTCATACTTGAGGGATATTATTGAATCAATAAGGTTTCCTTATGACTTTACCATTCCTTCTTGTTTTGAAAATCACAAACACCTTATCTCAAGGAAAATTTCATTACACCCTGTGTTTTACTTCTATAAGGAAAATTTTCCTTCCCCAAGGAAATTTATGATTACCATGTTTTTTATTGTTCATTATCTTGTCTAAGTGTAAAATTTTGTTTCATATCTAAAACCTTGGAATCATATGATACTTAGATAAAGAGCATTCTGTTTTCAGACTCTGAATTCAGACTCCAAGTCCTCTGAATTATAACTCTGAACTCTTATGAGCTATGACTCAGAGTTCTATGAATTCAGACTCTGAACTCTTATGAGTTATGACTTCTACTTCTCTGAATTCAGACTCTGAACTCTTCTAATTTCTAACTCTGAGTTCTCCGAATTCAGACTTTGAACTCTTATGAGTTCTGACTCCGAGTTCTCTGAATTCAGACTCCGAACTTTTCTGACTTTTGAATCCGAGTTCTCTGAATTCACACTCCGAACTCTTTTGAGTTCTGACTCCGAATTCTAATGAATTCATGCTCCAAACATTGGAATTTCTGACTCCAAATTATCATGAACTCTGACTAGGAACTTTCTAAGTTCTGGTTACGAATTCTTGTGAATCTAGATTCCAAATTCCCTTGAAATTCAGATTTTAGAATTCTATAGAGATCAGGTTCCGAATCCCTTAGAAAAAAGAACGTGAATATCCTTGTATTATAGACTCCGAATTCATTAATGTTTAGACTCCGAACTTTCATATTTCCTTACATTCTAAATATTGGATTTTTGGTTATGTAACCATATTTTTTCTTACACTTGTTTTTGTTATAAAATAATGTTGTGCATTCAGTTACTTACTAACTGTTGTTTGAGTGACACGTGTACATGTCCCTCTGAAATTCATGGAAAATATGACCGTTGGAGGAGGGAGTCGATCGTTGGTGATGTGCCTATAAATAAAAGATCATTTGAAAGATCTCACAACAAGTTTATCAATCTAGATATTACATGCTGCTGAAGTTATTTCTAGAGAGAGAGGATTTATTGCTTTGTGTGTACTGAACTTCTTGTTCATATTTGCCTTGTGCGACTCTAATTGTTGCTGTGTACAATCGAGGGCTTCCGGAGATGGGAAGACAAAGGTTCTGACTGCCTTGAAGTTGAGGGATTCCTTACTGAGGAAGACAGAGGTGTTGACTGCCTTGAAGTTGAGGGCTTGCGGGGATAACAGGACAGACTCTGATCTTCGTATCAAGGGCTTACCCTGGTGTGGGTAAGATAGACTTTCTTGAAAGTATAAATCAAGGGACCTTTATCCAAGGTTTTTGGATACCCTACTCTTTGGATTAAAAAATTTACTACATGTTACTTGTTTTGTTACAAGTTTTCTGCTACATTTTATTTTTTGAGGAAACTATAACTATCTTATACTTCCTTATACTTTTACTTTGATTTAGTGAGATTCTATACTCTTTAAGGTAGAATCTTTATCTTTGTAAAATTTCATTATGTTTCACTTTCTTGGAATCATATTTCTGGAATCAAGCAAGTGTGTGGAACTATAGATTTTATGAATTACCATGTTTAACCTTGTTAAACATAACCATCTTTAAAAAGTTCCAAAGGAATTTTTTAAAGTATACAATTCACTCCCCCTCTTTTGTTTTGAGCATCATTAGATACTACATATAGTATCTATATTATTTCGATCCTACATTTGGTATTATAGAGTATATCATACTTCATACCATCTTAACAATTGGTATCAGAGCATTGGTTCAATCTAAATTAATCTCACGATTAGATTTAGAAGAGAATTCTTATTATTATTATTTTTCTCATTCAAATTTCTATACTCTAGTTTTATTTTCCTTGTTGAGGAATATTTTCCTTGTTTACAAACTCTCTTACTTTTAACAATTTTTTTGTGGAAATATTTTTCTTTAAGATGGCAGGAATCAATGTTGGTTCCATAGACAATCTTAATCCAACTAGGCCACCTATCTTTGATGGGAATTATTATGAATATTGGAGAGATCTCATGAAGACATTCATTATAAATACTGCAGTTGATAATTTTGTTATGATTACTGGAGGATATAAAATCCATGAAAAGGAAGTTAGTACCATTAACAATCAAGAAAAGCATGAATATCAACTGAATTATAAGGTACGCAATACATTACTTTGTTCCATGACTAGAAATATATATAGCCAAATTTCATCTTGTGAAGAAGAAAATTTTATTTGGAAGAAACATGAAGTTACTCACTTCAGAACTTCCAAAGTCATTGAAATAGGAAGATCCATGCTTAGAGATGAATATCAAGGTTTCTGCTTTCCTTATGAAAAACCCATATGTAAGGTGCAACAAACATTCATGACTATTGTGAGTAGTTTACAATCTATGGGTGAGAAAGGATTAGATGATGAAGCTCTTGTTGATAAGATCATAGACATCATGCCCAATGAGTGGGAATACAAGAGGACTACTATTGAGGAGAATAGAAAGGTTACTCAGATTTTTCTTGATGAACTTTTTGGAACTCTTCTTCAACACGAGACTAGAATAAAGAGAGATGCTGATAATGTAAAGAAGAAAAATGGGAATGGTAGTGTTGCTTTTACTACAACTTCAAATCATATGAAAGGAAAGACTCATGAGAGAGTTACTAAATCCAAATATAAAAAGATTTTTATCCAATCTGAATCTAGTGAAAGTAAATCTTTAGAAAATGAGTTAGCAAATCTTGCTCGATGTATGAACAAGATTATTGGATAGAAGAACTTTTAATCCAGATATAAAAAGAAGGAAATGAAAGATAAGAAAGATTCAGAAGTTACATGTTATGAGTGTAAGAGAGCTAGACATATAAGTCCTGATTGTCCTATTCTTAAGAGAAAAGAAAGAAAGTAAAAGTTTTCTGAGAGAAATATAAAGAAGTAATACAAAGCTAATGCTAAGAAAGTATTGAAAGATAATGACACCTAGAGTGCCAGTGGTGGTGAATCTTCAAATGAATCATCAGATTATGAATCTTCTAAACAGAAGAATCTTGTTCTAATAGCCAGAATACCTATTGAAAATCATTTCTTAATGGATAAGGTAAACAATGTTGAATCAATGAGAAATGTTTCTTTAAATGAAAACTATAGGGATAGAAAATAATATAGCTCTTTTTATGAAGATAATACTTCACCTACCTAGAATGGAGTTTTTAGGTTTGCCAAACTCCTTGAGATTGAGAATTCAAAACTCATGAAAAATCTTGATAAATAAAATTCTAGGAATACTATTCTTACTAAGGAAATGTTAGATCTTTCTAAAGATCTTGATAAGAAAACTGTTGATTTTGAAATTATATAAAAAATATTGAGGAAGTAAATTCTGAGAAGAATAAACTTTCCAAGGATATAGAAAACGTAATTTCTGGGAAAAATGTTTTCGAGCATAACTCTAGTTCAAAATCAATGGTTTTGGAAGACAAGAACTTAGTTATCAAACTGAAATCTGAAATTGTTTCCTTGAAGAAGTTTTTTTCAAACTTTACCTTAGTTAAGGAAAATTTTGATAAGATGTATTCTCAAATCTGACCTCTAAGAAATAGTTTTGGTTTTGGTTATACTAGTTCTAAACCAATTTTTAGCAATAATTATTTTTTTCCTCAAGGTCCTCTATTCTTCACTAAGTGTCTGTGTGGTGGACACTGGGAAAAATTGTTCCCTAAACAAAACTCAGTCTTTAGGATTTCATAAAGACTATTTCTCTAAGAAAATGTGGGTGCCTAAGATTTTGCTTTCTGAAATTCCTAGATCCAAGAAAGTTTGTATTTTGAAAGTATAACTCTTTTTTTTTCAGGAAAATAGAGTGAGTACCAACATCAATAAATGGTACATGGATAGTGGATATGCCTGGCATATGACTAGTAACAAAAACTACTTTGAAAATATTATCAAGATGAGAGGAGGGAAAGTAACATTCAGAGATAATTCTCAAGGAGAAATTATTGGTATTGGTAACCTCATTCTTCTTGGAAAAACTTTGATTTCAAATGTTTTATTTGTTAAAGGTATTAAGAACAACCTCATTATCATAAGTCAATTATGTGATGAAGGTTACCTTGTGAATTTTAGGAATGAAAAGTGCTTAGTACACAATTCCAAGGAAGATTTTATTCTTTCTACCCATAGGAAAGAGAATGTTTACACACTAAACATAAAAGTCCTTAGGAGCCAATACTTACCATGCCTTAGTGCAATGGAAGATCATTCTTGGTTGTGGCATAGAAGGTTAGGACAATGTAACCTTAGAAACCTATGAAAACTTTATAATAAAAGATTCAATAAGGATATACTATAGATTAGATTTGATTCTTCAAAAGTTTTTGATCCTTGTCAATATAGAAAGCAAGATAAATCTAGTTTTAAATCAATGGGTGAAGTCTCAACTACTGATTCATTATAGTTAGTGCATATATATCTTTTTCCCCAACACAAACTGGAAGAATTAGTGGAAATTATTGTGTATTTATTCTAGTTGATCATTACACTAGATTTACATGGGTCTAATTTCTAGCAAAGAAGTCTGAAGTTTTTTCGTATTTTAAAAGTTTTAGAGACCAAGTTAAAAATGAGAAAAACCTTCCTTTGATAACTATTCATAGTGATCATGGTGGAGAATTTCAAAATTTGGATTATGAAACTTTTTGTAGTAGAAAAGCCATTACTCAAAATTTCTCAGCACCAATAACTCCTCAATAGAATGGTGTTGTTGAAAGAAGAAATAGAATTTTTCAAGACATAACAAGATCCATGTTGAGTGAATATTCTATAGTAAGAAATTTTTGGGCTGAAGCTGTAAGTACTGCTTGTTATACTATAAATCGAGTTTTAACTAGACCTTTTCTTAATAAAACTCTTTTTGAGTTATGGAATGGTAGAAAACCTAGACTTTCCTACTTCAAAGTTTTTGGTTGCAAGGTATTCATCCTGAATACTAAAGATAATCTTCATAAATTCGCACCAAAATATGATGAAGTAATTTTCATAGGATACTCCACAACTTCTAAGGCTTATAGAGTTTTCAATAAAAACACTTGTAATGTTAAAGAGATAGTACATGTAAACATTGATGAAACTGATCCTTTTATTTTTAAACAACCCCAACCAACATCTTTAGATGTGTTTCAAAAAACTGATTATCAACCCTTGTTAGAAGATCCTTCTAATAAGGAAAATGTCCAAGAAAATGTTTCTGAAGCATTTACCCCAGAAGATTTCCTACCCTATATTAATGAACAGGTTTTACAAAACCCAAATCAGTTGTTTCTAAAGAATAATCCCAGTGATAGTATCATTGGTGATGTGAATCAACCTGTAAGGGTAAAAAAGTTCCTTAATAAATGAAGTAGAACATCTAGCATTCCTTTCCCAATTAGAACCAAGAAACACTGATGATGTGTTAGGTGTTGATGATTGGATTAAATCCATGCAAGATTAACTAAATGAATTCAAAAGGAATAATGTCTAGACCATGGTTGAAATACCTAAGGAAACTTTTGTTATTGGAGTAAAATGGGTCTTCAGAAATAAGTGTGATGAAAATGGAATCATAGTAAGAAATAAATCCAGATTGGTTGCTAAAGGCTATAATCAACAAGATGGAATAGACTATGAAGAAACCCATGCTCCAGTAACTAGACTTGAATATATTCGTATTTTAATTGCTTTGTAGCATTCTTAAATTTTAAAATTTTTTAAATGGATGTGAAATATGCTTTCCATAATGGTTATGTTCAAGAGGAAGTTTTTGTTGAACAACCTCTTGGTTTTGAAGATAGAAAACATCCTGATCACGTTTTTAGACTTACCAAAGCTTTGTATGGACTTAAGAAAGCCCCTCGAGCCTGGTATGATAGACTTAAAGGATTTTTATTCAAAATAATTATGTTAAGGGAAATGAAGATCCAACCCTTTTTATAATGAAAGATAAGAAAAAATTTGATTGTTCACATTTATGTTGATGACATTATATTTGGTTCAACTCAGCAATATTTAACTGATTCCTTTGTGGATCTAATGAAATCTGAGTTTGAAATGAGTATGATGGGTGAGTTAACATTTTTCCTTGGTTTTCAAATTTCTCAAAAACTAGAAAGAATCTATATATACCATCATAAGTATATTAAAGATCTTCTTAAAAAGTATGGATATTACAACACTAAGAGTATAAGTACTCCCATTGGTACCTCAAACACACTTGATTTTTATGAAGCTAGGAAACCAGTAGATTAAACAACTTTTAGAGGTATGATATGAGGTTTACTTTACTTTATAGCTAGTCGTCCAGACTTAATGTTTTCAGTATTCTTATGGGTAAGATATCAATCCAATCCTAAGAAATCTCATTTAAAGGTAGTGAAAAGAATTTTTCGCTACTTAAAGGGAACCATGGATTTAGGACTCTTCTATACTTCTGGAAATATTTTTGTTTTGAAAATCTTTTCAGATGCTGACTTTGGTGGATGTAGAATGGATAGAAAGAGTACATCCAGAACTTGTCCTTTCTTAGGAGATTCATTAGTTTCTTGGTCTTGCAAGAAGAAACACTCAGTAGCACTTTCCACTGTTGAAGCTGAATATGTAGCAGCTGGAAGGTTTTGTGCTCAAGTGTTTTGTATGAAACACACACTCACAGATTATGGTATGAGTTTTACCAAAACACAAATTTTTTGTGATAATACAAGTGTCATTTCCCTTATTAAAAACCTTGCACATCACTCTCATGAAAAACACATAGATATTAGGCATCTCTTCCTTAGGGATCACCCACAAAAAGAAGATATCATTCTTTAATTTATCGGAACGCAAGATCAACTTGCTGATATTTTCAAAAAATATTTACCCTCTGATATATTTGAATACATTAAATAGAAGTTAGGGATGATAACCATAAAGTAATTTTCCTTGTTAACTTCCAGTTGAACCAATCTCCTTACAGTAACAAACTTATTTTCATAGGGGTTGTACATTTTCTTTTTAGTTTCTCATGTTTTTTGTAATGATGTTTTTCATGTTTTTCATAATGAAGTTTTTTAAGTTTTTCATAATGGAGTTTTTCAAAATTTCTATAATGGAGTTTTTCAAAATTTCCCTAATGGAGGTTTTCAAATTTTTTGTAATGGAGTTTTTCAAAGTTTCCATAATGGAGTTTTTCAAAATTTCCGTAATGGAGTTTTTCAAAATTTCCGTAATGGAGTTTTACAAAATTTATGTAATTGAGTATTAAAAAAAAATTGTAATGGAGTTTTTAAAAATTCAGTAATAGAGTTTTTAAAATTTTTTATAATGATGTTTTTCAAAATTCTTCGTAATGAAGATTTGATAAGTTTTTTTTTTAAATCTGTAGTCAAGTTTTTTTACATAATCTAAAGTTTATCAAGAAGAATTTTTTTCCTCAATACGAATAATTTTCCTGACAATCTGAAAGGTATGTTTTCTTTATTAAGTTATCGTAGACATCATTTACTTGTTGATATTTTCTTTTGTGTTTTAAATTTTTCGGATTCACCTTTCCTTAAATCTGAATGTTTTTCTTAAAAAACCTCAAAAGATTAGATTCTATCATGATTTCCTTGTGGCTACCATATCAACCATCAGATCTGATCAAAAGGATTTTAATCCATTGGATCGATTTTGGAAGATGAATCATCGCTTCAAACACCTATATAAAGGACCCCCGAAGGGTTATCCCACATTGATCTCAATCTCTCACGTGCTGAAGTTCTGACCTTCTACTTAATCCCATTATGAGTTTCTTAGAGTTTTCTCAATTGTGAATGTCTGCAGAAGAATCCTCTTAGAAAGATATTTCTACTTTAAAGCCAATTCCATAATGACAGGTATATAGGGAAAGGTTGGTACATCGAAATTTCTTCAACAAATATGATTCTATTATTTCAAAGAATATTAAGCTGAATGGATGGGAGAGTGTTTGTATATCAAAGCCTGGTGCTCAAGATTTGGTTTATACGGATTTTCATATTGAGTTTTATGAATCAAATAATTTATTTAATGAAGAAGGTAGAGATAATTTTTCTTTCAAAAGCTATGGAACGACCTATGCTCTATCATATACAAAGGCAGCTAGTTTGAATGGAGTTCCACTTGAAGAAGAAGCTGAGTTCTATTCCCATAAGTTGTCGGATGTTCAAGGAAGCTTCGTCAAGGTGAAATCTATGGAGAGCCTCATTCTTATAGATGTCAAGACTTCGAAGATTTCTCACCTCTCTACAAATAACTGGATCCTTGAATTAAGGGTTCAAGGTTTCATCATTGCAAGAAAAGAGGACAAGGACACCTTGAAGAAGAGTGACATGTACATCCAAGATTTTCTGGTGAATCTAAGGAAGATAAATTTGGTTAAGAGAATTCTCATTACAATAGAGAATATCAAGAATGGAAACTCAAAGGCTTAGATAATAATGTACCTGGCTATTCTTTCTAAGTTGATTGTTCAGTGTCTGGAATCTTTCAAAATCCTTTTCAGTTTAAAGCTGTGGAATTGAAAAGTCATACTGATTAGTGATGATACTCTCAAAAGGATGAAAGTTGGTTTTTCTATGGAATCAAGAGAATTCTATTATATACTAGTAGAATAGGCTGAAGGTATTTCGAAAGAACAAGAAGTGGATTAACCATTCAAAAAGAGTGGAAAGATGAGAAAAATGATGTAAGTATAAGAAGAAGAGAAAACACCTAAAACCAAGGAAGCTCAATCTACACCTCCAAAACCTAAGAAAAAAAAGCCTATCTAGATGAGGTAGTTGCAAAGTGGAGGAAAGATAAATAAAATTGGATGGAATGAGAGCCACATTTTGGCTTGGATCCTGCAAAATCTAAGGCTTTGAAAGAAAATATAGCTGATGAACTTGAGAAGCAAGCTAAAAAAAGAAGAAAAAGAAGAAGATTTCTGAAGCTGAAATTGTTCAATCCCGTCTGATGGATGCTAAGAAAGCATCCGAGAATATCCCTGTACCAAAATTCTTCTTGGTGGAGGCCTTACCTGAGACAACAGGTAAGAAATTTCTCACTCCAAAAAAAGTAAAACAAAAGATTGTTGAAGAAAAAAAAGCTATAGAAGAAGAAAGCAGTTGTGACATAGAATACCTCATAAATAAAGTTGAATACTTTCATGATAAGGAAAGTTCATCCAAGAAATTTTCAATCCAGACCTCTCAAGATGGATCTTCAAAGCTTGATACTCCTGGGTTAGATGACAAGGCTGAAGATGAAGTTAACAAGCCATCTGAGGAAGAAAGTTATAATCATCATTTTATTCACCCTGAATATGCTGAGGCAGGAGTTGAAAAGGATAAGATTTTTGAAGATAAAATTGTTCAGCTATCTGACAGCGAACATAAATCTACAGAAGAGGAAGATGTTTCAAGAACCGATAAGGGGAAACAAGTGGTTGTGGATACACCTACTACAGTTTTTTTAAAGAAGAAGGAAGCTGGCAGATCTTTGAAGAGGAAGATTGTTGAGCTAGAAAAATATACCTCACCAAGAAAAGTATCAGATTCAGAATCATCATCCCAATGAAATTATTTCATCATTAAATCACTACAGAAGCTTGTTGACATCATTCCGATCGTTCTAGGTATTTACTCGAGATGTCAGATTCTTCAACACAGCATGAATCAAAAATCAGATTCAATATCCATGGTGATGGATAAGTGTGTAAAGATTGAGGCTAATTTCAAGAACATATTCATTAACTACGATGCCCACAAAAAAAACTGGTAAGAAGGTGGTTATCTGGTCAAAGATGATATTTGAAGACCAGAGGGAACTTAATGAGTTTTAAGATGGTGTTAGGGAAGCTTTTGATACTGAAGATAGTAAAATCAAGGATCTCATGACTAAGTTTGAGGAAAAGCTAACTCTTGAGCAGAATACTCGGATTCAAGAGGTAAAGGATCTGAATGTGAAGCTATATTCTGTTGTCCAAAGTTGGAAGAGGGAAAGGGATCTTCGAATCAAGATCAAAGAGAAGCTAGTCAAGCAAGATGAACTGATGAAGGCTCAGGCAGAAGCTCTCAAGGCTCAGGAAGAAAAGATTAAAGCTTTAGAGAAGAAAGCATAGGATCAGGATCAACTCCTAAAGAAAGCAGAGGAAGACCACATGGAACTCAAAAAGCTGAAGACCATAGTGAAGAAATTGATACCCAAGGAAAAGGAAGAAAAATAGATCCAATCTGATCTTTTTTTTATTCTTTCCATGTACAAATTATTCATATCTTAATGAAATTTTGGTTACTCATTTTTTTTATGCTTTGTACTAATATTTTTGGTACTATAATTTCTTTTCCATTCCCTCAAATACTTTTTGAAAATCACAAAGGGGGAGAAAGGAAAAAGAATACTATGTAAAGAATAAATGTCCCTATGTAAGGAGGAGTTTATCTAAGGATTATTTTTCATTACAAAGATTTATGTACTCAAGATAATGAAAAATATCATTCTTCAAATCTAGAATACGATACATAGTGTTCCAAATACTAAGGGGGAGTTAGTTGTTTTCATATTTTCCCATAATATAAGGGAGATAAGTTTTATTTTCAAAGTCTAGAAAAATATTTTCTATGTTCTTTTCTTCTTTTTCGTAAGGATGTTTGTGCTTTCCAAAAAGGGGGAGATTGATGAGTCAATAATGTTTCCCTTATGACTTTTCCATTCCTTCATAATTGGGGGATATTGTTGAACCAATAAGGTTTCCATATAACTTTACCATTCCTTCTTGTTATGAAAATCAAAAACACCTTATCTCAAGGCATATTTTATTTTACCCGGCGTTTTACTTCTATAAGGAAAATTTTCCTTCCCCATGGAAATTTATCCTTACCATGTTATTCGTTGTTCATTATCTTGTCTAAGTGTAAAATTCAATTTCATATCTAAAACCTCAAAATCATATAATACTTAGATAAAGATCATTCTCTTTTCAGACTCCGAATTCAGACTCCGAGTCCTCTGAATTCAGACTCCGAACTCTTATGAGTTCTGACTCCGAGTTCTCTGAATTCATACAATGAACTCTTATGAGTTCTGACTCCGAGTTCTCTGAATTATGACTCAGAAATATTTTGAGTTTTGACTCCGAGTTCTCTTAATTCAGACTCCAAACTCTTATGAGTTCTGACTCCGAGTTCTCTGAATTCATACTTAGAACTTTTCTGAGTTCTAACTCTGAGTTATCTGAATTCATACTCTGAACTCTTCTGAGTTCTGACTCCAAATTCTAATGAATTCAGAATATAAACTTTGTAAGTTTTGACTCTGAATTCTCCTGAACTCTGAGTCCAAACTTTGTAATTTTAGTTTCCTAATTCTTGTGAATCCAGACTCTGAATTCCCTTGAAATTCAGATTTTGGAATTCTCTAGAGTTCATGTTCTGAATTCCTTAGAAAACGGAATCCAAATATCCTTGTATTATAGACTCCGAATTCACTTTTGGTTAGAATCTGAACTTTCATATTTCCTTACATTCTGAATATTGGATTTTGGTTATGTAACCATATTTTTTCTTACACATGTTTTTGTTATAAAATGATGTCGTTCATTCAGTCACTAACTAACCATTGTTTGAGTGACATGTGTACAGGTCCCTCCAAAATTCAAGGAAAAATATGACCATTGGAGGAGGGAATCGACCATTGGTGATGTGCCTATAAATGGGACCTCATTTCAAAGAGATCACAACAAGTTGATTAATCTTGATATTACATGCTGTTGAAGTGATTTCTAGAGAGAGAGGCTTTATTGCTTTGTGCGTACTGAACTTCTTGTTCATATTTACTTTGTGTGACTTCGATTATTGCAATTTACAATCGAGGGATTCTGGGGATGGGAAGACAGAGGTTCCAACTAACTTGAAGTTGAGGGCTTCCTTGCTGAGGAAGACAGAGGTGTCGACTACCTTGAAGTTGAGGGCTTGCGGGGATAGAAAGACAGACCCTGATCTTCGTATCGATGGCTTACCCTAGTGTGGGTAAGAAAAAATTTCTTGAAAGTATAAATCAAGGGACCTTTATCCAAGGTTGTTGGATACCCTTCTCTTTAGGTTAAAATATTTACTACTTGTTACTTGTTTTGTTATAAGTTTTACACTCCATTTTATTTGTTGAGTAAATTATAACTATCTTATACTTCCTTATACTTGTACTCTGATTTATTGAGATTCTATATGATTTAAGGTTGAATATTTATCTTTTTAAACTTTCATTAAGTTTCACTTTCTTGGAATCATATTTCAAGAATCAATCAAGTGTGTAGAACTAGAGATTTTTTAAATTACCTTGTTTAACCTTGTTAAACACAACCGTCTTTAAAAAGTTCCAAAAGAATTTTTTAAAGTATACAATTCACCCTCCTCTTGTATTTTGAGCATCATTAGATACTACATACAATATCTATATTATTTCAATCCTACATTTGGTATTATAGAGTATATCATACTCCATACCATCTTAACAACATACCCAACCACCTCCTAATTATCTAAGCCTCAATAATTTCATAAGAATGTTATAAAAGTATAAATGTTTTCATGCTATTTATTTGTTAAACCTCGAATAAGGGGGACTCCTATATAATCTTTTCACCCCTATTATACAAAATACATAGTGTATGACACTCTATGTGGTATACTTACTAGACCATCCAATGTATAAAAACATGTTTTGTTTCTCGTGATCGTATTTTGTATCTCATAAAACAATCCTACTTACACTAACATTGGAAATTCATCATAACCTATAGTAATTAATGGTGGACATTGGTTTGGGATAACTCAAATTACCACTTTGAGAGGTCAAATATCATTACATTTCATTAAATATAAATCAATATATACAATTATTTATCCAAAATGAATGAATAAAAAAGTGTTGATTGCATTTTATGTGATAAATTTTAAATATTCAAAACTCATTAAATAATATTTAATAAAACCCAACATAAGAACCTAGCTACCTTATCACATATTATAGACAACCATATTATAATTTTTCCATACTTTCTAGGATTTTTTTTACTCTTTAAATATATTTCTGATTTCTAAAATTCCATAGGGATATGTGGAACACTGAGAGGGGAGGGGTGAATCAATGGACACTTAAATTTTTTATGAATTATCCCTTTTTAATTAATCCTCCTAGATTGATTCCTATCTTGAGCCACTCTATCTTGTGTCTTATAGTCTATCCTAAATAATGTTGTAAATAAATCCATAATGACACAAATAATTACATGGTTTTCTAAAAATACCTACTCCTTACCTTGATTGGTTATTCACCCCAATCAAAGATTTCCCACTATAATCAATAAATGACTATAATGGATTTGGTGCATCTCGCACCTATAGTTGTCAGTATCTCACTAGAAATCACTAAAATAACTTTACACTATGTTCACAGAGTCACACTATGACCTCCCTACATCCCCTGAGTCCCATGGGTTCTATGGATCTTCACCAGGTATAAACAAGTTGTCCCTTCAATCACTTCCTTATAAGTTGATTGTTGAATCTATAAAGGATTCTACAACATCAATAAGATGGATATCCTTCTTCTTGGTAGCATATTCATAAAATTCCAAAAAAAAACTTCAAGAATACTTTGAAACTCAATCAATTCTCATAGATCAATTTAGTGATCTTCCAATAAACCTATTCAACTATCTGTTTCACTCATCAATTATTGAATATATGTAATAGCCCAGAATCTGCACATCTAGATTCAGTGATAAAGACATAAACATTACAAATGTGACCAAATTTGTTCTATAAAAACATAGAACATTAAAAGGAAATAATAGATCACTTATATAACTAAAGACCTTTTTGGTTTAGAGTTTTAGAGAATTAGTAAAAACTCTTAACTACATGGGTTCATAAAAAACTGGTTCATAAACAAAAACATGTTATCTCCCACTATTCCCAGCTTTACTTATTTCACATTAGGTCATCAACATCTTCCATGTGAAATCCTTCTAGAAAAAAATCTTTTAACATCTTTTTTCTTAACATGGGGAACAACATTTGAAAAGGGTGAGCTTAGATGCTTAGTATGTGTAAACAAATGAGGTATGACTCATAACATAAACAAAAGGGTAAAATAATATAAACATATATTTTGTAAATTATACCCTTCTTATCAAAGATAAAAATCATGAGTCATGAAAATTCATAATACATAAATCATAAAATAATAAATTTAACATAAACATAGACTTTTGGAAATCACATAATCATAGAAAATAATTTCCATATTAATCAAGGGTCATTTCCAATACTATCAAAGTGGGAAAAGTCATTTATTGAACTGAGTTCACCCCTCGTTTCAGCACTCTGTTACTGAACCAAGATCATTTCTCATTTCGTACCTGCCTTACTAAATCGAGATAATTTCCTATTCTAGCCTCGTATTATTGAACCAGGATCATTTCATTTTCCATACTTGTATTACAGGAACCGGGATCATTTCTCATTTCAATCTGGTATTACTGAAATAGGATCATTTCCCATTATAGCCTTGTCTATCTCATGAGATACAAATCTTTACCCAATCCATTGAATGGATGCATATGTCCCACCCATCACATAATAAAAACCATACATATGTGTTCTATAATAACATAAATCATTCATAACCCACAAAAAGAAATAGGTTTTATAAAACACTTCATCATAATATAACTCAAGGAAAAGAAACAAAATACATAGGTACCAATCCATGATAAAGGTAAGCCATTTAAAGAAATAATATTAATTTTATTTCTAATTCATATCCCTAATAAAATATAAGTAACATCATATAACATTTTCATATATGTAAAATAATTTTGGGAGAACTCTTGAAAATAGATCTACAGGAAAATTTCCCATTTTATTTGAAAAATAATTTTCAGAACATGGGATATTTTTTCAAACATTTTTATTTCAATACATCATTGAAAACTTATAAAGGAGTATTTTAAAATAAACTTTAGAACATAAACCATTTCTTTAAAATAATTTTCCTTTAAAATTACCTAAAGATATCTTTTTAAAAAATCTTAAGGAAAATAATTTCAAACATTTCAAAGTGTAATATACCACTTTGAAACATTTGTATCATAATATCAAGAAATAATAACATTAAAAGAGGCAAAAATTATCATTAAATTATGGATATTACTAATATAACATGTCAAATGGAAGCATATACACCTTTAAATATAACATAGGTGCATAACAAAACATTTGTCTCAAAGAAGGCAAATTGAGACAAAACTACCTTACTCATTTGGTAACTTTTGAACCGTAAAAACCCATGAAATAGAGACCATAAAATTGATATTTAAATATCCCTAAATTAAATAATAAATATTATATAATACATTCAGTGGTAGTATGTACACTACACATAGGAAATGAGTGGTGAATAAGGCATGTATCTCATTGAAATAAAAAGTGCGATGAAATTCCTTTACCATAGGTCTGATTCCCTACATACGTATAAGAAATTCCTTTATAATTATTTAAATAATTTTATTAAATTATTATAGTACCATATTTATATTTATGATATCACATATGACTGTATTATCACTATTTTAAAAATATTTCTTTATTACTCTTCTTTCGTGTGTTAATTACTTCATTTTCTTATGCATATTTTGTCATATAAGTTATGGTTCTTGCACATAAAATATAGTTATTTAATTTTGAAAATTATATGAAGTTAATATATATAATATTATTAATTCTATATATTTATATAATCATTGTTTAATGGTGATCATGGAGAATGAATCATATCGCGTTGTAGAGACGGTCGGTCGTATGTACGCACAAGCGACGATATCATTCTCTTAATTGTGAAATGGTATTGAAGTGGATGGTGTATATATTTTTTAAGAATAAATATCATGTTATAATAATAATATATAGTAATTATTTATATAATTACGCCCATCCAAGTAAATTGGTATTGAAAAATAGATGACACCACAGCATGGGGACGGTAAGTCGTACGTACGCACGCATGGTACGTTTGTTTTTTATAGGATGGATAAAAGGTGGAATTTGGTAGTTCAATAATCATAATAACATATAAAAATATATTTGAAACTATATTTATTACTTTATAATGAAAACCAAACGTGAATAAGAATTAGAATGAGAAACAATTTTGGAAGAGTCGGTATGGATATTACCTCTTCCTCGACGATCTCCCTCTAGATCTCCTATTAGGGACACTAGAGTTGGCCTTTAGAGAAGACTAGAAATTATAGAATGTAAATAGGTAAGTTTATAAGATAACATTTCATGGCATGGTTTATATTAAAGGCTCAAAGGGATGTGAATAAGTGAGGTAGAAGGTTCCCTTTTATAATTAAATTAAGAGGCACTTTTGGAATTTCTGAAAATATTAATTTATAATAAATTCAATATCAATCAAACAACCTCCAAAATACTATGTATTCGAATATAATATGATATAATTTTGTAATATCATCAATAAATATATTTTTGAAAATTTTTGGTAATTTTTTAAACCTTATTATTTTGATTTACATTTAGTTAACTCATTTTACTTTTAATTAAAGTAATAAATTATTTAATATTAAAACATTTTAATTTTAACTTATATGGTGTAAATTATCAATAAATATTAAATTAATAAAATTTTAGAACTTATCATAATCTATTTTTATTTTTACGTGTTTTTTATTATTTTTATATAATTTAATAATATATTATTTTCATAAAATATCATGAGTGTCAATTTTGACACTATTCATTACATTGACATTTAATAAAATATAAAAAACAAGATAACTTTGATACAAATTATTTAATACATTACTAATCTATCATATTCACCTAGAAAATTCGTTTAGAACCTTAATTTATTCAAATTATGTTTATTTTAATATTTTTAATGCCGTTTATTTTATATTTATATTAATAAAATAGTTACTCCATTGCTATTGTTTCATCATTAACGGTAATTATTTTATCCTTAAAAATTATAAATAAATTACCATGATGTAGGTAATTATTTAATATTTTCATATAATACTAATGTTAAAATATACCTCCTGGTTAACCCTAGATTAAAATTATTATACTTATAACAAATGTGAGTATGACATTATGTCACTTTCTTTGATTTTATTAATATCTCTGTCCTTTTCATGTAAAAGTTGCCACTAAATGACTAAATTTTGAAATTAAGGTGATAAGGGTATAATTTTATACATACAATAACATTTTGGTGCTTCTTAGGGTAATTTTATAATCTTTATAATTTTATTTTTAACCTAAATTACCAAATTTATGCTTTATCGTAGAAACAAAATTTACCATGGTTACTATTCATAATGGTCAAAAATAAAGGGAAATTAATTAACAATTTTGGACTTTATGAATATAAATTTTAAAATAATTTTTAAAAATTTAATACAGAGATTTTTCAGAATTAAATTTAAAATAAAACAGGTAAAATGCCACAAAAACAGTATTTCTAAAATGTCCTTTTAAAAGATAAAATGTGTTTATAATAAACTCTTGTATAAAATAAATTTAAAAAAACAATAATTGTACAATTTTAAATTAAAATTAACTAATTAAAATTTAAAACTAATCCAAAACATAATTTTTCCTTGTAAATACCTTAAAAGAAAATAGATTTTTTAATAAAAATATGTATTTTACTATTCATCAAAACATAAAACATACCAAAAAAATACCAAAAATTAAAATAAAGTATATTATGTTATCCTAATTTCAAATAAAAAGTTTAATTTTTCATATAAAAATGATAAAGGTGTCAAATATCATATTTTTAATAGATTTTCTATTAAAAGTTAATAAAATTACCCTTTTAAAAAATATAACTTTTTATTCGTAGAGTTAGATTTATTATCATCTTATTCCTCTAAAATATATTGGATGAATATCAAAAATATTTTATTGAATATATAAAATATATATTTCATTATTATAATTAAATAATTTTAATTAATTTAATTTATAAAGACAAAATGACTTTGGGAGCATAAAAATAAAATATTACATTTATATTCAAAAGATGTGTATTTTCATTTATAAGTATTAGTAAAAATAAATTCATCTTATAAACCCTATATTTTAGTAAGTTATTTAATAATATTCATAACTTCTAATTTAATGTCTAGTTTACTATATTATAATAATAAAATGATGTTTCGTAAAAACTCAGTACTGTGTGTAACACAAGTCAGGCCAGTGTTGCATGTTGTGAAAGATTAACATGGTGTAGCATGCAATGCAATCTATGAGTCTATTTAAAAATATATTTTATAAAAATATCAAGGTTTTACATTATAACCCCCTTAAAATGAATTTATCCCTCAAAATTCATTGGGGTTATCAAAGGTCGAATACTAGATAGTTCCTTTCATAGAAACCCACATCGTAAAAACATATATGAAAACTTACTTTTAAAAGGGAAAGTTAAAAACATAACTATTACCCAAAGTAACTCAGAACTAGGGTTCCACATGAAAACATGGACATGGAAGAGAAATTTAATTATCATGTTCTGATAGAGAGTGATAGAGATCATTTTTAGGAGAATGTTAACAATCACATAGACATAAATATGTGATGATCTAAGGGACCAATTGATTCATCTGAAAAAGGTACTAGGATAACATTTTTGGTTTCAAGATAATTTTACTAGAGTTAAGGAATTATTTTACTACTTATATTTATGATCATAAAGAAATATACTTACTTAAAAATTATAGTTTTATTCTTTAATAAATCTCTGCAAAAAAACTCATATTTTTCTCTAGTGATGAGTATTCGAGTTGAATTGTTCAAGCCTGAAGTATCAAAATCTTCTTCTACGGATCAAAAAACCGACAAAAAACATATAAAAATATATTTTCCAAATATTTAATAATTTATAAAAACAAAAATACTTAATACAAGATGAAATAATTCTACAAAAAGAATAATCCTTTATATCAGTAATACCCAAATTTCAACATTGATCATTCAATAAACATTTACCCTCAAAATTATCTAAATTATTCAATACTAAGATTAAAACACAAAACCTTGTAAGGATTTAATCTCATCATCTTCCATGCCAAATTTTTACATTTATATCCAAATAAAATTAATTAATATTAATTTATCTAACCAAAAATTAATTTCCCCAATAATCATCAAGATATGTTAACCATTTCCATAAGTAACCTGAATGACCATAAATCCAAAAATAAAAAAATATTCCTCTAAAGTAAAATTCAACCTTTATTCCCAAAATAATATCCCACATTATCATATTAAGTTTTCCAAAATAGAAATATTCATCCAAAAATAACATTAATCAACTAGTAAATCAATATCTAAACCCATGGATAAAATATATATTCCCCAAAATCAAATTATTATTCATCCATAAAATTGTCTAACTAAAAAAATAATCCATACTAACTAGAACATCACATAGTTTAGTAGTAGGTGATTCTCCATTGTCACCCTTCGGTTGTGGGTTCATTCCACATGTCTTTTTCAGGAGTGATGGTTTATCACCCATCGTGTGGGTTGTCCTTTTTTCTTTTTTCTTTTTTTCTTTTTTTTAAGACAAAAAAAATAAACGATTTTATTAAAATGGGAGGAGAAAGTATACAAAATAATAAAGGGTGATTGTAGTATTAGATAACCATGGCATCTACTATGGCAACATCAGCACCCTCAGGGGCATAGATCTTATGCTATTAAACACCCTAAATAGGACCTCAAGAGATCCCTTTGAGTCCAGATAGTAACCCAAGCAGTTCCCTTCACACCACGTGTAGAGGATCTCAGAGATAGATGAAGGGGGGATTTGCACTTAAGAATCAAGTACATGATTTCTTAGGTAGTAGAAGAGAGTCCTATCAGAGAATCCCAGATAACCTTTGAGTCGGTCTCCACCAAAGCCAATTAGATACCATTATAATTGCATAAATCAAGGCCATTGTGCATAGCCTTTACCTTAGCCCTGAGAGAGTTGACAGGCCCATAGAAGGAACTACATGCGAGAAAAACAGAGCCCCTGGCGTCAGGGACAAGCCTCCACCACTAATTATGACTTGGTAACATGAGCCAATGGTATTCAATTTAAGACCATGGGATGGTGGGTTCCACCAAAACCATTTTACCACTGGAAGGGTTTTGGGAAGATCATGTGGGTGCTTTATAGCCATAAATCTCCTGACAAAAGGAGATTTCTCCCACTATTAAAAAATACATTAAAGATCCAAAACCAGGGACCTTCTTATAACCACAAGAGCCTAATAAGAGGGGGGACTTGTTCTGAGATTGATTCATTTCCTCCCATAAGATCCAGCATCCCACCATAAGGAAGATTGAGAACACCCTCTCCTCATGTTGGTTATTTCCAGAGTTGTTAAACCATTGGTGGAGAAATTCATCTGAGGATGACATCGTAGAAACAAATATAGAGAACCCACCTAGTAAGCTCTAAATCCTCTAACCCTAGTTTCTAAGGAGGAAGAGATGGTGTGTGGACTCCTCCTGATGAGAACTAAAACATGAGCATCTTGAATCAAGAGGGATACCTTTCCCTTTGGTCATTGTGTTAGTAGTAAGAGCATTGTTCTGGAATCTCCACACCAAAAAATTTAGTTTTGGAGGGATGTTTTTGCACTAGAGAGTACCACCCCATTGATCAATACTATGAATACTACCCACCACCTTACTATAGGATTTAGTTGAAAAAGATTCACTAGTACATCCCATGAAGAAACAAGCATTAGGGGATACCTACAGATGAATATTATCATAAAATATTCTTTTCCCAGAATCAAGGACCACATTAATGAAGGAAAGAAAATTACTAGCCTTTCAAAAGGAAATGTCATGCATGGGGAACCCAGGGAAACCTTGGACCTCACCAACCCAATTATTAGACCAAAACTTTATATCTTCATAGCTAATAATATAGTGTGAGTGGAATTCAAGCACTAAAATATGGATTTGCAGGGACTTCCAGAGAGGGGAAGAGTTCCCTTTTCTTGAGTTTAGTAAAATCCCCAACTTTTCAGTACAGAATCTTCTCAACAAAGTACAACCCTCAATATATTCCCATTCTAGTTTACCCTGAAGACAATATATGGACTCTCTAATATTCCTCACACTTATTCCTCTTAATTTCATTGTTCTCTCAAGTTTCTTCCAAGAATCCCAATGGCGCCTCCCTTCACCCTGAGAAACCCAAAATAATGTGTTTAAGAGTTTATTAAGGTCATGCAAAGCTATCTTATGAGCATTGAGCACCGAGAGGATGCACATAAGGATAAATGTTAGCAAATTTTTAACTAATATGATTCTATCACCAAAGGATAAGAAACAAATTTTACTATTTTTAATTTTTCATGTTATTTTATTGATCAAGACATCAAAGTACTAGTTGAGAATTCTTCACGAGGCTAGATTACCCCCAAAATTTTATAACCTAAAGCCTCAAAAGGGGGTTCCAAGACACTGAACATATGTTCAAACCTAAAATTATAATCCCAGGATGATATGAATAACTATTAATAAAACATCATAATATTCAAATTTATCTAAACCCTGCTCTGATACCAAATGTAATAGCCTAAAATCTACACTTCTGGATTCGGTGCTAAAGACATAAACTTTATAAATGTGACCCAATTTTTTTCCAAAAATAACTTACAAAATTAAAAGGAAATAATGGATCACTTATATACCCAATGACCTTTTAGGTTTATAGTTTCATATAATTAGTAAAAACTATAAAAAACTTGGGTTCCTAAACAACTAGTTCATAAACAAAAACACATTGTCTCCCATTATTTCTAACTTATCTTATTTCACATTAGGTCATCAACATCTTCCATTTTAAATATTTATAATCAAAAATAATTTAACATCTTTCATATTAACCTAGGAAAAATAAAAAATATGAAAAGGGTGAGCTCAGGAGCTCTATAAGGGTAAAAAAATGAGATATGAATCATAATATAAACATAAGGGTAAAATAATATGAATATAAAATTTTTATATTATACCCTTCTTATCAAATATCAAAATCTTGAGTCATGAAAATTCATAATACATAAATCATAAAATAATAAATTTTACAAAGACATGGATTTTTTTAAAACACATAATCATGGAAAATCATCTCCATATTAGTCATAGATTGTTTCCAAGACCATTATAGTGGGAAAATTCCTTTACTGAACTGAGTTCAGACCCTATTCCAGACCTGTATTGTTGAACCAATATCATTTCCCATTCCAGTCCTGTCTTACTGAACCGATATCATTTATCAATCTAGCCCTATATTACTGAACCAAGATCATTTCTCGTTATATCCATATATTAATTAACCGATATCATTTCCCATTCCATCCATGTATTTTTAAACTGATATCATTTCTCGTTCTGGCCCTGTCTATCTCATGATATATAAATCTTTACCCAATGCATTTGAGGTATATATAGGTCCCAACCATCACATAATTAAAACCATATATATGTGTTCCACAAGAACATAAATCATTCATAAACCATGAAAATAAATGGGTTTCATAAAACAATTCATCATAGCATAAATTATGGAAAAGAAACAATATACATAAGTACCAATCCATGATAAATGTAAACCATTCATATAAAGAGTAATAAGGGTATTATTGGTTCATATCCCCAATAAAACATAAGTATCACCAAATAACATTGTATTATATAGAAAATAATTTTGAGATAACTCTTAAAAATAGTTATTTATGAAAATATCCCTTTTTCTTTGAAAACTCTTTTCAAACATAATACATTTTTGAAAAACTTTTTCTCTAAAAATATCTTCAAAAATTTATAAATTAATATTTGAAAAAAAAATCTTTAGAATAGAAAATATTTCTTGAAAATTATTTTCATTGAAAATGAGCTAAATAGATCTTTTAAAAACATTTCTTGAGGAAAATAATAATCTAACATTTCAAAGTGTCCCACACCACTTTGAAAATATTGAAACATAATCCCATGAAATAATAACATTAAACAAAGCTTAAAATATCATTAAAATAATTATATTTCTGATATAACCAGTCAAATTGTAGTATATACACCTCGTAAATAAACATAGGTTCATAACAAAACATCTGTCTCAAAGAAGAAAATTGAGAAAAATCTACCTTACTGATTTGGTAACTTATGAACCGCAAAACCCCATGAAATAGATATCATAAAATTGATATCTAAATAATTATAAATTAAATTATAAATATTATATAATACACTCATGGGAATTATGTACACCACACAAAGCAAATGAGTGGTGAATAAGGAATGTATCTCATGGAAATAAAAAGTGAGATGAAATTCCCGTCCCTTAGGTCTGATTCCCTTCATACATATCTGGAATTCCTGTATAATGTGTTAAATAATGTTATTAACTTATTATATCACCATATTTATATTTATGATATCATATTTGATCATATTATCACCTATTTGATAATATTTCATTATTACTCTTATTTCTGGTGTTAATCACTTCATTTTCTTAAGCATGTTTTATCGTATAAGTTCTTGTAATTGCACATAGAATATAGTTATGTAATTTTAATAATTATATTAAGGTAATATATATCATTTTATTAATTATATAGATTTACATAATCATTTTTTAATGTTGATATAAGAGAATGAATCGCATTGTGTCATGGAGATAGTAGGTCGTACGTACGCACAAGCAACGATATTATTCTCTTAATTGTGAAATGGTATTGAAGTGGATGGTGTATATATTATTCTAGAAAAATATAATATTATGATAATAATATATAGTTATTATTTCTTTAATTACACCCATCCAAGTTAATTGGCGATGAAAAATAAATTACACCATGTCTTGGAGATGGTTAGTCGTACGTACGCACGCATGGTACTTTCCTTTTTCATAGGATGGATAAAAGAAAGAATTTGGTCAATAAATAATTATAATAAAATCTCATAATATAGGTGATGATGTATTTATTACTTTATAATGGAATAAACATGAAGAGTATGTATAATAAGAAACAATTTTGAAAGATTTGGTAAGTAGATTACTTCTTCCTCAGTAATATCCCTTTGGATCTCTTCTTAGGGACAATAGAGTTGGCCATTTGAGAAGATAAAAACCTCTAGAATGTAAATAGGAATGTTTATAATAGAATTTTCTAGGGATTTTCATGCTTTAAAAGCACCCATTTTTAAAATAAGTGAGGGAAACTTTTTGGAATTTCAGAAAAGATTTTTTTATAATTAATTCAATATTAATAAAAAACTGCAAAAAGCCCATGGATTCAAATATAAGATGAGATAATTATGTAATATCATCAACCAATATATATTTGACAATTGTTTGTAAGATTTTAATGTAATTCCCCAAGGTTTTAAAAATAAATATAATATAGAATGTAAAGAATGAAATACGAAGTCTCTATAAAACAACACTTTGTTATTATAACCTAGACATTAAACATAATTTTGTCACCTCTGTGTTTTGAATTTCAAAAAATGGACATACACAGTTGTGATCAAAAAGATATTTAGAGTTTGATGGGATCAACTTACATTTTTGGTGAATAGTAACTTGACCCTTATGAATATTAATGTATCCTTATGAATAGTAATATCACCCTTATGAATAGTAACACCACCCATGTAACTATAAATAAAATTTAGGCACCTTATAAATGAGAGTGAATATTTTAAAAACTAATAATTAAGTGTTGGAATTTTTGTGAGTAACAAATATTTAACTAAAATTTTAAATTAATAAGTTTATTTAAATTAAAATTAATTTTCCAAAATATATATTCCTAAATCAATATTTTTGTTGTCCTATTAATTTATAATAATTAAATGAGATATTAGTTAATTTTCAGGGTGTTATAAAACCACTTATATTTTTAAAAACTATATTTTTCGAGTAAATGATGATTTTAATTAAAAATTAACTTTATCATATTTTTAAAATAATTTTGATAAAATGGAGTTCATTTTTTTAATTCTGCATTTTGAAAAATAGTTAGGGTGAATTTTTATTATTTTTCTGAAATACTTGAATTTTTGGTGAATAGTGAAATTTGATATTTTATGAAATATGCTAAATAAATGAATTTCTGCATCATGTTTGAGTCATGGCTTATGTAAATAGACATTGGTCTGAACTCACAAGCACTTATTACTATTTAGATTTTAAAAATCAATACTATTTATAATCTTGATCCAAAATAATAAAATAATAATTAAAATAATGGAAAAATATCCTTTCCTCCACTATAAATACTACCCCTCACCCCCACTTCCTATCACACCTCTCAAGATTTTATCCTTTCCTACATTCTTCTAAATACTATTCCCTAGTCCCTACCCATGTCTAATAGATCGTGGTCTTACCAAAGGACGAAAACCCCTTCCCTTAAGAAGATTCTCAAAGAGGTGTATTCAAGAGGTAAAATCCACTTCCTTTTTCTTTTATTTTCATTTCAAGTTCCTTTCATTTACTATCCTATCCTCACCTACTTTGTCCAAATAATAATGGTAACTCTGGTATCATTTATATACTAAAATTATGTCATGTTAATGGAATATCCTTCCTTAAACTACCATCTCTCTTTTTTAGTTTTTAAATGAAATCATCCTCTAGGAGATGTTGATTTACAACCTTCGTAGACGATGAAGTTTCATTCTTCAAATTATTCTTCAAGGATTTTAATGAAACTATTTTAAGGGTCGCTGTATATTTTAAAATGTATAACATGACCCTTTTTATGTTTTGTAAATAAAAAATTTATATAATACTAAATGATAAATTTAAATGATTTTATTGTGATCAATAATCATCATAATAATCTAAAAGATTATCACTAAATGTATTACCTAATGATTCATCCTCATAATATATAAAAAAATGATATATATATATATATATATCACTGTTTAAAATTATGTATGTTCATTAATAACATGTAATTCTAATTCGGGAGAACTATATCCATTCAACATGAACTCCATTACTTATAATTAAGAGAACCGATCTTGAAATCAAAGAACGAACACTCTGGAATGACAGAATTCAATATTATAACTCATCAATAAGAAAATAAATTAAATTAATAAAATTATATCAGATCAAATACATGTGGGTAAGGTTCTAAATTGGATTTAATTTTGTTATCCAAGATTTGAAGGTTTAGTGCAGAAGACATTCGAACATAAGGTAAGGGTTTTCTACCCAAACCTCCATTTTATTTCGAGTTACTCTTTGTCTCTCTTAATAAAAATTAAATTATTAATTAATATTATTTACTCTTAATAAATTATGTTTTAATTTTAAATATATTTTTACTAATTATAATCCTTATTTATTTTATGAGGAGTTAATTTTTTTATAAATATCTTTCTCAATTCTTTTTAATAAACAAGACCAGTTCAAGTGAACTTCTTAAATTATAAACTATTCTAAAGTACACTCTATAATCTATTTTAAGCCGCAATTATTTTCCTAAAAACACTCATTTCATCATGGAAAAATTACCTTAGTAAATTTCTTGTTTATGAAAATATTTTTCCAAAATAACTCTTCTTTTCAAAGTAAACGTGTATTTCTCTAAAAAATTACTTGATAATTTTATTAGAGTATTTTTTTCTATTTCAATGCCTATGTTTAATATTATTTATTATTGAGGTTAGTATCTTATTTATATCATCTGCCATATTCTATTAAATGGTTTATGATCAGTTTGATTATGGATGTGTTATCTTGATACCATTCACCATACTACTGAGAATGGTTACTTTTTATGTGTACATATTGGGGAAAGTTATTTCATATGTTCATGTTGTTTATTTTTAGACCCTTTATTATAAGGAATGAATTGGACTTAAAAAGTGATAGTTGGGGACCCCTATAGCCCCTCGATGAATCAGTAGTTCTCATGAGAAAAAACATAATTGGGCTTGGCCGAGGCCTTACCCTATTATTTTCAGATGTCTTGGTCATGGCCCTGATAATATGTTTCAAATGTCTGGTATTATGAATTACCTCATTATGGTATTATAAATTGATAAAACATGTGATTATTCAACTATTAGAGTATAAATATTTATGTTTCATTATATTATGATAATTTAAACGGAATTATTTATTTTGCTTTTATTCCTTCCATATTATGCTCAGGTATATTTTTAAAGGCATGTGTTTTTATTTGTTCACCATGACTAGTGTTAATTTTTATGATAACTTCCTATGTATTAATTACCCTTGTTGAGCATCCGAGATCACCCCTTTATCATTTTTTATTTTCCCAAGGTTGTGAATATGAATATTGTTAATTACTTATAGGGATAATCTAGGAGTCATAAATGCTTCCAATTGAATTTTTATTATTTAATTCATTTCAAGTTATACTTTTGAACTTATGTTTGTATCCTATTTTCCAAAAATACTAAAATATTCATTCCTTCATGATATTAATTTTCTGTAATCATTCCAATTTATTAATATAAGGCATCAGATCTAGGAAACCGGGGTTTGGGTTCTTGTATTTGGTATCAGAGGATGTTTATTAGAAATCTTGGAAACTAGATATAGAAAACGTAGATTAGGAAACAAATCCCTAAGGTAAACTTTGATGATAAGAGTACAATAACATTATATAATTTTGTTAAGGAATAGATTATGCTGATATTCCAATCAAATAAATACCTGTTTGGATACAACAAGTGGAAATGGTTCTGGCACAGATGTACCTAGGAGTAACAACTCCAACAAGATGTTCCGGGCTTGACTTGGGGTACCCTGGTACATGAAAACGTGCCTTAATGCACACCTATTTTGACACTCTCATTGGATATTCTTAGGATAATTCACATATTCTTTACAATTAATTATTAAGTATTTAAATGTAAATAATTACTCAAATAAACCATGCTTATGATTATGAAATTAGACATACATAAAAGTTTAATTTATGTTAAGTGTATTTCAAGTTCGACATTATACATTATGATTCATAATCTAACTTAGTTTATTCCATTATTTTTAAATGGAACCTAGTGGAAGGATTGTAAACTTCAATAACACACAAATATCATGTAAGGATTTACCTCCTATGAAAAATAATGATGTTCTTTCTGAAGTTGTGGCTGGTGCTTGGTAACTTATAACTATATTGGGACAGCTGACTCACGTTATGAATAATAACCTTACCTATATGGATCATCCTGATCCACAACATGGAGGAGAAATTTTAGACCGCTTTGTGTGACAATATCCTCTATCATTTAATGGGACTACAAACCCATTCATAGTGGAGTAGTGGATAAGTTCTTTAGAGAATATATTTCTCAATTTGGGATATAATGAAAGGGAGAAGGTTATCATGGAATTTTATCATCTATCGAGATATGCAAATCAATGGTGATCATTAATTCAAAACCCTAAGGAGGAGTAATAAATAGAAGAATTGTAATGGATGGACTTTAAGGAAATATTCATAGAAAAATATTTTCCTCGAGAACAACGAGTAGATATGGAGAGGAAATTCATGAGTCTGAAACCAAAAGATGATGAAAACGTTGAGAAGTATGACGACAATTTTACAAGGCTAGTAAGAAATGTTACAAACTGTATACGTAATCCAAGGAGCAATATTGATTGATTCTCTAAAGGTTTAAAACCATTCCTCTGAAGGTCATTGGTTTCCCAAACATTATTGTCATATAAAGATACAATCTCATGTGCAATCAAGATAGAGAAATAATTCTCTAAGTCCTATTAATTTAAAGGAAATCAAGAGAATAATAGTGTGGTGGATGAAATAATTGATAAAGGGAAGAATAAAAAGGGGAGTTTTCCAACATGTGATACTTATGGAAAGAAACGCCATGGTGCATGATTAAAAGGAAAAGGTGTGTGATACAAGTGTGGATAGAAATGTTGTCATGTTGGTGGTGATTTTATGGGAAAGAAAGAAGCTATCAATGTTCAATGTTATAATTTTTGGGATATGGGACAATATGATAATGATTGTCCAAAACGTTAAGTAAACAGGCCATAGAAAAGACTAAGGGGGAAAGGACACGCTTATGTGATCACAACTGTAGAGGTTGAAATTCCTAAAGGTGTGGTGGAAGGTACTTTAATAATTTTCTCAAACATATCCAATGATTTATTTGATTATGGATCATCACATTCGTTTATATCTTCCAAATTTTCCAAGAAAATTAGACATTTCCAATTTGATTTAATAAAGGTGTTGTCAATCCAAACTCATAAGGTAAGTATCATTGAAACAAAGATGTATCAATAAGTCCCCCTTATAACACATAAATGTGCTTTATTTGTTGTCCTTATCATCATACCCATGATTGGATTTGATATAATTCTTGGTTTTAATTGGATTTTAAGTTATTATAAAAAATTATATTTCAAGAATAAGTATGTTAAAATTTTTGAGAATGATGTAGAATCCTTCATCTTTAGAAAAGAAACCTCATCATTTGATTCTTATATAGATCCACCTCTAGTAGCTCCACTAAATTAAATTCTTTGTGAGGAAGATGAAAAAATATCTATGGGTGAGGAAAGAAGTTTTCAAATTTATGATGTACCTATTTTGAAATAATATGTTGATGTATTTCTGGAGGATTTACCTAGACATCCTCTAGAGCAATAAATCAAATTTTCTATTGAACTAGTTCTGAGTGAAAGGCCTATTTCAATGACCCCTTACAGAATGAAAATATTAGAATTAGTAGAACTAAAGAAAAAACTACAGGAATTGAGTGATAATGGATTTTTCCACCCTAGTGTTTCTCCATGGGGAGCTCTTGTTCTTTTTTTAAGAAGAAAGATGGATCTATGAGGTTGTGCATTAACTATAGAGAGATCAATTCTATTACGATAAAGAACATGTATCACCTTACTTGAATTGATGATTTATTTGATCAACTTCACAGAGCCTAATATTTTTCAAAGATTGAGCTTTGATCTAGATATCATCAATTGCATGTGAGGAAGGAAGATATTCCAAAGACAGAATTTTGAACTAGGTATGGGAATTACAAGTTTATAGTAATGCCTTTTGGACAAACTAATGTACCCTTTATTTTTATAGATCTAATGAATAGATTTTTCAATAAATATCTTAATGACTTTTTGTGGTTTTTATTGATGATATATTTGTATACTACAAAAGCTACGAAGATCATGAGAACCACTTGCGCATTATTATGAAGACTCTTAAAAGAAACGAGTTATATGGGAATTTTAGGAAGTGTGAATTCTGGCATCAAAAAGTTTCTTTTCTTTTCCATATTATCTCTAAGGATGAAATCTTAGTTGATCTTGTAAAGAAAAAGGAAAATCAGAAATGGCCTACTCCAACGAACATAACTGAGGTACACAGTTTTATTACTTTATTATCGGTGTTTCATTTAGAAATTCACCAATTTATCCAACCCATTAACCAAGCTTAATTATAAAGGGGTTAATTTCATATTTAAAAAAATGTGAATAATGTTTTGAAGAATTGAATAGGAGATTAGTGAATTCTCTGATCCTGTCTCTACAATTAGGAAATGGAGGATTTTTTATTTAGAGTGATGCATCAATGAAAGGACTTGGGTGTGTCTTTATGAAGAATGATAGAGTTATTGCCTATGAATCAATGCAGTTAAAAATTCATGAACATAACTATCGAACTCATGATCTTGAGTTAGTAGTTGTAATCTTTTCTCTGAATATATGTAGAAACTATCTTTATGGAAATATATGTGAGATATATACAGATTAAACAAGATTGAAATATATATTCTCATAGGAAGAACTAAATGTGAGGGAAAGGTTATATCTCGAGCTACTCAAGGATTATTATTATTCCATACACTACCACCCAAGAAAGGAAAATAAGGTAGCTAATGAAGTGATCACGAAAGATCATGGAGTTCTAAACAAAATGAGAATTGAGAAGTATCCTATGTTCATGGATCTAGTAAATATGGATATAGGAATTATCAAAGAAGGTGAAACATAATTCCTTTTTCAATTGGTTTTTTAACCATATTTATTATAAAGGATTAAAACTTCTTGGTCTGATGATGAGAATCTTCAAAAAAAATTAAAGGTGTGAATGATGGTAAGTTGGCTTACTTCATGTGTGAGGATGGAATTATGAAATTTGGAAAGAGGATATATGTTCCCTCTATAACTGAGCTGAAAATGGGGCTATTGGATGATTCCCATAGCTCAAATTTCTCTATACAAGCCGATAGCACTAAAATGTATAGAGATTTGAAGGAATATTTCTTATGGGACAACATTAAGTGGGGAATTTATGATTACGTATCAAGATGTTTAGTTTGTTAATAAGTGAAGGCCGAATGGAAACATCCTAGAGGGTTCATGCAACCTCTACCTATTCTTACACGGAAATAGGTTGAAATCACCCTGTATTTTGTCACTGGATTACCCAAAACTCCATGAAAGAATGATACAGTAATGGTAATTTTTGATCAACTTATGAAATCTGCACATATACTCACTATAGGGAGTATTTTCCACTGGAGATCCTTACTCAACACTATATCAATTAATTTTTGAGGCTTCATGGAGAAACTCTCTCAATTTTGTTTGATCATGATCCATGATTCACATCAAAATTCTAGAAAAGTCTTCAAAAATATTGGGATAGTGGACTATGTTTGAGTACTGCTTATCACCCTCAAACTAACAGGAAATCAGAAAGGACAATCCAAACTTTAGAATACATGTTGAGATCATGTTCACTTGACTTTCAAGTGATGTGGGATCAGTATTTACCTTTAGTGGAGTTTTCTTATAATAATAGTTTCCATTCAAGTATTCAAATGTCACCATATGAAGCAATGTATGGAAAGATATTTCATGCACCAACATGTTGGGATGAAGATGGTGAAAGGAAGCCTGTGGTCCTAGAGATTATGGAGGAAACAATAGCAAAGATAAAGACTATTCAAACCCATATCAAAGTATCTCAAAGTAGAGAAAATGTCTATGTTTATAATCAAAGGAATTATTTTTAATTTCAAGTGGGAGATCACGTTTTCTTAAAAGTATCTCCACAGAAGGGTGTTATAAGATTTGAGAAGGAATGGAAACTGAGCCCTAGGTATATTGGTTATTTTAAAGTTATGGAGAGAATTGGAGATATGTATTATCATTTGGAAATGTCACAAAGCCTTTCTAAGGTACACAATGTGTTTTATGTCTCGTTGTTGAGAAAGTACATGTCAGACCCAACACATGTACTCACTTCTGAAGGTATAGAATTGGAACTTGAATTATCTTACTGTAAAGAGCCTATACAGATTATAGACACTAAAGAACTATTGTTGGGTAATCTGATGACTCAACTGGTAAAGGTACTTTGTAAAAATCATAAAATTGAAGAGGTAACGTGGGAGCCTGAGAAACTTATGATGAAGACCTACCCAAATATTTTTTATGAGGTAACATTTTGTAAATTTTGAGGATGAAATTTTTGTAAGGGGGAAGAATATAACACCCTATAGTTTTAAAAATAAATTTAATATAGAATTTAAATCATAAAACACTCAATATATATGAATCAACACTTTGTTATTATAACCTAACCGTTAAACAAAATTTTTTCGCCTCTTTGTTTTGAATTTTGAAAAATAGACAAACACAGTTGTGATCGATAAGATATTTAGAGTCTGATAGGATCAACTTACATTTTTTTATGAATAGTCACTTGACCCTTATGAATAGTAATGTACCCCTATGAATAGTAATATGACCCTTATGAATAGTAAACTCATGCATGTAAGTATAAAAAAAAATTAGTCACCTTATAAATGAGAGTGAATATTTTAGAAAATAATAATTAAGTGTTGGTATTTTCGTGAGTAATAAATATTTAATTATAATTTTAAATTAATAAATTTATTCAAAATAAAATTAATTTTCATAAAATGTATTCCTAAATCAATATTTTTTTCATATGAATTTATGATAATTAAATGAGACATTAGTTAATTTTTAGGGTGTTATAAAATCAGTTTTAATTTTAAAAACTATATTTTTCGAGTAAATGATGATTTTAATTAAAAAATAAATATATCATATTTAGAAAATTAATTTGATTAAATGGAGTTAATTTTTTAATTCTAAATGTATAAAAATGGTTAGGTTTCATTTTTTTTATTTTTTGGAAATACTTCATTTTTTTGTGAATAATGGAATTTGATAATTTACAAAATATGCTTAATAAATAAATTTATGCGTCATGATTAAGTCATTGATGATATAAATGGACATTGTATCAAACTTAAAAGCACTTATTACTATTTTATGTCACATTAAACAAGACTATTCATAGTCTTGATCCAAAAAAATAAAATAATTATTTAAATACTGGAAAACCCATCCTCTCCTCTAATATAAATACTACCCCTCTCCCCCTCTTCCTATCACACCTCTCAAGTTCTGAGCCTTGACTAGGTTTTGGAAAATACTCTAACCTAGTCCCTTCCCATTTCCAGGATCTCTTGGTCTTTCCAAATGACCAAAACCTCTTCCCTTAAAGAGATTCTCAAGGAGGTGTTTTCAAGAGGTAAAATCCACTTTCTTTTTCTTTTACTTTCATTTCAAGATACTTTTATTTATTATCCTCTCCTAACCTCCTTTTTACAAATAATAATGATAAATATAATATCATATATATAATTTAATGATATCATATTAATTTAATATACTTCCTCAAACTACCATATATCTCTCTCTTATTTTATAAATAAAATCATTGTCTGGGAGATGCCGATTTACAACCTTCGTGGACGACGATGTTTTGTTCTTCAAATTATTCTTCAAGGCTATTAATGAAACCATTTTAATGGTTGACACAAATTTTAAAATATATAATATAACCAAATTTATGTTTTGGATGTAACATATTAACATAATACTAAATGATAAAATAAAATTATTTTGCTATGATCAATAGCTATCGTAATAATCTAAACGATTATCACTAAATGTATTATCTAATGATTGATCCTCATAATATATAAATAAATGATATATATATATATATATATAACCATTTAAACTTCTATTTGTTCATTAATAACATGTAATTATAATTATTCATAATTATATCCATTCCACATGAATTCCATTACTAATAATTAAGCGAACCGATCATAAAATCAAAGAATGAACACTCTGGAATGATAGAATTCAATCTTTTAACTCATAAATAAGGAAATAAATAAACTTAATAAAATTATAATAGATAAAATACATGTATATAAGGTTATTAATTATTTAATTAATTATTTAATTTTATTTTCTAGTATGTTAAGGTCAATTATAGAACACATTCAGAGATAAGGTAAGGGTTTTCTACCTGAACCTCCATTTTCTATCGGGTTACTCTTTGTCTTTCTTAATCCAAATTAAATTCATAATTAATCTTATTTAATACTCATAAATTCTGTTTCAATGTTCTATATATGTCTTACAATCCTAATCATTCTTTATTTTATGGTTAGTTAAATGTTTTATAAATATCTTTCTCAATTCTTCCTGATAAACAAGCCTGATTCAAGGTAACTTCTCAAATTCTTACCTATTTTTAAGTACACTCTATAATCTGTTTTAAGCCACAATTATTTTTATAAAACCACTAATTTGATCATATAAAAACTACCTTAGTTCATTTCTGGTTTATGCAAATATTTTTTCAAAAGAACTCTTTTTTTTAAGTAAAAGTGTATTTCTCTCAAAAATTCCTCGATGATTTTATTAGAGTATTTCAGTCTATTTCAACACCACTGTTAAACTTTATGTCTTATTGAGGTTTTTATCTTTGTTTTATCATCTATAATATTGTATTAAATGGTTTAGGATCATTTTTTATTTGGATTTTCTATCTTGATACCATTAACCATACTAATCATAAAGGTTAGTGTTTATGTGTATAGGTTGAGGGAAGTTATTTCATATGTTCATGTTGTTTATGTTTATCCCATTTTATATGAAGAATTCACTGGACATAAAAAGTGAAGAGTGGGGACCGCTATTTCCCCTCGATGCATTGGTAGGTCTAATGAGATAAAATAGAATTGGGTTTTGGTTGAGGCCTTACCCTAGTATTTTAAAACATCTTGGTCGAGGCCTTGATAATATGTTTCAGATGTCCGGCATTATGCATTCCCTCATTATGGTATTAATAATTGATAAAACATGTGATTATTTGACTAGTAGAGTATAAATAGTTATGTTTAATGAAATTATTATCATTTATATGTCATTATTTAGTCAAATTTCTTTCCTAGAATATTATTCTCAAGTATATTTTTAAAGGAATGTGTTTTTAGTTGTTCACCATGCCTAGTGTTAATTTTTATGATAACTTTCTTTGCATTACTTACCATTACCGAGAATCCAAGATAAACCCTTTCAAATTTTTTATTTTCCCTAGGTTGTGGAGATGAATATTATAAATGAATTTTTGGGATAATCTAGAAGTCATAGATGCTTCTAATGAAATTTCTATTATGTATTTTATTTCAAGTCGTAATGTTGAACTTATGTTGGTATCTTGTTTTCCAAAACTACTAAACTATTTGTTCTTAGGGATATGAATTTCTTGTAATCATTCTAATATTTTTATATAAGGAAACATATCCCGGAAACTAGGGTATGGGTCCTTACATTTAAACCTTATCATTTTGATTAACACTTAGTTAACCGATTTTACTTTTAATTACGGTAACAAATTATTTAATATTAAAACATTGTAATTTTTACTTATATGATGTCAATTATGCATAAATAGTCAATTTATGAAATTTTAAAACTTATCATAATCTCTTTTTATTTTTTACATGAATTTTATGATTTTTGATTAATTTGATAATATATTATTTCCATAAAAGATCATGTGTGTCAATTATGACACTATTCATTATAATAACTTTTAATAAAATCAAAACAGCAAGATAAAATAGTAAAAAAAATTATTTAATACACTTCTCATATGTCATAGTTACCTATAAAATTATTTTATAACCTTAATTGACTCAAATTATATTTATTTTAATATTTTTAATATCATTTATTTGATATTTCTATTAATAAAATAATTAATGTATTATTATTGTGTCAGCATTTAAGGTAATTATTTTATACATAAAATTTGAAAATAAATTACCATGATGTAGGTAATTATTTTATATTTACATATAATGTTTATTTTTGAATATATATCTTCGTTAAACCTATATTAAAATTATTATACTTATAAGAAATGGGGGTGTGACATTTTGTCACTTTCTTTGGTTTTATTAACATCTAGGTCATTTTCATGTACAATTGGCCATTAAATGAATAAATGTAGAACTTGAGGTGTTTAGGGTCTAATATTATGAATAAAATAAAAAAATTCACTTGTTAGGGTAATTTTATAATCTTTATAATTTTATCTTTAACCTAAATTACCTGATATACAATTTACCGTTGTAACAAAATTTATCGTGGTTACTATTCATATTTCAAAAAAAAAGACTTATTTACCAATTTTGGACCTTATTAATCTAAATTTGAAATCCATTTTTCTAAATTCAATACACATAAGTTTCATAATTAAATTTAAAATAAAATAGGTAAAATTCAATGAAAAAAGGTTTTTTTAATGTCCTTTTAAAACACAAAATGTTTTTATAATAAAATCGACAATAAAATACCTTTAAAAAAAATAATTGTACTAGTTTAAATTAAAATTAAATAATTAAAATTTACAACTAATCGAAAACATATTTTTACCTTGTAAATACCTTAAAAGAAAATAAATTTTTTAATAAAAATATGTATTTTACTATTCATCAAAACATAAAACTTACGAAAAAATACCAAAATTAAACCAAAATAAATTATGATATCTCACTTTCAAATAAGAATTTTAATTTTTCATATGAATGTTTTAAAAGTTTAAAAAATAATATTTATAATATGTTCTCCATTAAAAGGTCATAAAATTACCCTTTTGAAAAATATTTTTTTTTATTAATATAGTTATATTTATTCATATATTATGCCAATAAAATATATTGGATGAATATCAAAAAAATTTGATTGAATATATATAATATCTATTTCATTATTATCATTAAGTAATTTTAATTAATTTAATTTATAAAGACAAAACAACTTTGGGAGCATAAAAATAAAATATTTCCTTTAAATTCAATGGATCTGTATTTTCATTTCTAAGTAATTGGTAAATAATAAATTCATCTTATTAAACCTGTATTTTCATAAGTTATTTAATATTATTCTGTCACAACCCATCCCCTAGGGCCCGTGTCATGACTACCCCAAGCCCGCCTTCCATTGGCCAAGGGATGGTGATTAACACTGGAAAGAAATATCTCAGAAAAGGAAGGCATTGCCTTTAAAGCTATACACATATAAACAGGGAATACTACACAAAGAAGACCACAAGGAAAAGAAAAAAAGTACAACCACCACAAAGTACCACCATTGAGAGTAAAGTGTGTAAACCGAAAGTAAAGGGGGTCAGAATACAGGCCCAACTAAAAGGAATGTATAGTATAGGAAGTACAAGATCCAGATGACATTTTCTAAGGATACTACCTAAAGGGTAGGTACAGATCTCTGTCGGATGTCACAGTAGCACACCATGTCTATAGATCCACCTCCAAGCATCGTCTAGCCCTAGCTCCCTAGAGTCCCAGTCAAAATTGTCTGTCATCTACAAAAGACACAACAGGTGTGGGCGAAGCCCGTGCAGGGGTGATTATAACAATACTCAATAGGGACCCTGATACCAACTCAAGTATCATAGAAATATACAAAGGAAAAGTACCAAAAAGAAAGATCTCAAGTAAATCACAAAGTAAAAGACACATCTCACACCAAGTATAACTTCAGTAAAAAAAATAAAGATGATTATTCGTAAAGAAAGATCATCTTATTCTGTTGAGAGGATCTGTTTCTAGTCCACATAGGTTCACTAGGTGCTGATATAAATAGGTTATCTAGGTGTTGACCCACACAGGGTCGCTATGTGTTGACCTCAACAAGGTCACTAGGTGATGACCCACACAGGGTCGCTAGGTGTTGACCCACACAGGATCGCTAGGTGTTGATCCACACACAGTCGATAGGTGTTGATCCATACATGGTCACTAGGTGATGATCCACACATGGTCTCTATTCATTCTTCACATCACAGTTAGCCACTAGATTCTCACACTTAGCACACTTGATTTCAAGAGGGTATGCTCCTCAAGCCATCGGTCCTACCTAAACGGTTGTGAAGTCCCACATAGAGTAACCCAAAGGATTGTTAACCAAGCTATCATGACATGTCAGCTTATTTATGTTTTTAAGGTTCATTTATAGTCTAGGGTAGACCCTAGGTCATCTATAAATGAGAATTGGTGGGTTTAGAGTGTGTGTTTTTACTAATAAGTACTAAAATAGGGGTGGTTTTGAAAATAGTTTTAGGATGAAATTACTTAATTGAAAGTTTAAAAGTTGAGAAACCAAATGGGTTTCAAAAAATATGAGATAAATAAGTGATCATTTCTATGTTACTAGAGAACTAGAATATTTCCACATTCCTAATTGATTATTAGGTTTTAGTGTAATCATTTGGTTCAGGGTTAACCAAGATATTGGGAACCACAAGCCTCTTAAAATGATGCGAATAGAACTAAAACTTGACATAACAATCATGTAGTCAAGTTCCAGACCCTTAGCATGATTTAATATTTCTAAAAGAACATTAAAATATCAAATTGTTGGGAAATAAAATGGTTCTTATGTTGTCTAATAAGAACAACACAAGTCACACACTTAAAATCGTACACCCATCGATTATGAAATAAAAAGTTTTTCAATTAAATGTATAAAAAAAAGTTAAGATACATATGAAAGAATAATTAAAACCAAAATATACACCAAACCAGTAGATAATTATGTGTTGTAACTCCCTCTTCAAGTGTATATCTCCCTCACAATGATCACCCACCGCTTAGCCCGACATCGGGAGGAGGATGAAGCTCGGGTGGAACTCCATCTTCATTATTGATCCCCCTATGAGGATAGGGGAATATAGAACTTCTGGGATAAGGATGAGAGTCCTCTAGGACTTTAAAATGGTAGGTATTTTCTTCTTGTCCTAACTTACAAATGAGGTGCCCACGGTTCCTTTTTATAGCCAAAATGGGACATAGTTTTGAGCACCCTGTTTTTGAGATACCACTTGTGTCTTAGTTTTGGAATAGTCAAAATCCCTATCACGACTTGAAGAAAAAAGAATAGTTGTTTTAAGGCCTCTTAAAAGTATATCTATCAAATTTTGAGGCCATTATTCCACTATATTGGGAGATATGGTCAAAAGACCGAAACACACTTTTGAATTCAGACAGATTTTTTCCCCTGGACAGAATGGTTTGGATGGGCCACCAAATGGAAGAATTAGGCATCTATTTATTAATAAGAGTGGTATAATATGATGTTTTTGAGGGTCCCACAAAGTTTCAGCCCATTCGGATGCACTTAATTTTCATACTGTTCAAAAGAGTGGACAAATGTCCATGGGATGCCATGAAGTTTGGCCAATTTTCTTCTGGATTATCTCCGAGCTGCCAAACCACCTCCACCTCCAATGAAAATATCAAAACAAGTATAATTTCCCTTTTTAATAGTGATAAAAATTAATTAATTGAATAAAACATGAAGTGTAATTTATTATTATATTTTGAATATTCATTACAAAACTTGATTAAAACAGTGATGTAAGGGTGGAATTGAATAGTGAATCGCTATGCGATCACACCCCCACACCTAAACATTTTCACTCCAGGGAAAAGTCATATATCCCAAAAAAATGATGCATGTATATATTCCCAACATCATGAATATTTAACATTTGAGGAAATCTTAATTCATTAAAGTAATGTGATCAATGCACGAACCACGCCAAGGATTTCTTCCTAATGAAAATAGAAAAAGATGTCTTGTAAATCATATCACAATGAAACTCAAAGAGATTAATGACACCAAATTGAGAAAGGAATTAAAAATTCAAAAATTCCACTAACTCTCCATGTGTGTGTGTGAAGATAATTCTATGATATTATTTCAACTTTCAATCCAATAAATATCGGTTATTTTAACATTATTCAGCTTTAAATGATTTTTTTACCGAACCTGCCCTACATCCTGTGCAAACATATTTCAAGACCCACTCACTTAATCATTTCCAGAAGTCAAACCATAAGCTCCAGACCTATATATCCCCATATGTTGCACATTTCATCACTCCCCCCCCCCATTTATTATTTTTGTTTTATTAGAATTTTCATTTGGAATAAATCTCACACTCACCTCTCAACCATTATTTGATCTCCTCACGACACTAATTAAAATAGTTATAACAAGATCAAAGGTTGAGGAGGAGTGGTTTTTGACCTGCCCAAGACACAACCCATTTTTTTAGGGAGTACAACAGTCATACATTAGGTACACATGCATAGGTCAATATGGTATAGTGATGAAATAGATCAGATAAGGAACGAACGTATTGAAATATCATTTAAATCTTAAAAATATTAACCTAACATATATTTAAATTATATTAAGTAAGAAATATTCACACTTTGAAGTTTTGTGCAAAAATGTGTGGAGATATTAGTGACACAATTTTCCCAAAAACTAGTCACACAAGGGGCATTGATCATCTCAAATGTTTCATAGTGATACAACCATTTATGTCATTGACAAAAAACCAATTCACTAAATTTACTCCCTGATATTAAATTCATACAAATATTCAATCCAAAATAGAGACATGTTTTTTATCAAATATTAAGTCAACATGGAATCAAAAATTTCAACATACATTTTCATTAAGTTCCATGATTTGGTGACCATATGGGGGGGAGTGAAAATACCATAAGGAAGGTGAAAATAGAAGAAAGAAGAAAGGAAATGAAAGTCCTAATGAACTCTGAAAGATAGGGAAAAGTGAAAATACCAAAAAAAGGAAAAAAAGAGAAGAAAGAAGAAAGATGATGAAAATACTAATGAACTCAAAAAGACAGGGAAAATTGAAAATTCCATAAAGAAGGTGAAAAAGAGAAGAATGAAAAAAATACGATGAAAATCCTAATGAACTCAACAAGACGGGGAAAAGTGAAAATACCATAAAGAAGAAGTAAAGAGAAGAAATAAAAAACAATGAAAATTCCTAACTAACCTAGGAATTTACCCATCCCCCCACACCTATAATGTGCAGTGTCCTCACTGTAATAATTGATAATGTGAGAAGGAAGGATAAAACATGTTGTGTTTCACTGTTATATTTCTTCTTGAACATGGAGTTCCTCCATCAGGAACTCTAGAAGGGCTTTGTGGAAGTGCTTCAACCACTTCCCATTGACAGTAAATGTTTTCTTTTTTTCTTAATTTTGAACCTGAACAACATCAAATAGACATACATTATTAACAATGTATGGGCCAAACTAGTGGGAATGAAGCTTACCTGGATGTAACTTCAGTCGTTCATTATAAATGAGGACCTTCTACCCAATGTGGAACTAACGATGAAGTATAAGATGGTCATGGGCAGCCTTGGTTCGCTCCTTATAAATCCTAGAGTTTTCATATGAATCTCTTGGAATTCCCTCCAACTTCTAAATCTGTAACTTCCTTTGAGATCCTGCACCATAAAGATTATAATTTCATTGTTTGATGGCCAAGTAGGCCCGGTGCTTAATCTCAACATGAAGGTGACAACTCTTTCCAAACACAAGATTATAGGGTGACATTCCAATGGGAGTTTTTAAAGTAGTATGGTAGACCGATAATGAGTCATCAAGTTGAAGACTCCAATATTTTCTATTGGGTTGAACCATTTTTTCAAGAATCTGTTTTACCTCTCTTTTTAACACCGCGGCTTGACCATTGTTCTGTGGGTGATATGCAGTAGACACTCTATGACCAACCTCATACCGATGAAAAAGTGATTGCATTGTTCTGTTGCAGAAATGGGAACCCTAGTCACTAATGATGAACCTAGGTAATTCAAACCTACAAAAGATCTAACTTCTCAGAAATTCCACAACTGTTTTGGAATCATTCGTCCTTGTGGCTCGGGCCACTACCCATTTTGACACATAATCCATCGCCAAAAGAATGCACAATTTTTCAAAGGAATCGGGAAATATAACCATAAATTCAATGCCCCAAACATCAAAAATGTCATGAAAGAGCAACGGTTGTTGTGGAATTTCATTTCTTATAGAGACATTCCCCATTCTTTGACAACGATGAAAATATATGCAAAAATCATGGGCATCCCAAAAAATTGTTGGCCAAAAGAGACCAGGATCAAGGACCTTGCGAGCAGTCCGTTGGGGACCAAAGTGGCCCCTGCAATCAAGAGTGTGGCCGAATCTAAGGACTTTCTAAAACTCGCTATCAGGGACACAACACCTAAATACTTGATCACTACATGTGCGCCAGAGGTAGGGGTCATCCCAAATGTACCAAAGAGACTCAAGTTTTAGACGAATGACTTGGTTTTTATTGAAATTAGTAGGAATGCAAGATGCTACCAAATAATTTACAATTTCAACCTACTATGGAATAGCATCTTTCACTCAGTACAATTTTTCATCAGCAAAAATTTCATTTATAGGAATACAGGGGGATGATTCAATGTCCAGGGACGGGAGAATCTTACTGATATAGTCAGCCACCACATTATCTGCTCCTTTTTTATCTCTAATTTCTAGATTAAATTCTTGAAGGAGGAGAATCCAGCGATTCAGACATGTCTTGGCTTCTGGTTTCTTAAGGAGATAACAGAGGGTTGTATGGTCTGAGAACACAATGAATTTGGACCCTAAAAGGTCTGACCAGAATTTTTCCAAGGAAAACACAATGGAAAGGAATTATTTTTCAGTTGTGGTGTAGTTTTCATGGGAAGGGTCCAAAGTATGTGAGGCATAGGCAATGACATGTGGAGCTTGATCGAACCTTTGTGACAAGACTACCCCAACTGCATAGTTAGAGTCATCACACATAAGCTCAAATGGTAAATCCCACAGAGGTGGTTGTATTACTGGGGTTGGCATGAGACTCTATTTTAACTTATTAAAAGCTTCCTCAAATTATTTATCAAAAACAAATTCTTTTTCTTTTTGGAGTAATCGGGAGAGGGTAGTAAAATTTTACTAAAGTCACAAATGAAAAGATGGTAAAATCCAGCATGACCTAGGAAATTCCGCACATCCCATACATTTTTAGGAAATGGTAAGGAAGAAATGACATCCACTTTTCATTTATCTACTTAGATACCATCAACAAAAATGACATTCCCTAAAACTATACCTTGTTGCACCATGAAATAGAATTTCTCATAATTTAATACAAGATTCTTTTTAATACAGCGATGTAAGACTAGACCAAGACTACTTAAACATTAATTAAAATAGGAGACATAAACAATTAAATCATTCATGAAAACTTCTGTGAAATTCTCCAGCTAATCCGAAAAAAAATACTAACCATGCATTGCTGGAAAGTACCCAGAGCATTGCACAGACCAAATGGCATCCTTCTATATGAAAATGTACTAAAGGGGCAAGTTATGGTTGTCTTTTCCTGATCCTCAGTGGAAATATGGATCTGAAAGTATCCATAATACCAATCAAGGAAACAGTAGTGGTACATACCCGCTAGCCTCTCTAGCATTTGGTCAATGAATGGCAAAAGGAAATGGCCATTCCTAGTGTGTTGGTTTATTTGGTGATAGTCTATGCATACACACCAACTATTCTTCACACTAGTTGGAACCAGTTCATTATTTTCATTTTTATTACTGTAAGGATAGTTTTTTAGGAACTACTTGAACAGTACATACCCATTAGCTTTCAAATATGGGGTAAATGATTCCAGCATCCAATAATTTGGTTACCTCCTTTTTCACAACTTCTAGATTGTTTGGGTTCAGTAAACGTTGTGGCTTCCTCGCTAGTTTAACCTCATCATTTAATAAAATATGATGTGTAACAATTGATGGGATAATACCAGGAATGTCAACAAGTTTCCATCCCAAAGCTTGTTTATACTCCCTCAAAAGTTTCAGCTGTCGCAATTCATGCTCATGAGGGAGTTAACTAGCAATTATGATGGGAAACTTGTTTCCATTCTCAAGATATGAATATTTTAAATCCTGAGGCAATTTTTTTAGTTCCAATTTAGTTGGATTTTGGATTGATGGGAGTGTGTGTGAATGTGAGAGGTCACTAATCTCATCTAACTGCTCAATGGTATCATCCTCAAATGAGGAATGAGATTTTACAAGCTTAGCAGTATCATCGATGGTCATTGGATTCTAAGTGTTCAAGAAATTATCAATTAATAAACATGCATGAAACTTTTCTAGACCACTACAATAATCAATGCATGATTCATTACCAAGAATTTAGATCAAGGATGAAAATTCAGAAAGGGGATCGGGGGAATGATAAGAAGTGTTTTTAGGGGAAGGGAGTACATCAATTGAATTTACTGAGAGAGAGGAATGTTCTTCTGAGGGGTGCTTCATGGCATCAAGGATGTTGAAATGGAATATGTCACCACCAAATTCCATATATAATGTACCATTATGGACATTAATTATGGTTTTGGAAATTTTCAAGAAGGGTCTCCCCTATATAATTGGGGTGTGTCCATTCATCCTATCATATTCCATTTTTAGAAAATAAAAATTAACTGGAAAAATTAAATTTTTCACCCTCACAAGAACATCCTCTAACACACCAGAAGGGTGTGTGGTACTCTGGTTGGCTAGTTGAACAACAATTCCAGTGGGCTTTAGTTCCGTGACCTGCAATATAGAGTAAATGGAGTGAGGCATCACATTTACAGAATAACCTAAATCAAGCATAGCATTATAAAGAGAATACTCCCCTATGGTGCCCGAAATTGAGAATGTTCTAGGATCATTGAAATTGGTGGGAAGTTATGGATCTATAAATTCCTAAACATTCCTCCCCAAGATCACTTTCTCATCACCTCTAAGTCACCTTCAGTGTGTACACATCTACTTTAGAAACATAGTGTATTGTGGAATTTTCTTCATGGCTTCAATCAAGGGGATGTTAACCTATACTTTTTTGAATGTTTCCAATATTTCCTTATCAAATTAAATTTCCTTTTGTTTTCTAGGTTGGGTGTCCCTTTTTGGAAATGGAAGAGGAATGGTTTGGCTAGGTGACTCATCAAAAGACACACTCTTTACTTTGGATGGGATTTTCTTAGGACAAGGATTTTTGACATTTGGAACATTTTTAATTGTTGGGATGCAGGTTCCCTCAAGATGGGATAACTCTAATGAAGTATTCATCTATTTTCCACTCCTAAGGGTGATGGCACTAACATTTACTTTACCTCTAGGGTTGACTAATGGTTGAGGTGGCAGTTTACCTGACCCGTGACTTTGTATTTCACCCACTGAGTTAGCTAGTTGGCCTAATTGGGTTTGTAGGTCTTGTATGCCTGTTGGGGTGGTTTCATGGAATTGGAGATTATTGGAAGCCATTTGTTTCATCATATCTTCTATTCTAGGCTCAGGTTTAGGAGGGGGTGGTTGGAAAGGCCATTAAGGTCGTTGAGGATTTCTGGGTGGTGGTGGTGGATGACTACTCTGACCTTATTGGTTCTATGGTTGATGAGGCCAGTTTTAATACCCCTCTTGACTATAGGCTTGGTTTTCTTTCCACCCAGAGTTGGATGGATAGTATGGTTCTTTCCTAAAGGGTTAGTTCCAGGGGTGACCTGGAAAGATTGCCTCACAACTCTCATAAGTTTCTCTTAATTGGGGTCATTGGTCAGAATAATGGGTGTCAGATGAGAAGATTCTACAATGGATGGGAGGAGGATATTGATATTTCCCTTGGAAGATAGTGAGTTGTCGTAAAAGGGTACTTACCTCTTTAAAATTCATGTCCACCTTCTTCTCAAATTCAGTAATTAGAACCTCATGGACACCTCGAATGGGTACAATGGACCTTGTACCAAATTGTTGAGTTTTCTGTTCCATGTTCTCAATCAGGTTACCTATAGCGATTGGGGTTTTATCCACTAGTGCACCACCTGCAGCAGCATCAATAATGTTATGATTAATTGGAATTAAACCTTCATAAAAATACTGAATTAAAAGTTGATTACTTTTTTGGTGGTCTGGAAAACTTGATCATACTATTTTAAATATTTCCCAATATTCCTGAAGTGTTTCCCCTTGATATTGTCTTATCCCACAAATTTCTTTCCTTATTATTTCAGTTCGAGAGGTTGGGAAATATTTTTCAATAAAAATGTGTTTCATGTCCGCCCATCCTCTTATTGGTGAATTAACATAATAAAACCAGTCTTTTGCAGTGTCTTGTAATGAAAATAGAAATGCCCTAAGCTTTAATTTTTCTTCATCCAAATTTTCAGGTTTTAATGTTGAACACACAGTATGAAATTCTTTTAAATGTTTATGTGGGTCTTTTCCTGTGAGTCCATAAAATCTAGGCAACAAGTGAATTAGACCCGATTTTAATTCAAAATTGGGTGCGTCTCCTTTAATTTGAATATATGTGGGTTGGATTTAAACATCATTAGAGGTTAGTTATTTTAGTGTTTTATTGTTTTCAGCCATTTTATACTCGTTAATTTCATGTTCTAATTTGGATCTAGAAGACGAGGGGTTTAGAAATGTCTCAAGTTGTGGTGTGTCCTCCTTCCAAGAGTTATCTTGTGCGTCTCGGGGCCACTGACGTAAGATCCTCTCAGTTTTTGGTTTGAAAGGTGGTAAATATGTCAGACTAGAATGTTTAATGTACAAAACCTACACAAGAAATAAATCAGAACACAAATATATAGGTAAAGGTATAAGATAAAACAAATAAATATTCACAAAATATACAAAAAATCTTATCAAAAACACGCACTAAAAACCAAAGCGCTCCCCAGAAATCTTGCCAAACTTTGACCACGCTATTTTGACACGTTAAATTTATTATGTTTTTAAGGTTGATTTATAGTCTTGGGAAGACCCCAGGTCATCTCTCAAGGAGTTTTGGTGGGTTTAGAGTGTGTGTTTTTACTAAGAATTACTAAAATAGGGGTGGTTTTGAAAATAGTTTTAGGGTGAAATTACTTAATTGAATGTTTAAAAGTTGAGAAAACAAATGCATTTTGAAAAATATGAGATAAATAAGTGATCATTTCAAAGTTACTATAGCACTTTAAGAGTTCCTCATTTTTAATTTATTATTAGGTTTTAGTGTAATCCTTTGGTCGAGGGTTAACCAAGATCTTGGGTACCCACAAGCCTCTTAAAATGATGCGATTAGAATTAAACCTTGACATAACAATCATTTAGTCAAGTTCCAAAACCTTACCATGATTTAATATTTGTAAAGGAATGTTGAAATATCAAATGGTTGGGAAAGAAAAGTGTTCTTATGTTGTCCAATCAGAACAACACAAGTCGCACACTTAAAATTGCACACCAATAGGTTATGAAATAAAAAGTGTTTCAATTCAATAAATAAAAACAAGTTAAGATACATATAGAAGAACAATTAAAACCAAAATATACACCAAAATAGTAGATAATTATCTGTAGGAACTCCCTCTTCAAGTGTGTAGCTCCCTTGCAATGATCACCCACCGCTTTGCTCGACATCGGGAGTAGGAGGAAGCTCGGGTGGAACTCCTTCTTCATTATTGATCCCACTATGAGGATAGGGGCCTTCATAACTTCTAGGATGAGTAGGAGACTCTTATAGGACTCCAAAATTATAGATATTTGCTTCTTGGCCGAACTTACAATTGAGGTGCCCATGGTGCCTTTTTATAGAAAAAATGGGGCATGGTTTTGAGCACCCTGTTTTTGATCTACCAATTGTATCTCGATTTTGGAAACATAGAAAGCCATATCACGTCTTGAACAGAAGAAAAGATTTGTTTAACGGCCTATTTCCTGTCTCCATGTTGAATTTGGAAGCCACTAGACAACTGGATTAGGAGATATTGTCAAAATACCGAAACACACTTTTGAATTCGGGTAGATTACATCCCCTGGATAGAATGGTTCAGATGTGCCACCATATTTCCAAATTTGGATATAGTTTCCTAATAAGAGTTGTATCACATGATGTTTTTGAGAGGACCAAAAAGTTTCAACCCATTTGGATGCATGGAATTTTCGTATAGTTCAAAACAATGGACATATGTCCATGGGATGCCATGCAGTTTGACCCAATTTTTTTCTGGATGATCTACGGGCCTCCAAATCACCTCCACCTTCAATGAAAATATCAAAACAAGTATAATTGCCCTTTTTAACAGTGATAAAAATTAATTCATTGAATAAAACATGATGTTAAATTTATTATAATATTTTCAACATTCATTACAAAACTATTTTAAAACAGTGGTGTAAGGGTGGAATTAAATAGTGAATCACTATGCAATCAATTGTCTCGTCATAAGGATCCCAATGCAATATACAGAGCATCGAATGGATGTTGGATCTATTAGATATGGGATTTTTCGTAAAAATGGCTCGGTTGGATTCGAGTCTGATCCAACCCGGATATACGCCAAACTCCTCCAAAACTCACGTAGAGTATCTCAGAAGGATATCCTCGTCTCAAGGGTCCCAACGCCACTGACAACACGTCAATCGGATTACTGGTTTTAGAGATACTGGTGTTTTAGTGAAACGGAGGCCGGTTGGGTCTGGGTCTGGTCTGGATCGGTCGGACCGAACGGACCCAGTCTGGTTCAACCCGACCAGAGTCCGTCGAACCGGCCCGTTGGGCCATGGGTCTGACCCGCTAGCCCGCCCTGTCCGTCTCTAGAGGGCCGGCCTTCAGCCTAGCCAGGATGCGGTTGGGAGCCACATCCAGCTCCCATGCTGCCTCGCAGACGCAGGGCCTTCCTTCCGCCATGGTCGAGGGACCGCGGCCCGCCGCGTGCCACGCCACATGCTGGAACATCTTCCCACGTCACTCGCGGACCCATTCTATGGGTTGACTCTTCAACATGGTGCCAGCATAGCGTCGCGGGTCTCCAGCTTCGTGGTCATAGAGGTCGTGGCCTCCTTCACTTTCCCAGGCAGCCCAGACGCTGGCCTCCACCTCCACATGGCACTGGTCAGCACCACACCTCCAAGCCATCGGGCCATCTGGACATAGCCTTCTACCGTTGCGGCATGCCAACAAGCGCATCGCCTCCCTCCACCCGCATTCATGGTCTTTTGCCGTCACAGCATGCCGATGGGCGCACTGCCTCCCTCCACCCACGGCCGCCACCATGGGCCACTGTAGTTTCTCCAATGGTCCATTTCTCGATCTGTCTACACCTATGAGATCATAAGGCTTCCACATTCACTGTGATGGGCTCGAACTCACCTTGTCGCTATTTTAATAATTCATCCACAAAGAACGAACATGCTGAGGGGATCGAACCTTTTTTGTGTCATCCTACGCCCTCCACGTTAGAAGTTTAAAACATGGGAGGCTCGTGAATTATGTTCGATCAAAAATACTTCAATCCTGAAAAGAAAACCCAAGAACGAAACCCTCCTGCAAGAATGTATGATCTATGAATTAGCATGTTCGTGGGTTAATCCATGTTCTTTGTTTAGAATAAGAATAGGGAAAAACATGAATCAAAATAGACCCTTTACCTTTTTTGACATTTATTGTCATAGCATTCTGTCCTCGAGGGTTCAAGAGGTCGACGGCATTCATCGCTTCCCAGCTTCGTTCCTAGGGGTACGTCGAAGTCAATGACGTTCCTTCGGTGTTCTTCATTCATCGATAAAGAGGAATCTCTCCCTAAGTTTGTTAGAGAATTTCATGTGGTTTAATTCTCAACTCTCTAACGCATTCGTTTAATAAAAATAAACTTGTCACATCATTTCAATTATGTTGTGACATTTCTTTGTTACGTTGTTTCATTTATGAAACAATGTAGTGGTTACACTTGCACAACGAACCATTAATGATCCTCATTTAATGTTCCTCATTGTCGCCTCGTCGCTGCCCCGTAGGGCCATCGTCTGTCGCTCAATGGTGAGAAAATAAAATAAAATAACCTCTTAAGCTATTTTATTATTTTATGAAAAGTCCAAAAATTAACTTTTTTGTTCGACCCTTGTCGATCGAAATTAAGTTTTTTCTTAGAGAATCTCAGTGTTTTGAGTTCAACAGTGCCCTCATATTTTTGATCCGAGCACCGGTTCAAAAGATAGAAAAACCTGCTCACACGTTTAATGAGCGTACCATAAAAAAAGTTCAAAAAATTAAATTTCCCCCTCTACCCGTGCTGTTTGAGGTTAGGCTCTGCCTAAAGGTAACACGGCCTCACAAGCTCAACAGTACTCTTGGATTTTCAATTTGATTTATTGTTCAGGAGTTATAAGTATTTGACAATAAAATAATTGTTACTTAATTATTTTATTTACAGCCAAAAACTAACTTCCACTGTTTTCCTACACTGGCCAATGTTAGTATTTGCCTTAGGAAAGCATAATCTCAAGATCTTAGCAGTGGTATCCGATTTTTAATCTGATACACTGTTTGTGAGTAATAAGAATTTGAAAAATAAAATAATTTTATTTACAATTATTCTATTTCTGGGTTTTCACACTGGAGGGTTGTGCCAACTAAACTTAAGTCGTGCCTATGGTAAACCCACCATCAGAAATACAACAGTGCCCCCAGATTTTTGATATGGGAACCCGTTTAAGATTTATTCCATTTTTTTCAGGAAAACCGATCACGTGCTCTATTTAAAGCGTAACATTTTTCAACGGATCATTCCATGCACTCCCGGCCTTGGACTCACACACCGTCTCAGCACTTGGTCTCAAAATAATTCCATATAATTTTAAAAAATATATATATGTAAATTCCAAGACATTATATTCTCCCTACCATAGGGATTTATATCCTTGAAAGCCAAAACAAATTCTAATCAAACAGGTGGGGGTAATGATCATGAATCTGAGCCTCCTTCTTCCATGTGCTCTCTTGGAGATTCTCATGCTGCCACTGAACATGAACCAGAGGAATCAATTATCCATGAATCACTCGCTCTTGTCAATCCTCTATCTCCATCGGGATCTCCGCAAACGTCACCCCATCATCAATGTCTAGCTCAACCCAGTTGATGACGTGTAACAGAGCATGCACGTACCTCCTCAACTGCGACACGTGGAAAACATAATGCACCCAATGCATCTGTAAGAGAAGATCTAGGCAGTACGCCACCTCACCAACTATTATACGAATCTAGAAATGTCCGATGAATCTTGGAGATAACTTGTCGCCCCAACCAAATCTCTACATTCCTGGTCGGGGAGAGACCTGAAGGAAAACATGGTCTCCCCCTTAAAACTATAAGGTTCTCCATCTCCTATCGGTATAAGACTTTTGTCTGCTCTGTGCAGTCTTGATCTGATTCTAGATGATATGCACCTTCTCAGTGGTAGCCGTACCAACTCTGGACCCATGAGTGCTAACTCCCCTGGGTCTATCAAGCATAGAAGTCATCTGCATGGCCACCCGTACAAGGCCTCAAATGGTGTCATGCCAATGGTGGAGTGATAGCTTTTGTTGTATGAAAACTTCACTAGTGGTAGGTGTCCCTCAAAACTACAACTAAAATCAAGGACAGAAGCATGAATCATTTCCTCTAATGTTTTTATGGTCTGTTCCATCTAACCATCTATCTGAGGGTGAAAGGTAGTGCTCAAGTGTAGCTGAGTCCCGAACACCTCCAGAAATCCCTTCCACAACTGAGATGTAAAGCATGCATCATGGACTAAGACGATTGTATAAGGCACCCCGTGAAGCCACCTAATATCCTAGACATAGAATCATCCCAAGACCTCTACTAATCCCTGCTCCCAGATGGGTAGGAATTGATCTGACTTGGTGAGTCAGTCAATAATCACCCAGATAGAATTGTGTTCCTGGACGTGCGTGGTAACCCTGTCATGAAGTCCATAGAGATACCATCCCACTTCAATTCTGGTACCTCAAGTGGTTGTGTCAAGCCTCTTGGGACTTGATGCTCGGCCTTCACTTACTGACAAGTAAGGCATCCTGAAACGAACTTTGTCACTGCTTTCTTCATCACTGGCCACCAGTACTGATGTCAGAGGTCCTGGTACATCTTCCCCACACAAAGATGTATCACCAAAGGGTAAGTATGGAACTCCCTCAACACCTCTTCTCATGACATCAATGATACTATTGTGCGTCCTCTGAAAATTATGGCATGCTCCCCACCTATCAAAAATCCATCATGAGCCTATCCTGAGGATATTTGAGCACGTAGAGCCTCGAAGTAAACATCCACAAGCTCGGCTCCCTAACTCACAGAAGGATTGGAGGAGTGATAGTCATATACTAGAGGTAAGCTCCTCCATCATCATCCAGGAAGGATATCATCATCGCGGCTAGCTGCTCTATCGCTTCACTCAGCAGCTGCAAACTAGACCTCCTATTGAGAGCATTAGCCACCATGTTCTCTTTCCTAGGAGTATAGACTATCTAAAAGTAATATTCCTAGAGGAACTCCAACCATCATCGTTATCTCAACTACTGAAAATCCTACGGTAACCTTTATATCCATGCGAAAGGATACCCCTTTTAACTGATTTATGTGACCATCAACCCTTGGGTGGTGGGTACTCATTATCCATGAACACTTTGTTAATGTTCTAGTAATCCACACATAACCCCAAACACTGGATCTTACTAATCCCTTCCTCTGCAAGTCCCCCACCTATACCCTTTGCTCATGAATATCTACGAAGTCCCTCCGATATACTAATGTTGATATCGGTTCCATCTTAGGGCGTAGAATGATACAGAAGTCCCTCTCCCTATGGGGAGGTGAATCCTGGAAACATATATTGAAAGGATGTTCCTGTACTCTACCACTACTATTGGGAACTGATGACTCAAAACATCCACTACCATGAGGGTAAGGATAAAAGACTCAAGAGTCATCAGCTACACCCTCCTAGGCATGAGTTTATCCCACGCTTCCTGGGTTTACTTTTTTTACCAATGAAAGAAAACCACATTCCAATGCTACAGATATACCACATCCTTTTTCATAAAATAGTCAATCTGAGCATGAACTGTGGATGACCATTCCATACCCAAACTAATGTCGTGAGGCCTCGACGCTGCCACTAAGAGGTTCAAAACAAAACTCTCGCCTCAAGGGTCAGATCACACCATTGGAATAAGTGGGACTATCGAGTCTCCTCCCATAGGTATCTCTAGATGTAAGGATCATTTCAAAAGTTTAAGCAGAAACTCTAGCTATTAAACAAGATTCATGAAAAGAAGTAATGATTAGTACCTATATCTATTAATACAGTAGCTTGTAGTAGACACATATCGTACCTCGAATCATTCCTAGAACCCCTGGGTTATACTCCTTGACTGCATGAAGCTACTCCCTTCCCCTATCCTCTAGCTCCCTAAGCCTAGTGGGGACCACATTGGTGTGGTGGTTGTAACTTGTCGAAATGTATAACACCTCATACTGCTCTCCTAGCTCCGCTTCCATGTCTTCTACTCTACAGATTCATTTTTCCCTATCACTTACTCTTCTCAAAACTTTTTACACATCCAAGTCTCTGAGACTGACGTCTGTTTTTTTCTCTTTCACTTCTGACATTCAATGATTGTATTTTCTTAGCCAAAGAACTTTCAACCACAAAGGTTCTCTCTAGCACACTAACATAAGCAGTAATGCATAGAGGAATAGTGATGGATTGTATGTCCTTATACACGTCTTTCTTAGAGGTATGAGCCTTTAAGTATTGGTCGTATCGTATTCATCAAGTACCCAGAATGGTTGGTACGCATTGATGAATACTCACCTACCGACATGTCATCCTACCGAAGTTGTAGATGCTCTTACCCCTTATCTTTTTACGGAAATAAACCCCTTCTCTGAGAAAGGTTCTCAAGATCTATCAACGAAAAATTCACCACATCGTAAGATAGGAATAACATAAAACCTACCATCAACCAGCTGATCCACATAGAAGGCTCACTACCAGTACCGCCATCTGATCTAATAGTGCCCTAGATAGATGGAAACTCGGTCATTACCTTAATTCAGTCCTTATCCACATGTGATTTGGAATCACCTCAGAACCTGGGAGGTATCTGTCACTGAAACTTGTGTAAGGCACTGAGCTTACATGTGTCCTCTATCGGTAGCGCTGGTAGTAACTGTTGACCAATGGGAAGTGGTATTTTTGGGACACTACCCGAAGGTTCCATCTTGAGAAACAGTCATAGTATCAAAGCATCGTCACTCTGTGGACCATCATCATAGTCACACACTAGAATCCTGGCTGGATATCTATGTGGAGGCATCTTGAAAGATAATCAAGATGAATCATGGTGAATACGTTATACCTGTTGAGATGACTCAAAAGAGATCAAGAGAAAAAAATTCCAAAAAAATGCAATCAGTTTTTTTGTGTACTGAGTCAGAAAACATAATTCAGGGTCCTGGGGTATGGATATGCCGGCTGCTGCACCAACACTGGACTCCCCGAACTGAAAGCTGAACTCAAGACACTTAACACTATTTCCACCATTGAAAATACAAACTCTTAGTTCTTATCGTAGAATCGACCGACCTATGACACCACTTTTTCATGACCCATCCCCTGGGGCCCTTTATGTGACTACCCCAAGCCCACCTTCTACAGGCCAGGGGCTGGTAAATAGCACTGGAAAGGCATATCCTAGAAAGGGAAAGCATTGCCTTTAAACCTGTACAAACATAGACTGGGAATACTGCACAAAGAAAACCAAAAAGAAAAGAAAAAAAATTACAACCACCAAAAAGTACCACCACTAAGAGTAAAGTGTGTAAAATGAAAGTAAAGTGGGATAGAATACAAGCCCAACTGAAATGAAAGTACAACAAAGGAAGTACAAGATTTGGAGGTCGTCTGCCAAGGATCCTACCTGAAGGGTAGATACATCTCTCTATCAGATGTCACGGGAGCAGAAAACCTCTATCGATCCACCACCAAACACTGTCTAGCCCTAGCTCCCCAAAGTACCAGTCAAAGTTTTCTACCATCTGCACAAGACACAATAGGTGCGGGTGAAGCCAGTGCAGGGGTGAGTATAACAATACTCAGTAGGGACCTCGAGATAAACTCTGGTCTCACAGAAAACCAAAAAGTTAAATTACCACAAATAAAGATCTCAAGTAAACCAAAAATCAAAAGACACAACCCACACTAGGTATAACTTAAGTAAATAAGTGAATATGATTAGTCGAAAAGCCATATCATCTTATTCTGTTAAGAGGATCTGCTGCTAATCCACATGGGGTCGCTTGGTGTCGAGCCACATAGGGTCTCTAGGTATTGACCCACAGAGGGTCACTAGGTGTTAACCCACACAGGTTCTCTAGGTGATGACCCACATAGGGTCTCTAGGTGCTGATCCACACCGGGTCACCAGTATGTTGATCCACACAGTGTCTCTAGTCATTCTTCATGTCACAGCCAGCCAATGGATTCTCACACTTAGTTCTGGAGGGTCTTCTCCTCAAGACATCGGTTGTAACTAAACTACCAATAAGTCACACATATATTAACCCAAAGGACCGTATAATTGTAAGGGTCCCAATATAATAGATGGCGCGTCAAACGGACGCCAAATCTGTAAGATATAGGCATTTTTGTAAAAAGGGCCCGGTTGGATTCGAGTCTGAACCAACCTGTTTGTATGAAAAACACAACCAAAACTCATGTAGAGTATCTCAGAATGACCACCTCATCTCAAGGTTCCCAATTCCACTGATGGCGCATAAATCAGATGCCCGGTTTGAGAGATACGGGTGTTTTAGTGAATGAGGTAGGTTGGGTCCGGGTTCGGGTCCACCCGACCCGACCCGGGTCTGCCGACCCGGTATGGCCTGGATTTGGCCCACAGGTCCAGCCCATTGGAGCGGGTCTGGCCCATTGGAGTGAGTCCGACCCGTGGGTTCTTTTGGTCCACCTCTAGAGGAACAGCCTTCAGCCTAGCTGGGACACGGCTGGGAGGCACGTCCGGCTCCTCTGCTGCCTTGCGGACGTGGGTCCTTCCTTCTGCTGTGCTTGAGTGATCGCGACCTACCACATGCCATTCCGCATGAATCCACGTCCTCCCACATCACCCGCAGACCAAGTATGTAGGTATACTCGTCAATTCAGTTCCATATGGGCACTGAGGGTCTCTAGTGTCGTGGTCGTGGTGGCCACAACCTCCGTTGCATGCCTGGGAGGCCCGGACGTGGGCCTCCTCTTCCACGCAGTGTTGGTCAGTGTTGCACCTCCATGCCTCCACAGCCTTATACTTCGTCGGCGCGCCGATGGGTGGGCCTCCTCCCTCCACCCATGCGCAGTTGGTTTCTTATGCGGGCCACCGGAGTTGCTCCTTTGGTCATATCTTGATCTGTCTGTGCCTACATGATCGTAAGGCTTCCACCTTCACTATTATGGGATCCAACTTGACTTTCCGCTATTTCAAGAATTCATCCACAAATAATGCACTTGTGGAGGGGCTCGAGGCTTGTTCATGTTGTCCGGCGCCCTCTACGTTAGTTGTTAAAAACAGGGAGGCATGGGAATGATGGTTGATCAACAATACTTCAATCCTGAAAAAAAATCCAAGAACAACACCCTCCCATAAGAACACATGATCTGCAGATTATCTTGTTCATGGGTTAACCCACGTTCATCATTTATAAAAATAATGGGTAAAAACATGAATCAAAACAAACACACTACCTCGTTTGACGTTCATTACTGTAGTGTTCCGTCCCAGAGGGTTCAAGAGGTCACCATCGTTCGTCGCTTCCTGGATTCATTTTTTAGGGTATGTCAAAGTAGATGATGTTCCACTGGTTTTCGTCATTATTCTTTGGAGAGGAACTTCACCGGAGGTTCATCATAGAATTTCCTAGGTTTTAATTCTCTACTCTCCAACATGTTAATTTAATAAAAAGAAACACATCACAGTGTTTCTATTACGTTGTGACGTTGCGTTGTTACGCTGTTTCATTTATATAATAGCATAGTGGCTACGATTACACAACGAGCCATTAAGGATCCTCATTTAATGTGTCTCATCATCGCTTCATCGTCGACCCGTAGTGCCTCCGTCCACTTCTCAACGGTGAGAAAATAAAATAAAATAACCTTTTAGGGTATTTTATTATTTTTTGAAATGTCCAAAAATTAACTTTTCCCTCCAACTATTGTCGGTCGAAGTCAAGTCCTTTCTAGCTGAATCTCGGTGTTCTGAGTTCAATAGTGCCCTCATATATTTGAACCGATAACCAGTTCAAAAGTTATAAAAACTCACTCACACGTTTACTGAACGTACCATAAATAAAATTTTCAAATATTTATCTTTCACCCCAACCCACGCCGGTTAAGGTTAGGCCCTGCCTAAGAGGAACACACCCTCATGAGATCAACGGTACTCTTGGATTTTCAATACAAGTTACCATTTAGGAGTTATAAGGATTTGAAAATAAAATAATTATTACTTAATTATTTTATTTACGGCCAAAAACTAACTTCCACCGTTGGCCCTCACTGGCCAATGTTAGGATCTGCCAAATGAAAGCATACGCTCACGAGCTCAAGGGTGGTATCATATTTTTAATACATTTCATCTTTCATGATTTATAAGAATTTTAAAAATAAAATTATTTTTTTTTATTATTTTATTTACAGTTTTTCCAATTTCAGTTTTTCTTACTAGAGGGATGCACCGACTAAACTTAATTCATTCCTATGGTAAACATGCCATCCTGAATACAACGGTGCCCTCAGATTTCTAATCCAGACAACCATTTAAGAGTTATTCTACTTTTCTAGGAAAACCACTCATGCATTCTATTTGAAGCTTATCGTTTTTTGATGGATCATTATGGGAACTCTGGACCTCAGAATCATACGTTGTTTTAGCGCATGATCTCGAAATAATTTCATATAATTTTAAAGAAAGGAAAAAAAATATGTGTAAATTCTGGAACATTACATATTCAAAACCGCTAATTTAACGACTATGTTATTAACATATAATAATAAAGTGATGTTTCATAAAAACCTATTGTTGTGTGTAACACAATCCAAGCCGGTGTTCCATGTAGCACAAGATTAAAAGAGCGTAGCGTGAAATGAAATCTATCAGTTTACATAAAAATTGATTACATAAAAATCTTGAGGTGTTACAATAGATTGTCACTAAATTATAAGGAACATACATAGCAAGTTCGTATCTCCTAGAATCTTTCTTATTCTTCCTCTCACTATTTTAAATCACCTGAGTTGAACTCAAAATGAAGGTTTGACTCCTCCTTCTTTCGTCTTAGATACCTAGTGGTCTTCAACTTCATATCAGTATTAGATCCTCCTTATTATTCTTCATTGAGGGTTATTTTTTCTTCTTATCGATTACATCTCTTAATTATCATATTCATGAACACACTATACATATATATCCTTTTTCATTTATAAATAGGTCACTTGAAAATATGTTTTCTATATATTCTATTTCGAAAATATCTTCAAATTAGTATGGGTGATCCTCTCATTTTCCACATTAGTTTGTATATGGTTGTCTCCCATGATCTCATTTACATTCTCATATAATTATATATTGATGTCTCTCCATGTTCTTGGTTATTATTTTCACCTCAAAGCTATCTTTTATAGGTTTTTAGGAATACCATTTATTTTTCTCATCTTCCACATTTTTCTAGGACAAAAAATCATTTTTACTCCTCATATAGTATGCTCTATCTCCTCCTCATATTTATCTCAAAATAATTCCACTGAAAACCAAAAAAATTTCATTTATCATTTCTATAGAACAAAGTTACACAAAAAATAAATTTACAACATTGTACCATCATCTTTTTCTGATCTTCTCAAATCCAAATAGTCATCAAAATGTTCACAGAAAGTATACCATGGAAAAATACTCAAAGACTCAATATATTTTACATATATTAACTTGAGAACTCAACTATGTCTCATCTAAATAGGTCCTTTCATATTGAATTACATTTACTTGTGAAATTTAGAACATTCATTACATAACATGAATATTTAGATTTATCTCTATTTTTATCACCATATAATCATGTTTAGATATCCTCATTAGAAAATCATGCATCGATATAATAGTGATCTCCCTCAACTTATATCTTTTTTGTCCTCTTAAAACCAATATTAATTCATAGATCTTAAAAGATTCATGATGTTGGGATCATGTTATAAGATTTCAAGAATCAACTAAAGTGATTTTCATTAGAATTAGAAAATTCTTGAAAATCCATTTTTTAGACGTAAAAGTATCTCAAAACTCTCCTTACTTTGATCGTCATTTTCTCAATTTCATTATAGATTTCTCAATGATCCAGTGATGGTATCACTTTATTTTTTAATTTTTTCATCCAAGAGAATCAGTTCAATCATAATCCTAATTAATTTTCTTCTATATAATATAATTTTGGAAAAAAAAATCTTTTTACAAATTAGTTTTTGTATGATATTTTTAAAATTCTATAAAATAAAACATCAAACAAGGTATAAATATCGTATATGCTTCAAATATATTTAGGACTCATCTTTTGCAGAAAATTCAGTAAAATTATATATCATGTGTAGTCTCTAAACTTCATATAATATTGCAAATTTATTTTTCATGTATAATAATTTACCTAGACAAATATTTTCTACATGGGTAAATTTTACTATACTATGAAAAATCTCATACCAGTATGTGAATTTCCCCATGTGTAGGAAAATTCCATTTACCATTTTTTCTCAAAGAACTTATGAATTGGATAGTCCCATTTGTTGTTTTTTATCCTAAACACTCTAATTTTCAAACTAAAATACCATATTTTCATGACTCATAATAAATTTTCCTTTATCATTATTCATGCTCCAGTATAGAAAATTAAAATTTCTTCAAATGAAGTCAAACATCTCTTCAATTCATCTCTGGACTATTACATTAACTTTAAATCACTCTATAATGGCTTAAAATAGTTTTAGGAATTATTTAAAAAATCCCAAACCAAATAAATATTTTTCCATTACAATATATAAAATAAAAACTAAAAATATAGTATTATCAAGAAGTTACCTTTACCTTAAAGATTTGAGTCATCTAAAACTTTTATCTAATAATATTAATCTCACAAATTTTAGTATCCAAAATACGTAATATTCTAAAAAATAGTTCCTCCATGATTTAGGCTAGCTTCTCCACATATAGGATTTTCACTTCTATCTCTTAAAAATCAAAACTATTTTAGATAGTAGTTATCAACCTTAGGTACTTCCCTTTTTTTATCATAAATATCCACACATTAAATAATATGATTTAATCCTTTCCATTTACAAAGTGGGAGAAACTCGCTCCGTGTAACATATAATGGATTGTGCTTCTATTTTTAACAAAATAATTCACAAATTTTGTTTAAGAATATTGAAACAATAATCTGATATAATAGATAAAACCAAGAATATTTATATCTAGATATTCATAGGTAGTTGCACGTCTTTCCATCCACCACTGCCAAAATATTAATATTCCTTTGCAACTCCAATGGTAGCCTCATCAATATTCTTTAACCATATTTCATGGTTAGTACCTTATTTATACATTAGGTGGATACTTAAATCCTTTATAAAACTTTTCAAAATTCTTATCAACATGCTCATTGCCCACTATTGAAAAAAAATAAATCCAAAAACATCCTTGGGAACTTCAATACCCCCCCCCCCCTTGTGTTTTTGTCAATACCATTTGACTACTTTACTCTTAATTCATGACAAAAACAGTTTACCCCTTAATGAAAATAAATATAATTAAGAGAAAAGGTTTTTCTCTACCTTTTATTGAGATAATATATAATATATATTAGGGGAGACTTTCCAAGGGAAAATTTGTCTCCCCCTTACACACTAACAAGAACCATCTTCTCACTAATGATCTTTCATTTTGTTTAGAATGAAAGGCACCATAGATTTCTCAGTAATGATCTATAAGTAGGTAATATCTAAGTCTACATGTGAAATCCTAGTGTTAAAAAACATGATTGGGTTTACCAAATTATCAAATTTATTTTTCACTTTTATCAATATGGTACCAATTCATAATTTCATTTCTCTAGGGATGTTTAGATATATTTTCAAGTTGATTCGAGAACTTACACATAACTTCACAAAACACATCAAAAATTTCAAGTGAAAGTAAAATCTACTTTTCCATTTTGTTATATAATAAATCCCTCTCGATTTTATAAACCATAATCTAAATAAATGTTAGGAGATTGAAAAACATACCTCGTTCTTCAGTATTTATTAGGGATGTCAGGATTTCTAGATTTAGTAAACAAGAGATAAACTCCGGAGACCTTATCGTTTTTATAGCTTCCCATAAAAGGATTCTTTCCATTACTCTTCACTATGGAAATGAAAATCATGATCAAAGTATAATTGATACCTGTTGAAACTTGATACCAATATGAAAATGAATACCAATTGAAATTAATGGCAGGAAATAGGATAAACTGTACCAATAACCAATGTGATAGGAAATGTGATGATTTCCCCAATGATATTCCTAACCTTATAGGAGTGGGAGAAGATAATTTCATGAAATTAATGTCACAACTGACTCAGGTTATGAATTATAACTTGAATCAGGTGTAATTACCTCCTCCTCTTAAAAAATAGTCAGTTGTAGTCAAGTATTTTATTTAAAAAATGCCTCCTACCTTTAGTGGATATTATTGTCCCCTTATCATGGAATAATAGACTAAATCCATTGATAAGATATTTTATATCTTCCAATGCTCAGATTAAAATAAATTTGTCTTGTTCATTAATCATATCGAGGGGGAATTTGATCGGTGGTGGAAACTAATCATGAACACAAATTCTATAGAGGATATTGATTCCATGGAATGTGAAGACTTTAAGAAAATATTTTTTAATAAATATTGGCCCTGAACTCTCCATCTTAAAATGGAGAGAGAGTTCCTCATATTGAAGAAAAATTAAGATGATTCGTTCAAGTTTTATGAGGAAAACTTCACAATAAATTCTTGGTATAGCTATGGATTTATCATCAATACCTAAAGTAATGTGAACTGATTATTTAATAGATTAAATCCAAGTCTCCAAAAAACTTTGGTGATCTAGAATTTTATAGTTATAAAGAGATTTTTTATTGTTTCCTCAAGGTTTAGAAGGAGGTTGGAGAAACTATGTGTTCTCATGGGTTTGGAGAAAAAAATTATTAATTTGATTTTTATTCAGGTGGATAAATGGATAAATCCTATAGAGGAAAAAACCCAACATCCCACTTGTCAAAAGTGTGGGAAAATCATCCTAGAAATAATCTTAAGGGAACTAGGAGATGTTTCAAATATTGAAAAGAGAAGAATCAATCTAATCAATTATAAAGGGAAATGAAATATCCCACTAATATAAAATAACAAAATAAATTCCTAATATACAATCAATATATGGTATAGTGTTTAGTCTTCAAGGAACATGAGCAATATGCAATCCACTTCCCTAAGCTAAGGTTTTTTTAAGACAATCAATGACAAAACCGCCAAGGCCTAGAGAAAATAGAAGGGGATGTGATATCACTACTGTTGAGGTGGATCTCAAAAAATATGTGGTGAAAGTTTTGTGGGTTATTCATTCAATAATAATGAACATACTTTTTGATTTGGGTTTTATATATTCTTTCATATTTTTCAAGTTTCATAGAACTATTCGAACACCACATCAAAACATGTGGGTAGCACTATCTGTGAGAATAGAAAATGGAGCAATGGTTGCATCCTAATTATATAACTCCTCCCCGGTTAATGTTTGTGGACTTAATCTATCATAAAATATAATCTTAATTCCTTTAGTGGAGTTTGATGATATATTAAGAATGTATTTGTTGTCCTTAAATAAATCCAAATCAACTATCAAGAGAGGGAGATTGCTCTTCACATACCAAGACAACCTATGATACTATATAGGTGTAAGGAGGAGGGTGAATCTCCCTTGTAATATTTTGTTCAAAAATGGATATTATTTCCTTATGAGAAATAATATTTATCTCAAATGATTGAGAAAAAAGGGGAGAATCATGCTTGAAGGCATGCACATTATGAGGGGATATACTAATATATTACCTAAAGAGTTATCTGGTATCCCTATTAATATAGGGGTTGAGTTCTCAATTGAACTTATACCTGGATCTCTACCCAAATCAAAGACACCTTACAGAATGGAACCATTGAGTTGGAAGTGAAAAAAAAAGTAGATATAAGAGAATCTGGAAAAGGATTTTATATGTCTAAGTGCTTCACCATAGGGCGAACCAATCCTCTTCCTCAAGAAGAAGGATGGGTCAATGCGCCTCTACATTTATTATCATAAACTCAAAAAATCACAATAAAGACTAATTATCTTCTTCCATAGATAGATGATTTGTTCGATCAACCATATGGGTCCCATAATTTCTCTAAGATGGATCTTCAGTTGTGATATCACCAATTAAAGGTCAATAAGGAAGATATTCCCAAAAAATCATTTCAAAAACTGTATGGACACTATGTTTTCATAGTGATGCCTTTAGGACTCACTAATGCTCTAGTAATATTTAAGGAATTAATGAATAGAGTCTTTAGAGATTACCTCAACAAATTTGAGGTAGTATTTATATATGATATTAGGATATACTCTAAAAGTAGGGAGGAGAATAAAGAGAATTTGAATATTGTACTAAAGGCTTTCCTAAAAGAAAATTTGTATGAAAAGTATAGTAAATGTGAGTTATAGATAAATGAATAATCCTTATTAGGGAAAGTTATCACCAAAAAAGGAATATATGTTGACACCTTTAAGATAAAGTCAACTGAGGGGTGGCCCAGAACGGCATCTATAACATAGATCCATAGTTTCATTATACTATCTAGGATATTACTAATGATTTGTGAGTAACTTATCACGATAATCAAACCCGCTAACCAAGTTGACTCAAAATGGGGTAAGTTTTTTAGACTAGTGAATGTGAAGAGATATTTAAGGATTTGAAAAAGAGGCTTATCACTACACCAGTCCTCACACTTTCGTCAAGTAAGAAATTTTTTTTGTATATACTGATACTTCAAATAAGGGCTTTGGTGGTGTAATAATATAGAATGATAAAGTGATGGAATATGCCTCAAGGTAGTTGAAAGTTCATGAATAGAATTATCCAATACATTATCTGGATTTGGTTGTAATGATATTTGAATTGAAAATATTGAAACATTATCTATATGGGGAGAAGTGTGAAATATATATGGATAATAAGATCCTAAAATATATATTAACATAGAAGGATCTTAAATTCCCCGTCTCAAATAGTCATCAAACATGAGAGATTTGTGATAGATGTATTATTCTGTCACAAATAGTAATTATTTGGGAAGGAATATTTCATCTATCTCAAATAGTTTTTGCGGGATTTCCCACTGCCCAGTGTGAAATGTATTCATGATAGGAATTTGCAACAGAATTCTACTTCTATCACAAATTCCTGTCAACTCAGGAGTACTTGTGACGGGCATTAATGCCCATCCAAAAAACTATTGATGGAATAACTATTTTCAATGAAATTAATTCCATCACAAATATTTTATCACAATAAATCTATTTATTTGACAGTGTATACACTCCCTTTCTTCTTCCTCTCCTCTCTTTCTCCCTCTCTCAAACCGCCATGACGTGCACTGCACCTGGCCACCCCACTTCATGTCTCTCCAACTCACTTCATTGTAAGTGATTTTTTAAAGATCCAATTTTTATTTTACTTGGTTCGAATTCCTCTTATCTCCATTTTCATTTTTTGGGTTTTATTAATTTTATTTCATGATTTAGATTTCGATACCCCTATGTCGATCATCTTATCTAATTTGCATGCTTTATTTTGTATTTAGGATTTTTGTAAATTTTTTATTACTTATTTGATATTTGTATGTGTGTTTGTGTGTTTTTTGTGTTAATATATTCCTTATTTGATATATGTATGTGTGTGAAAACCCTAGGTTAGAAAATATATCTGATTCTGGCATCAATTAACCTTGTTTATTATTCCTTATTTAACTTTGATATTAGTATGTGTGTGTGTGTATAAATTATTATAAATTACTATAAAAGTGAAAATGAAATAGGTATTCAATTTTTAGGTCATGAAAAATGAATATTTTGATTGTCATTTTGATATGTTTGACCCAAATTGGTCGTTGCTCCTCACCTAGAGATTGGAAATTCTATGAATTATATTTTTTTTAATAATTTATAATATATTTTATTAATTTATATTAAATTATTAAAACATTAATTTATAAAAAATATGATAATTTTCTCTAATTAATAGTGAATTTAAACAAAAATATACTAAATTGTAAAGAAATTAATAAAAATTTACATTAATAAGCTCATATCCCAAATATTTGTAATTTTTATTAATTTTTTTATGAAATAATAAATGTGAATGTAATAATTATTATTACTCCCATTCCCAATAAACCACTTCATGTTACCATCTTTTCATATGCCAATTTTTTGTATTCTTTGTAGACTATAAATACATGGAAATGTCAATGAAAAGATTATGGTTTTTTAGGATATACATTGTGTTCTTACTTTAATTCTTGTATTTCTTTAATATTTTTATTTATATTTGTTATCATCATTTTCATACGAAAATTCAATTCTTTCTTTATCAACAATGTGCTTCATCTACGATCAGTTTTACATTTCTAGTTTTTAAATGATTTACGGTTTCAATTGGCATTCAATCAATTTCATAACATGTTATCAGCATTATCTTCTTCTTCGCATTGCGCATCATGATGATGTTATATTAATCACTATCATTGATGTAAGAATATTAATACATGAAAAAGGTGAGTATTATTTTATATATAATATATATTTCTACCCTCTTGATAAATCTAAAAATAATATATGATTTTATTGATATTTTTTGTGGGAAAAATAATGAGCTCTTGAATAGCTGTAATGACTCATAGATGAAAATTCTAATTCCATTACCTAAAGAGAATATATTTTATTAATAACATATGTGGTTTATGTCGATACAAACATCATTCATCAAATAAAATAATGATACAATATATGTAACACCCGAGACTTTTATGTTATATAAATCATCAAAGGAATCTTTTTCTACACAACACTTGCTTGGCTTGCTTTACACGCAATCGCGACCTTCCTCGATAGCTTTCGTCGTACGCAATACCGAGTTTCACTAAATAACAATATGCTATTAAAACTAGCCGTTATGAATAGTAATAACCACTTTTTGAAATTTTATAAATTTTATTTTTCAAAATGGACTTCATTTTTGGACTCAGAATATCGAAATTAGCCTAGGGTGAAATTTTGGTATTTTTCTGAAAACTTTCAATTTTTGATGAATAGTGAAACCACTAAGTGGTAGGTTAAAAACCGAATTTTGCATAAAACATAATTTTACCGCTTCTGTGAATGGAATTTCGAAAATCCGAGAGACACGGTTAATATCAAGGACTAAAATGTGGTTCAATGAGATGAAAATAATTTTTGGTGAATAGTAACTTTTTACTTTTTTTTTACCGCGGTTAATAGTAAATAGGGTAACTAAGGGTAAATATGATATCAATATTACCCTAACACATGTCCTAATTCTATTGGACAAGTGTAATTCGACCAAAAACAAACTTAGGAATAAAATATGACCATTTAGGCCCACTTGGATTAGATTAGGACATTTATTATTAATTTATTTAAAGAAGGGTTAAAATAGTTAAAATCAAAGTTTAATAAGTAAATCATTTTTAATATGGGGTTATACGTAAGATAAATTCAATTGTAAATATTCATTAGAAAGATAAAAAGATTTCCTACATGATGATATTTTATTTGTAATTTTTAGACATAAAATAATTTAATTTATTTATAACACAAAGATGATGCAGTAATTATCTTATTAATGAAATATTGACAAAATTGATAATATAAATACCAAAATAAATGTAATTTAAGACTTTTTATGAATTCCACTAATTTTATAGGTTACTATGATATATTAATGTTGATTTAATCAACTTGGTTCGAACATATAATTCTGTTATGACTTTCACAAAAATCATATATCAAATAGTGTCAAAATTGACACAAAATAGTTTTTAAATCAAATATTATATTATTAATTGTTATTGTATTCCTAAAAATCTAAGGTTCGGCCAAATGACTTAGATAAGGATATATATTTTAATAATAAACAATTTGGGGTTCGTTTGACATGTTATAGTAAGTGTATTAACCATATAGTGAAAGAAAACAAAAAGACATGGTAAAAGTTAAATTATTTAACTTAGAGTTAAATCTAATTAATAAGGTTATAATAATACCCTAAACTTGTCTAAATCCTATTGGTTGATAGGATTTCGACCCTTCCCCACTTTATCTTCGAAATAAGACCCTTTGGAACCATTATAAACCGATTTTGACTTTAATATAAAATAATATTTTGAGATATTCCTAAGGTGCCCCTCTCCTCCCTTATAAAAGGGCACCTCCTCCCCCTCCTCCTCACACCAATTTGAGCACTCAAGCTCGGCCAACCCCTGCCATTTTCTCCTCTCCACTTCCCTAGAATAGTCCTAGAGGTCCTGTTCTTCTCCAAAGACCACTCTTAGTTCTTTAAGTGGAGGATTCAAAGAGGCATTCCAAAGAAGAGGTAATATCCATTACCGATCTTTTCAATTTCTTTCTTCTTCAAACTTCTTCTTCTTTAGTTGTTTCATGATAAAGTAATAACATCAGTATTACTTACATACTGATATGTTATTATAAATATGAAACAACCCTAATTCACCTTCTATCCATCCTACGGAAAAATGAAATCACCGCGCGTGCGTACGTACGGAATACCGTCTCCACGCCGTGGTGTAATCTATTTTTCCACCATCACCTTACAAGGATGGTTATAATGGTGTAATAAGTAACTATATATGATTATTATGAAGTAATATTGATACTGAAATAATATATATATATATACTCCAATACAATTCCACGATCATAGGAACGATATCATCACTCGTGCGTACGTACGGAATACCGTCTCCACGATGTGATACGACTCGTTCTACATGATCTTCATTTCATAATGATTATATAAATGAATTGAATGAATGAATATGGTATATAATACATTAATACCATTCTGTAAATGAATTATCTATAACCTTAAGATAAGAATAAGAATTTATTCGACAAAACACGCATAAGAACAAAAAGTTATAAAGACCCGAGTAACAAGTAACAATGAAATATTACTAACAAGAAGCTAATAATATGACCATATATGATATCATATCAACATGTATGATTCTGGAATAAGTCAATAACATTATTTAAACCATTATACAGGAGCTTCGGACACGTACAAAGCAAATTGGACCTAAGGTAAGGGAAATATCACAATCTCATTTTTATCCGAGATTGTTTATTCGTAAGTATTTACTGGGGTGTATTTTATCATCCACATCCATGTTCCCTCAATATGTAATATTGTTTCCATCCACTTGCAATAGTTTAAATCCAATTTTACCCTTAGGTGAGTTTTTAGTAAAGAATATGAAAGGAATCTTTTGTCGTTTTTCCGTACGAGGTACTTTTTTTGACTTTTCCGACAAAAGTACGAAGAATGTTTTTTTTTTTAACTTATACGGCACGAACGGATTTCTACTGTTTTATAAAGCCTTATTCTCATGAAGCTTCCTATAAAATATTTCATGACTATTTTCAATAAAATCTCTTTCTTTTAAAATTGCATGATGTTTTGTGAAAAGAAATTGATTTTGAAGAAGAAAGGATATTTTCCTCAAGAATTCAATTCAAGTGTTTTATCAAAATTATTTTCCATCTAAGATAATAAAGGGTTCTGTTTCTATCCATATTTTTACATTGTTTTGACTATGTTGTGATGGAATTATGTTTATGAATTCCTTTATCTTATATGAATTGATTTATGATGTCACGATGTTTCAAGAATCCCATTTTTGTTACATGTGTTATGCAATGATGTATGTTTTATGATTATGTGGCACACATAAGAAAGGATTCATTATAAGATGGGTGGGACCTATATCTCCCTCCAATGCATTGGGTAAAGATTTTATATCTCATGAGATAGACATGGCTGGAACGGAAGGTTATTTCGGTTCAGTGATACAGGACTGAAACGAGGAGTGAACTCGGTTCAGAAAGGGACTTTGTCCACTAAGATAGTCTTGGCAATAAGTCATGACTAACAAGAAATGATTTTCCATGATTATGTGTGCATGCCACAAAGTTTCAAGTTTCATGTTATGATTATGGGGATCTCATTTTCACTTCTATGATTTATTAAGATTTTATGATCTCTTTTGCAGGTTATGATTTTTTAAAAAAAAGATATGATATGATTTTATTTCCTTTATTGCCCTTGCTGAGCATTTGAGCTCACCCTTTTATGTTTTCTTTTCCCCAGGTCAGGAAGATGGATATTAAGTAGAATATGCTAAAAGGGACCCTAGATATGATGAAATAAATGGGAGGCACTGTAGAAGATTTATGAACCAGTTGTTTATGTTTCCCAGTTTCTAAAGACACTATACCTATACGGTCCTTTGTGGTTTTGTCATATGTTGTAATAAGTGTGCTTCAATTTTGAAGTATTAACAATGTATGTAAAGTATGGGTCGTTATAGTTGGTATCAGAGGAAAGGTATAGTCAACCTTTGGAAACTAGGATGTGAAAGCCTTAGTAAGAACCCTAAGGATGAGTCTAAGCATAGAACACAATCTTAGTGTTTTAGAAATGGCCTTGAATAACCTAGGATAAGACCTTAAGCATGAAAATTTTATTCTTGAATTATGTGGTTTCCTATTATAATTAGTGTTGCTCACACTATTCTTCTTGGTTTTAGTCAATGGCTGGAACCCGAAGGAACCGTGTTAATGCGGAATGCGATGGGCAATGCAATGATTGTCCCCCTGAGCAACCAAACAATATGGGAGATGGAATGCAAAATCTTGTAGCCATGCTCACACAACTTTCTCAAGCTATGAATCATGCAGGATTTCCAAACGAGCAAAGGAGGGAGCAACATTCTGTTGAATCCTTCATGAGGCAGCGTCCACCTTCTTTCAGTGGGTCTACTGATCCATTAGTTGCTGAACAATGGATTAGTACTACTGAAAAGATATTTTCAGTTCTTCAATGTTCTGAACATGATAAAGTCATCCTAGCAGTGTATCGTTTAGAAGGAGATGCTGATCAATGGTGGAATCTTGTTAAGAATACGAGGCAAAGGGATGAAATTGAGTCTATGGAATGGGACGAGTTCAAGAACTTATTTTTCAATAAGTACTTCCCTCGTATTCTCCGAACAAAGATGGAGAAAGAGTTCCTTGAACTGAAGCAAAGGGATGATGAATCTGTTAGTACCTATGAAGCAAATTTTACAAGACTTGCAAGGTACGCTTCTGGTATTATTATCCAACCTGAGAGTAAGATCGATCGATTCTTTAGTGGCTTAAAACCAAGTCTTCGAAGGGCGTTAGCCATAAGGGACTTCAATAGCTACGAGGAAATCGTTCGATGTGCTCTCAAAGTCGAGATGGAGATTGGAGTAACCCATCAGTCACATGGGTTTGATAAGAAGAGGAAGATGGAATTCAAAGGAAACTCTAAAGAGCACACTGAAAAGAAGATGAACTTTCCCTTATGCTCAAAGTGTGGAAAGAAACATGGAGGGAGTTGTCTTAAAGGGACAAGTAAATGTTTTAAATGTGGAAAAGAAGGTCATCGGGCATTTGAATGCCGTGATAATGGGAAGAAGATGTCTAATGATGCAAAAAAAGGAAGGGATACACAGAATGATCCTACTACACTTCAATGTTTCAAGTGCAAGGAGATGGGGCATTATGCCAATCAATGCCCAAATCCAAGGGTTGATGATGATGGTCGACGTCAACAAACTCTTAAGGCTAAAGACAAAGGAAAGTCACATGCAATTTCTACCGGCGATGTGGAGTACGATAACGATGTGGTGAAAGGTACACTTACCATCCACTCTAAAGTAGCAAATGTTTTATTTGATTCTGGATCCACCCACTCTTTTATTTCTGAAGACTTTTCTAAGGGTATCACCGTATTACCTCAACAATTAGATGTTGAGTTAGCTGTGACAACACCTAATGGCACATCAATCGCATCAAAAGTTTATAATTCTTCTCCGATCGAAGTTTGTGGGAAAGTGCTTCCTGCAAATCTTGTGATCCTTCCTTTAGTGGAATTTGATGTGATTCTTGGCATGGATTGGCTTTCTCTACATGGAGCTCATATCGATTGCCAAAGAAGGGAAGTCACATTTCATATTCCAGATCAATCTACGATCGTCTATCAATGCAAGGACGAACATAACCTTCCAGTGGAAATTTCTTCCATCTTATGGGTATTGATTCCACTAAATGAAGGTTATTTATCTCAAATGGTTGGTGAGAAACTCACGATTAAGAATATGCCCATTGTACGGGAATTTGATGATGTCTTTCCGGAGGAATTACCGGGTCTTCCACCAAATCGTGAAGTTGAGTTTTCAATAGAACTCGTACCGGGTGCTTTGCCTATTTCAAAGACACCTTATAGAATGGCCCCAATTGAGTTGCAGGAATTGAAGAAGCAACTCCAAGAGAATATTGATAAGGGATTCATACGCCCTAGTGCGTCACCTTGGGGAGCACCTGTTCTATTTGTTAAGAAGAAAGATGGATCAATGAGACTCTGCATTGATTATCGAGAACTTAACAAGATCACTATCAAGAACAAATATCCTCTCCCACGCATTGATGACTTATTTGACCAACTACGCGGAGCTCAATACTTTTCCAAGATTGATCTTCGTTCAGGGTATCATCAATTAAGGGTCAAAAGGGAGGATATACCAAAGACGGCTTTCCGTACAAGGTATGGACACTATGAATTTATAGTGATGCCATTTGGTCTTACTAATGCCCCTGCTATCTTCATGGATCTAATGAATAGAGTCTTTAGAGACTATCTTGATCAATTTGTGGTAGTCTTTATAGACGATATTCTTGTCTATTCAAAGAGCAAGGAAGAGCATGAAGATCACTTGAGAATTATATTGAAGACCCTGAGAAAGGAGAAGCTTTATGCCAAATTTACTAAGTGTGAATTTTGGCTTCAAAAAGTTGCATTTTTGGGTCACATAATCTCAAAAGAGGGGATATCTGTGGATCCAGCAAAAACAGAGGTTATCGAAAGATGGTCGAGACCAACAACAGCAACTGAGATCCGAAGTTTTCTTGGTTTGGCTGGATATTATCGACGTTTTGTAAAAGATTTTTCACGATTATCTAATCCACTCACCAAGTTGACTCGGAAAGGAGTTAAGTTTGTCTGGACAGAGGAATGTGAAGTGAATTTCAAGGAGTTGAAAAGAAGGTTATCCAGTGCACCTGTGCTCACACTGCCTTGTAGTGGAGAAAGGTTTGTGATCTACAGTGATGCATCCAAGAAGGGATTGGGGTGTGTTCTTATGCAAAATGATATGGTGATAGCTTATGCCTCACGACAGTTGAAAATCCATGAGCAAAATTACCCAACACATGATTTGGAGTTGGCTGTGGTAATCTTTGCATTAAAGATTTGGAGGCATTACCTTTATGGTGAAAGGTGTGATATTTATACTGATCATAAAAGTTTAAAGTATATTTTCACACAAAAGGAGTTGAATATGCGTCAAAGAAGATGGTTGGAGCTGATTAAGGATTATGACTGCTCAATCCATTACCACCCTGGGAAAGCAAACAAGGTGGCAGATGCATTAAGTCGACAAGACCATGCTAGTTTATCCATGATGAGGATCACAAAAGATCCAATATTTATGGATTTACAAAGGATGGATCTTGGAATTATAATGGAAGGGGAAAAATCTTATCTTTCTCAAATGAATGTTCAACCATCTATACATGTGAAGATTAAAGAGGCACAGAAAGAAGATGTCGAGTTACAAAAGAAGGTGAGAAATGTTCCTGAATTCAACCTTGATTGTGATGGGATAATAAAGTTCAGGAATCGGGTTTGTGTTCCTCCCATCCCCGAATTAAAGAAGGAGCTGCTGGATGAGGCTCATAGTTCATCATTCTCTATTCATCCTGGAAGTACGAAGATGTATAGGGACCTGAAAGAGTACTTCTGGTGGGATGGCATGAAAAGAGATGTTGCTGAATATGTATCTCGATGCTTGGTTTGTCAACAAGTTAAAGCTGAGAGACAGAAGTCTAAGGGGATGTTACAACCATTACCCATACCCGAATGGAAATGGGAAAACATCACTATGGACTTTGTCACAGGACTTCCTAAAACATCCAAAGGCAATAATGCTATCTGGGTCATAGTTGATCGTCTTACAAAGTCTGCACACTTCATTCCTATTAGAGAGGATTTCTCTCTAGATCAGCTTGCCAGGATATATGTAAAGGAAGTGGTAAAATTGCATGGAGTACCACTTTCTATTATATCTGATCGGGATCCGAGATTTACCTCGAAGTTCTGGCGAAGTCTTCAATATACTCTGGATACAGAGTTAAGTTTCAGCACTGCATATCATCCCCAGACAGACGGTCAGTCTGAGAGAACAATTCAAACCCTAGAAGATATGTTGAGAGCTTGCTCTATGGATTTCAAAGGAGGTTGGGATCAACACCTACCTTTGGTGGAATTTTCTTATAATAATAGCTTTCACTCCAGTATTCAGATGGCTCCTTATGAAGCTCTATATGGAAAGAAATGCAGGACTCCAACTTGCTGGGATGAAGTTGGGGAAAGAAAGCTATTAGGACCTGATCTCGTTGATGAAATGGCAGAAAAGGTCAGATCTATTCAACAACACATAAGAGCAGCTCAGAGTCGACAGAAAAGTTATGCCGACAACCGAAGAAAAGACCTAGAGTTTGAAGTGGGCGATAAAGTGTTCTTACGAATATCTCCCTGGAAGAGGGTTATGAGATTTGGAAAGAAGGGGAAGTTGAGCCCTAGATATATCGGTCCTTTCGAAATACTGGATCGTGTTGGGAAGGTAGCTTACCGATTGGCGCTTCCACCGAATCTCTCTCAAGTTCACGATGTGTTCCATGTATCTCTCCTGAGAAAGTACATACCTGATCCTTCACATGTACTCAGCTCAGAAGTTGTACCGCTGGAGCAAGATCTTTCTTATGAAGAACAGCCGATAGAGATTCTGGATCGTAGCGAAAAAGTTCTACGAAACAAGACCACTCGATTGGTGAAAGTTTTATGGAGGAACCACCAACTTGAAGAAGCTACTTGGGAGCTTGAGAATATGATGAGGGAGAAGTATCCTCATCTGTTTGTTACAAAGTGACGAATTTCGAGGGCGAAATTCTTTTTAAGGGGGGTAGAATGTAACACCCGAGACTTTTATGTTATATAAATCATCAAAGGAATCTTTTTCTACACAACACTTGCTTGGCTTGCTTTACACGCAATCGCGACCTTCCTCGATAGCTTTCGTCGTACGCAATACCGAGTTTCACTAAATAACAATATGCTATTAAAACTAGCCGTTATGAATAGTAATAACCACTTTTTGAAATTTTATAAATTTTATTTTTCAAAATGGACTTCATTTTTGGACTCAGAATATCGAAATTAGCCTAGGGTGAAATTTTGGTATTTTTCTGAAAACTTTCAATTTTTGATGAATAGTGAAACCACTAAGTGGTAGGTTAAAAACCGAATTTTGCATAAAACATAATTTTACCGCTTCTGTGAATGGAATTTCAAAAATCCGAGAGACACGGTTAATATCAAGGACTAAAATGTGGTTCAATGAGATGAAAATAATTTTTGGTGAATAGTAACTTTTTACTTTTTTTTACCGCGGTTAATAGTAAATAGGGTAACTAAGGGTAAATATGATATCAATATTACCCTAACACATGTCCTAATTCTATTGGACAAGTGTAATTCGACCAAAAACAAACTTAGGAATAAAATATGACCATTTAGGCCCACTTGGATTAGATTAGGACATTTATTATTAATTTATTTAAAGAAGGGTTAAAATAGTTAAAATCAAAGTTTAATAAGTAAATCATTTTTAATATGGGGTTATACGTAAGATAAATTCAATTGTAAATATTCATTAGAAAGATAAAAAGATTTCCTACATGATGATATTTTATTTGTAATTTTTAGACATAAAATAATTTAATTTATTTATAACACAAAGATGATGCAGTAATTATCTTATTAATGAAATATTGACAAAATTGATAATATAAATACCAAAATAAATGTAATTTAAGACTTTTTATGAATTCCACTAATTTTATAGGTTACTATGATATATTAATGTTGATTTAATCAACTTGGTTCGAACATATAATTCTGTTATGACTTTCACAAAAATCATATATCAAATAGTGTCAAAATTGACACAAAATAGTTTTTAAATCAAATATTATATTATTAATTGTTATTGTATTCCTAAAAATCTAAGGTTCGGCCAAATGACTTAGATAAGGATATATATTTTAATAATAAACAATTTGGGGTTCGTTTGACATGTTATAGTAAGTGTATTAACCATATAGTGAAAGAAAACAAAAAGACATGGTAAAAGTTAAATTATTTAACTTAGAGTTAAATCTAATTAATAAGGTTATAATAATACCCTAAACTTGTCTAAATCCTATTGGTTGATAGGATTTCGACCCTTCCCCACTTTATCTTCGAAATAAGACCCTTTGGAACCATTATAAACCGATTTTGACTTTAATATAAAATAATATTTTGAGATATTCCTAAGGTGCCCCTCTCCTCCCTTATAAAAGGGCACCTCCTCCCCCTCCTCCTCACACCAATTTGAGCACTCAAGCTCGGCCAACCCCTGCCATTTTCTCCTCTCCACTTCCCTAGAATAGTCCTAGAGGTCCTGTTCTTCTCCAAAGACCACTCTTAGTTCTTTAAGTGGAGGATTCAAAGAGGCGTTCCAAAGAAGAGGTAATATCCATTACCGATCTTTTCAATTTCTTTCTTCTTCAAACTTCTTCTTCTTTAGTTGTTTCATGATAAAGTAATAACATCAGTATTACTTACATACTGATATGTTATTATAAATATGAAACAACCCTAATTCACCTTCTATCCATCCTACGGAAAAATGAAATCACCGCGCGTGCGTACGTACGGAATACCGTCTCCACGCCGTGGTGTAATCTATTTTTCCACCATCACCTTACAAGGATGGTTATAATGGTGTAATAAGTAACTATATATGATTATTATGAAGTAATATTGATACTGAAATAATATATATATATACTCCAATACAATTCCACGATCATAGGAACGATATCATCACTCGTGCGTACGTACGGAATACCGTCTCCACGATGTGATACGACTCGTTCTACATGATCTTCATTTCATAATGATTATATAAATGAATTGAATGAATGAATATGGTATATAATACATTAATACCATTCTGTAAATGAATTATCTATAACCTAAAGATAAGAATAAGAATTTATTCGACAAAACACGCATAAGAACAAAAAGTTATAAAGACCCGAGTAACAAGTAACAATGAAATATTACTAACAAGAAGCTAATAATATGACCATATATGATATCATATCAACATGTATGATTCTGGAATAAGTCAATAACATTATTTAAACCATTATACAGGAGCTTCGGACACGTACAAAGCAAATTGGACCTAAGGTAAGGGAAATATCACAATCTCATTTTTATCCGAGATTGTTTATTCGTAAGTATTTACTGGGGTGTATTTTATCATCCACATCCATGTTCCCTCAATATGTAATATTGTTTCCATCCACTTGCAATAGTTTAAATCCAATTTTACCCTTAGGTGAGTTTTTAGTAAAGAATATGAAAGGAATCTTTTGTCGTTTTTCCGTACGAGGTACTTTTTTTGACTTTTCCGACAAAAGTACGAAGAATGTTTTTTTTTTAACTTATACGGCACGAACGGATTTCTACTGTTTTATAAAGCCTTATTCTCATGAAGCTTCCTATAAAATATTTCATGACTATTTTCAATAAAATCTCTTTCTTTTAAAATTGCATGATGTTTTGTGAAAAGAAATTGATTTTGAAGAAGAAAGGATATTTTCCTCAAGAATTCAATTCAAGTGTTTTATCAAAATTATTTTCCATCTAAGATAATAAAGGGTTCTGTTTCTATCCATATTTTTACATTGTTTTGACTATGTTGTGATGGAATTATGTTTATGAATTCCTTTATCTTATATGAATTGATTTATGATGTCACGATGTTTCAAGAATCCCATTTTTGTTACATGTGTTATGCAATGATGTATGTTTTATGATTATGTGGCACACATAAGAAAGGATTCATTATAAGATGGGTGGGACCTATATCTCCCTCCAATGCATTGGGTAAAGATTTTATATCTCATGAGATAGACATGGCTGGAACGGAAGGTTATTTCGGTTCAGTGATACAGGACTGAAACGAGGAGTGAACTCGGTTCAGAAAGGGACTTTGTCCACTAAGATAGTCTTGGCAATAAGTCATGACTAACAAGAAATGATTTTCCATGATTATGTGTGCATGCCACAAAGTTTCAAGTTTCATGTTATGATTATGGGGATCTCATTTTCACTTCTATGATTTATTAAGATTTTATGATCTCTTTTGCAGGTTATGATTTTTAAAAAAAAAGATATGATATGATTTTATTTCCTTTATTGCCCTTGCTGAGCATTTGAGCTCACCCTTTTATGTTTTCTTTTCCCCAGGTCAGGAAGATGGATATTAAGTAGAATATGCTAAAAGGGACCCTAGATATGATGAAATAAATGGGAGGCACTGTAGAAGATTTATGAACCATTTGTTTATGTTTCCCAGTTTCTAAAGACACTATACCTATACGGTCCTTTGTGGTTTTGTCATATGTTGTAATAAGTGTGCTTCAATTTTGAAGTATTAACAATGTATGTAAAGTATGGGTCGTTATAATATAACCTGAAGTGGTCTAATGATGAACATCGCATGCCTACCGTACATCAAGATGGAGTTTTGTAATCAGTGATGAACAATGTGTTCCTATCATACATCAATCCAAAGTTTTCTGATCATGATATGAACCATAGAATTCATCTCTTTTTTCTTGTTCACCCAAAAGGTTTCATGTTTATTTATGATGTTTAAAGTTACATGATGGAGATGATGTTTAATTTGAATATTTTTTAATTTCATATTGTTTTATTTCTTTTATATTTCTTCTAATTTCTTATAAAATTCTTGAGAGAAATTAAATATTCACGGTGAAGAATCATAAATATATTTGATATATATCCATCCCCCATAATTAAAGAAATTTTTCAACTGAATATTCATGTTATTTTCTTGAAGACAATATAAAACTCCAACAAATAAGTTTATTATACTCCCTGGAGTGAATGAGAATATTTATTGAAAATGATTTATTTCATCCCCTAAAGTGAATGAAAATATACAAGATTTCATTTTAAATCAATTTAAATTTCAATATAATGTTTTTTGAATGATCATTGTGATGTATTTTTTATAACAAATAATAATATAACCACCAAAAGTGATTTAATGATAGTAAATGTTTATATAGAACAATGAGTTTTATTTATATTTAAAAAGTAATGCATCCTTGAAGGGTGATTTTAAAATAGTTTCCTTTGACATTATATTGAAAGATATCTTCAACTATCAATTATTTTTCATGCAATATCAAAATTAACAGGGGAAATTATCATTTATCATGTTCATATGGATTATCAATATCATATCTTGTAATTAATTTATCCCCTGAAGTGGATGTTGTTATTCATATAGTTCATAACTAAAATGATTGAATTACATAATTTTGATAATCTAATATATACTATGAAAATTATTTTACCACCTGAAGTGGTTAAAAAAATGATCATCATAATCCATAAAATTAGTATTTTATACAATATGATCATTATTGATAAATAATAAATTTTCATTATTGAATCATGAAATTTAATGAATGAATTCATTATACAATGTGACTATAGTTTTAATTACTCTAGTTCATTCCTTAAAGAGAATTAAATTATTCATGAAAAACTTGATATGATTTGTGCTTTCATGAATATTTGAGAGTTGATGAAGTTATATCAAATGATTTATCCATCATTTGATAAAGTAAATTTTGTTTAGGAATTGTAATTTTGGATAGTGATGAGGTGTGTGTTGTGAATCCAAAAGATTCTTCCACATTGGTTTTTGCTATAACATTCATTGGCTTTAAAATATTTGGGGGCTATACTCTCAGGTAGATATATTTTAAAATAATATTTGGGCCCAAAGTTCTAATATATTTGTTCCATAAGTTCTAAAAAAACACAATAATATTCTTGGTTATGGGAGAAACCCATTATTATTATATTATGAATTCATCAACCACTATTAGTGGGAAATATAATAATAAATATGAGTATTCAAAATGAAAGTTCATGGAGATATTATATACATTAATCTGGAAGCAAAAACATTATAAATATTATTTCTATTAAATACTTCAAAAGAACTAGTATATGACATAGTATATGCTCATGTAAGTACATTTACCAATAGAGAAAATTAATTAACGACTCTAGAAGAGTGAAGATATTCATATCTGGTAGTACAAATTCTTAATGATTTTTTGTATCTGATGTCTTGATGAGTTATATGAATGGTGTTATTGAAAATGAATATCATATGGATACATTGGATAAAAGTGGTACCTCAATATGTAACAAGAATTCATAAAAGTTATTATCAAGAATTTTTTATGTTCAATCAAATAAATAATGGTAAACCAAAAATTTACCATTTCTAGCACTTTAAATATATTACATAATGGTTCAGTCCATCCATGATCGGTTATAATGAAATATATTGATTCAAGTATACATGAGCATGGATTTTTTGATAATATAGTAGACATCCAATAGGGGGAGAATGATGAATTTATTTAATGGATTCATTTCTACTAAATTATCAACGATTCCATTCTCATTATGTTATTATGAATTACCATTGTATAATAATTTACCATGAGGTACCCATTTTTGAGGTAAATTATTTATATCATTAGCATCAATTTTGGAAATAAATTTCCTATATACTTATGAAGAATTATATATGGGTGCACCCACCTACCATGTGATCCATTTAAATACTATATGAAAGATGCATCTACTAAATTATCATGTGTGTTATTAAATTATGGTTATTATACATTACATACAATGAATGTTGATTAAAATAACTATTAATCATCACATGCCATATATAAAATGGTCCATAAGGACCATTGAGAAGATTATCACAACACTTACATGAATGCAAAGTGTTGGAAATCAATATCCTGATTATACACACCCAAAGTGTGGTTGAACTAATTATATAAAATCATTTTTCATTATTAGTATAAAGTAATAAATATATTCTCCCTTGAACAATAAAATGAATATATTGACAACATTATATATTTTTAGATATTTTCCCTAAAGTGAAACTGGTATTGGAAGAATTATGAGATCTCTATCAAAAGTAGTTAATGATATATTTTCTTTAAATTCATTCAAAATTCATCAATGACAATAGATTTTGATATATTTCAACATCACAATAATTAGCCAAAATTATTATAGGAACTTATGAAATGTTCAACATATAAATTTTTGGATGGATTATCCAAACAACCAAGACTATTGAATATTTATTATCTTATTATAAGAAATATTCTTCCTTATATATTTAGATATTTATATATGGATCCCATAAGGGTTTTAAATTCCTAAATAATATTCAAAATTTTCAAAGTTTCACCCAATATATTAAATTATAGGGTAAACAAAATAATATGTATTTAATGTATCCATATTAAATTAGGGAAGAATATAAATTTAATTTATCATCCCATGGTTTTTATGAATCATTCAATTTATCAAATTATTAAAAAGTTTTGAAAAACATCTAAACTATAGAATATTTTTCTAAAATCAATGACTTATTTTGTCGTGAGATTACATGGAATGTCCTTGTATTTCATTCATAGAAATCTAAAGAGTATTGTAACAACCCATAATTATATCAATGAGATTTCCCTTCTTATTTTTATTTTATATATTATAGATCACATAAAATCACTTATAAGGCACAATACAAACATTATAAATAATCAATTAATTAAATAAGAGGTATTCCTATAAGTTAAGGAACATATACCGATGAAATAGTAACATTACCTTAGGAATAGTGATATGACCCTTATGAATAGTAAATTGGCCAAATAAATAGTAATTTCACCCATTAAAGTATAAATAAAATTTATTCACCTTATAAATGTTAGTATCAAGTAATTATATCATAGTATAAGTAAATTAATATTTTAAAAAATATTAATTAAGTGTTGGTATTTTTATAAGTCATAAATATTTAATTACAATTTTATAATTAATAATATGATTTAAAATAAAATTTATTTTTATAAAATATATTCATAAATTTACATTTTTTAATCATATGATTTTATTATAATTTTATGATACCTTAGTTAATTTTTTAAAGTGTTATAAAATTAGTTATAAATTTAAAATCGGTATTTTTCAAGTAAATGATGGTTTAATTAAAAATTAAATTTATCATATTTAGAAAATTATTTTCATAAAATGGTGTTCATTTTTTAATTCTACTCATTATAAAATGGTTAGGGTTAATTTTTCATATTTTTCTAAAATACTTAATTTTTTAGTGAATAGTAAAATACGATAATTTACGATAAATACTAAATACATGATTTATTGAGTCATAGATGATAAATAAATTATGTAATCCCCTAATCTCGAACAAACCATTACTATTTCAATATAATAGAATATAATTCTCAAAAAATTCATAGTCTTGAGCCAAAATAATAAACTAATGATTAAAATATTCAAAAATTTCCCCTCTCCTCCACTATAAAAACCACCCCTCACCCCCTCTTATCCTCACTTTTGTAATCCTTTAAGATTCTCAAAGTTCTTCCCAAATCCTCTTCCCTGGTATCTCCCCACGTTCAAGAGCATTTTTTATTTCCATATACCAAAACCCATTCTCCCAAGGAGGTTCTCAATGAGGATAATTCAAGAGGTAAACTCTCTTCCTTTTTCTTTTTATTTCATTTAAATTTATTTTGTTTTATTATCTTATCCCCACCTAATCTATCAAAATGGTCATCATAAATCCAGTACTATCTATATACTATAATGATATCATGTTAATGGAACATCCATTATCAATCTCCTTACTCTCTTTCTTTCTTTATTTTAAAAATGAAATCATCATCTAAAAGGTGTTGATTTACAACCTTCATGGATGAAGAACTTTTGTTCTTTGATTTCTCATTAAAAGCTGGTAATTAAACAATTTTTATGGTTTAAATAGATTATAAAATATGTATTATATCTTATGTAATGTTCTAGAACCATTTTATATAGATGATATAAAATAATAGAACAAAACTAATTAATTGTGATCGAAAAACCGCTAAAATTAAGCTAAATGATTATCATTAACAAGTTATCAAATGATTCATCCTCGTATATGGAAAAAATACATAATACAAATGAAAATTATTTTTGTTAGTTAATAACATTAAATTCCAATTTTGGAGAATTATACCCATTTAACATGAACTCCATTACTTATAAACAAGAGAACTGATCATGAAAATGAAGAAAATGAATGCTTCTGAACGATGAAATTAAATTCTATAACTCATAAATAATGCCATAAATGAACTTAATAAAACTATAATGAATCAAATATATATATTACTGTTTATTAATTATTTAATTAATTTATTTAATTTGATTTTCCAAGATGTTAAGTTCAAGTGCAGAACTCATTTGGATATAAGGTATGGGTTTCTACCTGAACCTCCATTTTCTTTTGGGTTAATCTTTTTCTCTCTTTACCCCAATGAAATTATTAATTATTATTATGAAATTATAATAAATTTTGTTTTAATTATATATATATAATTACCAATCATAAGCTTTCTTTCTTTTATGGGGATTTACATTTTTTAAAAGGATCTTTCTCAAATTCTTCCCAATAAACAAGCCTGGTTCAAGGGAACTTCCCAAATTCATACATATTTCCAAGTACACTCTGTAATTTATTTTAATCCACCATTATTTTTCTGAAATCAATAACTTATTATGAAAAAACTATCTTAGTTCACTTCTGTTTTTATACAAATATTTTTCCAAAATAACTCTTCTTTGCAAAGTAAAAGATATTTTTTCAAGAATTACTCGATAATTTTATAATAGTATTTTCATCAATTTCAAAACTCTTGTTGATTATTATGTTTAATTTGGAATAATATTTTATAATATCATATACCATATTGTATTTAATGGTTTATGATTAGTTTGGATAAGGATTTTTTATCTCGATACCATTCACTATATTACTCTGAATGATTAGTTTTTATGTTTAATGATTGGGGAAAGTTATTTAAATTTCATATGTTATTTTAAATATGAATGTATTTGTTGATTATGTTTCAACCCTTTCATATTATGAATACATTTTAATTATTAAGTGTCAGGTGGGGCTTGCTATAGCCCCTTGGTGCATCAGTAGGTCTCATGAGACAAACTAGATTGGGTTATTACTCGTTTATGTATGGTCTTAGAACAATGCCTTGATAGTATGGTTATGAAATCCCGAATTATGTATTCCATCATTATGAAACAAGTGATTGACAGTCCATGTGATTATTTGACTAGTATAATATCCATAGTCAAGTTTTGTTTTGGAATTATTTAATCAGTTTGAATTCCTTCCATAATTTGATCAGGTTTACTTTTAATGGCATGTGTTTTCAGTCATTCACCATGATTTATTGTTTATTTATGATTTCACGATATTTATTAACCTTAATGAGAATCAAATATAACCCCTTTCTTATGTTTTATTTTTTCCCCCAGATTAAAATTCATGTATTATGAATTCCCTATGGTGACAATCAATAAGTTTATGTCTGGCCAAAAATAATGTGATATGTTGTATTTCATTGCATGTTGTAATGTAAAGTTCAAATATGTAATCTGGTTTTCCAAAAATACTAAAATATTGGGTCCTTTGGGTTGAATCTTCCTTTTTTATATTCTAATGTAATAAAATAAGGCACCAACTCTAGGAAAATGGGTTCGGGGTCTTTACAGTTGGCATTAGAGGAAGTTTAGTATAAACCTTGGAAACTATATTTAGAAAATATAAATTAGTGAACAAACCCCTAAGATAAAATTTAATGATAAGTATAAAAGAACATCCTAGAATTTTGGTAAGGTATAGATTATGTTGATCTTCCTAGAAAATACGTCCTTGTCTGGATACTACAAGTGGATGTGGTTTTAGAATAGATGTACCTAGAAGTAACAACTCTGATAAGGTGTTTCAAGACTGACTCAGGGTAACCTGGTACACAACAACAGGCCTTAATGTGCACCTGGTTTCAAATCCCAAGGGATATTCTTAGGATAAGTCACATTTTATTTACAAACCATTATGAAGGATTTAAATTTAAATATGTCCCCAAAGAAACCATGGTTATGGTTATGAGATTAGACATGCACAAATTTCAATTTATGTTAAGTGTTTTTCTAGTCTGACTTTATAGAATATGATTCATTACCTAATTTAGTGTATGCCATTATTTGGAAATGGAACCTAGTGGAATTAATGGAAACTGCATGAACACATGTATCCCATGTAGGGATTTACCTCCTATCCATGATAATGAAGTTGGTTCTGGAGCTGCGACTAGTGATGAGAAATTTATAATTATACTAGGGCAGCTGAATCAAATTATGTATAATAACTTTACCTGTATGGAGAATTAAAATACACAATGTAGAGGACTAGTGTTATAATTCTTTATGTGACAACAACCTCTATAATTAAATGGTACTACAAACCCATTTGTAGCAAAGCAGTGGATAAGTTCTTTAGAGAATATATTTCTAACATTGGGATGTAATGAAACAGATAAGGTTGTTATGGTAATTTATCATCTTTCATGAGATGTGGATCAATGGTGGTTATCAATTAAAAACACCAAGGGTGAGGAATAAATAGCATAAATGGAATAAAGATAATTTAAAGAACTTTTCTTAGAAAAATAGTTTCCTTGAGAATGAGCGATTATGGAAAGGCAGTTTTTGAGTTTGACCAAAAACAAGGATGATAATGTTGAAAAGTATGAAGCTAACTTTACAAGGTTATAAAGACATGTTGTGGACTACATACATAACCCAAGGAGTAATATTGATCTATTTATTGATGGTTTAAAACCATTCCTTTTATGGCCACTGGTCTGACAAACTTTCTCATCATTCAATGATATAGTCTCATGTGCTATCAAGATCGAAATGAAATTCTCTAGGTCTTATGACTTTAAAGGAAAGAAATAGAATAAGAGGTCCACTAAAAAATCTGGAAAAGGAAATAAGTAAATGGGGAAGAATGGAATATTTGACTTTCTACCTTGTAGTAATTATGGGAATAAATACCCCAGTACTTTCCAAAAGGGAATGGGAGTTTGTTACAAGTGTGGATAAAAAGGCCACCATTCCCATGATTGTAAGGGAAAGAATGAATCTTTCAATGTTCAGTGCTATAATTGTAAATAGATAGTACATTATGCACATGAATGTACTAGACATCAAGAAAACATTCATCAAATAAGGCTAACGGAGAAAGGCCAATCTTAAGAAATCACAAAAGCTAAGGTTGAAGTTTCTAATGATGTGGTGGCAGGTACTCTAATCATTTCCTCAAATGTATCCAATGATTTATTTGATTCTAGATCGTCTCATTATTTTATAACTTCCCAATTTTCCAATAAAAATAGACATTTACAATTTGATTTAATAAAGGAATTTTCATTCAAAACTACTAAGGGAAGTTTCATTGTAACAAATATGTGTCAATTAGTCCCATTTATGACACATAAACATGATTTAGTTACTGAACTTATCATTATACCTATAATTGAATTTTATATAATTCTTGGTTTGTATTGGATTTCAAATTGTGATGTGAAAATTTGTTGCAATAAGAAGAAAGTTACAATTTTTAAGAATGATGTATAGTCCCTTATCTTTAGAGTAGAAACCACTGTATCTAATTCTTATCAAGATCCACCCCCAGTAGCTCTTCTGAATGAAATTATTAGTGAGGAAGAGAAAACAATATCTATGGTTAAGGAAAGAAATCTTCAAACTGAGGATGTACCTATTATGAAAGAATACATTGATTTGTTTCTAGAGCATTTACTTGGATATACTTTGGAGTAGGAAATTGAGTTTTCTATTGATTTAATTCTCATGATAGGCCTATATCAAATACTCTTTATAGAATGGCCACTGTGGAATTATTGGATCTAAAGAAACAACAAGAGGAATTAAGTGATAAAGGGTTTATTCACCCAAGTGTTTCTCAATGGGGATCCCCTATTCTCTTTTTCAAGAATAAATATGGATCTATGAGGTTTTACATTGAAAACAGGGAGATCAATGCTATTATGATAAAGAACTTGTATCCTCTGTAGGTTTTGGACACAGAGGAAGCGTGGGAGGGATGGTTCCCAACATTAATTTTTACTATATTTAATGAAAAATCTAATATCTATGTGACGATGAACGTCATGATCTGCAGAGTTAAATCAAATAAATAGGAAAAAGGAATAGAATCCCAAAACCAAGAGAGAGGATCAACATATTTTATTTATAATTAATTTAATTAAATAATAATTAACACCAATGTGATTCCTTTTTCATTTGTTTGTTCGGCCACATATCTACAGTTGTACCATCGTTGCATTATAGAGATCAAGAGTAGATCTCCTCTAGCAGTGATCCACATGTGTTTCATGTATATCCAGACATTGCAAAAGGAGTTTTTATGTTATATCATGGAAGATCCTTACACTTTCAATGTCCGCCTTCAATCTCCTTGATAACTACTTCCAAAGCGTTCTCCTTGATCTGGTGGAGGGGGATCTCTCTCATTCTTGATAATGTTATTGGAGATAGATGAACTATCTGGGCTACAGGTATTTTCTCCAATTCATTATTCACAACACAATTAGCATCTCTTAGCTAGCGCTTGGCTAATAAGAGATTAATATAACCGAGAATTCCATTCATTAGGGTAATAATAAATAATTTTCACAAGTGACTTAATTATTTTATTAATCCTAGAGAAACCCTAATGTCAAATAATAACAACAACATTATTATTTTCTGACGTTAACTTAACATGTGAGTTATAATTAAATATTATTTAATCAAATAATATTCAATATTATTATTTCTCACTCGACCATTAATCTCAATCCACCAATCCACCCCAATATTTATTAATTATTCTTCTCACAATATAGTCTCTCCAATAACTAGTGAATTAAAAATGTGATCATACATATATGAATAATTATTAAACTATTATCGAGAATACTATATATTCAACTGGTTAAATAATAAATTATTTAACTAAGATACTAGATACAATTAGTGTGTGGCCCTCTATGCCTCTTTCTATGTGGCATTAGACAAACCTGCCTAAAGTCCAAGGTTAGAATATAACAACACACTAAGGCACCCATAGAGAAATAATTTAATGCCTCAATTACATGTTACCTCATATGAATGCTTACCATGTAATATAATCCCTTTATCACAATATCTATAATCGGGAAAGTGGCATGCCTGTGTCATCAACCTATATGCTTGATATCTCTTTCTTTGACATTCTATAAATAGAACTTTTCTATAGAACACCATGGCCATGGATTTAATTAGGATATATCATTTCTATCAAAGGGAATGAGATATTAGATTCTGTTAGTGAATACAGGGGATAAATCCTTTTCTCTTAATATTCATTAATTCAATATTACTCATGACGCACCCAACATATCCTACCTCACTATTAACATTTATCATCATAGTTTTTGTCAATACATCAAAGTAAACAACTCATAATATCCATTAATAATAATATTAAATTCTAAGGAAAAATACACACATCCATAGATAGGAACATCCAATGACACTTATAAACATGGATTTTTCTACTATTAGGTCTCATTATTATAATATCCTACTGGATATCACTAAGGGAATAAACCATGAGAAGGTGCCTCAAGTCCTATGAGTCTCCACCCTTAATAGGATGTATCATTTGTGTCCCTCAAATGATATCATCTAGCTATAGAACATATATCTAAGAATAGTGTCATAGCACTTCTAGGTTCTCATCATAGCGGGGAACTGCTATGTCCTTTTACTGTGATAGCTACTCTTGGGACATTATCACATGAAGTGTTATGCAGAAGAACAATCATGATGTGATAAGGAGTTTATTGAAATTCAAAACCCATGAATATAAGTTATCATAAAGTATATAGAAGTTGGTTCTAAGGAACCAACTCCAAAAAAATCCCACTTTCACTAGACCAACTGCTAACAACCTTTAGTCCTCTAGCTCTCACATGATACTCATGCTTCTACTAATATAGGTTTTTAGTTAAGGGGTCCACCACATTTTCTTCCATGGAGACTATGCTCACTTCAACTTCACCCCTTTTATAAAAATCTCTCAATAGGTGATACTTTCAGAGTATGTGTTTTGTCCATTGATGTGACCTTGTCTCTTTTGAAAGAGACATTGTTTTCATATTATCACAATAAAATGTGATAGGGTCTTTGATTCTAGGTACCAAATAAATATCCTAGACAAAGTTCCAAATCCATATGGATTCCTGGGCTGCATCAAAAGCCACTATTTATTTGGACTTCGTAGTATAATTAGCTAAAACAGGCTATTTTGAACTCTTTTATCTCACAAATCCTTTGTTGAGACATAAAACATATCCTGATTGTGACTTTAGATCATTCTGATCTGTCTGAAAACTAGTATCAACACACCCTCTGATGACAATCTCCTCATCTCTTCCATACACCAGGAACATATCCATAGTTCTTCTCAGATACTTAAGGATAGTCTTAATAGAAGTCCAATGTTGTTCTCCTGGATATACTTGATATCTGCCTATCATGCTTAATGCATAGGAAAAATAAAGTCTAGTATATAACATGGCATACTTGATTGATCCTATCATCAAAGAAAATGGGATCTTAATCATTCTATCATTCTCCTATTGTGTTTGGGGACACATTTTCTTAGAAAGTTGTAAACCATGTGACACTAGAACCAATACCCTCTTGGATTGTTCCATAAAAATCTATTTAGTATCTGGTCAATATATATACATTGGAATAGTCCAATAAGCCTCTAGGATCTATCATGAATGATCTTGATCCCTATAATGTAGGCTTCTTCACCTAATTCCTTCATGGAGAAGCACTTATTCAACCAGTCCTTAACATATTTTAAGACCGGTTTTTAATTTCTAATATGTAATATGTTGTCAACATATACTACTCGGATAACGATCACATTCCCACTAAACCTTTTGTAAACACGCGGCTCACATTCATTTTTAATGAAACCAAATTCCTTTATGGATTCATCAAATTGAATGTTCCATGACCTAGATGCTTTCATCAATCCATAAATGGATCTATACATATTTCAAATCCTTTTGGCATCACCTGGAATCACAAACCCTTCTGGTTGTGTCATATATACATCTTCATGAAGTTTCTCGATAAGTAATGCAGTTTTGACATCCATCTACCAAATTTCATAGTCATGGTAATATGGTATAGAGAAAATGATTCTGATGGATTTAAACATGGAAAATGGTGAAAAGTTTTCATCATATTCAATTCATTTATGTTGTTCAAACCCTTTAGCCACCATAATTTATTTATAGATGCATAAATTACCTTCCATATCTAGTTTTCTCTTCAATACTCATTTACGCCAATAGGCTTTACATTAACTACCGCATCGACCAAAACCCAAACTTGGTTCTGATACCTAGAATCTATCTCAGAATTCATAGATTCTATCCATATTTCTACTTCTAGGCTCTCTAATGTCTCCTTGTAGGAGAGAGTCTCATCATTTTCTAACAATAATGATTCACCATACTCAGGGACTATAAAACCTTATCTCTCTAGTTTCTTTTCCTCTCTTGAGCTCCAACACAGTACTTGTGTTTCGGGAACTACCTCTTCCATGGGGACCTATGGAACTTGTTCCTGTACCAACTTTTGTGTATCTTGAGCATCAAATTCATCAAAGTCAGTCTTTCTCCTACTATCCTTTTTGAGGATGTGATCTTTATCAATAAATATTTATTGGATGGAAATAGTTATTTTCTTGTATTAGGGGTTTTATAGGTAATATCCCATTATTTCCTTAGGATAACCTATAAAGATACACTTCATGCCTTGGGGTGCTAGATTGTTGCCTGTGAAAGCCTTAAAAATGCCTTTCATCCCCATACACGTGTATGCAATAAAATGGGTTTCTTTCCACTCCATAGCTCGAAGGTAATTCCATTTTCCTCTTTAGTTGGTATGTGGTTTAATGTGTATGTTTCAGTTTGTAATGTATATACCCAAAAGGATAATAAAATATCTGCATGACACATCATCAACCTTACCATGTCCAACAAGGTACGGTTCCTCCTTTCACTAACACTATTATACTATGGTGTATAAGGTGGAGTGAGTTGAGATAGAATCCTAAAATCTCATAGAAAGTCATTGAATTCTTGGTTAAGATATTCTCTACCCCGATCTGATCAAAGTTTTTTTATCTTCTTACCAAGATGATTCTCTACTTCATTCTTGAATTCCTTGAATTTCTTAAAAGACTCTATCTTATACCTCATCAAGTGAATATAACCATATATAATCAAGTCAATAGTAAAAGTTATGAAGTAAGAATATATACCTATATCCTCTACTAGAAATGGTTCACACACATTAGTGTGTACCAATCCTAGAATTTATGTGGCCCTTTCACCCTATTCATCAAATGGTGGTTTGTTCATTTTCCCTTGTCAATAAACATGACATCTATCAAGTGGTTTTAGTTCAGAAGAGTGTAAATAGCCATCTTGACAATGATTTTTTAAATGCTTATTGTTTACATGACAAATATGGTGATGCCACAATTGGGTGTTATATGAGTAATGTGAAAATGGTTCATTATTGATTTCCAACAATTGGTTTTCATAATTTAATACATATCGACCGTTATTTAAATGTTCCATACCATAACATTAGTTTCTTTATAAAAGAAACAAATTTTATTTTTGAACTTGAAAATAAACCCATCTATATCTAAACGATACAAAAATTATGTTTTTGGTACCAGTATGTACATAATAAAAATCATGAAAAAAATTCATTCTCATTGGAAACAAAAGGCGGTAGTCACCAATGGAAAGAGAAGCCAACCTCACACCATTGGCAGCTCGTAGATCCACCTCTCCTCTATAAATTTTCCAAAATATACTTGGTTCCTACATTGTAATACATATGTGAGCAACACAAGCTATATCTAATAGCCAATATGTATAAATGGAAAGATTTCACGCGATAATGAATGCACCTTCGGCTTCCCCTTGTCGTTGGGAACAGTTCCTCTTCTAGTGGCCTGACTTGCCACTTGGAAAACATACTTCCTCCTTTTCCTTTCCTTACCTCTGGATCTTCTTATTCTTGGTCGGACAGTGTTCATGGGATTTAGACTATTTATAAGTATTAGTCCTCTTTTCCTTGTCCTTCCTCTTCTTATTCACTATAAGGACTGTAGGTTTGTCATGCACCATGTCTTTATCCACATAGAGAATCAAGGTCATATGTTCTGATAGACTCATTTAATTATTTCTCATATTATAATTCATAATAAAATTAGAGAAGTTATTTTTCAGTGATGAAAGTATGAGATTCGTATGCAACTCATTCGGGAATTTAATCCCTAAGATGTCCAGATGCTCATCTTGACAACATGAGGTCCAACTAGCACAGACTCTCCAAGCTTAGTCATGAACAAAGTTTTGGAGATCTCATACCTCTCTTGTCTCTTATTCTCTTAATAGGGATCCCAAAGGTGAGACATCATGATATAAGTATCCATTTCCTCATGTTTCTTCAAGATCTCATTAGACATGAATGATAGTATGAAGCACTAAACATTTTTAGCATCATTCAGATGTTTCTCATACAGATAAATCTCTTCATAACTCGCCTCATTTTCCGACACAACTAGTAAAGGTTCTTCTAGAACATACAGTTTCCTTTCATGGTGAAGGATGACCTATAGGTGCCTTTTCTACTCCTAGAAATTAGTTCTAGTGATAATATTTTCCTTCTCGATTATGGATCATAATGATATGTTTGATTTCATTTTTTATGTTGTTTCTACAAATAAGATGAGAAGCATTTTAGTACTTTTATCTGATAAATTTTCTAAAAATAAATATATATTATATTTATTAGTCTCCCTCTATTTTATCAAAACCTAATAGCCCTCACCATTGGCTTTGAAATATCATGTTTCTTAGATATTCTAGTGGTAAGGATCCATATTCCAATATCAGTACCCCAAATTTAGAAACTCAAGAAACTAAAATGGTTTTAGGTATGCATTCTAAATGCCAACTGAATTAACTCACAGTTCATTGATCTGTTGATTGGACTTCCCAATCATAAAATCATTAATTTAGATTTCCTCAACCTTTTCCTCTTAGTTACACCAAGTCCTACTTTGGCAGTCAACCCTTGATGTAAACCAAGTTAAGTCAACCCAAAAGCTCAAATTATAATTCCCTGATAATTGAAATCATCCCAAATTTACGTCATCAAGCACTTTAAACTATTGATCAATTCTAACCAATGTAATGGAAGGATATACCAACTTAACATTTTATTACGGTATTTTATCCATTATGCATAAATTTCCAATTATTATCTTTTTCACATGCTTGTTAATATTAAGTGGGATTACTTAAGTGATTAACCATGTCTTTAGATAATATTTAAACATAATCAAGTTTATTTTAGTTCCATATTTTCATGATTATTAATTAATTAATTATTTGATTGCAAAAAACGTCTATAATGAAATAATCATGCAATTGATAGGATTAAAATAAAGGGTATGATCATGATCTTGTTTTAATGGTTAGTTTATCTAGTGGTTGATAAACTAACCACTTACATAGAAGATAATCATCTTGAACCATTTATGGTTCATGTTTACAGCTTTCCACTTGTCCACCTTTGTATCTCCATGGATTGGTTTCACCTTGGATCCTAACTTGAACTGCCTCCACTACCTTGGTAGCTCCATCCATTACATATGTTTTTACTCACATGTGGGTGAGGGGTAAAGGGGGTTTGCATAAAAGAAACCATGGGCATATAGGCCATACACATTAATGAGGAGAGAAGGCACACATGCCAAAAATTTAATTTAATAATTAATTAAAAGGAAACCAATCACATAAAAAGGTCTGGTCTAGCTCATTATCATCCACATGCATACAATAAATTATGCATTTAATAAAACTAGCATTCAATTATTTAATCGTTCTTATTTAAAATAAATCATGATCGAATAAATTAATTATAATAATTAATTAATCAATCTTATTATCTTATATATTTTCTAAATTTTCTTGAGATTCTCATTAATTATAATTTTTTTAAAAAAATAATAAATTCATTTAAAATTAACTGTGTACATAAATTGTACCTTGGAGGTAACCTGGTGAATACCCATCAAAAATTACCCAACATGTATTATACTTTCATACACTTTATTATTTGTGATATATAGCAAGCACATAGAATTAAAACTGTAATACAACTCATACTTTATGTGAAGATATTAGATGTTATACAGATGTTAATAAAACATTTATATATATATATATATATATATTAAATCCTATCACATGGTGTATCACAGCTTTATGTCCACATGCAAGTACATGCCTAAAGGGTTACATAATATAATATATTTTAAATTTGCGTAACTAGTAAAGGTACACAGTGTGTAGATTCGGTCTACAAAATTTGTAAATTCTTCACCATGTATCTGAAGTACATGCCTAGGGATTCGGTGTGTGAGGCTTACTTCAGAAATCTTGAAGTACACAGTATGTCTAGTGTTCCACACACCGTGTTGACTCTATGTTACACGGTCATTGGTCGGGTAGGATGTGTATGGAATACACAGCATGGACCTGACCCAAAAGGGACTACACACCGTGTTTAGTGGTCCACACGGCATGTAGTCTAGCTGACCGCACACTAATCTATCCTGGTCAACATGCATAGTAAGAATTAACTAAACTACTTGTAATTAATGCACACAGGTTTAGTAATTTCCGAACAACTTCTAATTCATTGAACACAACTACAGAGAGTGTAATTCCAATTACATGGTGTGTACTAGTGTGTTACTTGGACAGAATCTTTGGCACCTCCGAATGAGATCCTCAATATCATTTTAATCATAAAATTAATTATTTCTATTAGATATGTGAGAAATGATAGAGAAAGAAACATATCTCTTCATTAAAATTAAAAAATAATGATAAAACATTAATTTAAAAACTAAATTATAAATGCAAAAATCACCAATGATTGTTAAATAGTTATAAACACTAATATTCTCCCTTTGATACCACTTGTAGGTTTTGTGTGCAGCAGAAGTGTGGGAGAGATGGTTCCTAACTCTAATTTTTTTCATATTCAATGAACAATCCTGGATCTATGCAATGATGAACATTGTGATCCATGGAATTGAATCAAAGAAATAGGAAAAAGGAATAGAAACCCAGAACCAAGTGAAAAAAAACAAAATATTTTGTTTATAATTAATTTAATTAAATAAGAATTACCTCCAAGGTGATTCTTTATTCAATAATGTGTTCGGCCATAGATCTGTAGGTGTATGGTAATTTCATTATAGATATTAAGGGTATATCTTTTTTAGCGGTGATCCACATGTGTTGCACGTATCTATGAATGTTTCCGAAGGAGTCTCTGGGTACTCACATGGAAGATCCTTGCGCTTACAATGTTTGCCTTCGATCTCCTTGAGAACTACTTCCAAAGCATTCTCCTTGATCCGTTGGAGGAGGATCTCTCTCATTCTTGAGAGTGTTCTTAGAGAGAGATGAAATCTCTAGGCTTGAGATATTTTCTCTAATTCGTTGTGAAAAACACAATTGGCATTGCTTTTCCAGTGCTTGGCTAATAAGAGAATAATATAACCGAGCATTTAATTCAATAGTGTAATAATATATAATTTTCACAGGTGCTTTAATTATTTTATTAATTCTATCAAAACCCCCCTATCAAATAATAATAGAAACATTATTGTTTCCCAACATGCATTTAACTTGAAATATATAATTAAGTATTATTAAATAAAATAATTTTCAATATTATTATTTCTCACTAGACCATTAAACTCAGTCTACCAATCCTCCTCAATATTTATTAATTATTCCACTCACAATATATTCTCTCAAATAATTAGTTACATAATAAATTTGATCAGGAATACATGAATTATTATTAAACCAAGACCATGAAAAATATTTATTCATCTTATTAAATAATAAATCATTTAACTATTATATTGGATATACTTATTGTGTGACCCACTAGGACTATTTCTCATTGTCATTAGGCAAACCTGTCTAAAGTCCAAGGTTAGCATCTAGAAACATTCCAAGGCACACATAGAGAAAGAATGTAATGTTACAATGACATGTCACCTCATACGATTGCTTACTATGTAATATAATCACTTTATCATAATATCTTATGTAACAAGTTGCATGCCAGTACCATCAACCTATATGCTCGATATCTCTTTCTTTGACTTTCTAGAAATAGAACTTTCTTATAGAACACCATAGCCATTGATTTAATTAGCCTTTATAATTTTCATCAAAGGGCATGAGATATTAGCTTCCATTAGTGAACAGAAGGTATGAATCCTTTCGTGCATTATTCATTAATTCAATATTACTCGTAAAACATCCAACATATCCTACCTCACCACGAACAACGGTCATCACAGTTTTTGTCAATAAATCAAAGTACGCAACTCATAATATCTATTAAAAAAATATTAAAGTATAAGGGCCAATGCACATGTCTGTAGATAGGAACATCCAATAACACTTAAAAATGTGGATTTCCTACTGTCGGGTCTCGTTCTCATAATATCTTACTAGATATCACCAAGGGCATACACCATGAGAAGGTGCCTCAAAGTCCTATGAGTCTCCACCCCTAATAGCTTGTATCATTTGTGTCACTAAAATGATATCATCTGGCCATACAATATATATCTAATAATAGTTTCATATCACTTTCAGGTTCTCATCATATTAGGGAACTACTATGACCTTTTAGTGCTACAGCTACTCTTGGGACATTATCACATGAAATTTTATATAGAAGAACAATCATGATGTGATACAGAGATTATTTATATTCAAAAACCATGAATATAACTTATCATAAAGTACATATAAGTTTGTTCTAGGGCACCAACTGCAACATACTCTTCCTCGTATTGATGATTTATTTTTTAACATCACAGATCCCAATTTTTTTTGAAAATTGACCTTTGATTTGGATATCATCAGTTGCGTGCGAGGAAGAAAGATATTCCAAAGACAGCATTTCGAACCAGGTATGGGAATTATGAGTTTATAGTAATGCCTTTTGGACTGACTAATGCACCCTCTATTTTCATGAATATAATGAATAGAGTTTTCAAGGAATATCATGATGACTTTGTTGTGATGTTTATTGATGATATCTGGGTATACTTCAAAATCTATGAAGAAAATTAGAAACACCTGATAGTTATTATGAAAACCCTTAGATGAAATGAGTTATATGGGAAGTTTAGCAAGTGTGAATTTTGCCTTCAGATAGTTTCTTTTCTTGGCCATATTGTCTCTAAGGATGGAATCTTAGTTGATCGTGTGAAGGCTAAGGCATTCCAGGAATTGACTACACCAATGAACATAACTGAGGTATGTAGTTTTATTAGTTTAGTAGGTTATTATCGGAATTTAATTCATAACATTTCCCAATTAGCTAACCTGTTAACCATGAATAATCATAAATGGGTTAACTTCATATGGACAAAAGAATGTGAATAATGTTTCGAAGAGTTGAAGAAGAGGTTATTGAATGCTCCAATATTAGCTCTACCTTCATAAAATGGTAGATTTTTTATTTATTGTAATGCATCAAAGAAAGGAATTGGTTGTGTCTTTATGAAGAATGATAGAGTTATTGCCTATGCATCAAGGAAGTTAAAAATTCATGAACAGTACTATCCAACTCATGATCTTGAGTTAGCAGTTGTAATATTTTCTCTGAAGATATGGAGACATTTTATCTATGGTGAAAGATATGAGATATATACTTATCACAAGAGTTTGAAATATACCTTCTCACAAAAATAACTCAACATGATGGAAAGGAAATGGCTTGAGATACTCAAAGATTATGATTGTTCAATACACTATCACTCAGGAAAGAAAAATAAGGTAGCTGATGCATTAAACAATAAGTATCATGGAGGTTTGAACAAAATGAGGATTGAAAAGTATCCTATGTACGTGGATCTAGTGTGGATGGATATGAGAATTATCAAATAAAGTAATACATCACTACTTTTTCAAATTGGTTTCCCAACCATATTGATTATAAATGATTAAAATTTCTCATCCTGAGGATGAGAATATTCAAAAGAAAATTAAAGTTATGAATGATGGGAAGTTGGAAGACTTCATATATGAAGTTGGAATTCTGAAATTTGGGAGAAGGCTATGTGTTCCCTCTATACCCGAGATAAAAAGGGAGATATTGGATGATTCCCATAGCTCAAATTTCTCTATAAACCCTAGTAACGCTAAGATGTATATAGATTTGAAGGAACATTTCTAGTGGGATGATATGAAATAGTAAATTGCAGATTATGTGTCAAGATGTTTAGTTTTTCAATAGGTAAAGGCTGAAAGACAACATCCTAGAGGATTATTACAACCTATTCCTATTTTTATGTGGAAATGAGATGATGTTACTATGTATTGTGTCACTGAATTACCCAAAACCCTAAGAAAGAATGATGCAATGTGGATAATTGGGGATCGACTTACCAAATCTTCACATTTCCCCATTATAAGGGATGATTTTCCACTAGATCGCCTTGTACAAATCTACATTAATTAATTTTTAAGACTTCATGGAGCACACATTTCAATAGTTTCCAATCATGATCCACAATTTACCTTAAAATTCTAGAAAATTATTTAGAAATACTTGGAAATTAAGTTTCATTTTAGTATTGTTTATCACCCTCACACTAAAGGGAATTTAGAAAGAATGATCCAAACTTTAGAAGACATGTTGTGATCATGCTCACTTGACTTTAAATGTATGTGGGATTAGTATTTACCTTTGGTGGAGTTTGTGTACACCAATAGTTTCCATTCTAGAATTCAAATGGAACCATATTAATCATTGAATAGAAAGAGAGGTTATACACCAACTTATTGGGATGATGTTGGTGAAAGGAAGCTTGTGGGCCTAAGATTTAGGAGGAAACAATAGAAATGGTAAAGACTATTCAAAACCATATCAAAGTAACTCAAATTAGGAAAAAGATATATGTTGATAATTGAAGGAAGGATTTAGAATTTCAAGTGGGAGATTATGTTTTGTAGAGAGTATCTCCATGGAAGGGTGTTATAAGATTTGGGAATAAATGGAAACTGATCCCCAGGTATATTGGTCCTTTTGAAATTTTAGAGAGTTGGATTTGTGGTTTATCATTTGGCGATGCCACCTACCCTTTCTAAAGTACATGATGTGTTCTATGTTGCATTGTTAAGGAAGTGCACACCAGACCCAATGCATATACTCACTTCTAAATGTATATAATTAGAACCTAACTTTCCTTATTGTGAAGAGCCTATCTGGATTATGGACACTAAAGAATAGGTGTTGACAAATTGGAAAACTCAGCTAATAAAGATACTTTGGAAAAATCATAAAATCGAATAGGTGACATGAAATCCTGAGAAACTTATGATTAAGAACTACCTGGATATTTTTATGAGGTGACAATCTAGAAATTTTAAGGATGAAATTTTTTATAGGAGGGGAGAATGTAACGACCCAAGAATTATATCAATGAGATTTCCCTTATTATTTTTATTTTATATATTATAGTTCACAAAAAATCACTTATAGAACACAATAAAAACTTTATAAATAAATAATGAATGAAATATAAGGTATTTCTAGACGTTAAGGAACCTATACCGATGAAATAGTAACTTGACCTTAGGAATAGTGATATGACCCTTATGAATACTAAAATAGCCAAATGAATAGTAAATACACCCATTGAAGTATAAATAAAATTTATGAACATTATAAATTAAATTTTCATGTAATTATATCATAGTATAAGTAAATGAATATTTTAAAAATTATTAATTAAGTGTTTGTATTTTTATAAGTAATAAATATTTAATTAAAATTTTATAATTAATAAAATAATTTGAAATAAAATGTATTTTTATAAAATAGATTCATAAATTTACATTTTTTTATCTGATTATTTTAGTATAATTTTATGAGAACTTTGTTATTTTTTGAAAGTGTTATAAAATAAGATATAAATTTAAAATCTGTATTTTTTTAGTAAATGATAGTTTTACTTGAAAATTAAATTTATCATATTTAGAAAATTATTTTCATAAAATGGAGTTCATTTTTGAATTCTATGCATTGAATAATGGTTATGGTGAATTTTTTGTTTTTTTAAAATACTTGAGTTTTTAGTCAATAGTAAAATATGATAATTTATGATAAAAGCTAAATATATAATTTATTGAGTCATAGATGACGTATGGATAATGTAATCGCATAATCTCAAAATAACCATAATTATTTTAATATATTTTATGATAATTCTCAAACTATTCATATTCTTGAGCCAAAATAATAAAACTAATGATTAAGCTATTCAAAAATTACCCCTATCCTCCGCTATAAAAACCATCCTCACCCCCCCCCCCTTTCTTCTCACTCCTTTAAGCCTTGAAGATTGTAAAGGTACAACCCAAATCCTTTTCCGTAGTCTCTCCCGACATCCAGGAGTGCTTGGACTTACCAAAATACCAAAACCCCTTCCCCCTAAGGAGGTTCTCAAGGAGGATAATTCAAGAGGTAAGCCATCTTCCATTTTCTTTTAATTTCATTTCAATTTATTTTATTTTCTTATATTTTGCTCACATACTATTTCAAAATGATAATGATAAATCCATTATCATATATATACTAGAATTATATCATTTTAATGTAACATCCATTATCAATCTCCTTACTCTCTCTCTCTCTCTCTCTTTATTTTAAAAATGAAATCATCGTCCGGAGGGTACCGGTTTACAACCCGTGTGGATGATGAACTTTCATTATTTAATTTCTACTTAAATAATTGTAATGAAACTATTTTTATGGTTGAAACAGATTATAAAATATGTATTATATCTTATTTAAGTTTTTTTAATCATTTTATATACATGATATTAAATAATTGAACAAAACTAGTTCAATGTGATCGAAAAACCGCTAAAATTAAGCTAAATGATTATCCTTAACATGTTATCAAATGATTCATCCCCACATATAGAAAAAAATAATAAATAATACCAATTAAACTCATATTTTTTCATTAATAACATGTAATTCCAATTCTATAGAATTATACCCATTTAACATGAGCCGCATTACTTATAAACAAGAAAACAGATCATGAAAACCAAGAAAACGAATGCTCCCGAACGATGAAATTAAAATATATAACTCATCAATAAGACCATAAATTAAATTAATATAAATATAATTAATAAAATACATATATTAAAGGTTCTTAATTAATTAATTAATTAATTAATTTGATTATCCAGGATGTTAAGGTCAAGTGAAGAACTCAATTGGACATAAGGTAAGGTTTCTGCCCAAACCTCCATTTTATTTCAAATTACCATTTTTCTCTATTTAACCAAATTAAATTATTAATTATTATTATTTACTACTCATAAATGTTGTTTTAATTTTCTATATATATGTACCAATCATAATCCATATTTATTTTATGGGTTGTTAAATGTTTTAAAAGGATCTTTCTCATATTCTTCCTGATAAACAAGATTGATTCAAGGGAACTTTTGGAATTACTACCTATTTCTAAGTGAAATATATAATATATTTTAAGCCACCATTATTTTTATAAAATTGATAATTTTTTTATGAAAAAACTAAGTTATTTAAATTCTTTTTTTATAGAAATATTTTTTCAAAGGAATGCTACTTTACAAAGTAAAATAGTATTTCTCTCAAAAATTAGTCGATAATTTTATAAGAGTATTTTCATCTACTTAAACACTCTTTTCGGTTATTATGTTTAATTGGGATTAATATTTTATGATATCATAAACCATATTGTATTTAATGGTTTGTGATTATTTTGACTGTGTATGTTATATCTCGATACCATTCACCAAGTTACTCTAAATGGTTAGCATTTATATTTAACGATTGGGGAAAGTTATTTACATTCAATATGTTAGTTTCAAAATGAATTTATATGTTGATTATGTTTCAATTCTTTAATATGAGGAATGAATTGGACTTAGTAAGTGTTAGGTGGGGCCCACTATATCCTCTCAGTGCATCAGTAGGTCTCATGAGACAAACTAGTTTGGGTTATTACCTATTTATGTATGGTATCTACATGAGGCCTTGATAGTATGGTTATGACATCTCGCATCATTCATTCCCTCATTATGAAAATAGTAATTGATATTCCATGTGATTATTTGACTACTATAATATCCATGGTTAAGTATTGTTATGGAATTATTTAATCAATTTTCATTCCTACCATATTATGCTCAATTTTACTTTTAATGGCATGTGTTTTTAGACATTCATCAATATTTATTGTTTATTTATGCATCCACTATATTTCTTACACTTAGTGACCATCTAAGCTCACACTTTTCTTTTATTTTTTCCCATGATGAGAAGATGTGTATTATGAATGACCTGAAGGGATAATCTTAGAGTTATGTGTGATTTAAAAGAAGTCGATATGTTGTATTTAATTTCATTTTGTAATCTAAAGTTCATATATTTAATCTAGTTTTCCAAAACTACTAAATTATTTGGTCCTTCGGGATGTGTCTTCTATGTTTAAATGCTAATGTAATAAAATAAGGCACTAGATCATGGAAATTGGGGTCGGGGTCTTTACAGGTATAAATTACTATTATTCTAGAATTCAGAAATGAAGTTTTTGGTTATGAATTGATCATGGAAATTATATGATTTAAATAATGTAGTGATGATCATTATGAGTAGGAGATGTAACTATTGTACTCTTTTTTCCATTAGTCATATTTTTTTCCATTGGTTTTTCTTGATAAGGTTTTTAATAAGGCAATGCTCTGGGGACTTGATGTTGTTGTACTCTTTTTTCCTAATCAAGGGGGTTTTCCCTGAAGGGTTTTTACTTTATGAGGTTTTTAATGAGGCAATCATACATCATAACAGATATCCAAGGGAATGTTATAAATTATTATGGATTTCTATAATTAATGGAAATTTTTGGACTTCCCCATGAGTTATAATTTTCAATGAAACTGTGTATTATTACCTACGGTCTTCCTCTCATGTCCCAAATACATAATTAAATATTAATATTAATTTATTTCCAAAACACAATTAAATGATATAATCATGGGGAGTTGGGAATGCTACACTTTGTTTCCATTCATATGTCTTTTCCCACAAGGTTTTCCTGGTAATGTTTTTAATGAGGCAGCATGAAATGGAATTCAATTACTTTTGATTCACTTATTTTTTTTATAGGGGTTTTTTTAAGTGAAGATTATATAATATTCCTTGAAATTATGACATTTAAGGGGGTTTTTTGAAATATTAACACCGAATGTCATAATTATTTTAACTCCAATTCCCAACAAACCTCTTCATGTTCCCATATTTTCATATGCTAACTTTTGGTATTTTTTGTACATTATAAATACACAGAAATGTTAATGAAAGGATGATGGGTTTTGGGGATATACGTTGTGTTATTTCTCTACAACTTGTATTTCTTATATATTTGTATTTCTATTTGTCATCGTCACTGTCATAGGAAAATTCAACGCTCGCTTTGTCAATGATGTGCTTCATCTACGATCGGTCTTACATTTTAGGTTTTGAAATTCTTTGTTGTTTCAATCAACATTTGATCGATTTTACAATTATTTTTTATTTTTTTATTTTTTTAATTATTTGTAATTTTATAAATTTTTTAAATTTTTTTATTTTTTTAATAATTTGTAAATATTTTTATATTGTTAGTTTTTTTTAAATTTTTTAATTATTTATAAATTTTATAATTTTTTTATATTTTTTTGTATTTTTAATTATTTTTATTTTTATTAATTTTTTAATTTTTTATTATTTTTTAATATTCTTAATTATATATAAATATTTTAAATCATATGTAATTTTTTAAAATTATTATTAATTTTTATTAATTATTTTAAATTTTTTATTTTATTTATCAAAAAATAATTATTTTTGAATGATCAACTGTTTGTTGCAAATAATATCAATTGTGATGGTCTGTCGCAATTTATATTTTTTAGACAAAATGAAAATCACTTGTGATAGGAGCTTTACCCATTGTAATTATTTTTTATTTGTGATGATGTGACACAAATACCTTTATTCTCGACACTATTGTTTTGCAACGACACATTTGTGACGGACTCCCATCACAAAGGACCTTTTGCGATGGATTTCTATCGCAAATGTGATGTCACATATGTCAAAATATCTTGTAGTGAAAGTGTTATATGCTCTAAGTATAAATAATCCAACAACTTTATCAATGATAAGAATTTAGAAAGATTCAATCTTCTTAGACTTGAAAAGGATGGACATGGGAATCATTACTGAAGGATCATCATCATTCCCTTCTCAAATGATTTCTCAAGAATACCTTCTATAGAAGATAAAGCATTATCAAATATAATATGTGTAAATTCAAAAAAGTTTGATGCTATAATAAAATAGAAATCCTCAAAGTTCAGAATTGATGAAGAATGAGTTGTAAGATTTGGTTCATGACTTTGTGTACCATCAAATCTTGAGACAAGGAAAGAGCTGTTGAATGATGAACATAGCTCGACATCCCCATCTACCCCAGGATGTATCAAGGTCTCCAGGATCACTATTGGTGGGACAATATTAATAAAGATATCATAGAATATACATCAAAGTTTTTGGTATGTTAGAAAATGAAGGCTGAAAGAAAAAAGTCTAAGGGGGTGATACAAACATTACCAATACCTATATGGAAATGGGAAAACATCTCCACAGACATTATCACTAATATTAAAAAGATTTCAAGAGGAAATAATTCCATATGTGTTGTAGTGGATCATATTTCAATGACTGATCACTTCATTAAAATTCAGTAGGACTTCTCACTTAATAAACATATAAGGATATATATCAGAGAGGTTGTGGGGCTACATGGAAAACCACTATTGATTATATATGACTACGATCTGAGATTTACATCCAAGTTATGGAAGTTCCTACAAAATGATCTAAATAATGAGTTGCACTTCAGCATAACTTATCACTCCCAAACAGATTGTCAATTTGAGTAGACTATTCAGACATTGTAAGATATATTGAGAGCATGCTCTATTGACTTCAAAGGAGGATTAGATCAACATCTTTATATTGTTAAGTTCTCTTATAATAATAGTGTTCTCTTACGCATCCAAATGGATCCTTATTAATATATTTATGGGAATATATGTATAACACATGTGTGTTGGTATGAAGTTCGTAAACACAAGTTTTCAGTTCCTAAAATGATTGAGGAAATGGTAGAAAAGTTCTAGACCATTCAACAATGCCTCAATACTCCTCAAAATTGACATAAGAGCTACGCTAACAATCATGGATAATACCTAGAGTTTTAGGTATTGGATAATGTGTTTCTCTGCATATATCTATTGAATAGAGTTGTGAGATTTAGGAAGAAGGGAAAGTTAAGCCCCAATTACATCAACCCCTTCAATATTCTCAATCTCATCGAGGTTGTGGATTATCGACTAGCACTCCCACCAACCCTTTCTCATGTACATTATATATTCCATGTATCACTCTTGAAGAAGTACATATCAGATCACTCACATGCACTGAATTCATATGTGGTATAGTTTTAAAATTATCTCTCTTATGAGGATCATCCAGTGAATATCTTATACCATATAGACAAAGATCAATGTAATATGACAACTCACATGGTCAAATTACTATAGTGGAATAATAAATACGAATAGGAAACTCATGAATTGGAGAAGGCCATGAAGAAGAAGTACCCTCACATTTTTTCACCTTAATATATAATAAAAAAATTAAGGGATAAATTCCTTAAGGAGGGTAGAATGAAACACCCCAATATATTATAAAATAAAACTATGTTTGATAGTTGTATGACACGTAACACCAAGCCTAATTAAACCATGATTATTTAAATATGATTGTTATACTCTAGCCATTAAATTGAGGGGAATAAATGGGATTAATTTATATATGAAATATATATAAAGTTATTAATAAATATAAATGTATTAATAAATTCTTGCTAAATAAGTACTCTAATTTTAATGAAGATATATTGTTCCTAAAAAAACACATTTTCTTCAAAAATAATTTTTATTGCTTTTTGTAAGAAAATATTATAATTAATTTCTATAAAATTTAGAAAATTTATTTTATATAATAAAATTACTTTTTTCAATCATCATATTAAAATTAACTTGGGTGAAATTTTTATATTTTTCTGAAATTATTGATTTTTCAATTAATAGTGAAAATTAATGATTTTTTAAATACTGCCATTTCTTTTCATCAAATAAAGTAATTTAAAATCACCATTATATTTTTAATTTGGTATTAAATTGAAATTAAAAACATTTTATTTATAATAATATAATTAATTTCATTTTAATTATCTATTTTAATTATTTTGGTATAAGTTTATTTTTATGCTCAAAAGCGTGGTTTTTGCAAACTGTTGTTAATTGTATAAAGTTTATCAGTTTTAATTAATTAAAATATCCCCTATTAAGAATATATTTAAATTAAATTTATTTTTTATATATCTATTTATATTAATTTAAATTCATATAATGATTAATACTAGTCATAAAGTTAATAAAAGATAATTTATTTCTTGAAAATTGTATTTTCCTAAAAAACCACTTTTCGTCATGTTTTCTGGTTTAATTTTAAATTAAAATTTTCCAATATAATTAATTTAATTTAGTTTAATGGATTAAATATTTTTAATCATAATAATTAATATTATTTAATAATATCAACTTACTTTTTTGACATAATGAATAGTAAAAATAGTAAAATTTAATTTCCATAGTTAAGGGTAAAACAGATTTTGTGCGTTACATGAGCTTGTGTTAAAATTACATTTACAAAAACATAATATTTTTTTTATAAATTGTATTCTATATTTAAAAATTTTACGTATTAATTATCTCATAATAATCATTTTATTTTTAGGATTAAAGGATAAATTACTGAGGTAAAAACTAATTATCGTGGTGAAAACTAAAATGGTAAAAGTGAGTAACCATAAAGATAAAGAAAATAAAATGTTTAAAACAAATTTATTTTTTAATTTTATAGGTTTTTATAGACCTTATATTCCATAAAATATTTTATTTATTAATTTTAGATGTACTTGTATTGAGATTGACTTCCCATTATTGGATATTTTGGGTATTTACAAAAATGTCCCTCTTTATAACTTATAAAAGGGAACATAATATCCTCACTTATCCACAATAAAAAATACTTTTTGGTTAATCCAATACCTTTCTCAGTTTACTTAACATTTCTTAAATTCATTTTTCTGATTATTAAACCATCATAGGAAGGATTTTGGTGCGAATATAAAGAGGTTGTCTGAAAAAGAGGTATCATTCATAACCGAGTGTTTTGTTTTATTTATTTACACCTACTTAAAATATTATTAAACGATAATGATATAATATAATAAATATCTCCCATATACTTATATTTTATTATTTTAATGGAATAATCTACATCGATCTCCTATTCAATTAAATGGTAAACGAAACTGTCGTTCATGTGTACTGCAAACTACCACCTTGCGAACTGATGTAATTTTTTTCCATAATATCCTATCATGGATGCATATGTTGATAGATTTAATTTATATGTATGATATTAATTTAATTTTTATCATTATGTAGAATTGATATATCATAAATTTTCTTACCTCTCCACTCATTAAAAGATGAAAACGTCGTCTGTGCACATGTGTGGATTACCACTACCACGAAGCGATATGATTCATTTTGTCATTACCAAATGAAAATTATGGTATATATAAGTGTATTTAAATACATAATATTATATTTATGATATAATTATCATTATATAAAGATAAAATAAAACTTACCTTCTTTCCATCATGATCGTTGAAAAACGGAAACATTACTCATGTGTACACACAGCCTACCATCTCCATGATTGTAACATAGTTCATTTTTTATAACCATATTTCATGGATGGTTTGAAAAGTAAAAATTAATGTAAAAAATTAATTATTTCATTATTATTATTCTAGATAATATAAAATAATAATCTCCTTGACTTTAGTCAACTTACCAATGTGATTTTGGACATATGAGCCAAATAACCTCAAAATGTCCTACATGAAACTAAATGATTAAGTAATTTAATATTACATGATAATAAATAAAATAAATGGAATACTAAACATCAAAAACATTCTTAAGAAATTAAATAATTTATATAATTTTTTTACTTGGGAAGATAAATAATGCACATGATAAGTCATCCTTAACGTAAGGGGTCTCTCTAAACCACCCTTTTCTTTGGGTTATGACCACTCTCTCTCTAAATCACTTTATATCTATCTATTTATTGTTATGGATTGATTATAAATTATATATATATGTCTCTAAAATATATACCTAGTGTATTCTCCCTTCCTTTGATGGGGTAATACATTCTTTATGATCATATCTCAAATATTGTGTTTAATAAATCTATTTTGATTATGATATGAGACAATATTATGCAACCCATTTTATTTACAGGGGTAATTATTATTTTTATACCTTATGATTGTTTTCATTTTTTTGGAACATTTAATTGTGACCATGTTATGATGGTAGTGTCTAAATAGTGCTCTAATTCATTTGGTAAATATTTTGTCTCATGAGACTTTACATATGGGATTTATGGAGTAAACCTAATCCACTTTGGGATTATGTCCACCATGTAACATTGTTTTGGAAGTTATCCTTGAACTATTATTATTTAATGTTTTGTATTTTTCCACATTTTCTATGTTTCTATGATATTTTGATTCCATTTTATGTATGTTGTGCTTCCATGTGATTACTCATGAGCCTTCTCTTTTATGATGTCATATTATACCTTTGACTCGCATGTTATGTTTCCATATCATATTTATTCCCTTACTAGGATTTTGAGATAAATATTTTTTCATGTATTCCCTAGGTTATCTAATGTAGTTTTAGTATCTCAAGTGGATTTAGAAGCACATTATAGAGAATAAAATAAGGATTTCATGTTTTAGTTTATTTTTGATGTATTATGAACATAATCTTCTAAAGAAACTATGCCTCACAATAATTGGGATGTACTTATTCGATATTTATGTTTAAAAATAATGTAATAATATTTTTAAAAGTCTTGGGTCACTATATTTATTGTAGTGAATTGGGTTTTGGCCCTGTCAGACTTTGGGATATTCCTATGGATAATTCCAAAGCTAGGCGTGAAGACGGTGTGCGATTCCGAGGCCCAGTGTGTCCAGAATAAATTTTATAAAAATATTAAGTATTTTTGTACTATGCACGAGGTGAGAATAAGTTATCTTCAAAACGGTAGCTCAGAATGGGAATCTGATGGCACAGTTGTGTCTGGAGCGTGCCGTTTACCCTGGGTGGGGTGTAAACTTTGCGGGCGCAGGCCTACTGTGAGAAAAGCCACCGGGGGTGTTTTCGTAAATAAATTGATAAGTTTATTTATGAGAGTCAGCTTGAATAACTTCTAAAAGAAGTTTTATATTTAAATTTTGAGACCGCGGTTGAGTTCAGAACACCGCGTTTACCCTAGGGGCGACCTAATCTCCTTCGCGTCCGGAGGTCTGGTTGGTGGTCTCATTGTAATTAATAAAATTAATTAAATTAATTTAAATGTAATAATCAATCACCACCCAACCTTTTCTATTTCTCTGGAGGTACACAACGAATGACCACCTCCCTCCTCCTACTTCTTCGACGGATCAAGGCACCGTGGACGTCTGTTTTTGGCACAGATCGTCAGCGGATCGAGCTTCAGAGCGTTGTGGGCATTGTTTTGCACCCGAAGCTTTGGTGTTTCGCTCGTGAGGTAGGCGGTTTGAGTTTTAAAATCATGCATCCCAATTTTGTGTTTTTTTTTCTTCAAATTTTTTAAAGGTTTGTGTAGTTCGGGTCTAGAGGTTTCCGAAACATGTTTCGGATCTGAATTTGGAGCACCTGGCTGCTCCCGGTGGCTCCCGGAAGTTTTCCAGCGGAAAACCCAGTTTTTCGGTGGTGAGGGAGGCGGCCATGTTAGATTATGGGGAAGCGGTGGGGGCGCAGTGATCTACGGGGGTGGCACGGCAGAATCCGGCTGTGGCGCGGTGGTTTCTAGCGGCAGCGCGGTGGTTTCCGGCGAGGCAGGCGGTGGTCCGACCAGGTTTTTCCGGGGGTTATTTAAACCCCTGTAACATGCAAACCGGAAGTCCGATTTGAAAGCCGTTTGTGGCGACACAAGGATTGCATCAAGACTGGACTCTTGATATTCCTTCAGTAATTCTGTGAGTAAGGTTTTTTGGCCCGAGACCATAAAATGTTGAAAATAATAATAATATTTTATTATTTTCAACTTCAATCTGCCATAAATCCTGCACGGAGTGTCCAAATGACGTGTTGTCAATGGCATTGAGGCCCTGATGGTACGGTGGACCTTTCAAGATAGTTTCTGGCTGTTGGGACCAAGAATAGGGTGCGGTCCTCATGAGGCCAAGTTCCGATGTTTACAGATTAACGTGAATTTTCCACCGGATGTCTGTTTTGGATGATCGAGTAGTCGATCCAGTGTGTTTTTCCAAGGGGATCACAATGGTGTGATCTGCTTGACGAGTTTTGAGATTGTGGTGTGGGCCCCACCTGGGCTGGCTATAATGAATAGTACCTTTTTCACTGGGTGTCTGTTTTGGACGATCGAGTAGTCGATCTCGTAGGTTTTTTCGAGGGGATCCCATTGGTGTGATCGTCTTGATGAGTTTTGGGATCGTGGTGTGGGCCCCACACGGGCAGGCTACGGTGAATAGTACATTGTTCACTAGTTGTCCATTTCAGGAAAGTAAATTGCCTATCATGCATGTTTTTCTATGTAGACCGCGATGGTGGCCTCGGTATCGGCCAAGGGGGAGCGCAGTTTGGTGATGTTGCAGGTCACTCGAGTTTGCGACATTTGGACTTGCAGTGGTTGAGGGTACTCCCTTAGTTCGCTCCTATGCGGGTTCGTGTGGCATCACAACCATGGTATGTGTTTGTGATCCCCTTGATTGGATCTCTAATATGTTAGATTTTTGGCATCCCTCCAGTGGGCCTAGGGTGGAATCCTCTAGCTTCACTACCCTAGATAGGGTTCTTGGTATCGTTGTGACCGCTTATCCATGGGCGGAAATCCCCTATCTAGCAGGTTAACCCTCGTAGGGTTTGTGGCATCATCGGGAATTTGATCCCCTATGCAGTGGTTTGTTCTTAGTAAGGTTGTGGTATCATCAGGTATATGATCCCCTACTCAGGATGAGGATTATAGTAGGGTTGCGGTATCATTGGTTATACGATCCCCTACTCAGCGCGTGGTTTCTGTAGGGTTGCGGCATCATCAGTTCGATCCCCTACAGTGAGAGATGTACCAGATAGGGTTTCACTATCATCATGACCATCGTGACACGGGTGACGATCCTCTATCTGAGTGATGTGTTTCTGTCAAGCGCCAGATCAGGTTGTGGTATCCCTTAGTGGATCCTAGGAGTGATCCTCTATCTGTGCGATCTATGAATGCCATATCAGGTTGTGGTGTCCCCCAGCGGACTCTGGGAGTGATCCCTTATCTATGATATCTTTTTATACTGGTGTGGGTTTTGGTATCCCCTAGAGTACCCTAGGAGTGATCCCCTATCTGAGGAGTTTGGTGTTTATGTTGTTTCAATGAGGTTTCCTCAGTGACTATATCCAACAAGCGTGATCTCTCAGGTGAGCATCTGAGATGTTTGTGTGGGACCCGATGGAGTTTATATCTTGGACGAGTGTCATCTGGGATGACAGTGATCATGGAGTGTGCTCTTCTAGTTGTGAATCGTTGTTGGTGAAGAGATCGGTACCTCATGTGTCTTGGTGCGTGAGCTGAGTATATCTGGATGTTTTTAGTATACGTAAGAGAGTATATCTGAGAGGATGATCATGGTATATGTATGGGAATATACCTGGGCAGATGTTCGAGATAGATTTTTGGGAATATACTTGAGTGGATGTTCAAGGTGTATGTATGGGCATACACTTAGATTTAGATGACTAATTGTGTAAGCTGAGGATGGTCTCGAGATGGAGTTTCTCTCTCGTCTGGGATTCCTCTAGCTGGGATGAGCTGACTTTTTTATTTCAGTTGCTCTCTTTTGTTTTGGGTTTTTGGGGCGCCTACTGATTATTTTTATACTCACCCCTTCACGGTCTTTTCCTGCACATGTTTGTGTCTTGTGCAGACCACGGGCCTTTCGACAAAGTCCTAGGAGGACCCGAAGTAGGCGGAGCTTTGTGAGCGAGACTGACTGGGGTGTTTACCAGAGCTGTGACGAGTAGCTTACTGGTGGTTTCTTTTGACAGTGATCCCCTCCTACTGAGCAGGTTGGACGCTTTTTCAGTTTTCTTTTGGTGGGCCCTATTTTTTCTCTCTTGTACTTCTGTTTCACTCTGGTTTGGGATAGATGTATGCTGGCATTTTCTTTTCAGTTTTATATATCTCTACACTATTTCTTGGAGGTGTCTGTGTGTTCATGTGTACAGGTGCCTTAGGCTAATACCTCCCATGTGTGTGATAGCCTACTCAGTGCTAGTCACCAGCCCCTGGCCTATTGGAGGAGGGCTTGGGGAGTCACAGCTCGAGCCCTATTGGGTCGGGTCGTGACAGAGTGATATCAGGGTAGGTTCCACCTTTGGGATCCTAGAGCATAGCTGGTCTAGCTGTGAGTTTGGTTTGGATTGTATAGCGGCAGTGTCACTATGTTTCAAGTTTGGCTTTCAGGCCAGGGACTCAAGTGTTGGTGATGCGACCGACGTATCCATTCACTGGGACTCTAATAACCTTCCTTTCGACTCGGGGCATTTGGATAGTAGTCACAGGGACATAACAGTACATGAATCATATAGGACTGGGTTTTTGGGTTTCCCTTGTTCTTCTTGAGTCAGCTCTCTAGATATAATCTTTGACCATGGAGCATCTTGATTGTATTTCAGGATGCCTCCATGAAGACAGCCAGCGAGAGTTCGGCAGCGGGATTGTGGTGACTATTCGCCCCATGTAGAGGTTATGGACCAGGGTGCAGGTTCTAAGGCTGCACCTCTAGGTGGTCCACCAATTGAGCCACCACCTATTTAGTAGCTGGTTGTGCCGGTAGTGCGGGATGAGGTTGCGCGCAGGCTGAGTGCGCTTCACGACTTCCAGAGGCAGAAACCTCTGAGGTTTCAGGGTGATCCAGACCCTCAAGCAGCCGATGACTGGCTCGAAGTAGTCAACTGAGTTTTTCGCCTGGTGAGGACACCCCTAGATCAGATGGTGGTCCTAGCAGTGAGCCTTATGCATGGTTCGGCTGGGAAATGGTGGAGTTTGGTGTCGCAGTCCCACGATGAGGAGACGCTCAAGTGGGTAGAGTTTGAGCGGCTCTTCAAGGAAGAGTTCTATCCAGTGACGCTGAGGTTAGTGCAGATTCAAAAGCTTATGCAGCTTTGGAAGGAGGGAATGACTGTGTCGGAGTACTCAGTGAGGATTACAGACCTGCCACACTACTCCATAGATATGGTTCGAGACTCGTTCTTTATGTCTCGGTCCTTCGAGTAGGTCATACACAGAGACAGCCAGGTAGGTTTGGTTTCCTTGTGTCTACCCACCTATGTTGGAGTGCTGGAGCGAGCCTTGGTGGTGGAGAGATTTATGGCTGAGCAGATTCAGCCCGTTAGTGATGGGCTTGTAGCAGCTGGAACGTCGAAAACTGGTAGCCGACGGCAGACGCAGGGGCCTGGGCGTGGTCGACGTTTCAGGAGGTGACCCCAGGATAGAGGATCTGAGGCTCAGGACTCACAGGGCTCGTAGGCCAGTTTTGGTCAGCCGCAGGAGAGGCGGTGTTACACTTGGGACAGCTGGGGACATCTAGACAGGGATCGTCTGACTCGTCGTGCAGCTGAGAGGGATCTAGTTGACAAGACGCCTTGGCAGCGGCAGTGTCTCGAGTTTAAAAGTCTGTAGGGTGACAGACGTGGCGACGGATCTGGTGAAGCAGTAGGAGGTGGCAGGCGGTATCAGATGCCACCACCACAACACCCAGGTGGTCCACGCTGAGCTCAGGGAGATAGAGGGTGGGGGTGAGGACAACTGCATTCCCTAGAGGCTGTTGACCCAGAGGCTCCGCAGATGGATAGAGGTACACCTTCTGTCCATTGTACTTTCTGCAGTAGTTTTGATAGACACTGTTTAGCGGTACTCTTCCCTTTCCTTTTCTTGTTCGAGTTTTGTTCAAGGAATTGGTAAGCCCATGTGTGGGTGTTGTTCGGCATTCTTTGAATGTGTGAGGAAGATGGATCCTTCCCCCACTGAGATACGTTTTTGTGACGCAATCAAAACCGTGCAGGCAAGTCAGTGCTGCCCAAAGAGGATAGTGTTGAGGTGTGGTGGATGAGTCCCTCTGACTTATGTGTTCAGGCGGGGGTGTTTGTTGGTGAACTCACTGACATGGGAGAACTAGTTGAGAGTCTAGTTGTTTTCCTTGTGCTTATGGATTTTTGGGGATGAAAAGTTCTAAGGTGGGGAGAATGTAGGGACTCAGGTTTTGGCCCTATTAGACTTTGGATTATTCTTATGAATAATTCATGAGCTAGGCACGAAGACGGTGTGCGATTCCGAGGCCCGGTGTTCCCGGAATAAATTTTATAAAAATATTAAGTATTTTTGTACTATCCACGAGGCAAGAACAAGTTATCTCCTAAACGGTAACTCAGAACAGGAATCTGAGGGCACGGTTGTGTCTGGAGTATGCCATTTACCCTAAACGGGGTGTAAACTTCGCGGGCGCGGGCCGACTATGAGAAAAGAAACCATGGGTGTATTTGTAAATAAATGGAAAAGTTTATTGATGATCGTCGGCTTGAATAACTTTTGAATTGAGTCTCAGATAAAAATTCTGAGACCGCGGTTGAGTTCAGAGTGTTGTGTTTACACTAGGGGCGACCTAATCTCCTTCACGTCGGGAGGTCTGGTTGGGGGTCTTGATGTAATTAATTAAATTAATTTAATTTAATTTTAATGTAATAATCAATCACCCCCAACCTTTTCTCTTCCTCTGGTGGCGTACAACGAACGACCACCTCCCTCATCCTTCTTCTTCGACGGATCAAGGCGCCACAGACGTTCATTTTTGGCACCGATCGTCAGCGGATCGAGCTTCAGAGCGTTGTGGGCGTCGTTTTGCACCCGAAGCTTCGGCATTTCACCCACGAGGTAGGCAGTTTGAGTTTTAAAATCCATGATCCCATTTTTGTGTTGTTTTTCTTCAAATTTTTTTAAGGGTTGTGTCGTTCGGGTCCCGAGGTTTCCGAAACATGTTTCGAATATGAATTTGGAGCATCGGGGTGCTCTCGGTGGCTCCCGGAAGTTTTCCGACGGAAAACCTAGTTTTCCGGCAGCAAGGGTGGAGGCCATGGTAGATTCCAGTGAAGAGGCGGTGGTGCAGCGATCTCTGGTGGCGGTGTGGAAAAATCTAGTTGCGGAGCGGCGGTTTCCAGCGGCGGCGCTGCGGTTTCCGGCGAGGCAGGCGGTGGTCCGGCCAGATTTTTCTAGGGGTTCTTTAAACCCTTGTAACTTGCAAAACGGAAGTCCGATTTGAAATACGTTTTCGGGGACATAAATCTTACATCGAGAAGGGACTCTTGATATTCTTTAGAGAATTTTTTGATTCGGGTTTTTTGGCCCAGGGCCTTGAAATGTTGAAAATAATAATAATATTTTATTATTTTCAAATTCAAACTGCCATAACTCATGCACGGAGTGTCCAAATTACATGCCTTCAGTGGCGTTGAGGCCCTGATGGTACAAAATTCCTTTCAAGCTAGTTTTCGAGTGTTGGGACCGAGAACAGGGTGTGTGCTCCATGGGGCCGGGTTCTGGCATTTAACGAGTAACGTGACTTTTCCATCAGGTGTCCGTTTTGGACAATTGAGTAGTCGATCCCGTGTGTTTTTCTGAGGGGATCACAATTGTGTTATCTGTTTGAAGAGTTTCGGGATCGGGGTGTGGGACCCACCTTGGATGGCTACGGTGAATAGTGCCTTTTTCACCGGGTGTCCATTTTGGACGATCGAGTAGTCGATCTCGTAGGTTTTTCCGAGGGGATCACATGGGTGTAATCCTCTTGATGAGTTTCGGGATTGTGGTGTGGTCCCCACATGGGCAGGCTATAGTGAATAGTACCTTTTTCACCGGTTGCCCGTTTCGGGTGAGTAAATAGCCTATCCGGTGTGTTTTTTCGTGTAGACCGCGATGGTGGCCTCAATATCAGCCTAGGAGGATATTAATGTGGTGAGGTTGCAGGTTGCTTGGTTTTGCATCGTTTGGACCAGAGGTGGTTGAGGGTACTCTCTTGGTTCGCTCCTATGAGGGTTCGTGTGGCATCACAACCATGGTATTGGTTAGTGATCCCCTCGATAGGATCTCTAATCTGTTAGAGTTATGGCATCCCTCCGGTGGTCTTAGGGCAGGATCCTCTAGCTTCGCTACTCTAGATCGGGTTCTTGGTATTGTTGTGACCGCTTATCCATGGGCGGAGATCTCCTATTCAGCAGGTTAACCCTCGTTGGGTTTATGGCATCATCAGGAATATGATCCCTTATGCAGTGGGTCATGCTCAATAGGGTTGTGGCATCATCGGGTATACGATCCCCTACTTAGCATGAGAATTATAGTAGGGTTGTGGTATCGCTGGTTATAAGATCCCCTACTCAGCATGTGGTTTCTATAGGGTTGTGGCATCATTAGTTTGATCCCCTATAGTGAGAGATATACCAGATAGGGTTTTGGTATCATCGTGATCGTCGTGACATGGGTGACGATCCTCTATCTGAGTGACATGTTTCTATAGAGCGCTAGATCGGGTTGTGGTATCCCCCAATGGATCTTGAGAGTGATCCCCTATCTGTGAGATCTTTGAATGCCAGATCGGGTTGTGGTATCCCCCAGTGGACCCTAGGAGTGATCCCCTATCTGTGAGATCTTCTTATACTGGTGTGGGTTATGGTATCCCCTAGAGGACCCTAGGAGCGATCCCCTATCCGAGGAGTTTAGTGTTTATGTTATTTCAGCATGGTTTCCTTAGTGACGATATCCGACGAGCGTGATCTCTCATGTGAGCGTTTGAGATGTTTGTGTGGGACCCGATGGAGTGTATCTCTCTGATGAGTGTCATCTGGGATGACAGTGATTGTGGAGTGTGCTCTCCTGGTTGTGAATCGTTACTGGTGAAGAGGTTGCTACCTCATGTGGCTTGGTGCGTGAGTTGAGTATATCTAGATGTTTTTGGTATACGTAAGAGTGTATATCTGATCGGATGTTTATGGTATATATATGGGCGTATACCTGGGAAGATTTTTGAGATAGATGTTTGGGCCTATACCTGAGCGGATGTTCAAGGTGTATGTATGGGCACACACTTGGATTGGGATGACTAGTTGTGTTAGCCGAGGATGGTCTCGAGATGGAGTTTCTCTGTCGTCTGGGTTCCCTCTGGCTGGGATGAGCTAACTGTTGCCTTTCAGTTGCTCTCTTTTGTTTTGGGTTTTTGTGGCACCTACTGATTTGTTTTATACTCAACCCTGCACGGGCTTTGCCCACACAGGTTTGTGTCTTGTGTAGACCACCGTCCTTTCGACGGAGTCCCAGGAGGACCCAGAGCAGGCAGAGCTCTGTGAGAGAGACTGACTGGGGTGTTTACTGGAGCTGTGCCAAGGAGCTTACTGGTGGGTTCTTTTGATAGTGATCCCCTCTTTGTGAGCAGGTTGGACACTTTTGCAATATTCTTTTGGTGGGCCCTTTTCTTCCCTTTTGTACTTCTGTTGCACTCTGGTTTGGGATAGATGTATGCATGCATTTTCTTTTTAGTTTTATATATCTCTACATTTTTTCATGGAGGTTTATATGGGTGTGTGTGTGTAGGTACCTTAGGCTAATGCCTCCCATGTGTGGGATATCCTACTCGACACTAGTTTCCAGCCCCTATCCTATTAGAGGCAGGCTTGGGGAGTCACGACTCGAGCCCCTTGGGTCAGGTCGTGACATTTATTGTGAAGGAACTGGAGAGACATTTTCTAGATGGAGTTCTAAGGATATTTATATAAACTTTATAAAGTCCTTGACCATGATGATGTCGAGTTATTCTTTAAACATTCAATAATCTAGTTGAGATCTGAGGAATTTTGAATAAATTCATTGATGGTGAGTTTTCAAGAAACTTTAAGAAAGTTCTAATGGGTTTGAAGGCAGTCTAACAAATCTAAGTTGAGCGAGAAAATTATAAATTCAAATTTTGGAGGCCCTCACTTTATACTATATTTTTAGAGGAAGTGTTCCTATTTAAAGGGTTGAAATAACCATACAAATGAACAATTTAGTTTCATGAAAAAGAGTGGAAGTTATGAAGGATTGGTTATATAAAGATCTATTATAAAGAGAACAAAAGAGTAGAAGTTTTAATAGTGTGAGTTTCTAACCAAGGATTCTCTTGGTTGAAGAAGAAGAATCACATTGGATAGAGGTACAATAGATAGATTTGTATCAAATAAATATACTGAACAGAGGCACTATATAGATGTGTACTAGACTTAGTTCATTAAACTGAGGAATAATAGATTGAGTCACACTATATAAAGACATACCGAATGAAATGTATGACTGTACCTAACAAATAATTTTCAATAATTTTTTGTGAGATACTTCCAAATTTATTATCTTGTTTTACCTCAAAAAAGAAGAAAAATTTGTAAATGGTGGGAGTCACTATAATTACATATAAGTATATAGAAAGTTCTTGATAGTATTTGGCTTGATTATATTCACTTTAATACATATTTGATTTCTATGGACTGATGGGAGTCACCATGACAAGGACATAGTCACCCACATCGGGGGGGGGGGTAACCTTGTAAATCTTGTATCCATTGCTTCTTTTCATATATTTACATACAAGTAAGGTTGAGATATAAAATTGAGAGGATTTTAACTCTAACAAGTTTCATGGGTTAATTTTAAGAGAAAAGAAACTATAAAAACATCACCACTGATTCAACCCCCCCCCCCCCCTCAGTGATACTTATATTCTTGGTATCTTCAAGTGTTATCAAATTAATCAGGTTCCCTCTATAAGATCCTTACATTTCTTATCATGGATAATCTCGACTCAGATAATAGTTGATCAACTCCTACCTTTGATGATAAAAATTATCATAGATGGAAAAACATTTTTATAACTTGTATTTTGTCTCTTGCCTCAAACTAAATTATATAGATACTATAGATTTTTCACTAATGTATAAATATTATCATATGAAATTTTCTTAAAAAATGATCTTAAGGTATATAGAAAATATTAGAATGTTATTTTTATGTCCTTATTATAAAATATTTATATATAATTTGTGGGTATCAATACTACAAAAGAAACTTGGGAAAAACTCAAAATCATTTTTGAGGGAAATATAAAAGTGAAGAAAAAAAATCTCCAAATATGGAAAAGAAAGTTTTAAGATATAAGAATACTGGAAGATCAAACTTTTGATGATTAATTCGCCAAAATTAATGAAATCATTAGAATTATCAAAGGATTTGGGTAAGTCTTGAAAGATTCAAATATTATTAAGAAATTGATGAGGAACTTTATTGATAGGTTTGATCCTAAAATATATATTTTAGATGATAAATATGATTTATCCCTTCATGAATTACATAACATTTTTATTATGTATGAGATGAGAAAATATCCCATTTTCAAAAAGAATATTCAAAAAGGGATAAATTTTGAATCTATGAGGAAGCTAAAAATACAAGAACCTAAACATGAGGTAATAGGTCTTATTGAATCGAAAGATAATGAATATGATGCTAAAATTAAAGATAGAATCGTGTCCCTTATTTCTAAAATTATCTAAAAGGTAGAGTAAATTAAAAGGTAAAAACCCACTTAAATATTTTGTGTTTAGAGGTATCAGAAATTTTGAAATGAATTGTATAATGAATAAATATGGATAATATTATAATGATGATAACATTTAATAAAATCCTCGAAGGAATAATTTCAGAAAAACTTATAAGGAATATAAGAAAATGTCCACATGAAGAAATAAAAGAAGTATGTTGAGTAAAATGGAAGAGTATGAATATTATGAAAATAATTCATCATAAGATGAAAATATACAAAAGCTTAGAAACATCATCGATCATGCTCAAATAAAAGAAGAAAGTTATAATAGTAAAGAAGAAGAAGGTGAAAAAGCCTATATAGATTATTAGCTTAGATCAGAACTTGTGGCATGTCATGAGAAACACACAAAACTCAATAAATAAACTACAATATTGAAGAAATAAAGTGAAAATAATAATGAAATAAATGAGTAATTTCTTAAAAATGAAGATTCATACTATGAATAAATAAAGAATCTCAAGATAAAAGTTACAGAATGAGTAAATATGATAAAATATCTTGATGAAAAACATATGTATAGAGAAAATAATATATGTATAAAACCATCAAGATTTATTGACATTAAAAATAAATTTAAGAATATGAGTGATAATTTCAAAAAAAAGGGTAATAGCTAAAACAACAAAATCTACTGGAAGGCCCCGTCTATAGAATCTGGTGAAATCTACCCACACTAAAAATATAAGTTCATCTAATTATACTAACTATGTATGTGTAAGAATAAAAAATAAAAAATATTGGGTTGATAAATAATGTAAGTAACACATCACATCAATGGAAGTTAAAGATAAATCCTGGAATAATGTTCTCCCATATTAAGGAAAATCATGTGCTAAATCTAAACAAACTTATCATAGGGAAAATCAATACTTATTTAGAAGATTGAGGTTTAATAGATATTTTTTGTTTTGTGGGATATACGATCATAAGGTGTATAATTATTTACACTATATTTATCTCCCTAGGAGTAGGTAGAAACTAAGGGGGATAAATAATAGAATAAAAGGAGGTAACTTTCTAAATTTGTATGAAGAAACAAAAATAAAGTCATTAAAAGTTAAAAATATCTCAAGGAAAAATCTATTTGACTACTTAGAGGAAGTTTTGTAAAGGTGTGAAAAAATAGGTAACTATGCTAAATAATGTATAGAAACACCTCTGGGAAAAATTTATTATATCGTAAAAGAAAAGGAAACTGGGTAGAAGAAAATTGAAAATAGAGATTTTATTATTGGGACCGCTCTAAAGACTAAAACAAAGAATAAACCATGGATTATTAATAGTGATGATTTATCACATAATATAGGTTATATGAAAATCCTAAAAAAATATTTAATAACATGAAGGGAAATAATTTACTTTTAGAAATGATACTTCCTTCTAAATTAAAGGAACTGGTAAAATAGATAATAAAGATTGGAAACTAAATTCAAAGGAAGTTTTGTTTTTTATGGGATTAAGAACAAATTTTTTTAAGTGTTAGAAACTTTTTGATGATGGTAATGAAGTTATCTTCAAAAAATAATCTTATATCATCCAATATTTTTAATATGAAAAATTTGTTACTAATTGAGAAAGAACCAATAGAAATCTATTCCATATTAGAGGTCCTTATAATTCTTATTATTTATGAACTGAGGATGAAAATATGTTTTGGAACTGATAGATTGGGAATATTGTAAAGAAGATTATGACATAATTTAAAATAAATATATTGTAATATGTTTACCACATCTAAAATGGAAATATAATTTTTTTTGTATAACTTTCCAAAAAAGAAACATTGTTAGTGGAAGACATAAGAATGTTGAGATCTAGTCCACTAGACCTCTTAAGCTCATACACTCTGATCTATATGGGTTGATGAGATACCAATAGAAAAGGGTGGTTTTTTACATTATTACTTTTATTGATTACTTCACTTTGAAGACCAATGTAATGTTCATAAAACATAAATCATAGTTTGAAAAATTTATTAAATGTTTCAGAAGGAAAGTTGAGAAAGAGTAGGGTGTATATATTTTATATCTAAGGATAAATAATCAAAAGGAGTTCACAAGTTACTCTTTTGAGAACTATTTGACAAAACATATTATTAAAAACCAACATAGTTCTCTATACACACCTCAAAGAAATGTAGTAGTGTAAATAAAAATATATGCTTTGTTAAGATAGTACGAAATATGCTAACTGAATACAAACTTTGAAAATTATTCTAGAGAGAATCCATAAGTACAGTTGAACATGTTCAAAAAAGATGTTTGTTATGGCTAGAATAACAAAATGAATCCTTATATTATTTGGTATAATAAAATACCTACAATGAAGTAATCTATGGTTTTTAGGACTTGTTTCTTGTTAAAGATCAAAAATATATATCTAGGAAAGTTTGATGGAAAAGTATAAGAAGGTTTTTTCCTGGAATATTCGTCCAACTAAAAAGTTAAAAATGCTAGAATAAATGACATCATAAGCTGGTTGATTTATTTGATGTAAAAGTTATTGAAAATCATACTTCCTTAAAAAATTACTAAAGATGATAAGGAAGATAATATAAAGATAAAATAAAGAATTCCAAATAAGATAATGAGCAGGAAGATTACTATGACCCTAATATTGTGCAAGTTGATTCAAATAAATCTAGTGATCAGGAAAGTAAGACTAAAATAAAATCACTAAAGTGTTAACTTTTACAAAAATAGGTTGAATCTAATAATATCATCATAAATCAACAAGATCCAATTTAGAAAAGATAGAAATTTAGATTTGAAAATCAGGAATTTCTTATCTCACTAGTGAAACCATAATCTATTTTGGATGTAGTTGAACATAATGAATGGTTAAACATGATGAATAAAGATTTAGATAAAATTGAAAAAAATGACACCAGAGATCTTGTTCCTTGACTAGTAAGAAAGAATATTATAGGTAAAATGAGTGTTTAAAAATAAGCTCAATGAATATGGAGAAATATCAAGAAATAAAGAATGTCTAGTGTAAAAAGTTTATTCATAAGTGGAAGGTGATGATTTTAAAGAAATTTTTACCCCTATTATAATATTGGAAACTATAAGAATGTTCTGGGTAGTTTCTAATCATCAAAATTACAAAGTCTATCAAATAGATGTCAAGTAAAAATATTAAATGGATAAATTGAGGAAGAATATTATATTGAGAAACGTGATGGGTTATTACTTGATAAATATAGAACCATGGTGTGTAAACTGAAGAAATATTTGTATATATTGAAACATGACCCTCATTCATGTATTTAAAATTTGACAGTTTCATTAAGCAGTTGAACTTTTCTAAATGAAAATTTGATAGAAAATTGTATGTGGAAAATTGATCATAGGTTCCATAATTTTGATTTTTTATGTTGATGATATAATTTTTGTAGGTGATATAGTAAAATATTGTTAATAGTTTTCTAAACAAATGAAAAAAACTTTTACGTGTCAATGCTTAGAGTGATGAAATTATTTCTAGGATTAAAAGTTTAATATAATGGAAGATGTATCTTAATATCAAAAGAATATTATACCAAGTATTTATTACAAAATTTTGGAATGGAAGATCAAAATAAGTTTTATACTCATATATTTGTTGGCATTAATATACATAAAGATAAATCTGGAGAAGGTTTGAATCAGAAAGACTTATGGAAGTTGAATGGAAGTTTACTCTATATTACTACTTAAAGTCTAAACATTTATTATGTTCCAATGTTTTTTACAATATATAAAAGTGATATAAATGAATCACACATGTCGGGATCTAAGATAATACTCATTTATATTATAGAAACATCAAATTATGGCTTAATGTATAAAATAATTAAGGAGTTGACCATTATTAGGTTTGCTGATGCTGATTGGGATAAAGATTGCAGTGATTAAAAATAAACATCAGGAGGAACTTTATTTTTGAGATAATTTTTCATGAGTTGGCATAGTAAGAAACAAATTTCCTTTACTTTTAGTACAGTGAATGAAAAATATTTTTCTACTTCCCAGTATTGTATGCAAATGATGTGGATGAAAATACATCTGGAAGATTTGGGGGTGAATTTTGATAAACCATTGAAGATTCTTTGTGATGATCAAAGTTTAATTGATCTTTCAAAAAATCCTAAAAAATATTTTAGACTAAATAACATTGAAATTAAATATCATTTCTTTAAGTAGAATGTTTCATGTGAAGACGTAATGCTTGAGTGTATTTCAACAAAATATTAAATTGTTGATTTTTTCATTAAAATTATACCTAGGGAAATATTTGAGGAATTGAGGATTAAAATACATGTTTATCCTCCCCCACTTACTTGAGAATGTTCTTTAGGACAACCCCCCTTTTTCTTTAGATTCAGTTATTAAAGGGGGATAATATGTTCAACTTTGTACTCTATATTTTTTGAAGCCTAATATGGTGTTATCATAAAAATAGGGAGTAAGATTATATGATTGATGGAGATTTTATCTTATAACTCCCACAAAATTTCTTGTCACAAAGGTATGTAATTACTAAAAAACATTTCTTAAACTAATACTGTGGTGCACAGAAATTCATTATGAGAAAGGTTATAGTTTGATAAAAGTTAAAAAATGGTTGAGTTGTTATAATTGTTTCTAATAAATCCAAAGGGAGAGATTGAATATCCCTTGGGATGTTTTTATAATGAGTTTTTTATTTTTATTTTTTTAACATCTTGTTTGTGAACATGTTTTTATTTCAGGTAAGAATGTGTTGCTGGTGGAGGCTAAGAAACTTTCCTTATGAGTTGCTATAGTATTTTAAGAAAGTTTCCTTGCTAATTAATATGATACTATGTTAATAATAAAATCAAAAAAGCATCATTAATATATTCATGATTCTATCTAGTGGTGTAAAAAGGGGGAGAATTTGTAGAAATAGGATTTCATTTGAGATGAAGTTTTCAGACAAACGGTTTATATAATTTTTATGTTAAAAAGTTCAAGATATAAAGACTGTATAAAGTTCTAAGTTACAAAGGTGGAGTTTCATTTGTATAAAGGGATAGGAAAAATGTTTATTATGTTTAAAAACATAGATATTTTTATTAATTTCATATTGTATAGTGATTTGCCTACAGGATGTACAAATTTTGAAGATATAAAATTTTTAAGATTCTTCTAAATTAAGGTTGATCTATGAAGTTGTCATCGGAAAAAATATTATTGGGAAGAGGAGTTATTACTCAAGAGAAAGAATATATCTCTAAAGGTTATTGGATATGTGGATATAAATTTTCATTATAAAAAGATGAATAAATCCCACCAGGAAAAGTGAATATTCAAGGAATTCATCAAACTAAGACTAATGAATTGAGTTGATTAAATAAAGAAAATCTAATGAAAAAAGTTATGGATTTGAAATAGATAGAGAGATCCATTTCTATTAGATGAACTCTTGTAGTATTTCAACAAAATATACATCTGAATGATCAATGGTTGGACAAGAATTGGACAAATAAATATGATGACATTAGATGGATGTTTCAATGAAGATTACACCGAACTAAGTATTATGAACTAAGAAATGTATGAAGTTTGATTGAATAAAGGATGGATGAATGAATACATTATAATCAATAAGATAGATGAAGGATGTGAAGAGAACCAGAAAGAGATAGCTCGATTTTATTGGACTGAGTCAATCGGATGATGTTGAGAAAATAGAGGGGAGTTAGATAAGACAGTACCGGAAAGTGGAGTTCTTGTGAAGGCACTAAAAAAACATTCACTGAACAGAGTTTTGAGTAGCTTTATTTAAACTTTGTAAAGTCCTTAACCATGATGATGTTGATATATTATTTCAACATTAAATAATTTATCTAATATCTGAGGAATTTTGAATAAAATCATTGATACTGAGTTTTCAAGAAATTTCAAGAAGTTATAAAAGGTTTTAAGGTGGTCTTACGAATTTTAGCTGAGTGGGAAAATTAAAATTTTAAATTTTAGAAGCCCTTAAATTCTCCGATATTTTATAAGGAAATGTTCCTATTTAATGGTTTTCATGAACCATATGAAAAAAAACTATAATTTCATGGGAAATATTAAAAGTGATGAGGAAAAGGTACCAGACAAAGCTACCAAACAAAGAATAGAATAGATAAAGTTCTGGTGGTGTGAGTTACCAAACAAGTAATATATTGGTTGATGAATAAGAATAAAAATAGATATAGGTATAGTGGAAAAAGGTTTATCATTGAGAGATATCAGACATAGTTCATTAGACTGAGGCACATTGGACAGAGGCACACTAAACAAACACTTACCGGATGGATTTTCTGAGTGTTCCAGATATATAATTTTTAGACAATGCTTTTATGAGCTAGTTTCCAAGTTATTATCTTGTTTTTATTGTAAAAAAATTATAACTAAAAGTATTCAATGTAATTACCTATTATAAAATAGAAGGATTTTAATGGGAGATGGCTGGTTTGAATTCGGTTTATTACATAATGGATTTTCATGGACCGATGAGGGTCACCATGACAAGGATGTAGTCACCCACATCAGGGGTGAACCTTATAAATATTTTTTCCCTTTATTTTATTTCTTATCTTTGTATATGAGTGAGGTTGAGATATAAATTTGAGGGGATCATTAATCAAATAAGTTGTAGTGTTTAATTTCACGCTAAAATAAATTGTAAAATATCACCACTGATTCACCCCTCCCCCATTAGTGGTCCTTACATTCCTGATAACTTCAATATATGGTAGTATATGTGTTTTTAGAATTTTTTACTCCTCCAAATACATATTTTGGTATTTAAAAAAGAAGATTTTATGGTTAGTGGTGTATGGAGGGGGTGAATTGATGTTGGGGAATTTTTCAAACACTTCAAACCTTTTTATCCCTATACCACATAATATATTAGGATATTTATTCGATTATTATAACTTCCATTTCATGTAAAAGTATATGAAAGAAATTAATATATGTAAAAGTAGGTTTTAATATCGTTCACTACTCAACAAGAGTAGCTAGTCCTTTTGTGTATAGTGGTGACCAATACACAGATTATGCATTATAAATAGGTACCAATTGCAGTGGTTTATCTTAGAAAAAATCATAAACTGAAGTGAGGATACACTATATGAGTGGGTATAGAAGATAATAACAATTATCTGGATTGGTGAAATCCTTGTCTAATTGTAGCTCTAGCTAGATCATTATACTACCCGCATAGATATTGTAAAAATTTTACAATTTCTTTACAATGACAAGAGATTCCTCCATTGGTTGATAACTGATAGAGCGTTTTCGTGGGCGCCCTCAAATGATTAGTGTGATTTTGGGGTACTTAGGTACAGCAGAGTGGCTGACCAAGGTCGTCTCTCCAAGGAGGAAGTGAATTTAACAACTTATTAAAGGTATTATAAAAATAAAATAGAATAGAATTAAAACACTAGTTTAAAGGATGGGGGTTGTTTATAGTTTATAAATCTAGAAGAAGTTTGCTGGAAGAAGATTGTATTTTTTTTTGTTTTTAGTTTTGAAATGAATTTCGATTAAAATGACACAACAAAAAGATGTTTTTTTAGACAATATTTAAAATACGTAATCAATCTAACTCTAACTCTTAATTTACCTATTAATAAACATAATTTAAATAAATATCCACTTAATTATGATCCCCTAATTTTTTAACCCTCGAACCCTACAAGAGTTAACTTAACCACAAAGATGGAATTACTTAAACCCTAGGCTAGCTTCAGAACACGCAATCGCAGCATCCTATTTTGATTGTTCTTCTAAGGTTAGCTTATGGTCAGTGGTTAATTAGAGAAAATATCTATTCTGGAAATGAGTATGAATTATGTTTAGGGATTATATTTGAACTCTAAAAATTAATCCTGTGTGGTCTTGTATTACCGATTAAGATTGAGCTCTCACAATTTACACAAAATCCCAACCTCACGTGTTTTTGTATTAATTGTTCAATTGCTTGCTTAGTTTATTACAATTTAAAAACACAATTCACGAATCATATTAAGTGAATTACAGTAGCTCAATGATTCAAAATAATTAAATGAAGAGGGTAGAAGATAGATTGATTACTAAAAGACTACTCTTCCATGGGTGGCGTAATCATCGTAGAAGAGTTTTGCATGTGCAAAGGTTTATAATGGGTATAACCCAATAACGCTTCAACTCAAGAATTCCAGCCCAAATAGGAATATTAAGATAAGAATAAATTTAAACAAAACATAAGAAAATAGAAGAAATAAAAGAATAACAAAGAAGTTTATTACACAAACAAAATCATTACAACATGAAGGAGAAGAAGAAGGCTTCGTCGAAGGGATCCTTGCTTCAAGAGCTACCCTTATTGAAATGGTTGGATAATTGGAGTGGATAAACTTTTCCTCTTCCATAAAATTCCTAATTCACGTCCCAACCCTTCCAAATGAGAAAAATTACAATTTATAGAGTGGAAGGGAGGAGTGGTTACAAGTGGTTTCAAGTGTGAATGTTGAAATTCGGCCAACTATTTTATTCCAACTTGAACCACCCATTTGGCCACCAAAACGCGTGAATTGTCCAGCCTTCCATAAGGATAATATGTGAGGATATAGGTCCTATATCTCCTATAAATATTTGGGCTTAATAAATTCTTAGATAAAGGAGTTATGGCAAAATACAGAAGCTTCTCCATTCTGGCGACTCCATCCCAACTTTGACTTCATGTCCCATTTTCAACAACCAAATGCACTATTTAGCTTTAGTGTCATGAATAAAAGTTTTATATAATTAATTTAGGAACACCTTTAAAAAATTTCAAATTCAAATAATAAATATAAAAATATTTATCTTCGAAACACTACAGTGAATTATAAAGGGTAAAACTGGAATTTTCATCAAATATTCAAATGAATGATCTAATCCCAAATACTTTCTAATTAAACATATTTAACACAATGTGATGAAATTTTATCATTTATTATCAATAAAATATTCAATAAAATAGTGTTTTATCAACTCCCCCACACTTACCCTTTTTCACTCCTGACCAAAACCTCATATCAAGTAAACATCAATATCAAATCAAAACCAATTTTCAAACACATATCCCTAAGATCAAACAATTACACACCAAGAAACAAAAGATATCATGCCTCATAAAAAACCATTATTTCAAGTTCTTCATTTTTATCATTCAATATATTTCCACTTTATTTATTCTCCCATGCACAAAACACTTACCTCACTTGAATTTTCTTTTATCACACAAATGTCAATTTTTTTGCAATGTCTTTCTCATCCAAACTCATACAATGGTCACCATAGGCTTCATAGATTCCTAAATTGCTACCCGATGTGAGTCAAGGATATATGTTTATCATTAAAACTTTTCAAGGTTGTTCTGTGGCTTTTGGTTGGTAGGATTTAGATGTGAAAAATTCTGAGGCTGAATGTGGAGGGCTTGAATTTTTTTGAAGCAAAATTGCATTAATCTAATTTTCACATAAATATGGTCTTCTCTTCAATCCCCATAGTATCAATTCAGATCCATCATCATGAGAAGTCATGAAAGGTTTACACCATTCATTATTTTAGTATCAAAAATTTCAATCTTCTCAAACATGATTTTCTTGAAAGCTCTAGATGGGCATAGCTTTCCACCTCAATTAGAAGCTCTAGAAAAGGCACAGCTTCACTTGTCATGAAAGCTCCAGAAAAGGCACAGCTTTCAATATAATGAATTTCTTCAGTAGAAAACACATCTCTTAAGAATTTAATTTTCCACCCAAAGTATCACAGAATGTGGTGGCAAAACACAAGATAGATTCCTCCACTCTTAAGCTCAACTAGATTATGCAATTTCACTTCAAGAGTTGGTTGGATAGGAAAAATTGGCTTGTAATGTGGCTAACCTAACAGGTTGTCCATGGATTCTAAGGGCTAAAAGGATTAAATATTCAAGGTAGGCCATTATAAAAAAGGATTCTTTGAAATAGGGTCTTTAATACCAAAAAAATGCCTCAATCATTTAAACATAAGTACCTCAAACCCTCAAGTTTTGACAGAAATAGATCAAATTCTGGTTAAATCAAGCATGGTTTGGTTCTCTCAAGAAGTGAGTTGAATGTAAAGAATATGAAAATAATGGTTTAGAATCCTCACAAGAAATTGATTTCAAATATAAAGACAATGAGATGTGGCATGGGATTCAAAATTCAGCGTACTTTTCATGAAATTACTAAATATTTGAACTTGAAACAAAGCCATTTCAGCATTCATTTAAGCTTAGTTTCAAGTGGTAAATTGTTTCACTTATTAATATGGATTTAAAAATGGTGATGAGAATCATTTTTGCTCAAAAGTTTCAAAAAACACATAAAATTGTAAAATAAACACACAAACTTTGAAAAACACACAATTATTTTTTTTGGTTTTTTTTTAAATAGGAAAACAATTGAAATTACTAAACTAAAAGGTTCCCTCCCCGCACTTAAAATATTTAATTATCCTCAATGTGAACCCATGAGATGATATATGCACATGAAATGCAGAATTTTTAAATAGGACAAATAATATGAAAGTGAAAGGGTTAGGAACAACCTAATGTGCTCAAGTGATGATGGGGTCATGCAGTGTGATAAAATCCACTACATTAGTAGGAAGTCCCTCAATGTATCTCTTCAAAAGTTTCCCATTGACTGTAAATCTCTTTCTAGTGTCCTCTTGTGTGATCTCCACTGCACCATAAGGAAAAACATTAGATACAATATAAGGACCTAACCATCTGGAACACAACTTACCAGGCATCAGCTTCAGTCGTGAACTGTAGAGAATGACTTTCTCTCCAACATGAAACTCCCTTTGTTGGATCATTCTATCATGATCTGCTTTTGATCTTTCCTTATAGAGCCTTGAGTTCTCATATGATGACAGTAGAATCTCCTCAAGCTCTTGAATTTGCAACTTCCTTTGAATTCCATCTTGGGCCAATTCCATGTTGCATTTCTTTATAGCCCAATATGTCTGATGCTCGACTTCCACTGGGAGATGACATGCTTTCCCAAAAACAATCCGAAATGGGGACATACCAATGGGGGTCTTTTATGTTGTCCTATAAGCCCACAATGCATCATCCAAGTGCTTGCTCCAATCCTTCCTATTTGGCTGCACAGTTTTCTCTAAAATTTGTTTCAACTCGTGATTTGAAACCTCAGCCTGGCCATTTGTTTGGGGGTGGTATGGTGTTGGTGTTTTGTGTGTCACCCCATACTTTAGAAGGAGGTAAGCAAAATTCCTATTGCAAAATTTTGTCCCTTCGTCACTGATGATGGCATTTGGTACTCCAAACATACAAAAAATCTGTGCTTTGACAAATTCCACAACAACAAGAGAATCATCAGTCCTAGTGTCCTTAGCCTCCACCCATTTAGTCACATAATCAAAAGCAACCAAAATGTACAAAAAACCAAAGAAACTAGGAAAAGGTCCCATAAAATCAATTCCCCAAACATCAAAAATCTCATAGAATAAAATGGGTTGTTGGGGCATCTCGTGTCTCCTTGAAATGTTTCCCGTGTGTTGGCAATGAGAGCATGATTTACAAAACACATGGGAATCATGGAATAAGCTAGGCCAATATAATCCAGAGTCTAAAACTTTCCTAACTATCCGTTGGGGTCCAAAGTTTCCACCACATTCAATTGTATGACAGAATTGCAAAATAGACTCAAACTCATGATCAGGAACACACCTCCTAATAACTTGGTCACTACACATGCGCCATAAGTATGGATCATCCCAAACATAAAATCTTGACTCACTCTTTAATTTTTGGACTTGATGGTTCTTTAAATTTGCAGGGATTTCAAAGGCAACAAGGTAGTTAACTAAATCTGTATACCAAAGATGCGTACCTGAGATGGAATAAAGATGCTCATTGGGGAAAGTATCCCGAAGTGGTATCTGATCCAAGGTGTCATCCTCTAGTGTGTGAGTAAGACTACTCATGTGGTCCACCACCAAGTTTTCTGACCCCTTTTTGTTTTTTATCTCTATGTCAAACTCTTGAATAAGGATCATCCAACGGATAAGTCGTGGCTTTGCATCTGGCTTCTTCAAGAGGTACCTCAAAGCTGCATGGTCAGAAAAAACAACTACTTTAGAGCCCAATAAATATGAACAGAATTTATCTAATGAAAATATGACAGCAAGAAACTCATTTTCTGTGGTAGTGTAGTTTGATTGGGCTGAATCCAATTTCCTTGATGCATAGGCAATCACATGTGAACATCCTTCCACCCTCTGAGATAAGACAGCTCCAACCACGAAGTTGGATGCGTCACACATAAGATCAAAAGGAATCTCCCACCGTGGGGGCTGTATGATAGGTGGAGTGGTCAGACGTTGTTTTAGCTCATCAAATGATACCCTGCATGAATCATCAAAATTGAAGTCAATATCTTTTTGAAGCAATCGAGATAAGGGAAGAGCGATCTTACTAAAATCTCCGATGAACCGTCAATAAAATCTAGCATGTCCAAGGAATGATCGAACATCACGCACACATGTAGGATAAGGGAGGTATGAAATAATGTCTACCTTAGATTTATCAACTTCAATGCCGTGTTGTGAGACTATATGACCTAAGACAATTCCCTTTTCGACCATAAAATGAAATTTTTCAAAATTTAAGACCAGATTCTTCTCAATACAACAATGCAACACATCTCCCAAACTAGAGAGAAATTCATCAAATGAGGACCCATAAACTATAAAATCATCCATAAATACCTCCATGCAGGTCTCAATGAAATCTGAGAAAATACTCACCATGCATCTCTGGAAGGTACCTAGGGTATTGCAAAGTCCAAATAGCATCCTTCGGTAAGCAAAGGTACCGAATGGTCAGGTGAATGTCATCTTCTCTTGGTCCTCTGATGCAATGGGAACATGAAAATATCCAGAAAATCCATCCAAGAAACAATAGTGTGTCTTCCCAGCTAGTATCTCAAGAATCTGATCAATAAATGGGAGGGGGAAATGGTCTTTGCTAGTGGAATGATTTAGTTTCCTATAATCAATACACACATGCCAACTGTTTTGTACCCTCATTGGAACTAACTCATCCTTCTCGTTTTTAACAACAGTAACACCACTTTTCTTAGGCACAACCTGAATTGGACTTAGCCACTGAGAATCTGAAATCGGATAGATTATACCTTCCTCGATCAATTTCTCAACTTCTTTTTTAACAACTTCCAAAAGTGTTGGATTGAGTCTCCTTTGTGGTTGCCTCACCGGTTTAGCCTCATCCTCTAAAATAATCCTATGCATGCAAATGGGGGAGCTAATACCTGATATGTCAACCAAGGTCCACCCAATTTCTCTAATGTTCTCCCTCAAAAGATTCAAAAGTTTTTCTTCATGTTCAAAAGGGAGATTGTTAGCAATGATAACAGGTAATTTCTCACCACTCAACAAGTATGAGTATTTGAGATTTGGTGGCAATGGCTTGAGTTCCAGTGTAGGGGGTGGTGTATGGATGGAGACATAGAAGGAATTGAAATATGTGCACAAAGAGCATCAGTATCAGAATATACATCACCAAAATCAGAGAATAAAGCATCAAATCCATCAGCATACTCAACAGCCATGTCATAATCAGAGTTCACATGATCAAAATCAGAATATGATTCCATTTCAAAATCAAATCTTAGAGAGTCTTGTTCCTTAAAAACGGGTGTGGAAGTACTCTTAAAAATTAAACTAGAACCAATACACATAATCTCCCTAAGCATAGGACAATAAAAATCAATGGAGTTTTTACTTGGTGGTTCAAAATGGGAGATAACAAAAGCAGAATGGTCCTCATAGGGGTACTTCATGGAATCCATAACATTAAATATCACAACTTCATCTCCAAATCCCATGGAAAGTGTACCCTAATTGACTTTTATGAAAGTTTTTGCAGTCTTGAGGAAGGGCCTACCTAAGATAATGGGGGCATGATAACTTACCTGATCTTCCTCCATGTTAAGAACATAAAAATCCACTGGAAAGATCATGGCTCTTACCCGGACAAGTACATCGTCAAGAACTCCTACTGGATATGTCGTTGCTCTATTCGCCAACTGCACCACTACTCTCGTCAGCTTCAACTCACCAACCTGTAAAGAAGATAATATAGAGTGAGGCATCACATTTATTAAAGCTCCTAAATCACAAAGAGCATCATAGAAGTGCAACTCCTCTATGGTACATGGGATGGCGAATGTCCTAGGATCCTTGCACTTTGTTGGCATTGCTAGAGTTGGTGTAATGTGTGCTGAGACATTCCTTCCAAGGTTGATCCTCTCATTTCCTTTGAGCCCTCTTCGATTGGTGCAGAGTACTTTTAAGAATTTGGCATACCTTGGGATTTTCTTAATGGATTAAAGTAGAGGAATTTTGATCTCCACACGCTTGAATGTGTCCAAAACCTCCTTTTACATTGCTTCTTCAGCCATCTTCTTGGTTTGAACAACCCTGTTGGGAAACGGAAGGGGTTTAGGAGGAACATAGTCAATCTTTTTCTTACCTTTATCTTTCTCCATGTATTTCTCATCAGTTGGTTTGGAATGCGGCTGCTCTTGAGTTGAGGTGAATCCCAGTGGAATGGTAGGTACAGATGCAACGTTCATTTGCTCCCCACTTCTCAATGTGATGGCACTGACATTCCCCTTTGGATTTGGAGTGGGTTGGGAAGGTATATTTCCATAATTCTTACTCACAATTTCATGGAGGGTGGTGGCAATCTGGCTCATTTGAGTCTTCAACTCCCTCAACTCTGAACCTTGACTCTTCATTTCATTATGTTGATTAAGAACAATTTGATTAAAAAGATCATCAGTGTTAGAATCTACCTTGGGTGGGGGATTCCCTTGTTGTTGACTCGTTGATGTTTGATCTTCGAATCTCCTTTGGGGTTGTTAAAAACCCTGTTGGTTAGGTGGAGGCTACTGGAAGTTTTGTTGAAAAGGGGGCCTTTGTTGTTGCCTAGAGCCATACCTCATGTCTGATTGATCCTTCCACCCTTGGTTGAATTTTGGTGCAAAGGAGTCATACTTCTTTTGGGGATGTGGTTGTTGTTTCTGATATGGTCTCCCAGGGAATACTGCTGCCCAATCTTCTGTTTCTTGTAGTTGGGGGCAACATTCAGTTGGGTGGCTTGTCTCAGTGTAAATTCCACAAGGCCTTCAAGGACGGGGTAGAGATTTCTTTTGTGCCAAATCAATTGGCCACACCATATTTTTCAATTCTTCTAACTTGATATCAATCAAATGGTTCTTAAGAGAAGAAGGACTTACCTGATGTACTCCCCTAACATATGGTGTACCTCGATCACCAAATTGTTGGGAGTTTTGGGCCATCTTGTCGATCAATGCACGTGCAGCTACTGGTGTCTTGTCCACCAATGCTCCTCCAGCTGCATCATCCACCATGCTCCTCTCCATAGGTGTGAGTCCTTCATAGAAGTACTGAATGAAGAGTTTCTCACTGATTTGGTGATGTGGATAGCTTGCACATAACTTCTTTAATCACTCCCAATACTCATACATTGACTCCCCTTGTGCTTGCTTGATCCCCGATATCTCCTTACGAGTTGAAGTGGTCCTCGATGCTGGAAAAAATCTTTGCAAGAAAAGACGTTTCAAATCATTCCAACATGTTATATCTTCAGGTTGAAAATAGTACATCCAATATTTTGCATCTCCATCAAGTGAGAATGGGAATGCTCTTAATTTGATTTGATCTTCAGAAACATTTCTTGGTTTTAAGGTTGATCAAACCACATTAAATTCCTTAAGGTGTTTGTTGGAATCCTCACCAGATAAGCCATGAAACTTTGGAAGAAGGTGAATTAATCCAGATTTCAATTCAAAGTCTGATTCAAGGTTCGGGTATGCAATACAATTTGGTTGATAGTTAATATCTGGTTCAGCCAATTCTCGAATGATTCTATTAAGTTAATTTCCATTATTTTCAGCCATTGGTTATTTTTTTAATTTGGACTTAGAAATGTTTCCAATTTCAAGATTCCTAGAGTGGATGAATTCCCCAGTTGGGTAAATGCCGACACTTCCCGTAGACTGAGAATGACGGATTCGCGCCCAAATGTTGCGTTCAATCTCAGGGTCAAGATCTAATAGATCCTTGTGATTAGTCCGTGTCATAAATCAAAGAAATATAAAAATGAATTGAAGAAAATTGGACCATAATAAAATGATAATATGTTTGATTTGATGGTTCAAAAAAAAAGAAAATATAAAACCAAAAAGATATTTGAGAAAGGGGAAAGAAGAAAGAAAGAAGAGAATATAAAATATTAAAATAAAAGTAAAAAAAATACCACTAAATGGTTGAATAAATTACATGCCTCTCGAGCAACGGCGCCAATTTGATAGAGCATTTTCGTGGGCACCCTCAAATGATTAGTGTGATTTTGGGGTACTTAGGTGCAGTAGAGTGGCTAACCAAGGTCGTCTCTCAAAGGAGGAAGTGAATTTAACAACTTATTTAAGGTATTATAAAAAAAATAGAATAGAATTGAAACACTAGTTTAAAGGATGGGGTTTTTTATAGTTTATTAATCTAGAAGAAGTTTGCTGGAAGAAGATTGTATATATTTTTTGTTTTTTGTTTTGAAATGAATTTCAATTAAAATGACACAACAAAAAGATGTTTTTTAGACAGTATTTAAAAGATGTAATCGATCTAACTCTACCTATTCATTTAATTATTAATCATCATAATTTAAATAAATATCCACTTAATTATGATCCCCTAATTTTTTAACCCTCTAACCCTACAAGATTTTACATAACCACAAAGATGGAATTACTTAAACCCTAGGCTAGCTTCGGAACATGCAATCGCAGCACCCTGCATTGATTGTTGTTCTAAGGTTATCTTATGGTAAGTGGTTAATTAAAGCACATATCCATTCTGTAAATGAGTATGAATTATGTTTAGGGATTATATTTGAACTCTACAAATTTATCTCGTGTGGTCTTGTATTTTCGATTAAGATTGCGCTCTAACAATTTACACAAAATCCCGACCTCGCGTGTTTTTGTATTAATTGTTCAATTGCTTGCTTAGTTTCTTAAAATTTAAAAACACAATTCATGAATCATATTAAGTGAATTATAGTATATCAATTATTCAAAATAATTAAATGAAGATGGTAGAATATAGATCGATTACTAAAAGACTACTCTTCCATGGGTGGCGTAATCATCGTAGAAGCGTTTTGCATGTGCAAAGGTTTATAATGGGTATAACCCAATAACGCTTATACTCAATAATTACAGCCCAAATAGGAATATTAAGAGAAGAATAAATTTAAACAAAACATAAGAAAATATAAGAAATAAAAGAAGAACAAAGAAGTTTATTACACAAACAAAATCATTACAACATGAAGGAGAAGAAGAAGGCTTCATCGAAGGGATCCTTGCTTCAAGAGCTACCCATATTGAAATGGTTGGAGAATTGGAGTGGATCTACTTCTCCTCTTCCCTCAAATTCCCAATTCACGTCCCAACCCCTCCAAATGAGAAAAACTCCAATTTATAGAGTGGAGGGGAGGAGTGGTTACAAGTGGTTTCAAGTGTGAATGTGGAAATTCGGACAAATATTTTATTCCAACTTGCATCGCCCATTTGACCACCAAAACGCGTGAATTGGTCGGCCTTCAATAAGGATAATATGTGAGGATATGGGTCCTATATCTACTCTAAATATTTTGGCTTAATCAATTCCCATATAAAGGAGTTATGGCCGAAATACAGAAGCTTCTCCATTCTGGCGAGTCCAGCCCAACTTTGACTTCATGGCCCATTTTCAACAACAAAATCCACTCTTTAGCTTTAGTGTCCTGAATAAAGGTTGTATATAATTAATTTAGGAACACCGTTAAAAAATTTAAAATGCAAATAAAAAATATAAAAATATTTATCTTCGAAATACTACAGTGAATTATAAAGGGTAAAACTGGAATTTTCATCAAATATTCAAATGAATGATCTAATCCCAAAAACTTTATAATTAAACATATTTAACACAATGTGACAAAATTTATCATTTATTATCAATAAAATATTCAATAAAATAGTGTTTTATCAATAACTCTATTGCATTTCATATTAATGACTTGTATTTTTACTCTTATCTTAATTACAAAGATTTATTCAATAAACTACTCTTTTTCTTAACTTTTATGCACAACAATGCACACAACCTTCTTCTTATTCAAAATAGAATACTTGAATGTAACTTTTCTTACACAATTGAAAGACTTATACTTCTCAAATTATTCTTCCACTTAACTGACTACAAGACATTACATAAATATATTAAACCTATAATTAAAAGAACATTCTTCTTTTTGTGAACATTATAGAGAAGTTATCTACTACTTATTCTTCTTCTTGTGAAACCAAATGTGCATAGTTCAGTCTTCTCTTATTCTTTATTTATCCCTCTTATCTTCACTTCTTATTATTTAGAGAATATGATTTATACCAGTTATCCTCCTTTACATATTATTTGACTTGAAAAAATTTTATGAGGATGATTTTCATATAGTCAGGTCAACATCTTCTTGACCCCAAAATATCATCTCTTTAATAATAGTGTTGAACCTCAAAAACACAACTTCACTTTTGACTTGTAAGAATATTTATAGTAACAAATAGATGTAGTGGTGGTTACTTATTTACACATTATTATCTTCCATATACATTCAAAATACAATGTGAATGAAAAATTTTGGATTACCAAGATTATCAGTATTTCAAAACCCTTAAATCTCATCCTTGTTGGTTTTTTACTCTATCCACATAATACAGCTTCTTTAAAACTTCCATAAAAACCATATTAATTCAAAGACAATTATAATTTCATAAATGTTAAAGTAATTATCATTGTTATTATTTTAAACCACTCCTTCTACCCATGATAAGTTACATACATTAAGAACCTATAATTACATGTATGGATAATTATTTATGCATGTAAGATGTTGTGACACACTTCATTCACAACAAAAACCCAGAAATCTCTTATTCCAAATTTCTTTTTTTTCGTATTATTTATATATCCATGATAGTTTTCATATAATGAACTATATATAAATATACATTAGTTGTGGTCATGGATCCCTTGCTTCACATATCTTTATTCCTCTACCTTTATTAACCATATCGAATCAACTCGCCTTCATTTATAGTGATATTTACTCACAAATATATGTTCCATAATTTCTATTAAAGATCTTGTATCATGATGAGTATTATCATTATATATATATTCATTTAATATATATATGCCTGGAATATTCTATTTTCAATTTATTTTATTTATCTCCGTCTTATTCACCTTTGCATAGAAGATATATTACCTTCACGTAGGAATCCACAAGAAAATCTCATACATGGATCTAAACACCTTTTACCATCTCTCCAAACATCATCTATATATCTGTTCTTCCTTGTGCCTTCTTTCAATCTTCATCTTCATCTCATTTTTCAAGGATCACAATAACCAATATCATAATAAATTATTCTTTGAATAATGGTGTACTATGCATTATCATACTATCATATCTTTATATCCACATGTTGACTGATATAATATAATGAAAAGTTAATATCATTGTTGATATTTGGTGTGGTTGATCGACTTTTCATGTGAACCCATGGTCACTCGACATTCTATGTGTGATCATGATCACTCATCCTTCTATGAATATCCATGGTTAATCAACCTTCCATGAATTTTCATGGTCACTCATCCATTCATTAATGGTTTATTGGACTTTATCATGAAAAATATTGAATTTAATTTATGTTCATGATCGTTATATTTCATAGAATATCATTACATGAAATCTTATTCCACAGACACTCACTTAATTGATTATCATTCCATGAAAGATCTATTTATATATTTTCATTCCATGGAATCTTGTTTTATATCTCTGTGATCTTCATTTTGAAGGACTTAAAAACTATTTCAAAATAACTCCTCTCTTATAGATGATAGTTCTATAATATCCACCAACACATATCATACTTTACTTGAAGAATAGTACATAAATCATTACATTTCTTCATCATAGATATAAATTTTCTATATAACTCCAAAAATATTCAAATATAACTTTCAAGATATGTATTATAATCTTAATTCACTTAATATGATTGTACACAATTATTGGAATTTTTTCTTAAACAATCTTAGATCCATAATCAATACTTTATCATCACAATCTGAATTCAACATCCAAGATACTACTAATTCCTCATTGTATTGCCATTCCTTTATAATATTTCCTTCATAATAAATAAAACTCACACAACGTGAGATAAAAAATCTTTCCCTTTTTATTTGTTTCCAATCCCTTTTAAATGATGTGTCGATATGTGTTGACTTGATTTATATTCTCCCCATTTCTCATAAATACTTTATTTCAATTTCTCTCCCACTTATTGAAAATAAATATAAATAACTTTGGAAGGTGGCATCAATTTATACACAAGTGGTATTACATCAACCATTCAACTCTCAATATATGTCACTTGGGATCGATGTAGAAAATAAGAGGGTTTGATCTGGACAAAACTATTTTCTATTATCAATTGAACTTGATACCAAATAAAATGAGAACTTCATTACCTTTATTACATTTTGTTCAAATATTTTCTAGCCTGATTTCAATTGTGAAACAAATTTGTAACAGAATAAATCAACTTGAAACTCCTACACACACTTCATCAAACAGGTCAAAAACATTCAAATAAAAATTAAGATTGATGTTTTAGGAAACAAATTTGTCACTTATCTAACCTTCCACTTCTATGTCGTTGATAAATTAAACTTCTCCCATTATAATTTGATTATTGTTACCTAATATGATAGAGTTTAGAAAACATACCTTGTCAATGACCTCTCTTTCAAGCATATTCTATAATAATCGGTTTTGAATGAAATAATAATTCTAATGGATTCTTTAATAATCATCACTTATCTATCCCTTAATAATATACTCCTTGTGATATTAATAATGGTTGAAATATTCAAAATATGAATCATATTATGTTCCATTTAGATAATATACCAAAAATGATCTTATTCATGTGGTTATTCATACTTGAAAACTTCCACAACTTCACCAACTATAATCTTCTTCAATTTATATTGTTTAGAGTACCAATTTTATGATCAAACTAGAATATTATCTTCCTAATTTTTGTGTCCATGTTATTACAAAACAAAAATTCAACTTCATCAATAATGATCCTTTCATTATATTTTTCAGTATATAAATTTAGGAACTATTCTAGGATAGCAACTTATTTAAAGAATCTTTTCCAGTATTGATGGTCTATCCAATACCTTAAGATCTCCCCCTAAGATCATGCTTCACCTCCAATTACATGATTTATAAACACAAATGCAACATTAAATGGTAAGTGAAAAAGGTGGATCCTCTTGTATCTCAATGTGAACAACAAGGTTGAGATAATTTTCTCAACCAATTTTCTCCTCTCATCATGCTTCCACATCAGGCTTCATATCTTATATTGTTTTTGGTAGCATAGATATTCTCACATACTCTTATAAATTTTTTGTGGAACTCTTATTCTTAGAGTTCTTTATTAATAATTCATTATTAATTATTTTAATATCTACTTCTTATTTTGGAAGAATAATTAGATATGATTTAAAATTTTGACCATCTTCCTTATATCTCTCACGTGGAACTTTTTCAATACCAAGGTATTCTTTTTTTGACAACCACTCATGAAATTAGGCTTCTTCATGTGCAGCATATTCTTATCCTTTGGAATTATCTTTAACTTGAGCCTCTTACACCATTCTTTCCTTCATGAAAATTTTTATCCAAAATACAAGCATATCTTCTGGTATATTGGTAGAAATTTTGGAGTCTTTACATGGCATATTGTGAGTGTCTTTTATCTTATTATATTTTTTATATGATGTAATACTATTGATATTATTGGGTTTATTACCCAAGGAAGTATCATCAGGATTATTTGTAATATGTTTGAGAGTATCCATATTTATATCTCTCCTTAACTTCTTTTCCAGGGATAGTACTTCTTATTTACCCTTTATATGGTCTATTATTTATATTTGACTTTGATATATATTGAGATGATCATGTACTATCTCTATAACAACCACATTTACCAGCATCACATAAATATTTAAGTGCTTTGAACTTATTCAAAGTAGACAGATTCTTATTTATCTGTGAGTGTTAATTATTTTCTAACATTCTCTCATTAATATTGGAATTTCATTATGCTTCATAATTTAGAGAATTATACTAATAATATAGTTTATAATTCCTAATCATGTTTAAAAATCAACAAATACCTAAAAACCTTGATCTTCTTTTCTTGATTTCGTGTTGTCTAGAATTTTTATATTTTGGAGCATGTGGTTTTTTAAATTTCCCCACCACTATTTGAGGTGTTCTTAGGGAACCATCTTCCAAAATCCACTTATCCACCATAGACATGGTGGTAGTATTCTCACCACATTTATTCACCCACACTTTTACAGATTTTTTTCAATCCTACTCTATGCATAAATATATATTTAGAATAATTATTTGAGATAATAATGGATGGTATATTTTTCACCATAGCCAAATGTGAGAGATAATCATATGATTTTGTGTTATTTTTTCACAAGTTAATTGTATTTTATCATTAAATTATTCCATAGATAATTGGGTGACAATGTATTATCCTTCTATATTTGGTTGTGACAACTTATTATATTCCTTCTCTAGATTGGTTAGTTTGATTTCCAATTGTATACATTTCATACTAATAATATTATTCTGATATTAAACCACTATAATTCTCTATTCACAACCCCTCTTCATATTTTCAATATCTTTTTCATGTATTCTGATATTTTCTTGGAGAAAGGTGTTAAACTCCTTGATTTTATTTGATTTTACCTCCATCTAATAATTCTTAAAATCAATTCCATCTTTTAGTTTTTATTTAAGTGCATGGATATTCTCTTAAAGAGTCATCTTGATCTCCTCCTTTCTTTGAGCCATTTATTTTCAATATTTTAGGAAATTATTTCAATATCTATATTTCTTATGCTTATGTTCCAACCTTCTAGGAGATCTTTATGCATTTTAGAACATTTTCTTCCAAATCCTTATCTATATTATCTATTTCACCTTCAATATGGGTGATCATTCCCTACATAATTTCAAAAACTCCACAAAAAAGGTAATATTTCTTTGGAAATTAAATATAGAATACCTTTTAATCCATTAAATATTTTTTTAGAAATTTTAAATGGATCATCATCCCCACTTATTCTTTGTTATTATTCTTGAGGATGGTTTGTACGTGAATTTTTACATAACTCATGATTATCCAATTCCATTTATCTGGGAGGTTTGTACATATCTTTTGTGGAAATATAAACAACCTATTATTCTCTTTCCAAACCAAATATTTCTTATTTCATAACCTAGCTTCTAGAAACGTTTTCTAACCATAAGAGATACACATTCCTCATATTCCTTCTATCTCATATTTTCCTATTCATCATGGTCATGGTAGATATTAAATTATGATAAATAGTAAAATAATCTTCACCAAAATTAATTTCATTTTCAATATAGGAAAGATATTCAAAATTTCAAAAATATAACAATATTTAAATTAAATAATCTAATATAGGTGAATTTTTCCTTTGATACCAATTATAAGAAAAACATTGGGATATGTTCAACACTGATAGGGGATGAATGAATATTGGGGAATTTTTAGAACACTTAAAAACTTTTTATCTATTTTATTATTATATTTTTTGGGATCTTGATTCTCTTTTTAACACTTAATTTTCATATAAAAATAGATTAAATTAAGTAAAGGATGGAAAATGAGGTTTCTACAAGGTTCGCTACTAAACAAGAGTAGATGGTCCTTATTGTGTATGGTGGTGACCAATACATAGATTCTACACTATAAATATGTGCCATTTATAGTGTTTTGGATTGGAAGTATTCCAAAACCAAAGTTGGGTTTCATACACTTTAGGAGGTGAGACAGAAAAAAACATGATTCCTTAGACTGGTGAAATATTAGTCTAATTACAGCACTTTTTGGATCTTTATACTTCCTTCATAGAAAATATTCAACTTCTTAAATTACTTAAAAATAATAAGAGATCCCTCTACAAATGGATACTTCAGTTTTATGTCACAATTCTTCCTTAACTTCTTCTTATTATCTTACTTTCACAACAACATACAAGAAACTCCTTTTATCTTTCCCTTGTGTAAATAATAGTGCACACAACCTTATTCCTCTTTATAGAAGAAAACAAGAATGATAATTTTCTTACATATTTTCAAGGCTTATTCTTCTTATATTATTATTCTCATATGATAACTATAAGACCTTTCTTCAATCTTTGAAACCAAGAATGAATAGCACCTTATTATTTTTGTGAAATTCATGGCCAACTCAATCAATTCTTATTCTTCTTATACAACCAAATGTGAACAACACTATCTTAACTTATTATATATTCTTCCCTCTTCCCAAATATTATTCTTCTTCAATTTATATTATCTTCACTAGTTATACTTTTAATCTTGTTCTTAGACTCATGCAATGTGTATGAGGATGATTATTACATATTTGGGCCTACTTTTTCTTAACACCAAAATATTATCACTTGAATAATGGTGACAAACCTCTAAAGAAAAAACTTCATTTTCTATCTGTAAGAATATATATAATAATAAATAGTTATAGTGTTGATTGCTTCTTCACATGCTCTTCTCTTCCATTTTTATTTAAAATACCATGTTAATGAAACATTTTTAATTACCAAGATTATTGTTAATTCAAAACCCTTGGATATCAGCCTTTATGGTCTTCAAATTGGTCAACAAAATATTGATTCTTTAAAACTTCCACATAAACCACATTAATTCTAATACAATTATAACTTCATAAATTTATAGGTAATAATCTCAATTATTCTTCAAACCCACTCCTTACACACATGATACGTTTTATGCATTTAACACCTATAATTATGTGTATAAATAATTTTTTATACATCCAAGATTTCATGTAACCCTTCATTCACAAAATAAACCTAGTGATTTATTCTTTCTAATTTATTAGCTTCATCTTATTCATCTCTCTGTGGTAATTTTCATATAGTAAATTTCATAGAAATATGTATTAGTTAAAATTATGCCTATCTTTCTTCATAACTCTTTATTCTTCTATGTTTATTAACTATCTCAAATGAAATCACATTAATTTATGGTAGGATTTACCCATAAACATATCTACAAAAAATTTCATCAAAGACCCTGTGTCATGATGAGTATTATTATGATATATATTTTTATTTAATAATTTTATAATTGTAATCTTATGAATTCAAAGTTTTTTCTTCATCTACTTCTTCATCACCTTTACATAGAAGATATAATACCTTTACATATAACTCCACCTGAAAATACCATATGTGGATCTTCATGCTTTCAACCAACTCCCTATACTTCATCTATGCCTCTATTATTCCTTATCCTGTCTTTAAATATTAATCTTTATCTTGTTTTATAAGGTTAATGATGATATATATCATGATGAATTATTCTTTTAAGAATGGTAGACCAAGCATCATCAGACTAACCTATCTCATTATCCACATCTTCATTCAAATAATAAAGTGAAAACTACATGTTACAATCAATCTTTAGTGTGTCCAATCAACCTTTTGTGTGAGCCTATAGTCGCTAGACCTTTTTTTCATGATCATGGTCACTCATCCTTCTATTCATGTCAACGGTCACTCAATCTTCCATGTGTGTCTATGGTCACTCATCCTTCTATTCATGGTTTCTTGGACTTCATCATGTATAAAATAAAATTCCTTTCATATATTTGATGATCATAACTCATAGATTCTCGTTTAATATAAACCTAATTCACAGAATCTCACTTCACTTATTCACATTCCATGGAATATATCTTCATGGATTTTCATTCCATGAAAACCTATTTTATGAAAGAATAACCCATAGAATCATAGTGATCTTAGTGAGTAAGGACTCAAAAACTCTTCTAAATTAACTCCCCTCATATATATAGATGTGATAAAATATCCATCGACATTTTCCATACTTTTCTTGAAGAACAATAGATCAATCCTCACATGTATTCATCATAGATAGATATTCTCTATGGGACTCCATAAATATTCAAATAAAACTTCCTATATGTGTCTTCTAATATTAATTCACTTAATATTAATGGTCATAATTCTCAAAATCTCTTCTTAAATATGAATGGATTCATAATAAATACTTTATAATCACAATATTCATTCAGCATATAAGTTACTTATTATTCATAAAAATGTTTACCTGCCTAAAAAATCATTCCTTGACAAAAAATACAATTTAAAAAAAGTGGGATTAATAAGTGGGAACCTAAAAACTATACCCATACTACTAAAATAGTAATTTTAACATCATGGATTCTAAAACAAGCCCAGATAACAAAATAAAAAATTAAAAAACAAAAAAATGTACATCAAACCCTTCATCCTCTCATATAGTAAGGATAAATGTCTCTTGATTCCACCCCATCACTAAAAATAGTCAAAAATCCCCGAAACCATCATTTTCGAAGCACTTCATGAAACAAAACCTTCACACCATATCATCATTGTCTTTACACTGGCAGTGTAGTACCAATTTACATCTTCACCATCATTAAGAACCAAAACATTTTCAAGACACTATCTAAATTTTATGATATAGCAAATAAAAAACCATCCACCCTAGAAATAATATCCCACCGCCATAGAAAGACAACATCGATACTCATCTCTAATGTCATAATGAAAAATATACCAACAAATATTGTCACCACTATGAAATACTACCTATAAAAACTTCACTATTATTGTACAATAATAAGGAGAGAATATATCTCCTTGAACCTCTAGGTAACCACCTTATCCATGGTCGAGCTTGTGTGAACAACTTCGACCAAAGAAGTAGCTAGAATGAACATTAATCCACTTCTAACCCCACTTCCATTTGAGTATCTCCAATAAGACACATCCAAAACCCATAACCCACCAAAAGAGAAACCTTTCCAATAAAACATATACACAAATTCCTTCAAGTATAAGTCAAATCCACTTAGATATGGAAGATATACTAAGGAGACCATGTGGTATCATTGAATAAGGTATCCAGAATAATCTTTAATGGAAACACCATTTGGGGATGGGATCTACAAAGAAATAAGTACTAGGAGACTCCAAAATATAGTTGATTGAAACTAAGAAAAATTAAAATTGAGATCTAGTTTGGAGGGTGAGATGGAAGAAAATTTAAGTAGTGGGGTCCATTTGTAGGTGCATTTGATACACTAACTAAAAAATAAAAACCAAGAAAAAAATAGAATATGAACCCACAGAAAATGAAAAGTAAAATATTCCAAAAGGAAAAACTGAAACTACTCCATTTGGATGGGAAGAAGTCACAAAACTAGAGAATTAATACTAGGATTAAGGCTTGTGAAAATATAGAAGGTATATGTTAAAATATTCCATTTGTGGGTTTAAGGAACATATTCCTTCATATTTTAACAAATATTTATATAAAAACTGTTATCCTAGTTAAAAAAATTATCTTCATCTCTTTCTCAAAACATATTATAGAATCTGATGAATTAAAAAGCATGTGTATAGAATTTATCATCTCATTTTGATCACAAAAACTCATTGTTAATGGAAACATTCTTGTATCATATAATATAAATGAGATAAAGATTCATATTCTCTACTAAGATCTATCTAAGATTAAGAGGTTACTTTACATTCAAATCCTTGATATAGAAACTCTTTACTTCATTTTTTAAATGAGAACTACAATATTTATCAATTATACCCTTTATTTCAGACTCTTGTATATTTATAACACTTTTAAATTATACATTCAGTATAATAAACCCTTAAAAATCAAAAATAAATTTTTATAACACTAATAATTGTCATGGACATTCCATAGAGTTTCCAAAACCAATTCAGGTTTCTCAAAAAATTCCATATTATTGAATTATTACTCCTCCTTCTTGATAACAACTTTAGGTTTCCATGACCTTTAATATCTACATGAAATAAAAATTGTTGGACACTCCAAACTACATTTCTTCTTCTAGTGTGAACTTTTACCCACTTTTACTATCTATATAATACCAAAACTTAGACATCATATTCCCAGCTCATATGTCCTCAACACATCAAGAACAATAGGTTAATCATTTATTGAACTCATTTACATTAAGGAAACATTTATATAGATGAAAATAATATGAATTACTAAGAAATAACAATCATGAAAGGAAATCCTCAGTCTCTTATTGTCATTACCATACTCGATCATATTTAATATCATTGACATACCCAATAATATTGAGTATATGAGGATAAAATTCATCGAGTCATTTTGTACCTGATGCCACTAAAACATTAAGTGAATCATTTAATTATTTTCATAATCATTTGTGTTCACCTATTGAATAACATCAATACTTGGTTACTCTAGAAGGTTTTGTTCTAATGGATGGAATGGAACGAAGGCTTAGTTTTTTATTTTTCTTTATAGATAATACCATTTTTAACTGGATTGATATGTAACCCTTACATGACCTGGAGACTCAGAAGCACAAGGCCTGAATTACATTGCCTAGAGTCCCATATTTACAAGACTTTACAGCTATTTTAAAGACCCAACTACACTAGAATAGACCTTCCATAGTATATCATCAAGTCTGTATTAATACCACCACCTTGACGTTTCTACTAGCTTGTAGTGACCTTGTGCAGAGCTTCATAGGATGATGGTGTGACTGGCATATCCCTCCTTCAGTCCTTGTGTTCAATTAGCTCTACCTTGTTGATTGCTTCTGCTCTGCTATATCCACTTGGGGATATTCTAGTAAGTTGGATCTTCACAGCTTCATAGCTAGTGTGCCCAATGGAATGAATTCCTTTAATGTCCCAACATCCCTATGGCCTGAATACATAATTTTATGGTTTGAAATCCCATTTAGGATAAATAGTACTATTTTTGTATTACCCACACTACTAAAGTGATATGGTACTACTATAGTACCTGTAGAAATTCACTCCCGTCAGAATTTTAATTCAGGTCTAATACGGGATTAAAGGGAGACTTCCCCACTCAGGTAAGCCACTAACTATAGGCGTTTCCCTGACACATGTAAAATTTCCTTAAAAAATATTCTTAATATTCTATTCATAGGATTTTTATACATTAATTATCTCTTTCCTAAGGACTAATCTAAAAGTTTGTTTTGATGATGAAGATTTTATTTATCTATAATATAATATTTTATAAGATGAGTACCTTGTCTTATTACCGCTTAATAAGAAATTTTAATAAATGGTATCCCACTAAAATTATGGCCCCTTTTTAATTTATCATACCCATTAATGGGCCAAAAATAAAAAAAATCCCTAGTTAGAAGGGGTTATTATTTAGATTAGAAGGTGTTATAACCCCTTCTAAACAGATTAGCAGCGGTTTTTGTGAAGTGCTGGTAAAGTAGCTCGCGACTAGCGGCGGCTGGATTAGAGATGGTTTTAACCCCCTCTAATTTCACCGAAAGTTGTTATATTAGAGGGGGTTTTAACCCCTGCTAATCTTGAACTCATTTTAGAGGTGGTTGTAAATTGCCTCTAATTGAGTCATAAGATCTATATTAGGGTCAGCTTTTAAAACTACCTCTAATAATGTTTTACATATTAACTTTTTTAAATTCTCTCCTCTGTAAGGGTTGGTGTCTTGAGAACCAACTGTTTGGTACTTTGATTACATGAATGTTCACTTATTGTATTGTTCATTGTTCTGCATAACTATAATATAATAATGTCCTGGAATATTTTTTACATTAATAAGGTCATGGCAGATCCCCGTTATGATGAGAACCTTGAAATTCTAAAACAATATTCTTAAATAACGTTATGCTGTTGGTTGACATACTATGAGAGGACACATAGTATACAGACCGTCATGTGCGAGTACTCGTAAGAAGATGAGACTCTCTCATGGAGTTCACACTTGGTAATCTCCATGATGGGATATTATGAGAACAGACCCGCCAGTAGCAATTCTTCATGTATTGGTGTCATCGAACATTTCTTTCTATGAGCGTGTGTAATGGTCCTTAGACTGGAAGATTATCATTAACTCATTTCATGACTCGCGCACTTAGATTTAATGACGAAAACCGTCACGCAGACAGTTGGCGGGAAGTAGGGTACATTGGGTGCATCACGAGTGACATGTTGTTAATGGATATGTCGAGGAAGGATTTTTCCCTTCCATTTATGGAAGTTGATATCTCGGCCCTTTGATTGAAATAGAACTGTCGCATTAAATTCCATGGCCATGGTGTGAATGACGAGTTTATTTCAGGTAGTCAAAGAACGACAGATCAATCATATAGGTTTATGACGCAGCCATGAAACCTGCTTGATGAGATATCAAGACAAAGGGATTAAATTACATAGTAAGTGTTCATATGAGGTGATACGTCAATGTGGTGTCAACTTATATCTCTTGGGTGCCTTGACCCATTGCTAGACAGTAATCTTGGACTTTAGGCAAGCTCGCCTAATGCCAACGAGAAAGAGGCCTAGAGGGTTACACACTAAGTGTATTCAAGTATCTCAAGTAGAATAAAGATTATTACCGTACATGGTTTAATAATTATTCAAGGAAGTATAAATCATTTTAATGATGGAAGATGAAGGAAATGAAAAACAAGATATACACGTCGTGTATTAAAGATTACACGCCGAGTAGTTTTTCATGGAAAACAAGTACACGCCGTGTATTAATAATTACATGCCGTGTAGTTTTCTTTATGGAAAGGAAATGAATAAATAAAAACAATATATACACGCCATGTACATTAATGTACACACCGTGTAGTTTTCAATGAAAAATAAGTACACACCATGTATTTATTAATACATGCCGTGTAGTTTTTCCAGTTGGGATTTTGAGGATATAATTTTATTTTAAATGATATTTATTATAATCAGCGTGGGCGCATGTCAAGGAATTAATTATTCGACATGGGGGTTTTAAATAAGAGTCAATGAAATAAATAAAACTCGTAACACATTTATTCATTGTCATAACTCTACAACCTCAAACCTGATTATAAATATCCTCACAACCCGAACTCCTTTCCGACACACAAGAGAATCGTTGTGCACAACAACTTTGGAGAATTATTTCAAGGCCGAAAGAACCTCTTCCTGTAACACCCCGACCCCAGCTACCTAGAGTCAGTGCATTACTTCGTAACATTGGCATGATCACAAAAGATCTATTCTCGAAAGACCGATTAGTTTAGTAGCCTTGGAAACACTAGATACATTCGTAAATGTTACATTACATCATAAAGCAAAAAACTAATAACAAAGTCTTCATAGTCCACACTCATATCCTTTTCTGACTATCCTTGCAGGTCATTCATAAAATACTTCTTCACATCCTGAAAAAAAATATTAAAACATTGAAAGGGGTGAGCTCAGATGCTCAGTAAGGATAACAATATAGCGGAAGCTTTCATAAAAAAACATTAACATTTAAGGCAATGTATAACTAAAACAAAATCCTTTTAAACTTGAACTTTAGCATAATATGGCAAAGTAAAATGAAATAATTACATTTAATTACTCACATGGATATTCTACTGGTCGAAATAATCACATGAAATATCAATAACCACTTTCATAATGATGGAATGCATAATGCCAGACTATCATAACCACGTAGCCAAGGCCTCGTGCCAAGACTACAAATAATATTTTGTCAAGGCCTCGTGCCAAGACACTAGTTTGTCTCATGAGACCTACCGATGCATTTTTTTAGAAGATACTTATGTTTAAATAGCTCAAATATACTCCAGTGTTTTTCTAAAAACATTATGCAAACTTCTGAAAACAAAATAACTAATTCTGAGACTGCTCGACTAATTACAGGCCATAATGGGTCCACGCCCAATCCCTTCCTGTCTACCACACTCGAGAGTTGGGTTTTCTGAAAACATTTTAAGCTTGCGTTAAATACGTATACATTTGCACTGGATTTTCATATATTTGAGAGAAATATCTCTCTCTTTTTTGAAATCATTTAAAAAAGTTATGGCTTGTAGAGGAAGCCGAAACACAAATAATGGTCACAGTGGCGGAGAAGTCATTTTCACCACATATGTAAGACAAAAACATTACTTTTTTCATTTATTAAAACTCTTTGTAAAAAAAGATTCCTTTTTGAATAAAAGTCAAAGTCAAAGGGGTTTAAACACCGTATAAAAGAAAGTTGTGTATAAAACAAAATATGCCTCAATGAAAGGAGATTGAGACGAAGACCCTTACAAAGATCATTTTTTTAAATAAAGTACATCTATTATGTGTATTCACTATAAGTACACATAAATAAAGTACAGATACAATATAGGACATAATAATATCATGACATAATTTGAAAGTAGGAGATTAACCCAAAGAATGGAAATTGGGTTAAGAAGTTCCCTTACCTCGTGTCCGAATTCACTCGACCGTTCTTTGATCTCCTGAATAATAAACTAGAGTTAATATCTACCTTCTTAAGAACCTTTTTCATGGTCATTATTCTGTTTATATCACTTATTACCATGTCATGAACATTATGTATTTATTTATGTTTATAACGGTCGTTTTGTCGATCTTAGGTACTTGAGTCAAAAATAGACTTCTTATAATTACAAGTTGTTCATGTGGTGAAATATCCATTATATCCCGAATTATATTCATGATATAGATATCATATATCTCATATATATCCAGTATATACATTCATTCATAATATTACATAACATATAGAGGTAAGAAATGAAATGCACTGTTCATGGAGACGGTAAACTGTATGTGCGCATGAATGCTACTTTCATTTCTATTTCATATTTAATGGAATGAAATCATAATGATATAAAGATATATTATAATTCCAGTATAATATCATATATAATATCATTTAATCCATCCTTTATACATCCCACATATGGCATTAACGATTCAAATCACTTTGAGGGGGCGGTAGTCCGCACTTCCTAAAATGAAAATATCGCGTTTACCCATAATGGAAACAATAAGGGTATGCCATAAATGAAAAATACAGAACCTTAAGTAAAACATAAACATATTATATATCATATATATAAATATAGTGACATCTTAATGGCCACCTTTTATGGTGTTATATGAGTGTTGAACAATCATCGTTTTGTGAGGCAGAAATTCGCCATCCACCGAAACAGTATGTTCTTTAACCATTAGATGTAGGTGTGTGTATGTGTAGCTCGAATCCTTCTTATAACAACATCCTAGTATATTGAATATACTGTTGTTGTTACAAATGAAATTAATAAAAAGAGTTTAGGGGGTTGGAGAAGAAAAATAAAACAAAATAACATAAGTGAAGACATTACCTTAAAATTGGGTAACTCTTTTTTATTTGAGCCAAAGGCTTCCGTGGGAAGAATTCTGCCCAAAGTGAGGATTCTAGGAGTAAGGGAGGGAAGTTGGGAGAGTATTTGGGCAGAGTTTGGCTGAGCCAAATGGCTTGAAAGTGTTAATAAGGTGGTAGAGGTGGGGGCCTTTTATAAGTGTAGAGGAGGGGCACTATTGGAAAGTAATGAAATATTACATTATTATGAAATGCTTTTTTCGGATTCTAAAGGTCCCACACTTATATATTTCGAGGATAAGGTGATAAGGGTTATAAATATTCTCATCCAATAGGCTTTGTACAAGTGTAATACTTATATTTTACATTATCCTTCCATTTTATTAAAATCGTTAATTAATAAGGTAATCGCTGCATCATCATGGTGTCATAAATAATTTAATTTATTTAATGTCTAAAAACTATAAAAAAAATATCATGATTTTGGAAATCTTTTTATATTTCTAATGAATATTTATAGTCAAAAATATGACTTGTATAATCCCATTTAAAAATTGTTTTAGTAAAACAACTCTTGTTTGTGACCTTTTTATTTTAACATTAAATAAAAAGTTATTTATGTCCTTTTCCTACCAAAGTGGCTCCATGGGGTCCCCAAGTTGACCCCTGGATTTTCTTGGTCGGCCATGACACATACAATAGTGTTTGGACAAGTGTAATGGTCATTCCATATTTTTATAATACCATTTTTACCTTAAATTTCACTAATTACCTTTAGTCGTGATTAATTAAACTTAAAAGTTACTATTCACCAAAAAAATTATTTTAATCCCATTGAACCACATTTTACTTCCTAATGACAACCATGTATGTCGGATTTTTTAAAAGCAAATCACAGAAGTGGTAATGTTTCATTTAAATGAAAAATCATTTTTTTAACTACCACTTAGTGGTTTCACTATTTATCAAAAATTGAAGTTTTTCAGAACAATGCCAAAATTTCACCCTAAGCTATAATTGATATTCCGAATCCAAAAATGATGTCTATTTTACAAAATTCCAAACATATAATTTGAAATAATTAATTTTATAATTGATTCCTACTGTCACAACAATTAGCGTGTTTTTTAGAAACAATATATATCAAAAGATTGACAATTGTTTATGTCCAATTTCAAAGTGAAATTAATTCTAATGACCACCATTGGATATAACGGTAAAAATATATTCTAATTATACTTTAAAACCACTAAATAGTATAATTTATCACTATAAATTATTTTGATTAAAAAATTTGTTTTTAAGTATTTTTCACTATTCATAAAAAATTGAAAGTTCTCCGAAAATTACAAAAAATTCAACTTAAGATAATTTAGATATTAAGAATACAAAAATGAAGTCCATTTTGAAATATAAAATTTCTAAAATTTTAAAAAGTGGGTATTACTATTCATAACGGCTACTTTGATTAGTTGTGGTGTGTTAGAACTCGAACTTGCGTAAAATGCATGTTATTGCATTATTAGAAGAGAGGTGTATCATGAAAGCTCGAGGTTTTACATTCTCCCCTCCTTCAATAAATTGCGTCCTCGCAATTTGAAATTTTTCTTTGAAAATAAAAGGTTGAAAATAGAAAATACCTTTGTGGAAAACCCACATCGGAGATAAGGTTAATAAGAATATAACATTAAAAGAAAGAAAGATAAGTACAAAGGTCACCTGAGATAGCCCATACTAGGATTCTATAAAAATATGGATATGGAAGAAAAACAAACCATCAAGGTCTGATGGAGAGTTGTAGAAAACTGTATTAGGAGAAATTTAACCATAAGAAAATTACAAACTTGTGATTGGTTAAACGGTCATTGAATCCCCGGTTGAAAAAGTTAACCGGCAACGTTTTTGTTTTAAGTTACCTTTTATAAAGTTGAGGAATTTATTTAGGAGATTTACTAAGTACATAAGGTAATATACATACTTGTCATGTAGACTTTCATTCTTTAATAAATTTTTTCCACAAACCCATCTTTCACTCTAAAATGTAAGAGAACTCAAAAATATTCTGTTTATCCTAATTGTATAAGGTTCCAAATATTAACACATACCATTTAGATTAGTGAAACTATTTTGTAATAACAAGGGGATTCCTGTAGGCTAGTGGTAGGTAGTAAAGGCCTGTCGCACTATGGTTGTGGGTTCAATTCCTGCAGCTTTGTCCGACGCGATGGGTTATTCCCCACCCTGCAGGTTGTCCTTTTCCTAAAACTATAGTATTATAATATTCCAAAAATAATATTCAGAAATGTTTTAACCTTAAACAATACTATCCAAAGATCAACTTAATCCATTCCAACCTTTATATTTATCCAAAATACTTTTGTCCGACTCACAGTCAAAATTTTATAAGGAAGGTAAACATAATGAAGATCCTTTTTTCCGTGTAACAACATGTGAACACCTTCACCATGTATTCTTTTAAAACACTAAAACATACTGAATTACCATAAATCCTTATTGATTACATTCATGATCCCTTATTCCTTATAGAATACTAGATATACTCCTTCTATCCAAAAATGTATACAAATCATTAATCAGTTTCAAGGAAGTTAAGAATATCCAATATAATTTATCCAAATCAATCATGTATTATTCCAAAATCACTATCTCAGTATTAGAACCATATTATGGTTTATCTTTCTCTCAACCATATATTTTCCAAAAAATTTAATCTGCTATGGAGTCACTTTTCTTGGTTCCACACAATCTCAAGTCATTGATGAAATAGTACTGCAGTACAATCCTTATATACTCCATATTTATTATAACCAGTACATCATTGATACAACACTCAAATGACAAAATTATTTAATAGCAACCTAAGAACTCTAATCATTCCTCCTCATCTGTGGTAGTATCATAACTTGATTATTATCCAATAACATCATTTGGGGTATACTCTAATGATTTGGACATTGGTTTGCATAGTGTCCCCACTCCTTGAAGATGAAGCATTGTACATTTGAAACCTTTTTCTTACCCTTGCAGTCACGCACTTGGTGTCCTTTTTCTCCACACTTATAACAAACTCACATTCCCTTCAGGCAAGTTCCAAGGTGTTTCTTCCTACAGTTATCACATATTGGAAAATTATTCTTTTCCCTCGTCCCTTTATCCATCATTCTCTCTTCCATCCTTTTCTTCTCTTTCATCCATTCAAATCCATAAGACTCAGATAATTCTCTACTTATCTTATTAACATATGTTACTTTTTCTTCATATGTTGAGAACACATGGGAGACTATTTCCCTTATAAATGTTGGCTTAATACCATGAAAGATATGATCCTTCTTACTCTTTGGATCATACGTATTGATGGAGTTCACATTCATTTTACTAAGCGCCATTTCTATAAAATGGCATAAACTAGGTTAGTTTATGAATCGAAATACGTAATAACAAACTTGCAAAACACTTAACATAAATAGAACTATTTATGGATATAATCCATAATCATAAAAAAAGTTTTCTTTGAGGAAGTATATACTCAAACCCTTCATAGTGGTTTGTAAAGAAAATGAGAATTATCCTAAGCCTATCCCCCGGGAGTGTCGTAACCAAGAGTGCAGCAAGGCCCGTTGTCGTGCACCAGTTCCCGTTCGAGTCTAGCTCAAAGCGGTGTTTTCGGCTTTTACCCCTAGGTATATCTGTGCCAGAGCCTCCTCTACCTGCTCGTAACCAGACAGGGATGTATTGCTCAGAAAACTCACAAAATCTCTATAATACCAAAATTCTAGGAAGTTCTTCTATACTTATCCTCAAAGTCTATCTTCGGGCTATGTGCTCTAATCAGAGTTTATCTAAATCTAGCTTCCATGGTTAGTACTAAACTGCCTCTAATACCAACTGTAACGCCCCAACCCCAGCTACCCAGAGTCGGTGCATTACTTCGTAACATTGTCATGATCACAAAGGATCAAGTCTCAAAAGACCGATTAGTTTAGTAGCCTTGGAAACACTAGATACATTCATAAATGTTACATTACATCATAAAGCAAAAAACTAATAACAAAGTCTTCATAGTCCACACTCATATCCTCTTCCGACTATCCCTTCAGGTCATTCATAAAATACTTCTTCACATCCTGGAAAATATTAAAACATTGAAAGGGGTGAGCTTAGATGCTCAGTAAGGATAACAATATAGCGGAAGCTTTCATAAAAAAAACTTTAACATTTAAGGCAATGTATAACTAAAACAAAAGCCTTTTAAACTTTAACTTTAGCATAATATGGCAAAGTAAAACGAAATAATGCCATTTACTTACTCACATGGATATTCTACTGGTCGAAATAATCACATGAAATATCAATAACCACTTTCATAATGATGGAATGCATAATGCCAGACTATCATAACCATGTAGCCAAGGCCTCGTGCCAAGACTACAAATAATATTTTGTCAAGGCCTCGTGCCAAGACACTAGTTTGTCTCATGAGACCTACCAATGTATTTTTTTAGAATATACTTATGTTTATAATTGTTCAAATATACTCTAGTGTTTTTCTAAAAACATTATGCAAGCTTCTGAAAACAAAATAACTAATTATGAGACTTCTCGACTAATTACAGGCCATAATGGGTCCACGCCCAATCCCTTCCTGTCTACCACACTCAAGATTTGGATTTTCTGAAAACATTTTAAGCTTGCATTAAATACGTATACATTTTCACTGGATTTTCATATATTTGAGAGAAATATCTCTCTCTTTTTTGAAATCATTTAAAAAAGTTATGGCTTGTAGAGGAAGCCGAACCACAAATAATGGTCACGGTGGCGGAGAAGTCGTTGTTGCTGCATATGTAAGACAAAAACATCCCTTTTGTCGTTTAGTAAAATGCTTTGTAAAAAAAAGATTCCTTTTTGAATAAAAGTCAAAGTCAAAGGGGTTTATACACCGTATGAAAGAAAGTTGTGTATAAAATAAAATATGCCTCAATAAAAGGAGATTGAGACGAAGACCCTTACAAAGATCATTTTTTTAAATAAAGTACATCTATTATGTGTATTCACTATAAGTACACATAAATAAATTACAAATACAAGATAGGACATAATAATATCATGACATAATTTGAAAGTAGGAGATTAACCCAAATAATGGAAATTGGGTTAAGAAGTTCCCTTACCTCGTGTCCGAATTCACTCGACCGTTCTTTGATCTCCTGAATAATAAACTAGAGTTAATATATACCTTCTTAAGAACCTTTTTCAAGTTCATTATTCCGTTTATATCACTTATTACCATGTCATGAACATTATGTAATTATTTATGTTTATAATGGTCGTTTTTTCGATCTTAGGTACTTCAGTTAAAAATAGACTTCTTATAATTACAAGTTGTTCATGTGGTGAAATATCCATTATATCCCGAATTATATTCATGATATAGATATCATATATCTCATATATATCCAGTATATACATTCATTCATAATATTACATAACATATAGAGGTAAGAAATGAAATGCACCGTTCATGGAGACGGTAAGCCGTACATACGCATGAACGCTACTTTCATTTCTATTTCATATTTAATGGAATGAAATCATAATGATATAAAGGTATATTATACTTCCAGTATAATATCATATATAATATCATTTAATCCATCCTTTATACATCCCACATATGGCATTAACGATTCAAATCACTTTGAGGGGGCGGTAGTTCGCACTTCCTAAAATGAAAATATCGCGTTTACCCATAATGGAAACAATAAAGGTATTCCATAAATGAAAAATACAGAACCTTAAGTAAAACATAAACATATTATATATCATATATATAAATATAGTGACATCTTAATGGCCACCTTTTAAGGTGTTATATGAGTGTTGAACAATCATCGTTTCGTGAGGCAGAAATTCGCCATCCACAGAAACAGTATGTTCTTTAACCATTAGATGTAGGTGTGTGTATGTGTAGCTCGAATCCTTCTTATAACAAAATCCTAGTATATTGAGGATACTGGTGTTGTTTTAAATTAAATTAATAAAAATAGTTTAGGGGGTTGGAGAAGAAAAATAAAACAAAATAACATAAGTGAAGACATTACCTTAAAATCGGTTAACTCTTTTTGATTTGAGCCAAAGGCTTCCTTGGGAAGAATTCTGCCCAAAGGGGGGCTTCTAGGAGTAAGGGAGGTAAGTTGGGAGAGTATTTGGGCAGAGTTTGGCCGAGCCAAATGGCATGAATGTGTGAATAAGGTGGTATAGGTGGGGCCTTTTATAAGTGGAGAGGAGGGGCACTCTTGGAAAGTAATGAAATGTTACATTATTATGAAATGCTTTTTCGGATTCTAAAGGTCCCAAACTTATATATTTTGAGGATAAGGTGATAAGGGTTCGAAATATTCTCATCAAATAGGCTTTGGACAAGTGTAATACTTAGATTTTACATTATCCTTCCATTTTATTAAAATCGTTAATTAATGAGGTAATCGCTGCATCATCATGGTGTCATAAATAATTTAATTTATTTAATGTCTAAAAATTATAAAAAAATATCATGATGTAGGAAATCTTTTTATATTTCTAATGAATATTTATAGTCAAAAATATGACTTTTATAACCCCATTTAAAAATTGTTTTAGTAAAACAACTCTTGTTTGTGACCTTTTTATTTTAACATTAAATAAAAAGTTATTTATGTCCTTTTCCTACCAAAGTGGCTCCATGGGGTCCCCAAGTTGACCCATGGATTTTCTTGGTCGGCCATGACACATCCAATAGTGGTTGGACAAGTTTAAATGTCATTCCATATTTTTATAATACTATTTTTACATTAAACTTCACTAATTACCTTTAATCGCGATTAATTAAACTTAAAATTTACTATTCACCAAAAAATTATTTTAATCCCATTGAACAACATTTTACTTCCTAATGACAACCATTTATGTTGGATTTTTGAAAATAAAATCACAGAAGTGTTAATGTTTTATTTAAACCAAAAATCAGTTTTTTAACTACCACTTAGTGGTTTCACTATTCATCAAGAATTGAAGTTTTTCAGAACAATGCCAAAATTTCACCCTAAGCTATAATTGATATTCCGAACCCAAAAATGATGTCTATTTTACATAATTCCAAACATATAAGTTGAATTAATTAATTTTATAATTAATTCCTGTTGTCACAACAAATAGCGTGTTTTTTAGAAACAATATATATCAAAAGATTGACAATTGTTTATGTTCAATTTCAAAGTGAAATTAATTCTAATGACCACCATTGGATATAACGGTAAAAATATATTCTAATTATACTTTAAAACCACTCAATAGTATAATTTATCACTATAAATTATTTTGATTAAAAAAGTTGTTTTTAAGTATTTTTCACTATTCATAAAAAATTGAAAGTTCTCAGAAAATTACAAAAAAATCAACTTAGAATAATTTCGATATTACGAATACAAAAATGAAGTTCATTTTGAAATATAAAATTTCTATAATTTTAAAAAGTGGTTATTACTATTCATAACGTCTACTTTGATTAGTCGCGGTGTGTTAGAACTCGAACTTGTGTAAAATGCAAGCTATTGCATTATTGAAAGAGAGGCGTATCGTGAAAGCTCGGGGTGTTACACTTCCTCCAAGAACGCTCTCAAGACTGAGAGAGATCCTCTTCCATCGGATCAAGATGATCTAAGGCGGACAATGCAAGCAAAGTATTATCCACGCTAGCACCCAGAGACTCCTTTGGCGATGTCCCGAGATACGAGGTACACGTGTGGATCACCGCTAGAGGAAGTATACACTTGTCTTCTGTGACGAAACGATGAATCAAATTGGAACGTGATCAAGAACATCAACAAAGAAAGAACACCCAAAAGGTATTTCTTTTCAATTGATTAAATTAATTATAATCAACTCGTAACGATCCTTGTTTGTGGTTCCGGGACAAACCTTCTTCTTTGTCTTTTTCTATGATTCGATCTGTGGAGACTGGCATTTATCGTCGTATTGATCCCATATTGATCATTGCTAATGACAAAGAGACAAGTTGGTTCATCCACCCATGTGCTTCTGCTATGCCCGGAACCTTAAAATGGTATCAGAGCGAGGTTACAACGTTGATTATAGTTATTTAATTTTCATTGATAATTTACGCATTTATATTTGATTCAATTCGAAATGAATCATTCTCTAAATCTGAATAAATGAGATATGTTCTTCCTCCTTTATTTCTCGATTCATATCATAGAAATGACCTTTTAATTTTAATATTTATTAAAATAAAAATGAGGAACTCATCTGAAGGAGCCGCTCTTTCTGTCTGTACAACACTGTATTACACGGCGTGTAATTAAAACTACACGCCGTGTACTTAGGTTCAACGAACCAGAACTGGTCCGCCAAACCACGTTGTGTGAATTGATTATGCCTAAGTATTAATCATGCCGTGTTGACCAAAATTGAGTGGCACATGGAACCAGAATACACGGTGTGTATGTTAGAGCAACACGTCGTGTAGTCCGTTCCGGCCCAGGTGAAACCGTGTACAAGGATAAGCTGTGTACCGTGTACACAGGATTGCCAGGCTGGTTACCACATAACAAGGAAGTACACGCCATGTATGATTCATCTACACACCATGTACTCCAAAATTTCCAAAGTAGATAAAACACGCCAAAGCCCCGGCATGTACTTTGGATAAAGGGTGAAAAGAAATACACGTCGTGTAATTATAAACTACACGCCGTGTACTTTCCAGAAATAGAATTTCACTAGGTTTCCTTCAATGTACAAAGACCCGTACAAGGAATATGGATGAGAAGAATCCCAAGGAAATTCAGAAATGAATTTAAGATAAATAATTGATTAATTATAAGATCATAATTAATTGAATTCGAGCACAACTTACCTTAAATGAAAGAACGATTAAAAGAATTTTAATTCTAAATATGTGTAAATGTCGTTGCATGCTATGGATGATCATGAGCTAGACCAAGGACCCTTTATGTGTATGGTTTCATTTAAATTTATTTAATTTAAATTTGTTGTCTTGCGAGCCTTCTTCCAATAAAATGTAGGGTCTGCATGCCCATGGTTTCTTTAATGTAAACCCATGTAATGGAGGATCTCCCAAGCCAGAGGAGATGGTTCAAATCCTGAAGCCGAGGCAAAACCGATGCAAAAAGATACAAAGGTGGACAGGTGGGAGCTGCAAAACCCGAACCATCAGGTTCAAGGTATTTTCCCTAGGTCAGGGTTAGCTTATCAAAAACTGCTAGATAATCTAACCAATAAAAGCTCATGATCATGCCATCTTATTATATTTCTATCTAAATTTCATGGTTTATTTATTATGTATGTTTTGTCACGATCACATAGTTAATAAAATGAACAAACATGCGAAGATGGAATAAAATAAAAACTGGACAATGCGTAAACATTATCGGAACATGGTTAATCACTTAAGCTAGCGTCACTTAATATTAAAAATCATGTGATAATGAAAAACTACGCATAAAAGATTAAAATCCCTCAATACCATATTAAGTCAGACCAAGCCTTCCATTACATGATTAAGCGCAAGACTCAATAAAACTATGTGTTTGACCAACCCTTGTTGGGACACTTACTTTTATAAAGGAATCCCTTATGAAAGGTTTCGGGTTGACGTAACCATATTACATCAAGAGGAGTAGCCCTTGCTATACTTGACGTAATATTGAAGGCAAAAGTTGAGTAAATCCAAGTTAGGATTTCAGAATTGGGGAGTCCACTCAACAGATCAGGGAACTGTAAGTTCACAGTTGGCAAAGACCTGCCTACCTAAATACCTTCAAATAGGTTGACCAACCCTTATTGGGGTTATGCGAAGGGGAATATGGATCCTTTCCACTAGAATGTCAAAGCAACTTGAAATTCTGAGTTCAATGGTGAGGGCCATTGGGACTTGATAAAATAGTGGGAGAATTAATTAATTCATTTATTATTTCTCATAAAAATGTAATCAAGAAAGTACTGATAAATCTGATCTTTTAATTTGTATAATCGACATGAAAAACTCATCAACCACATTTTCTCTGCGATCAATACTAGATAAAGAAAATATCCTCACCGGTGGTAACTTTCAAGAATGGTTTAGGCATCTTTGGGTTATCCTACGCCATGAACGAAAGTTTTACGTGTTGGAGTCCTCACTTCTTGATTCTCTTACCCCAGGGGTGAGTGATGAAGATTTCATTGTCTATGATCAACATTTGAACGACGCTCTCGATGTTAAATGTTTGATGCTATCATTGATGTCTATTGAGCTCATGAAGTCTCATGAAGACATGGATTCATATGGAATGCTTGAGCACCTCTATGGAATATACCAGGAGAGAGTAAGACAGGAAAGGTTTGAGATCTCCAAGGCACTTTTTTAGAGCCAGCTTAGAGAGGGTGCCCCAGCCGGGCCTCATGTAGTCAAGCTCATTGGATGCATTGAGCACTTGGAGGTTCTAGGGTTTAAACTCCCCGAAGAACTGGGCACCGATCTCATTCTTGCATCACTCCCCCGGAGCTTCTCGAACTTTGTTGTGAACTTTAACATGAACAACATTGAGAAGTCTCTGGCTGATCATCTTATCCTCATTCTCCAAGTTGACAATGACATGAAGCGTGAAAAACCTTCTGTCCTCATGGTGAATAAAAGGAAAGGGAAGTTGACAAGATTTAAACCCAAAACTTATTCAAGACCTCCCAAGAAAAGGAAGATCAATGGGGAGGCAAGAGAACAGGATGTTGTTGTTTTGCATGTGGCAAGAAGGGCCACTGGAAGAAAAATTGCACCCAGCCAAGGAAGCAAGGGGAAGCTTCAGGTGCGTTTGTTATCGAATGCAATCGATATATTTCTACTAATTGGGTATTAGATACTTCTTGTGGTGCTCACATCTGTATCCAAATACAATAACCAAGTATATTCAAGAAGATTGATCAAGGGGAGGTAGATCTACGAGCAGCCAACGGAGCCAGACTTGATGTTGTAGCTGTTGGAGACTACCACCTCACGTTTCCAAATGGAATGATCTTGGTGTTAAAGGGTTTTTATTATGTTCCTTCTTTTACTAAAAACATTATTTCAGTATCCAGATTAGATACTGATGGATTCATGTTCAAATTTGAAAATGAATGTTGCTACTTTTATAAAGATAGCATTTTTTTGGTAGGGCACATTTATATAACATGATTTATGTGTTAGACTACACAAACCATGTAATGGCAATCAATGAAAAAGTTAATTCACATGACTCATACCACACCCAACTTTGGAATCACCGGCTAGGTCATGTCAATGAGAATTGTTTGGCAAAATTATATCAAGATGGGTATTTAGATTCTTTTGAACTAAAACCACTTGGTGTATGTCATGCGTTTCTATAAGGCAAAATGACCAAAGCCCCATTTGGTGGGAAAGGTGAAAGAGCTAAAGAGCCTATAGAATTAGTTCACACAGTTGTGTGTGGGCCATTTCCAGTTGAGGCAAGGGGTGGGTTCTCATACTTCATAACTTTTACTGATGATTTTAGTAGATATGGATATATCTACTTAATGAGGTATAAGTCGGATTCTTTTGATCGGTTCAAATAATAAACGAATGAAGTTGAGAATCAGCTTGGTAAGAAGATTAAGAAACTCTGCTCGGACATAGGAGGAGAATATCTTAATCAGAACTTCATTGATTTCTTACGGGAGTTTGGGATTCTATCTCAACTCAATCCTCCTTACACGCCACAGTGGAATGGTGTATGCGAAAGGAGGAATAGCACCCTGTTGGACATGGTGAGATCAATAATGAGTCATGTGATTCTTCCATTATCCTTTTGGGGATATTCATTACAAATAGCAGCACACATACTATACCAAGTACCAACTAAATTGATAAATGGTATTTCATACGAGTTATGGATTGGACGCAAATCCATGATATAGAATTCACATGTGTGGGGTAGTGAAGCATTTGTTAAGGCCTCTTTAGGTAACAAAATTGCACCTCGAGGCACAAAGTGTATCTTTATAGGATATCCCAAGGAAACAAGAGGATATTACCGATAAAACCCCTTAGACAAAAAGGTTATAGTGGCAAGACACGCAATATTCCTTGAGAGGGAGCACATCTCCAAAATTGATAGTGGGAGTGAGATAGACTTCGATGAAGTTGAGGCTCAAGATACACAGGAGTTGGTATAAGAAAAAATTCCACAAAGCCCCATGGAAGAACAATCTGTTCCAGAGATACAAGAACTGCGTAGAAGCACGAGAGAGGTGAGAGAACCAGAACAATATGGTTTTCTTGTCACCGAGGATGGTGACTCATTATTGGTTGAAAATGATGATCTTCTTACCTACAAGGAAGCAGTTGAAGGCAAGGACGTTTCCAAGTGGAAAGAAGCCATGAATTATAAAATGGATTCCATGTACCAAAACCATGTCTGGATTTTGGTAGATCTTCCAGTTGATGTAAAGCTTATTGGTAATACATGGGTATTCAAGAAGAAACTGGACATGGAGGGGAAAGTCATCACCTATAAGGCACGACTGGTTGCAAAAGTTTTTTGACAACGTCAATGAATTGACTATGATGAAAACATTTCACTGGTTGCGATGCTTAAATCCATCAGAATCCTATTGTCCATTGCCGCTTACCATGACTATGAAATTTGGAAAATGGATGTCAAAACAGGTTTCCTTAACGGGAACCTCCAGGAAGATTTCTACATGGCACAACCTGAAGGGTTTGTGACTCCAAAGGATGCAAACAAGGTATGCAAGTTGCAGAAATCCATTTATGGATTAAATCAAGCATCAAGGTCATGGAAAATTCATTTTGATGAAGCTGTAACAGAATTTTGATTTGTTATAAATGAATGTGAGCCTTCTGTCTACAAGAGGTTTAGTGGGAGTGCAGTCATTTTCCTAATAGTATATGTTGATGAAATATTACTAATTGGAAACGAAGTAACTGCCTTATAGTCAGTTAAGGCATGGTTGTATAAATGCTTATCCATGAAAGACTTGGGCGAGGTAGCATATATTCTTGGGATCAAGATCCATCGTGATAGATCCAAGAGAATGATGGGCCTAAGTCAAAGTATATACATTGACAAGATACTGAAGAGATTCAGTATGGAACAATCCAAGAGGGGATTTTTGCCAGTGTCACATGGCATTAATCTTTCCAAGAAAATGTTTCCTCAGACACATGAGAAAAAAAAGATAATGGCAAGGATCCCTTATGTATCCGCGATTGGGTCAGTCATGTATGCTATGCTATGTACGAGGCTAGATGTTGCTTACTCATTAAGTGCGGTAGTAAGATATCAATGTGATCTAGGAGAACACCATTGGATGGAAGTCAAGACTATCCTTAAGTATCTGAGGCGTACTAAGGATATGTTCTTGGTTTATGTAGGAGATGAGGAACTAGTCATCAGAGGACATGTAGATGCTAGTTTCTAGACTGATCAATATGACATGAAGTCACAGACTGGATACATCTTCAGTTTGAATGGGGGTGAAGTGAGCTGGAAGAGCTCAAAACAAAGTGTGGTGGAAGATTCTACAGTGGAGTCCGACTATATCGTAGCTTCTGAGGCAGCTAAAGAAGCAGTATGGATGCGAATCTTCGTCCAAGAGCTGGATGTAGTACTGAGCAGTAAAGATCCTATCACACTCTATTGTGATAATACTGCAGCAGTGGAACTTAAAAAAGATCAAAGGTCACATCAGCGGACAAAGCACATAATTTGGAAGTATCATATCTTGAGGGACTTTTCTCAGAGGTGAAGTTGCAGTTAGCAGTATTTCCACGAAAGATAACTTGGCGGACCCCTTGACTAAAGCCTTGACTCAGCAGAAACATGATCATCATGTGAGGTCTAGCGGACTAAAAGTCGTAGGCAGTTGGCTCTAGTCCAAGTGGGAGTTTGTAAGGTTTGGTGTCCTAAGAATTAACTGTTTTGTACTTTTATTACATGAATGTTCACTTATTGTATTGCTCATTGTTCTGCATGACTATAATATAATAATGTCCAGGAATATTTGTAGCATTAATAAAGTCATGGCAGATCCCCGCTATGATGAGAACCTTGAAATGCTATAAAAATATTCTTAAATAATGTTCTGCGGTTGGATGACATACTATAATAGGACACATAGTATACAGACCGTCATATGTGAGTACTTGTAAGAAGACGAGACTCTCTCTCATGGAGTTAGCACTTGGTAATCTCCAAGATGGGAGATTATTAGAACAGACCCGCCAGTAGCAATTCTGCATGTCTTGGTGTCATCAGAAATTTCTATCTACGAGCGTATGTAATGGTCCTTAGACTAGAAGATTATCATTAACTCATGTCATGACTCGTGCACTTAGATTTACTGACGAAAACTGTCACGCAGATAGTTGGGGGGAAGTAGGGTACGTTGGGTGCATCACGAGTGACATGTTGTTAATGGATAAGTCGAGGAAGTATTTTTCCCTTCCAATTATGGAATTTTATATCTCGTCTCTATTATTGAAATAGAACTGTCGCATTAAATTCCAGGGCCATGGTGTAAACGACGAGTTTATTTCAGGTAGTCAATGAACGACGGATCAAGCGTATAAGTTTATGACGCAGCCATGAAACCTGCTGTAACACCCTGAGATTTTATGAGAAATATTTTTTTTATGTCTTATGTTATACGCAACACCAAAGGAATCTTTCACAACACACAATACGGACTTGTCTTACATTACATGCAATCGCGGCCTTCCTCGATAGCGTGTGTAGTACGCAATACTGGGTTTCACTAAACAATGATATATTATTATGGACTATTCGTTATGAATTTTATTAACTAAATTTTAAATTTTATAACATTATTATTCATTCTACACATTTTCTGGAACATGTTAAGAGAACAAAATAAATTTTTTGGGTAAAATAAGTATTTTTCAAAAAATGCATTTTTGTCGCCTTTTGATGGCGCACCCACATTAAATCTAGTTTTTGACATGTTTATAAGTTCAATTTGACAAAATAAAATTCTTCTTTATAATTAGGATATAAAAATTTAATTTGGATAAATTTTTGATACTTTTCTGATAACTTTTATATTTTGATGAATAGTAAAAATACGCTAATAACAACTTTTTTCATTGAGATAATTTATATGTTTAAATTATAATATTGAATGGTCTTAAAGTATAAATAGAATATATTTTTACCATTTAATATAATTTATGTCATTATAATTAATTTCACATTGAATTCATAGGTAAAAACATTTCAATCTTTGGCAATGTTTTAACTTCTAAAACCAGCTTTCTTAACAACGGGATTAATTTTAAATTAATTACTGCAACTTATGTATTTTGAATTTTAAAAAATGGATTCCATATTTTGAATCAGTGGTTCCAAATTATGTTAATAGGCTAATTTTTATTTTCGGGCATTATGAATAGTAACTACGGTAAATTTTATTTACTATAGTTAAAGGTAAATCGGGTAATTAAGGGTAAATATAAGATTATAAAATTACCCTAACACCTTCCAAAATCTTATTGGATGAATAAAAGTCGACCCATATCACCTAAGGGCCGGACTAAATTTATTTCATGGACTTTTGACCATGAAATAATATAATTATTATTAAAACCAAGGAAAGTGACAATATGTCACTCTCTTAAATCTTATAAGTATAATAATTTTAATTTAGTGATAAACTTCATGAAACTTCGGATATAAATAGTCTCTAGAAATATAATAAAATTATCTACATCATATAAATTTATTTAGAATTTTTAGGGATTAAATAATTATCATTAATTATGACACAATATTGATGTTGAAATTATTTTATTAATTAAAATATCAAATAAATGGTTTTAAAAATATTAAAATATATATTATATGAACTATTTAATGTGCTCCAATAATTTTATAGATACATATTACATTTTATAAATCTATTAAAGCTTTTATTTTAAACATATATTCTATATATATTTTATTTAAATTCAAATAATTGAATAGTGTCAAAATTGACACTATTGTTATTTTATAAAAATAACATATTATAAAATTGTTTAAAAATGAAAAAAAATATTTAAAAATTATAAATTAAAATATATATAGTCGAAAATGTCATAAAGTGTCAAATTATGGAAAATTCACAACACATATGTAATTATTTATAATAATTTAAAATTTATAATATTATTACCACAAATAAAATTAAATTGATAAATAAGGATAAATCATGTTGATAATGTTTAAAATAAATTCCTAACATGTCTAAATTTTATTGGTTAATAATATTACAACCCTATCTCATCTAATATTCGTATATGAGTCATTTTAGAAGTTTTTAAGTGGGGTTGGGATTTAATATAAACTAATATTTCTTATATTTCCAAAGGTGCCCCTCTCCTCCCTTATAAAAGGGCACCTACTCCCTCTCCTCCTCACACCAATTTGAGCCTTCAAGCTCAGCCAAACCCTTCCCATTTTACTTCCACACTTCCTTAGAAACCTACCAGAGGTACTGGTCTTCTGAAAATACCAACTCTAGTGCCCTAAGGAAATGTTTAAAGGAGGCACTTCGAGAAAGAGGTAATACCTTCTACCATTTTCTTCAAGTTCCATTCTTCTTATACTCCATCTTATTTAGTTGTTTCATTATGAAGTAATAACATCAGTATCCCTCATATACTGATATGTTATTATAAATATTAAATAATCCTATTTCACCTCTTATCCATCCTATGGTAAACAAAATCATCGCTTGTGTGTACGTACGGAATACCGTCTCCACGCCGTGGTGTAATATTTTTTCCACCACCACCTTACTTGGATGGGTATAATGGTGCAAATAAATAACTATATATGATTATTTTAAAGTGGTATTGATTCTGAAATATTATACATTCATTTCAATACAATTCCATGATCATGGGAATGATATCATCGCTCGTGCGTACGTACGGCCTACCATCTCCACGATGTGATGCGACTTGTTCTATATGATCTTCATTGAATAATGATTATATAAATGAATTGAATGAATTAATATGATATATATTACACTAATACCATTCTCTAAATGATATATCTATATCCTATAAAGATTAATAATAATTTATTCGACAAAACACGCCTAAGAACATAAAGTAATAAACACCCGAATAACAAGTAAAAATGAAATATTACTACTAAGAAGATAAAAATATGACCATATATGATATCATAACAATGAATATGATTCTATAATAACTCAATTTACATTATTTAAACCATATTACAGGAGGTTAGGATTCATACGAAGCATATCGGACCTAAGGTAAGGGAAAATCTCACAATCTCATTTTTATCCGAGATTGTTTATACTTCAGAATTTACTGGGGAATATTTATCATCCACATCCATCTTTCCTCAATATGTAATATTATTTCCATCCACCTACAATTGTTTAAATCCAATTTTACCCATTGGTGAGTTTTTAGTAAAAGATATGAAAGGAATCTTTTGTCATTTTTAGTACGAGGTACTTTTTGACTTTTCCGAAAAAAGTACAAGAATAATGTTTTTTTAACTTATACGGAATGAATGGATTAATAGAACATTATTTCCATGAAGCATCCTTTACAAGTTTTCAATTTTATTTTTAATCAACTTCTTTTAGTGTAAAATTGTATGACATATTAAATAAGGAAAAATGTTTTTGAAGTAGAAATGATATTTTCCTCAAGAATGGAGTTCAAGTGTTTTATCAAAATTATTTTCCATATAAGATAATATAGGGTTCTATTTCTATACCTATTTTTACATTCATTTGATTATGTTATTATGGAATTATTTTTATGATGTCCTTTTATCTTATATGGATTATGTTATGATGGCATGATGTTTAAGATTCCCATTTTTATTACATGGGTTATGCTATGATGTATGATTTATGATTTTGTGGAACACATAAGAATAGTTTCATTATGAGATGGGTGGGACCTATATCTCCCACCAATTCATTGGGTAAAGATTTATATCTTATGAGATAGACATGGCTGGAACGGCAGGTTAAACTGGTTCAGTGAAACAGGATTGAAACGGGAAGTGAACTCGGTACAGAAATGGACATTGTCTGCTAAGATAGTCTTGGAAATGAGTCTTGACTACTAAGAAATTATTTTCTATGATTATGTGTGTATTCCAAAAAACTTCATGTTTTAAGTTATGATTATTGGGATTACATTTCATTTCTATGATTTATCCCATGTTATGATCTCTTTTGCAGGATAAGATTTTCAAAATGTTATGTTCTTATGAATATGATATGTTTGATATTTCTTATGTTTACCCTTACTGAGCATTTGAGCTCACCATTTTGTATGTTTTCTTTTCCCCAGGTCAGGAAGAATTATATTAATTAGGATATGCCAAAAAGGGACTCTAGATATGATGAAATAAATGGGATACAGCATAGATGATTTATGAACCATTTTTTTATGTTTCCCAGTTTCTAAAATCACTATACCTATACGGTTATTTCATGGTTTTATTATATGTTGTAATAATTATGCTTCAATTTTGAAGTAATAACCATGTATGTAAAGTATGGGTCGTTATAGTTGGTATCAGAGGAAAGGTATAGTCATCCATTGGAAACTAGGATGTGAAAGCCTTGGTAGGAAACCTAAGGATATGTCTAAGCATAGAACACAATATTAGTGTTTTAGAAATGGCCATGAACAACCTATGATAAGACCTTAAGTGTGAAATTTAATTCTTGATTATGTGGTTTTCCTATTATAATTAGTTTTTCTCACACTATTCTTCTTGGTTTTATTCAATGGCTGGAACCTGAAGGAACCGTGTTAATGCGGAATGTGACGGGCAATGCAATGATTGTCCCCCTGAGCAACCAAATGCTATGGGAGCTGGAATGAAAAATCTTGTAGCCATGCTCACATAACTTTATCAAGCTATGAATCATGAAGGACTTCCAAACGAGCAAAGGAATGAGCAAAAATCTGTTGAATCCTTCATGAGGTAGCATCCACCTTCATTCTGCGGGTCTTCTGATCCATTAGTGGCAGAACAATGGATCAGTACCACTGAAAAGATATTTTCAGTTCTTCAATGTTCTGAACATGATAAAGTCATCTTAGCAGTATATCGTTTGGAAGGTGATGCTGATAAATAGTGGAATCTTATTAAGAATATGAGGCAAAGCGTTGAAATTGATTCCATGGAATGGGACGAGTTCAAGAACTTATTTTTCAATAAGTATTTACCTCATATTCTTTGAACAAAGATGGAGAAGGAGTTTCTTGAACTGAAGCAAAAGGATGATGAATCTGTTGGTACCTACAAAGTAAATTTTACAAGAATTTCAAGGTATGATTTCGGAATTATTATCCAACCTGAGAGTAAGATCGATCGATTCTTTAGTGTCTTAAAACCAAGTTTTCTAAGGGCGTTAGCCATAAGGGACTTCAATAGCTACGAGGAAATAGTTCGATGTGCTCTCAAGGTTGCGATGGAGATTGGAGTAACCCATCAGTCACATGGGTTTGATAAGAAGAGAAAAATAGAATTCAAAGGAAAATATAAAGACCACACTGAAAAGAAATGATTTTTACCTTATTCTCAAAGTGTGGAAAGAAACTGTAGGACCCCGGGACACCCTGAGAGGGGAGGGGTGAATCAGGGTGTCAACTTTTTCTTCTTAAAGTTGTGGATCTTGTTCCCATGTTGGTAGGAACTACTTGAATCTGTATGATGGATATGATCAGCAATGAAACATTCACATGCAGAGAGTTGACACATCAATTTTTACTTGGTTCACCACTAAGGGCTACGTCCAAGGAGCATACACCGACAGGTTGTCGGACGTACCTAAATCCACTATGCTTCACTAGTTGTAGATTACAAACGTTTGGGTACATTCACTCTTTCCCAGGCTCACTGCCTTTACAAAGATTCAGGGATAGCTCACTGCTTCCCTCGGGTCACTCCCGTTGACTCCCCCTGGCTTACTGCTGTTGGTGAAGTCTCATTCAGTTTATAGATGTGAAGGTCTCTTCAATAGATTTGCATTGAAGTCTTTGCCTCTGCTCAGCATGAGACTCTGCTTGCATCGAAGTCCGAAAAAGATGCACTAGAATGCACAGAACCACTAAACCGGATAACCATAACGTGCAGACAAACCTTACTGACAATTGCGCGCAACACCAACCCTTTGCGTGAAAAACCTTCCTATTTCGCGCAAAATTTACTTTTCACGCGGAAAAAATATTTCGCGCAAAAATCCCCTTTTTCGCGCAACTCTGAATATTTCACGCAAGCCCCTTTACGCTATCCTTTTTCACGCATCAGACCTCGGATCTTCTCTAAGTCTTCCACACACACTGGAATGAAGGGTGTCACATCATATTTATAGGTGACAGAGACCCCCGCGCGCAAAATCCCCATCGGCACAGAAAACCTCTCATCTGGTGCGCAATATTTCGCATAGGTATCGTTTTCCGCGCACCTCTCCAGATATTTCGCGCAACCCATGCCTTTGCCATTTTTCGACAATGTGATTCCAAAACACTATTTGCGTGAAAAACTTCGCTCCTCTATTTCGCGCACCACGCTGTTTTTCGCGCCCAACTGAAGTATTTCGCGCACAGCCCTTATTTTCCGCGTAGCCCATGCCTTTTCCATTTTTCACCAATCTGATTTAAAAACACTATTTGTGTGAAAAACCTCGATCCACTATTTCACGCATCCCGCTATTTTCCACACCCAACTTAAGTATTTTGCGCAAGACTCTGATATTTCACGCACCACTTCCTTTTTGTGCGAACCTCCTTTTGCAGACAATCTATGTCTTCATTTTCCGATTTTGAGGCCCAAAAATTTGGCAAACACTGTGAAACAGCGCCACCTTCAATACTGTTGTCTGCTTGAACTGTATGATTGCTTTACTGGCACACATTCGGAACTTCCACTGAGGATTGACAATAAACACAAACCAAACTCCAATTATTTCATAGAATGGCCATGGTTCCAACAATCTCCCCCTTTGGGTTTGTTGGCAATCATCAAATAAATTCAATATATTACCATCCACATGCGTACCAAGGATCAACTCAGCCAACAATCTAAGTCTACGTGAGCAATGCTCGGTTTAGAAAACAAGAGAGGAAGCATGAAATTGGTTCCCGTGTCACAGAAGCATTACATGTCCACAGACAATCCTGAATTCCTAAATTTATTCCTTTCCTTTCTCCCCCATTGACAATAAACCCAAAGGCTGGTAAATTGATCAATGTTCAGCTCAAACCAAACTCCCCCTGGATAGTATCTCCCCCATAAACCTGCATCACATCCATAAAAAGATAGAAAGAATTATCATAAATAGGTATAGGGGCATTCCGTAACCTCCTTATGCACTGGGAGGTGGCCGAACACCGAGGTTCAACCGATGCTTCTCAAACACAACCGTTGATAGTGGCTTTGTCAGGATATCAGCCACTTGCTCATCTATTCCCACATGATCCATTCTAATCACGCTTTGCTCAACATTCTCTTTGATAAAGTGATACCTGATTTCAATGTGTTTTGTACAAGAATGCTGAACAGGATTCTTCGTAAGATCAATTGCACTCTTATTGTCACAGTAAATCACCATTGGTTGCTTCACCTCATCGCCAATATCAGTTAATTGCTGCTTCATCCATAAAATTTGAGTGAATGCCTTTGTGGTGGAGATATACTCAGCTTCAGCAGTACTAAGAGAAGTACTTTCTTGTTTCTTGCTCAACCAGCCAACACATTTCTGCCCAATATAGAAAGCTCCACCACTGGTGGACTTTCTGTCTACTACATCACCAGCCCAGTCAGCATCAGAAAACGCTGATAATTCACTGTCCCTACCAACAGGAAAATGTAATCCAAAGTTGTGTGTACCTTGAATGTACCTCATGATTCTTTTGACTGCCGCCATATGTTCCTCCTTTGGACTACTCTGAATGCGGGCTGGAAGACATGTGGAAAAGACAATATCTGGCCGTGTCGCTGTCAGGTACAGTAGGCTCCCAATGATTCTTCTGTACATGGTGGGATCTACAGATGTCCCTTCCTCATGCTTTCCAAGTTTGGTTCCAACTGCAATCGGAGTAGACATTGGTTTGGAGTCTTGCATATTTAACTTTTTCAGCAGCTCTCTGGCATACTTTTCCTGAGAGATAAAAGTGAAGTCTTTCCTTTGAGTCACTTGGAGTCCCAAGAAATATTTGAGCTCCCCAATAATTGACATTTCAAATTCTGATTTCATATGATTGGCAAATTCATCCACTGACTTCTGCCTTTTTCCACTAAATATAATGTCATCGACGTAAACTAGAACCATGAACTGATCTTTCGATTAATTCTTTACATAGAGATTGTGATCTAATCCTCTTCTTTTGAATTCCAGCTTCTTGAGGTAAGAATCCAGTCTGGAGTACCACGCCTGTGGTGCCTGTTTCAGGCCATAAAGTGCTTTCTTTATCTTGCAGACCTTTGATTCATCAGCACCAAGAAGAAAACCCACCGGTTATTCAATGTAGACTTCTTCTTTGAGTACACCATTTAGGAATGCTGTCTTGACATCCATTTGATATACTTTATATCCTCTTTGGAGAGCCATGGCAAGAAACAGCCTGATTGACTCCAGTCTAGCCACTAGAGCAAAGGTCTCTTCAACATCAACACCTTCTATCTGAGAATACCCTTTACATACAAGTCGAGCTTTGTTTCTGATAACACTTCCATGCTCATCAAACATGTTCTTGAATATCCATTTTGTTCCAATAACATTGTGACCTTTTGGTCTCTGGACAAGATCCCATGTCTAATTCTTGTCAATCTGATCTAACTCTTCATTCATGGCTTTCACCCAGGATTCATTTTTTGCAGCTTCTTCAAATGAGGATGGCTCCACAACTGACAGAAATGCAGATGGTGTGTTATTCCTCGTCCTCCTTGTCTGTGTATGTGCATTCCTATCTCCAATTATGTTAGATGGATCAATTTCTGCTCTTCGATTTTTCTTATGAGGTTCAGTCACATTCTCGCCATCCAAGATTTCCACTTTAGATTCTTCTTCTGAGTCAACATCATGATGTGACCCCTGAGTGTTTTGTACACCTTCCTCTATTTCTATATTTTTATTTATTCCATGTTCACATTCATTCTCATCTTCTATCTCATCAGTATAGGTACTATTTGAAGCATTTGGAGTTTTTCCTTCAATGATCGTGACATCATTGCTTTCCACAATCCTCCCCAAGTGTTTATTGAAACACTTATAAGCTTTGTTGTTCATTGGATACCCAAGAAAAATTCCTTCATCAGCATTGTCACCATACTTTCCTTGGTATCCTTCTTTATTCCGGATGCAACATTTGCTTCCGAAAACACGAAGGTATTTCAATGAAGGCTTCCTTCCATGCCATAATTCGTATGGTGTCTTAATTTCTCCCATATAAACCCCTGTTCGATTCTGAATGTGCACTGCAGCCTCAACAGATTCCTTCTAGTAATGGCGAGAGATACCACTCTCAATCAGCATAGTTCTAGCCATATTGTTGACCTGTTGATTCTGGCGCTCAACAACTCCATTTTTTTGTGGAGTTCTCATAGCAGCTACCTCATGTTGTATTCCATGTTTTTCTAAGTAATTTTCAAACTCGATGGACGTGTATTCCCCTCCATTGTCAGATCGCAGGACTTTTATTGTCCATCCAGTATCATTCTCAGCAATCCGTCGATAAGTTTTCATACAATCAAGTACTTGTCGCTTCCTGTGGATCACCATTACACAAGCCATTCTGCTATAATCATCAATGAAAAGGATGAAGTAACTTTCTCCATAGGTTCCAGCAACATTTATTGGGCCACATACATCTGTATGAATGAGATCAAGAAGATGTGATGCCCTTTTCTTCTTTGGCCGATATGAACTACAAACCAGTTTCCCATGAACACAAGCATCACAAGATTTTTCCCTTTCACATTTTAGAATGGGAATATCCATGACTATTTTCATCTTAGATATCTTTTCCATGTCTTGTTGGTTGATGTGCCCCAGCCTTCAATGCCATAAATTGTTTTCTTCTTCAACAGACAAATAGCAAGATCTCACTTTGCTGTCAACCTGATATAAGTTTCCATCTGTTCTACAGCCTTTCATAAGAGAATTTCCTGTTTTTCCTTTTATAGTGCAGCCTTTTGGATTGAAGGTTACAATGAGCCCTGAGTCACAGAGTTGACTTACGCTAAGGAGATTGTGGTGTAGAACGTCCACGTAAAGAACTTTAGTCTTCTTCAGCTCCCCGTTGGCGAGAGCAGTATTCCCACTGCCTTTAATCTTCAAAGGACCATCATTTCCAAACTGTACTGTTCCATCAACCTTCTTTTCAATGTTCATCAATAGGTCAGCATTTCCCGTAATATGGGAAGAACATCCACTATCAAGGATCCAGATGCTGCTGCTCTTTGTAGCTTTGAGTGCTACCTCTACAAGATTGGGTTTCCCGATCTTCTTCTTCTCTTTCCATGAGATATTGGACAGAGCATAGGATACTGGTGGACTTTTAATACTTTCTTCCACATAATCTGATTCTTCATACCCATAATCTTTTTCCAGAGGAGAAAAACTATTTGTGAGAACAACACCATCAAGAGGATGAACACTATCCCGTCTTTGAGTGTTGTATGAATTTCTCTTGTCATACCGTTGCCTGCAATACATAGCTTTATGGCCAAAGTTAGAACAATTAAAACAGTAACCATAGAAGCTATTTCTTCTATAAGATGGAGGATATTAAATCGGTCTCCTTTGTTGACTTCCCAGATCTTCTCCATTCAAGTAGCTCCTTGCCTCTTTGCAATATGACATGGTATGACCCAGATAGCCACAGAACTGACACCTCATGAGAGGGAATGTCTTCTCACCTGAATTTCTCCTCATACCTTCATCCTTGTGAGAATAGTTGAACTACCTATCATTTCTGAATTTTTGAGGATAATTGTCAGTTCTCCTTCTAGTTTGGACTGAGGGTTTATTTTTCAGCACTTCAGGCAATGTTTCAACATGTTCAACCTTCGTTTTGTCTTTCTTTTGGATCTCTTTATTTCCAGCAGTTGATGTCTCAGCTTCACAGCCAATTCCACTCTTTCCCATGCAAGCGGGTCTTTGAACACTCAAGATTTTTTCAACCACATTAGAACCATACTTGGCTCTTTCCAGTAATTCTACATCGGAGAATCTTCTGAACGGTATTTTCTTCCTTGATTCTTTTGAAAATGATTCAGTCTCAAGTTTACTCCTAAGAGTAACAACTTCCTCCTCAAGACCCTCAACAGTCTTAGACTTTTCTTCCAGTCTTGACGTGAGGTCATTGATGACCTTTCCCTGCTCTTCAATTCTCAGATTTAGATCCACTACATCATCATTGCTTTCAAGGATTTTAGACTGAACTTTCACAAATTCTTCCAGACGTTCAATTTCAGCTTCAAGTTCATCAACATATTCTGATGATTCTTCCACCATTTCCTTCCACTTATTACATCTCTTACATTTACTCTCAATCTTGGAGAAAGCTTCCTTAATTTGAATCTTTGGATTACCAATAGCTGTAGTCAAATTATCTCTGCCTTTATTGATTGAGGACTCTGATATTTCAGTGGTAGCCATCATGGAAGCATGGTTTCCAGTTTTAAATTCTGGTTCTTCTTCCTCAAAAAATTCAATATCACCATCTTCTTCTTCACAGACAAAACTCTTTCTCTGCATTTTCTTTCCAGATTTGAAGTCACCCTTTTTGAAAAACCTTTTCTGAGGCTTCTCAATGTCTTTAGCTTTGCTCTCATCATCATCTAAATTTCTTTGGCACTGAGAGGCAATGTGCCCAAATCTTCCACAACGGAAACATGCAAGAGGTAGATTACCTCTAAATTTACCTTTTCCCTTTTTCAACTTCTTGGCGATGAGAGAAAGAATTTCTTTTTCTTCGTCATCTTCACCACCACTGTCTTCTGAAATTTTCAGTTTATCCATGGATTTGAATTCCATTTCCTTGCTCACGCGAGTCGTGGCATCTTCGGGTTTGACTCTCATCTCATATGCCACTAAACTACTTAAAAAATCATCCAGAGAAACTTTAGATAGATCTATTTCTTCAAGATCTGACACCTTTGCATTGTACATGGGAGGAAGTCTTCTCAAGATTTTTTTTACGATATCAATGCCTTTGATTTCTTCTCCAAGACCTCGAATTGCTCCCACTACTTCAGAAATTCGATTAAAAAAAGAATCTGCATTCTCATTAGGAAGCATCTTTAGGTCGTCAAACCTATTGTGTAAAACTTGAAGTTTTGCCTCCTTTACCTTTCTATCTCCTTCATAAATGTTTTCAAGTTTATCCCACATAGACTTTTCTGAAGTGCAACTCATCACTTTTATATAGATCTGATCAGAAAGAGCTGTGGTGAGTGCATTTTGTGCTTTAGCATCTGCATCAAGAATTTTCCTATCTGTGTCAGTCATAGCCAGGCCTGTTGGATCAGTGACTTGTATTCCTTGCACAATAGAAAACAAAACTTACATTCCAAGAGATCTTAGATGAGATCTCATCCTGTTCTTCCAGATCTGAAAATTATTTCCATCGAAGAGAGGGACTCCCCTAACATTGACTGCATTCTCCATGGCGACAAAAGACAGATTCAACGCCAACAACCTCCCTCTAATACCACTTGTAGGACCCCGGGACACCCTGAGAGGGGAGGGGTGAATCAAGGTGTCAAATTTTTCTTCTTAAAGTTGTGGATCTTGTTCCCACGTTGGTAGGAACTACTTGAATCTGTATGATGGATATGATCAGCAATGAAACATTCACATGCAGAGAGTTGACACAGCAATTTTTACTTGGTTCACCACTAAGGGATACGTCTAAGGAGCATACACCGATAGGTTGTCGGACGTACCTAAATCTACTATGCTTCACTAGCTATAGATTACAAAGGTTCGGGTACAGTCACTCTGTCCCAGGCTCACTGCCTTTACAAAGGTTCAGGGATAGCTCAATGCTTCCCTCGGGTCACTCCCATTGACTCCCCCTGGCTTACTGTTGTTGGTGAAGTCTCACTTAGTTTATAGACTTGAAGGTCTCTTCAATAGATTTGCATTGAAGTCTTTGCCTCTGCTCAGCATGAGACTCTTCTTGCATCGAAGTCTGAAAAAGATGCACTAGAACACACATAACCACTGAACCGGATAACCATAACGTGCAGACAAACCTTACTGACAATTGCGCGCAACACCAACCCTTTGCGCACAAAACCTTCCTATTTCGCGCAAAATTTACTTTTCGCGCGGAAAAAATATTTCGCGCAAAAATCCCATTTTTTGCACAACTCTGAATATTTTGCGCAAACCCCTTTACGCTATCCTTTTTCGTGCATCAGACCTCGGATCTTCCCTAAGTCTTCCACACACACTGGAATGAAGGGTGTCACCTCATATTTATAGGTGACAGAGACCCCCGCGCACAAAATCCCCATCGGTGCAGAAAACCTCTCATCTGGCGCGCAATATTTTGCACAGGTATCGTTTTCCGCGCACCTCTCCAGATATTTCGTGCAACCCATGCCTTTGCCATTTTTCGACAGTGTGATTCTGAAACACTATTTGCACGAAAAACTTCGCTCCTCTATTTCACGCACCACACTGTTTTTCATGCCCAACTGATGTATTTCGTGCACAACCCTTATTTTCTGCGCAGCCCATGCCTTTGCCATTTTTCACCAATCTGATTTCAAAACACTATTTGCGCAAAAAACCTCGATCCACTATTCTGCGCAGCCCATGCCTTTTCTAGCACATATTCGGAACTTCCACTGAGGATTGACAACAAACACAAACCAAACTCCAATTCCTTCATAGAACGGGCATGGTTCCAACAGAAACATGGAGGAAATTTTCTTAAAGGGACAATAAAATGTTATAAGTGTGGAAAAGAAGGTCATCAGGTAATTGAATATCGAAATAATGGAAAGAAGATGTCTAATGATACGAACAAAGGAAGGGATACACAGAATGCACCTACTACACTTCAATGATTCAAGTGCAAGGAGATGGGGCATTATGCCAATCAATGCCCAAATCCAAGGGTTGATGATGATGATCGACATCCACAAACTCTTAAGGCCAATGACAAAGGAAAGTCACATGCAATTACTATCGGCGATGTGGAGTATGACAAAAAAGTGGTGAGAGGTACACTTACCATCCACTCTAAAGTAAAAAATGTTTTATGTGATTCTGGATCCACCCACTCTTTTATTTCTGAAGAATTTTCTAAGGGTATCTCCGTATTACCTCAACAATTAGATGTTGAGTTAGCTGTGACAACTCCTAATGGCACAACAGTCGCATCAAAAGATTATAATTCTTCTCTGATTGAAGTTTGTGGGAAAGTGCTTCCTGCAAATCTTGTGATCCTTCCTATAGTGGAATTTGATGTGATTCTTGGCATGGATTGGCTTTCTTTATATGGAGCTCATATCAATTGCCAAATAAGGGAAGTCACATTTCATATTCCAGATAAATCTATGATCGTCTGTCGATGCAAGGATGAACATAACCTTCCAATAGAAATTTCTTCCATCTTATGGGTCTTGATTCCACTAAATGAAGGCTATTTATCTCAAATGGTTGAAGATAAACTCACGATTAATAATATGCCCATTGTATGGGAGTTTGATGATGTCTTTCCGAAGGAATTGCCAGGTCTTCCACCAAATCGTGAAGTTGAGTTTTCAATAGAACTCGTATCGGGTGCTTTACCTATTTCAAAGACACCTTATAGAATGGACCCAATTGAATTGTAGGAATTGAAGAATCAAATCCAAGATAATCTTGATAAAGGATTCATACGCCCTAGTGTGTCACCTTGGGGAGCACCTGTTCTGTTTGTTAAGAAGAAAGATGGATCAATGAGACTCTGCATTGATTATCGAGAACTTAACAAGATCACTATCAAGAACAAATAACCTCTCCCATGCATTGATGACCTATTTAACCGACTACGTAGAGCTCAATACTTTTACAAGATTGATCTTCGTTCAGGGTATCATCAATTAAGGGTCAAAAGGAAGGATATACCAAAGACGGCTTTCCGTACAAGGTATGGACAATATGAATTTATAGTGATGCCATTTGGTCTTATTGATGCCCCCGCTATCTTCATGGATCTGATGAATAGAGTCTTTAGAGACTCTCTTGATCAGTTTGTGGTAGTATTTATAGATGATATTCTTGTCTATTCAAATAGAAAGGAAGAACATGAAGATTACTTGATAATTGTATTAAAGACCCTAAGAAAGGAGAAGCTTTATGCCAAATTTACCAAGTGTGAATTTTGGCTTCAAAAAGTTTCATTTTTTGGTCATATAATCTCAAAATATGAGATATCTGTGGATCCAGCAAAAACAGAGGTTATTGAAAGATGGTCGACACCAACAACAGTAACTGAGATCCGAAGTTTTCTTGGTTTGGATGGATATTACAGAAGTTTTGTGAAAGATTTTTCAAGGTTATCTAACCCACTCACCAAGTTGACTTATAAAGGAGTTAAGTTTGTTTGGACGGAGGAATGTGAAGAGAATTTCAAGGAGTTGAAATGAAGGTTATCTAGTGCACATGTTCTCACACTACCTTGCAGTGGAGAATGGTTTGTGATCTACAGTGATGCATCCAAGAAGGTACTAGGGTGTGTTCCCATGTAAAATGATATGTTAATAGCTTATGCCTCACGACAGTTGAAAATCCATGAGCAAAATTAACCAACTCATGATTTGGAGTTAGTTGTGGTAATCTCTACATTAAAGATTTGGAGGCATTGTCTTTATGGTGAAAGGTGTGATAGTTATACTGATCATAAAAGTTTAAAGTATATTTTCACACAAAAGGAGTTGAATATGCTTCAAAAAAGATGGTCGGAGCTGATTAAGGATTATGACTGCTCAATTCATTATCACCCTGGGAAAGAAAACAAGGTGGAAGATGCATTAAGTCGACAAGACCATGCTAGCTTATCCATGATGAGGATCACAAAAGATCCAATATTTATGGATTTACAAAGGATGGATCTTGGAATTATAATGGAAGGGGAAAAATATTATCTTTCTCAAATGAATGGTCAACCATCTATACATGTGAAGATTAAAGAGGCATAGAAAGAAGATGTAGAGTTACAAAAGAAGGTGAGAAATGTTCCTGAATTCGACCTTGATTGTAATGGGATAATAAGGTTCAGAAATCGGGTTTGTGTTCCTCCCATACCAGAATTAAAGAAGGAGATACTGGATGAGGCTCATAGTTCTTTATTCTCTATTCATCCTAGAAGCATGAAGATGTATAGGGACCTGAAAGAGTACTTCTGGTGGGATGGAATGAAAAGAGATGTTGCTGAATATGTCTCTCGATGCTTGGTTTGTCAGCAAGTTAATGCTGAGAGACAAAAGTCTAAGGGAATGTTACAACCATTACCCATACCAGAATGAAAATGGGAAAACATCACTATGGACTTTTTCACTGGACTTCATAAAACATCCAAAGGCAATAATGCTATCTGGGTCATAGTTGATCGTCTTATGAAGTCAGAACACTTCATTGATATTAGAGAATATTTTTCTCTTGATCAGCTTGCCAGGATATATGTAAATGAAGTGGTAAGATTTCATGGAGTACCACTTTCCATTATAGCTGATCGGGATCCAAGGTTTACCTCGAAATTCTGGTGAAGTTTTCAGCATGCTCTAGATACAGAGTTGAGTTTAAGCACTTCTTACCATCCTCAGACAGACAGTCTGTCTGAGAGGAAAATTCAAACTCTAGAAGATATGTTAAGATCCTACTCTATGGATTTCAAAGGTGGTTGGGATCCACACTTACCTTTGGTGAAATTTTCATATAATAATAGCTTTCACCCCAGTATTCAGATGGCTCCTTATGAAGCTCTCTATGGAAAGAAATGCAGGACTCCAAATTGTTGGGATGAAGTTGGGGAAAGAAAGCTATTAGGACCTGATCTTGTTAATGAGATGGCAGAAAAGGTCTGATCGATTCAACAACACATAAGAGCAGCTCAGAGTCGACAAAAAGTTATGCCGATAACCGAAGAAAAAACTTGGAGTTTGAAGTGGGTGATAAAGGGTTCTTACGAATATCTCCCTGGAAGAGGGTAATGAGATTTGGAAAGAAGGGAAATTTGAGCCCTAGATATATCGGTCCTTTCGAAATACTGGATCGTGTTGGGAAGGTAGATTACCGATTGGAGCTTCCACCGAATCTCCCTCAAGTTCACGATGTTTTCCATGTATCTCTCCTGAGAAAGTACATACCCGATCCTTCACATGTACTCAGCTCAGAAGTTGTACCGCTGGAGCAGGATCTTTCTTATGAAGAACAGCCGATAGAGATTCTGGATCGTAGCAAAAAAGTCCTACAGAACAAGACCACTCGCTTGGTGAAAGTCTTATGGAGGAACCACTAATTATAAGAAGCTACATGGGAACTTGAGGATATGATGAGGGAGAGGTATCCTCATCTGTTTGTAATGATGTGATGAATTTCGAGGGAAAAATTAATTTTAAGGGGGGTAGAATGTTACACCCTGAGATTTTATGAGAAATATTTTTTTATGTCTTATGTTATACTCAACACCAAAGGAATCTTTCACAACACACAATACCGACTTGGCTTGCATTACACGCAATCGTGACCTTCCTCGATAGCGTGTGTAGTACGCAATATCGGGTTTCACTAAACTATGATATATTATTATGGACTAGCTGTTATGAATAGTATTAACTACATTTTAAATTTTATAACATTATTATTTATCTTACGCATTTTCTAGAACATGGTAAGAGAACAAAATAAATATTTCGGGTAAAATAAGTATTTTTCAAAAAATACAGTTTTGTCGCCTTTTGATGGCGCACCCACATTAAATCTAGTTTTTGATATTTTTATAAGTTCAATTTGAAAAAATAAAATTCTTCTTTGTAATCAGGATATAAAAATTTACTTTGGATAAATTTTTGATACTTTTCTGATAACTTTCATATTTTGATGAATAGTAAAAATACGCTAAAAACAACTTTTTTCATTGAGATAATTTATATGGTTAAATTATAATATTGAATGGTTTTAAAGTATAAATAGAATATATTTTTACCATTTAATATAATTTATGTTATTATCATTAATTTCACGTTGAATTCATAGGTAAAAATATTTCAATCTTTGGTAATGTTTTAACTTCTAAAGCCCATTTTCTTAACAACGGGGTTAATTTTAAATTAATTACTGCAACTTATGTGTTTTAAATTTTAAAAAATGGATTCCATATTTGGAATCATTGGGTCCAAATTATGTTAATAGGCTACTTTTTATTTTTGGGCATTATGAATAGTAACTAGGGTAAATTTTATTTACCATAGTTAAAGGTAAATCGGATAATTAAGGGTAAATATAAGATTATAAAATTACCCTAACACCTGGAAAAATCCTATTTGATGAATAAAAGTCGCCCCATATCACCTAGGTTCCGGACTATATTTATTTCATGGACTTTTGACCATAAAATAATATAATTATTATTAATACCAAGGAAAGTGACAATATGTCACTCTCTTAAATCTTATAAGTAAAATAATTTTAATTTAGTGATAAACTTCATGAAACTTCATATATAAATAGTCTCTAGAAATCTAATAAAATTATCTACAACATATGAATTTATTTATAATTTTTAGGGATTAAATTAGTATCATTAATTATGACACAATAGTGATGTTGAAATTATTTTATTAATTAAAATATCAAATAAATGGTTTTAAATATATTAAAATAAATATTATATGAACTATTTAATGTGGTCCACTAATTTTATAGATACATATGACATTTTATGAATCTATAAAATATTTTATTTTGAACATATCTTCTTTATATATTTTATTTAAATTCAAATAAATGAATAGTGTCAAAATTGACACTTTTGTTATTTTATAAAAATAACATATTATAAAATTGTTTAAAAATCAAAAAAATATTTAAAAATTATAAATTAAAATTTATATGGTCGAAAATGTAATAAATTGTCAAATTATGGAAAATTCACAGCACATATGTAATTATTTATAATAATTTAAAATTTAGAATATTATTACCACAAATAAAATTAAATTGATAAATAAGGATAAATCAAGTTGATAATGATTAAAATAAATTCCTAAAATGTCTAAATTTTATTGGTTGATACGATTATAACCCTATATTTTCTAATCTTTTTATATGAGTCATTTTGGAAGTTTTTAAGTGGGGTTGGGATTTAATATAAACTAATATTTCTTATATTTCCAATGGTGCCCCTCTCCTCCCTTATAAAAGGGTACCTCATCCCTCTCCTCCTAACACCAATTTGAGCCTTCAAGATCAGCCAACCCCTGCCCATTTCACTTCCCCACTTCCTTAGAAACCTACCATAGGTACTGGTCTTCTCAAAAGACCAACTCTAGTGCCCTAAGAGAATGTTTAAAGGAGGCACTTCGAGAAAGAGGTAATACCTTCTACCGTTTTCTTCAAGTTCCATTCTTCTTCTAATCCATCTTCTTTAGTTGTTTCATTATGAAGTAATAAAATCAGTATCCCTCATATACTGATATGTTATTATAAATATGAAACAACCCTATTTCACCTCTTATCCATCCTACGGTAAACAAAATCACCGCGCATGCGTACGTATGGAATACCGTCTCCACGACGTGGTGTAATATGTTTTCCACCACAACCTTACTTGGATAGGTATAATGGTGAAAAAAAATAACTATATATGATTATTTTAAATTTTTATTGATTCTGAAATATTATACATACATTTTAATACAATTCCACGATCATGGGAACGATATCATCGCTCGTGCATACGTACGGCCTACCGTCTCCATGATGTGATGTGACTCGTTCTATATGATATTCATTGAATAATGATTATATAAATGAATTTAATTAATTAATATGATATATATTACACTAATAAAATTATTTAAATGATATATCTATATCATAAAAAGAGTAATAAGAATTTATTCAACAAAACACGCATAAGAACATAAAGTAATAAACACCCGAATAACAAGTAGCAATGAAATATTACTACTAAGAAGATACAAATATGATCATATATGATATCATAAAAATGAATATGATTCTTTAATAAGTCAATTGACATTATTTAAACCATATTACAGGAGTTTCGGATTCATATGAAGCATATCGGACCTAGGGTAAGGGAAAATATCACAATATCATTTTTATCCGAGATTGTTTATAATTCAGAATTTAATGGGGAATATTTATCATCCACATCCATGTTTCCTCAATATGTAATATTATTTCCATCAACATACAATTTTTTAAATCCAATTTTACCCATTGGTGAGTTTTTAGTAAAAGATATGAAAGGAATCTTTTGTCGTTTTTAGTACGTGGTACTTTTTGACTTTTCCGACCAATGTACGAGAAGAATGTTTTTTTTAACTTATACGAAATGAATGGATTCATAGAAAACTATTTCCATGAAGCTTCCTTTACAAGTTTTCAATTTTATTTTTAATCAACTTCTTTTAGTTTAAAATTATATGACATGTTAAGAATGGAAAAATGTTTTTGATGTAGAAAGGAAATTTTCATCAAGAATGGAGTTCAAGTGTTTTATTAAAATTATTTTCCATCTAAGATAATATAGGGTTCTGTTTCTATCCCTATTTTTAAATTGATTTGATTATGTTATGATTGAATTATTTTTAAGATTTCCTTATATCTTATATGGATTATGTTATGATGGCATGATGTTTAAGATTCCCATTTTTATTACATGGGTTATGCTATGATGTATGATTTATGATTTTGTGGCACACATAAGAATGGTTTCATTATGAGATGGGTGGGACCTATATCTCCCTCCAATGCATTGGGTAAAGATTTATATCTCATGAGATAGACATGGCAAGAATGGAAGGTTAAACCGGTTCAGTGAAATAGGACTGAAACGAGGAGTGAACTCGGTTCAGAAATGGACTTTGTCTGCTAAAATAGTCTTGGCAATGAGTCTTAAATACTAAGAAATGATTTTCTATGATTATGTGTATATGCCACAAAGATTCATGTTTCAAGTTATGATTATTGGGATTTCATTTCACTTCTATGATTTATCCCATGTTATGATCTCTTTTGCAGGGTAATATTTTCAAAATGTTATGTTCTTATGAATATGATATGTTTGATATTTCTTATGTTTACCCTTACTGAGCATTTGAGCTCACCCTTTTGTATGATTTCTTTTCCCCAGGTCAGGAAGAAGGATATTAAGTAGGATATGCCAAAAAGGTACTCTAGATATGATGAAATAAATGAGAGACCACCTAGATGATTTATGAACCAGTTGTTTTTGATTCCTAGTTTCTAAAAACACTATACCTATATGGTCCTTTCATGGTTTTGTTATATGTTGTAATAAGTATGCTTCAATTTTGAAGTAATAACCATGTATGTAAAGTGTGGGTCGTTATACCTACTTGATGATATATCGAGACAAAGGGATTAAATTACTCAGTAAGCGTTCGTATGAGGTGATACGTCAATGCGGCATCAACTTATTTCTCTTGGGTGCCTTGACCCGTTGCTAGACAGTAATCTTGGACTTTAGGCAAACTCGCCTAATGCCAACGAGAAAGAGGCCTAGAGGTTCACACACTAAGTGTATTCAATTATCTCAAGTAGAATAAAGATTATTCCCGTACATGTTTAATAATTATTCAAGGAAACCTAAATCGTTTTAATGATGGAGGAAGAAGGAAATGAAAAACAAGATATACACGTCATGTATTAAAGATTACACGCCGTGTAGTTTTTCATGGGAAACAAGTACACGCCCTGTATTATAATTACACGCCATGTAATTTTCTTTATGGAAAGGAAATGAATAAATGAAAACAAGATATACACGCCGTGTACATTGAATTTACACGCCGTGTAGTTTTCAATGAAAAACAAGTACACGCTATGTATTTATTAATACACGCCGTGTAGTTTTTCCAGTCGGGATTTTGAGGATATAATATTATTTTAAATGATATTTATTATAATCAGCATGGGTGCATGTCAAGGAATTAATTATTCAACATGGGGGTTTTAAATAAGAGTCAATGAAATAAATAAAATGTGTAACGCGTTTATTTATTGTCATAACTCTACAACCTCAAACCTGATTATAAATATCCTCACAACCCCAACTCTTTTCTGACACACAAGAGAATCGTTCTGCACAAAAACATTGGAGAATTCTTTCAAGGATGAAAGAACCTCTTCCTCCAAGAACTCTCTCAAGACCAAGATAGATCCTCTTCCATCAGATCAAGATGATCTAAGGCAAACAACACAAGCAAAGGATTCTCCATGCTAGCTCCCAGAGACTCCTTTGGCGACGTCCTGAGATACGAGGTACACGTGTGGATCACCGCTAGAGGAAGTCTACACTTGGCTTCTGCGATGCAACGATGAATCACATTGGAACGTCATCAAGAACATCAACGAAGAAAGAACACCCAAAAGGTATTTCTTTTCAATTGATTAAATTAATTATAATCAACTTGTAACGATCCTTGTTTGTGGTTCCGGGACAAACCTTCTTCTTTGTCTTTTTTTGTGATTCGATCCGTGGAGACTGGAGTTTATCGTCGTATTGATCCCGGATTGATCATTGCTAATGACAAAAAGGCAAATGGGCACATCCACCCACGCGCTTCTGCTGCGCCTGGAACCTTTATCCTTGACCCCATTCAAATCTCGTTCAACTCCCCCCTCTCATCGCCTCCCATTCTTCTGTATCCACGTCTCGTCCTCCTTTTCTCCTATAGTCGCCTCTCATTCTCCTATAGCCACCCCCGCCTCGCCTCTCGTTTTCCTGTATCCCACCTCCACCTCCTAGTCACCCCCACCTCACCTCCCGTTCTCTTATAGCAGCCTCCCACCCACATCATGTCCTCCCATAGCCGCCCCTAGCCTCCCTCGCCCCTCCCTCTTGTAGATTCCCCCCGCCTCCCAATTCTCCCATTCTCTTGTAGCCCCACCCCCCTCCCCCCATTCAATTCCCCCCACCATCTTCATCGTGGCCCCGCGCCTCCCCCCTCCAAGTCAATTATTTATGCGGCTCCCTTGTAAAATATTATCCAGGTGGGTTTCGAACTTAGGAGCTATAAGTTAACACCTAACACCTCCATCATTATGTCAATTACAATTATGTTAATGAAAGTACACATTGTTATATATATATATATATATATTATAAAGGTTATTTAAATAAATAATATTTGAATACGTATAAATATATAACATATATATATATATTTTTATAGATTGATATTTAATTTTTTATATTATGTACTTATATATTTATATTATATTAAATTTATATTATATTCAATTTATAAATTCATATAAACTACATATTTTATATGTGTTCACATAGATTTGAGTAAATATATTTTATAATTCTATTTATGTTATGTATATACACATATATTTATATATTTATGTAAATTATTTATATAATTAAATACATATTTATAAATTATGTACATTCTTATAATATATATATATATAAGTATTTATTTAATATATTTATATAATATATTTAAAAATATATTTATATAATTTATTTCAAAGCATATTTTTATTATTATGGGCATTAATATATATTTATTTGTATAAATTGTATAACACTATATATAATTAATGTATAATTAATATTTTATGAAATAAAATTTATAAAAATATTTATGTTATATAGAATTAATATTATATTAAATAAAATTTATTCAAACATTTTATATGAAATACAATTTATTCATACATTTATATAATGTTATGTGAAATACAATTTTATATTATAAATAATTAATATGTATATTATATATATTTAATATTATATGAAATAAAATTTATACAAATATTTATATAATTTATTTCAATACATATATTTAATATTATCCACAATAATATATATTTATTTAAATAAATATACTTGTATAATATTATATACAATATGTATGTATTTTAATAAATATAATAATCTAATATTGTGTACATTAATATATATTTATTTGTATAAATTACATATCATATAATATTAAATATATAACATATAAAATCATAAACATGTTATTTAAAGTTTTATTTATTATTATAATAATATAAATTATAAAAACTACAAGATTGAGTTTTTCTATGATATATTTTTTAAATAAAATATATTTCTGTATATATTTATATAATATTTTTATGATTTTATATTATATATAATTAATATTATATGAAATTCAATTTATACAAATATATATATAAATATATAAATGTACATAAAATTATACAATTATATTTATGTATACATATAAATTCAATTAAATACATTCACATAATTAGAAATATATAATATAATTAAATGATATATATATATATATATATATATATATATATATATATATATATTTACTAAATTAATTTATAATTTATATGATATACTTAAATATATATGAAATAATTATATAATATATAAAAATTTGTATATAATAAAATATTTATAATATAATATATATAATATAATATATATTTAATTTATTTTTATTTTGTCTATATTATATTTATTTGTATACATAATATAATATAAATGTATTATACATAAATATACAATAAAAATGTATTTAATATAATATAAGTATAATTTAAGTCATAATATAAATGTATATTATTTATAAAATCATAAATAAATTTTATATATTTGAATAAATATATTTATAATTACATTTATATTATGTTTACCAATATTTATATGTATATACATTTTTGTTTATATGTATACGTATTTATTTAAAGTATCTATATAGTATCTTTATATATATGTTTATAATGCATTTATATACATTTATATAATTTCTTTAAGTTATACACACACACACACACACACACACACACACACACACTATTTCGCCTCTAAGGTGGTCCATTCGGGGTGATAACAGAATGGTCTGACGAGAATCAACACCCATCTATTTTTTATGGAGATGGTTTCATGTCAAATTAACCATTTCTTTTGTTCTGACCTGTTCTACATCATTGGCCTTTAAAGGAGGGTTGGATTAACCCTGCAAGGACTGGGCAGTTTATCCCTTCTGTGTTGTGAGGGAGACTCTATAGTCAGATGGTCCCAGCGGGCGATTTCATGGGGTCAAGTACTTGTGCAATCGGTCCTCCTTAGATATAACTACCACATATGGTCTCCGACATGATTATTCTTGAAGCCAAAACACCCAATGACCCTAATATCCATGATTCATGGACCTGCTTTCCAAAAGAAGATGCTCGTTGGACCATGATTTGGACAACGACACTTAAGGACTCCATTGGTCGAGAGGATGGGAAGTAAGGCTGGTCGCACCCTTTAGGGGGGTATTATTGCCTATTCTGGGACTCACTTATAGATTTAATCCATGTTAATATGTTCGTGAATCCTTGGTTCATTCCCAAATAGTGTGTCCACAGGCTACCCTTGGTTTATAGGATCATCATATGGATTTGATTCTATGAAGGTAATGCTGACTTAAGCCATACAGTAAGGTGCTCTGGAGTTTAACATCATTCAGGGGGATGTTAGGTGACTCGATGTTGGAGTAAGACCCATAATATGGGCTTTCTACATATCCTCGGGAGAGGAATTAGAGCCCACGTTGTTCAAATTAGTAGGGGATTACACATGGAAGATTCCCATTTAGGGGGAAATTATTGGTTAGACCCTTTTGGAAGGGAACCCTTTTGAGTTTGGGCCTTCAAAAAAAACTACATATCCTGGTTTGATCAGGAATCAGAGTTATCATAATTTGGAATGGCGTGGATGTTATAATCATCACAAATCTCTAAGCCCATGTTAGTCATGGTCGGTGTGAGAAACAATAAGATGTGAGAGATCCAACCAACCACACACTTCCTCTTCTGTTAATGGGAGAGGGTGGGCCTATGGCGGAAGAGACTGCGGTGATGGTGGGAAAGGGCGCAGAGTGATGAACCTTTCAATGTGGGATGTCATTGGAGGTCATGCGGCTTGTCCTTCAGAGGATTGGGGACCTACCTCGGTGGGAGTGCCCTAGAACGCATTCTAGGAAAGGGGAGGAGTGTCGTCCTCATCATAAGGGGAATTGAAAATAACCCCTTCGACTGATCACCATTCCTAGTTGAATGGAAAATCAAGTGATCACCCTTAATCCCTAGAACGGGGAGGTTCATGTCGGCATCCCAAGGTCGGACTCCGGGTTACCATGGGAATTTAGACTTACATGCATTCCTAGAGTCTGAACCTTTGTGGGGAGATCCTTCATGACTCTACTTACCATGTGTATGTAGACTCAAAGGGGTACGTTGATGCACCCGATGATCTGATCATACGGGTCTGGTGGATTTGGAGGAGGCTTTGACCAAATGTTGAGGGACTGGTTCGCAGAGGGGTTATGGAGGACTAGATGGCAATAGAGGGGAAAGGTCGGAACCAGAGGGAATAATACATGAAAACACCTCATTATTCATAATGTTTTCTTATGCGAGATGGGGGAAGCTCTGTATACCATGATGGTATGTGGGCATAGGGGCCATCCGCATACTGAAGTAGTATGCGGGCATGGGCATGGACCACCACGCACCACAACGGTGCATGGTTCTGGAAACAGTATTTCATGCCGATTTGGGCTCCATCTTCATACTAATGCAGTATGTGGCACTGAGTTAAACCCATGTACTGATACACTACGTGGAACACCATACTGAAGGAGGCTCCGGGGGATGATCGCTCATGGGGAGTTCATCCGCAAGAAATATATGGTTCACGATTTCATCAATTAGGTTCACGATCCTATTGTTCTTATTAAGTTCCTTCTTTTTTATGGTTCACGGATGGTTGTACCTGCGGGAGCGTGGTTCGCAATTCGGGCATTGCCGATGATTCAAGACTGAAGTCAAAATTTTCTCCAAATTCTTTCTTCCAACCTCTGGGGTCCCCTTGGTGATTTCTTCGTCTGTCCTCTCTCAATTATTTATGTTCTCCTTTTATAGATCATTGGAGGAAATCGTATCTATGGGCATACAACACCATCTGTGGAATCCCATGAAGAGGTATCTTGACCCGTGGAAGACTCGGTCAATTAGGATTTGTGGGGACTGCAGTTCACGAGTCAAGGTTCACGAAACCCTGCTTTTTTCCTTTGTCCGCAAACTGTTGAGTTCACGGGATGGTACAGATCCAACCTTCATGTGCTTGATTCTTTCAGTGATGCAGTTTGTGGATGTCTGGATTCACAAGCCATCGCTCTGCGGGCCAGCGCCTCGTGGGTCTCTTCGCGTACCGGTGGGTTGCAGTTCATGTGGTCTGCGAACCCTTCCCAGTGATGGTACACGAGCCACTCAAAATATTTTGAAAACATGAATTCCTTCAAGTTTCTTCCTAATTTTTTAACTCAATTTAAGTCCATTTTCTTTACTAGGCTTTTAGGAATACTTGCTTCCTTCTGCAAAGTGATCATGGGAGTATTTTCTTCGCTTGGAGAAATTTTTAGGACCCTACACACACACACATGCACACATATATATTATAAAATTTGAATTTATATGAGATTTATTTTAAAACATAAATAAAAATTTATAGGGGGATAAAAAACCCCTCTAATAAAACTGATTAGTGGTGGTTCATAAACCCCCTCTAATGTTATAAATTACAGGGGGTTCACAACCCCCTCTAATTTCTTAAATTAGAGGGTTTCAAAAACCCCTATAATATCATATATTAGAGGGGGTTCACAACCCCCTCTAATTTCATATATTCAAATAGGTTTAAAACCCCCTCTAATATAAGCGATTAACGATATTTTATGAATCCCCTATAATTTAAGATATTAGAGGGGGTTGTGAACCCCCACTATTTCCTTTAAAAAACAATTTCCATGTTATATATATATACCTTTTAATATCCAAATGAATTATATATGTATGTGTTTATATATAGTGTCTCTAAAATCCAAACTAACATATATGACCACTAATTATTAAATTAGTGTTGGTTTTGACACAACTGCATCTAAAATCCAACCAAATATTATAATGAAAAATGATAAAAAAAATTATAAGGGTTTGTAAACCCCCTATAAATTCAATAATTAGAGGGGGTTGTGCATAACCCCTTCTAAAAAACTGCTTCTAATCTTCTATTCTTTTTATAGTGAATGATTCATATTTCACTAAGATCTAGGCCTCCTTATCATTTCTCCAATCACTTTACTATTTAGAAATTTCAACATCCTAATCATGTCCTATATGATTCTTAGATAGTAAAATGGACAACTCTTTTTTCCAATCCACCAAGTGGATAAACCTAACTCTATTCTTATAGTAATATAATCCCTGTAGGGTTTCCTGACTATGTGTAACCCAAAGGAAATTAAAATAATAGGAACATATTACAATTAGGGTCACTCATTACTTTCTTAACTTATATAAGATAATCTATTGGTATTCAACTTTAGCATGACCAACCCAATTGGACGATCAAGTTCTTGACAAGTTCCACTTTAGAAGAAATGTAACACTTGGTATTTGGAAGGGGATTTAATCACATTATCTCATGTAAATTTATTCCCTTTATGTATGAATTCATTTAACAATTTAATTTGGAATAATATTCCTTACACCAAACTAATATGTTCAATATATATTTATGTGTAACTCTTTACATGACCCAATTTTTGTGTTACTCACCCAAAAATAGAATACGAACATATTTACACATATCAAAATGCATCTAATGTATAAGGTGCATCAAATTTTCATGTAAAGGTTCAGAAATATATGAGATTAAAAATATTTGTATGGGTAATCTCAAAGCCACAAATAGCCATCCCATGCATTTCTAGAACAAAACATAAGCCTCTAGTCCAATGGTAATTATGACCCAAAGTCCCTTTACCTATGGATACTTTACTCAAGTTAGAATCCAATTCATCATAACTCTAAAAACTGATGTGTATAAACTATATTAAACAACTAAATTCAATCTAATAACTTTAACAACAAACCAAGCTCAAGGTAGATGAAAACTAAATCTTATGTATTCACACATATAATGTAACACAAGGCTTGAAAATTTATAAGAAGAAATTTAATAACTTAAAATAAATCATACACTTATTAAAAATATATAAACAATTTAAATTAATGAATAATAAACAAGGGAATAACTTTTAAATAAATAAACACATCATAAATTTAAACATGTGATAATATTTTATGAACAAATCATAAAAATAGCTAAGTATAAACACTTTATGTTTTTATCTTGTTTCTTATGAAAATTCCATAATTTGGAATATAAACTCTTTATATTCATTTCATAATATGAAACCCATCATATTATACACTATATGACATTTCTCTTTAAATATACTATATTTTAGGAATTATAAACAGTTTTATAATTAAATATCTATTGTATAAACTATTTAAATAATCTAAATATCACATGCTTAACATTATTTAAATCTTGATCAAATAAATCATCAGTCCTATTTTTGATAAATTTTAAAAAAATCCCAAAAAAGGATTTAATTTAAGCAATTCAAATTAATTAATTATGAATTATTTTTGATTATAAATATAAACACTTTATATTTTTTTATTACTTTATAATTTATAAAATCTATATAAATTACTCCTATGATTACAAAATAAAAACATTATTTATAATTCATAATGAATGCCACATAATTTTGATAAAAGATATTTTTAATATTAATATTTAATATTAATAAATATTTAATAATAAATGTTTCATAAACATTTATTAATTAATTAAAAACTCTTTACAAATTATTTAATTTATAAACCATTTTTAAATTTAGTAATATACCTAAATTATATTTTTTTTCATTATTAATAAAATATTTATAATAATAATATTCAATTCATAATTTAATTTTATGAAAAATAAAATTTTATACATCTGTCGTATTTTATGATCCAGTGGGAGTTTTAAAATACAACTGATATGATAGTAGTTTCCACACTATATATCATACTCTATAAAATATAGTCTTATATTTAAATATGATAGACCTAATACGTATGGTTTTCCTATCTATCATATGCTATGATTGATATTTCTATCATTAAATATGATCTAACTTATATATAAGGTTTTAACCAAATCATATTTTATGATATAATTATTTATTATATTAGTGATACAATGATTTTATTTTCAATGGAAATCATATTTTACGATAGGTAGAATTCATACATTATAACCAGCACAAATTCAAATAATTTAATTGTGTTGTAGGTTATGATATCTTGTATCATATGCTGTGATATAGAATATGTAGAAAAAACACCCAATTGTATTTTATTACTGGAAATTGATATGCATTATGACTTCGAATACTTCATTTCATCACATGATTTCAGATCTAAAAACATGTAAATTTTGATACCATGGCTAGGATTTTTATGGGCCTAATAACACATTTTAGAACAAGTGAAATCTAGTAACAATACCAAACCAAGATTTCCATTCTTATAATAAATGAAAACATGTATTCAGTAAATAAATAACTGAAAATTACTGGTTTTTACCTTATATTGAAGATCCACATCATGCCTCCATTACCATTGAACACCTTTGAATGGGATTGATTAAGATCATTGGAGTGGAAATCGAAGGATGTTCCACCTATGAAGGTATCCATGGGCTGACCAGATCACTCTCCATGCTTATTGGTCAGAATAAACATGAAGACACAAGAGGGGAGAATTGTGTCCTTTCAAAAACACTTGTATAAATTAAAATTAATCCCCCTTTGAAATTTATAAATAAATACTATTCTATTTTCTTCAAGAAGATTAAGTAGTGGAATAATAAAGAAAATATCACAGTAATTTTTGTAGCGGTTTGGGGCACCAAGATCACCTAGTCCACTCCACCAATGGTTTGTTTATGAGCCTAGTGATTTTCACTAAACAATTACTTTTTTCAGGGACATCAACAACTAAGTACAGGTAGTTTACACCTTACAGAAAGACTTTTGTAGGGACTTCAGGTTTTTAAAAGGAACCTTACAAACACATCTTAGTACGATATGCTAACACTCTAAAAGAAAAGAGAAAAGGATTTTTAAAAATGGGTTCATCACACAGTTGTCTCTACAACTAAAAATATAATTGATCTTCATAGAAATATAGAAAACACTTCACAGTATAGTCCTTCTGAAGAAACTTTGAGTTACTATAGAAAATTATCAGAAATTATAGTAGTATAAAAACTAACTTCTTGGTACTAGGATGAATACATAGTATAAGAATACAACAAGTATTTATCATCAGTGCAGTCCTATGAAATAACTTCCATGAACTATATAGGATTAATATGAATATATAGTAGTGATAAAATAAATAATTTCAGAATATCTTGATGAAATTATATAGATATTCAGCTTGTGAAACTTCAGATAAATAATAAGTTTTTCAAAACAATTCAACTATTAAATCTCCACTCTAAAGAAGATAAATCCATTGATAATAAATAAGAAGTATAATTTTATTCAGGTCAATAAGATTCAAAAATATCACTAAATAAATTGTGATATTCAGAATGCTCAGTGTGTTTCAACATAGTTTTTATCTATGTATGGAATCTTTAAAACTTTGGTACATAACGTACTTTTGTTTCCAAATGTTGGGTTAATAAAACATATGTCAGATACTCAAACATAGGGTTCTTCACAAAAGTTCGATTCTCAATCCTAACATTTACATAAAAAGTAAGATTACAAAAGTAACACTCTTTATCAAAAGTTAGGTTCCCAAACCTTATGTTCACATTAAATGTAGGGTTCTGAATAGTGATTCTAAACTTCTTTAAAATGTGAAAAATCCTTAGAAAATAAAACTTCAGCCAAAATATAACTAAATTACTTCCAAAATTCTAGGGAAATACATAAATATTTCAATAAATAAAATCCTAAAATTTAGTTAAAGAAACTTCATCAGTAAAACAAATGAGGGTATTTGTGATTATCAAAAATAATGAGATATTAATGAAATTATTATATCAACATTCATATTCCCAAAAATCAACCCCTTTTGATGGTTACAAAACCCATATAAATATAAACAAAAAATATATACGTTTTAATTTTAATCAAAAAATATGGATTTATTACATCAAATAAATAATAGAATTTATTTATCCATATTTATCACCCTTTTGTGAAATCAAAAAAAAGTAAGAAATGGAGTAAATAACATTCAATGTATCACAAAACTATTGGTGAACATAATGTTAATCCAAAAATAAATTCATCCTAAAAAATGAATGGGTTCAAAAACATAAAACTATAGTAACCAGTGCATAAAGAAAACATAAAATAAGAAAAAATTATTTTATAAATTTTCCCATATTATAATGAAGTTTTTATCAAGTTTTTAATAGGAAAAGGGACAGGGTGAGAAGAAGGTACATGTTTAGGATCATAAGAGTAAGATTATGTGGTTATATAATCTATGAAAATCTGATGCACTTCCTTCAGTTCCACTATCAATAGCTTGAAATTATCATTCATTGGCCCAGCTCATTTATTAATCCAAAACCTTTACTCCTGGAACACCCTTAGTGCCTCCACCAAATTTAATTTTAAAAAATTATGAATAGTCTCAGAAGACTAAACATATTTTCTCATCATGTCACCAAAATGGTTGACCAAAACTCAAACTCATGGTTCTGAAAAATTTAACTTTTTAACATGACCTTTTTAATTATCTAACAAAGTGTGCATGGGAACACTGTCACATTATAGGCTTTGAGTCATTTTATCCATAACAAAAATATCATCTAATAGCTTCTCTATTCTCCTCAATACATATATAGACCCCCATGTACTAGAATTAAAAGCTCTACCTTTAATGGAATTGGATTTTACATATTCAAACTTACTAGAAAATAAATAAAATCACCAAAATTTTATTTTGAAATAACTTCACTTTTTATCTTTCCAACCTCATCATCTATATCTTTCTTAAAAGTATCAAAAAATTTATTTCATATTGAAATTTACTTCATAATTTGATACTAATCATGGAGAGATTCAAATTCGATTTTGGAGAAAAATAACTTTTCAACTCATCATAAGACTTATGAGAATTATCATGTTCTTATTTCAACTTTATAGCTTCATCCTTTAACTAATTAAATTTGGAAACCATACCCAATGTAAAATAATATGTACTATCCTCAAAATTTAACACATCATCACCATTTGATGAAGCCTGCTGAGTCCTTACAAAAGGATATATGACTTCAACCAAATAAAGTGACTAGACTTCCAACTCTTCAAAAAAGTGATAAGATAACTCACTAAGAACCTATGTAGATTCACTAGATTATTCAACTATCATTTTTAAGGACCATTTAATAAAATAAACTGACAGATCCTTGATCATTTTAGTTGTTTCAGCAATTATAGAACTACTATGCTCACCATAATGAGCTTAATTTATAATAAGTTTGTCAACTTGAGCAGCATTATTATATATTTATTAATGAAAAAATACAACAGTAGCTCCTCAACCTTTTCTACACCAAAAAAAGGTTGACCCACTTCTTCAACCATTGAAACTACAGCTTTCTCAATGGGATTTTCTCTTTCTATAGGCCTATAAACAAGTAAAACTCCACTATCTATCTTAGGATAAGGATCTTGAAAATTTCTTGGAAACTAAAGAAATTCCCCTATCCTATCAAGGATAATCTCATCAACAATTTTCCTTCTTTGAGTACTTTAAAGGATATTGGAAGCACTAATAGAAGAATATTATAGGCCTCCAACCACTTGAGAAAAAATAATATCTCCCTCTACACAAGATTCCTCAATATCTTCACCACCAATCCTAGAATAGTATATTGAATTTAATCTTATGTTCTCACCCTTAACATGAAATCCTGGAATTTCTTCCTCTTCAACACCAACAAGCATCAGCTTACACTTGGTTATACTTCATAAAAATATAAACTTCCTTAATGTGTCAACATAAAAGATGTTGTTGTAGTGACATCTCAAACCAATTCCTATGTCACCAACCATCCCTATATTTTATAGAACAAGACCTATCATCCTTACTAGGGGTAGAATGATATTCATGCATCCTTATAGCTATAATGATATATATACCTCAACATATACCTACTGAGGTTGTGTTTGATGTCACTCAACATTATAAATATAATGTACATGTCTCTAACTCATCTATCATTGGAACTATAGCAGTTTGAATAAACTTAACCAATAATTTATTATCATCCTCCAAATCCATCATGATTAACTTCCTAATTTTATAGGTTCTAAAGGAAAATTCATAACATACTCAAACTTTTGAACATTATCCCAATTAATCTTAAACAAAAATGAAAATTTCCTTCATGGGTTCTTTTGAAAATCTGAGTCATATCCATCAAATAAACAAAAAATTCCTTATTGTTCACCTTCAATGAGATGACATTTTAGTGTCTCCAAAACTAACTATTAATTTTGATAAAATTATTTTAACTCTTTATTAAATACATACTCTGTATTTTCACCATTGAACATCTATTCCCGAACTTAGAAACTCATCACTTAAACAAAAAATTCTTCTGAATAATCCAATAAAAATCAATAACCTTCCCTTACAACACTTTTTTTTGAACTATAGGTACTCTACCTCTTCGTTCCACCCATACCAGCTTCATCGGTTCTTTTCAACATTTTTTTGTAAGAATCAGAAGGTTTTTTATTCAAAAAATAGGTTTCAAGAGATATTGAGAGATTAGGAGATCAAAATGGTACATGTTCAAAAATAGAAGAGATTTAAAATCTAAATATGATGGTTTTCAAGCGACATTTAGATGTTTTTTATCCAATTTTATAGTGTAATAATTTAGGATTTTTAAAATGAATTGAAAATTTCTAAAAATAAAATATGAAAATAGAATTTTAAATTAATAAATTTAATAACTAAATAATCTACAGAAATAAATAAAAATTTAAAACCAATAACATAAATAAAACAAATTAACAAAATAAAAAAAACATTAATCAATAAAATTAAAATCATTACTTGAAATTAAATAAATATAACTCCCTTTTAATAAAATCAAAACTTTCAGTGGGAAGTAGTTTGGTAAAAATATCAGAAAGTTGATACTCAATATTAATAAATTCTAAATTTATATCCCCTTTAGGTACATAATCTCTTGGAAAATGATGTCTTAGATCAATATTATTAGTCCTAGAATGACTCAAAATATTTTTAGAATTGTTAATAGCACTATTATTATCACATAAAATAGGAATATGATTAAAAATAAGTATAGAGTCTAAAAGTGTGGGTTTCATCTACAACACCTATGCATAGAAACCACAAGAAGATATATATTCTACCTCAGTTTTTGAAAATGAAATTGAATGTTTCTTTTTACTGGACCATGAAACCAGGGACTTTTCTAAAAAGTTACAAGTACATGAGGTTCTTTTTTATATAATCTAAACCCTAAAAAATCATCATCTAAATATGAAATTAAATCAAAACAATAAGTTTTTGAATAAATAAAAGATATAAAAAAAGTTACTTTTAAATATCTAAAAATCATTTTAACAGAAGTAAGATGGGGTTATTTTATTTTAGAATGAAATATTTCACAAATAAAAACAAAAAACATGATATATGGCCTACTAGTAGTAAGATATAGAAAACTACCTATCATACCTCTATAAAATTAATTGTCAATTAGCTTTACAGCCTCATCCAAATGAAATTTTGCATGAGTACACATGGGAGTTGACTAAGATTTGCTATTTTCAAGTTCAAAATTTTTCAATAAATAATTAATTTGTTTCCTTTAATTTAAAAAATTTCCAAAAAAAATTTGTTAAGTTTAAAATCCAAGAAGGAAATTTATTTCTCCCATCATACTCATTTTAAATTCATTTTCCTAAGTTTTCAAAAAAATATTACAATGATTTTGATTATTTGACCTAAAAATAACATCATTTATATATATTTGAACTAATAAAATAGCATAAGAATAGTTTTACTTAAAAAGTGTAGGATAACATAATCCAACTGAAACCCCATTTTTCAAAATAAAAGAATCAATATTTTATACCAATCCCTTGTTTATTATTTAAGGTCATAAAGAGCTTTAGAAAGTTTAAAAATAGAATTTTTTAGATAAGGTTTTTTAAAATTTAAAGGTTGTTAAACATAAAAATCCACAATAAAATAACCATTTAAAAATGAATATTTGATATCAATCTGGTATGCTTTAAAGTTCATATGAGATTCATAGGCTAAAAGGTTTCTAATGTCTTCAACCCTAGAAAACAGGGAAAAGGTTTCCTCGTATTCTCTCCATTATTCCTAGTTGTATCCATTAGCAACTATCCTATATTTATTCCTAGTAATTATTCCTTGATAGTCTTACTTATTTATAAAGACCCATTTAGTTCTGATCACTGTATAGTTAAAGGTCATGTTAAAATAATTCCAAAATTTCATTCCTATTAAAATGGTTTAGTTATTCTTGTATAGCTAACATCCAAAATTTATCTTCCAAGGATTCATAAATAGTATTAAGTCCAAAATAGGATAGGAAAGAAGAGAACTAAACTAGGTTTTCTATACTTTTCTTGATCCTGACTCTTATATTTGGGTATCCTGTAACAATCTCTAAAGGGTGGTCCTTTAAGATTCTAGGCTATCTAGGTAAAACACTTTCAAGTTCCATAGTTTCATGTTCTCCAAAACTAGATTGATTCTAATCATATTCTAATTTACTTTTAAAAATATCTTTAGAATAATCTAGTTTCAATTTATTCAAAGAATCAGTGATTTTATCTATTTCATTTTTGTTGTGATATAATTGATCACATTCATAAAAATTCACATGAACTGATTATTAATTATCCTTGACTTTTTATTAAACACTCTATTTGATTTAGAAGTAGGAGAATATCAAATAAAATTTCCTTCATTGTATTTTGGATCAAATTTACCAGGGTTTACTTAATGTTAAAGATACACACCATAAATTTAAAAACATTAAAGTATCCATATTTAGGTTTTGTGTTATTTCATAACTCATAGGGTGTATTTTTAATTAATTGCCTTATTAAAACTATATTCATGATATGGAAAGTTGTATTAACAAATTATTCTTAAAAATAAGTAGGAAGACTATATTTATTTAATATAGTTCTTAAAATTTCTTGAATTTTCCTATTTATTTTTTCTATAATTACATTATTTTGAGGTTTTCTTAGAGGTATAAAAATTATTTTTAATACCAATATTTGAGGAAAAAGAATTAAATTCATGATTCTAAAACTCTTCTCCATGATAACTTCTCAATGGAATTATTTTTGAATTTTTTTCATTTTGAAAAATACTACAAAAACTCACAAAAATAGATAAAGATCCACTTTTAAAATTTAACTAATAAATCCATGTAAATATTGTAAAATCATAAATAAAAAACAAATAATCTTCCATCTAAGATTTCTACTCTTGAAGGTCCAAACAGTTCCATATGGATGAGTTCTGAAGGTTTAGATGTAGTCACCTGGTTAATAGATATGACTTATACTTCTTACCTATTTGGAATGCATAACAAAGTATATTTTTTTCAAACGTAAGATAGGTAAGATCTGAAACTAAACATTTCTTAGATAAATTAGATAGGTAAAATATATTTCAATGACAAGGTCTCTTATTCCATATCTAGGATTCGCTTATTTCAGCATTTAAATAATTCAATTTCTATTCACATGAGGAACTAAAGTCCAAAGTATAAATTTTTTCAGTTATAGGTGCTCTAAACTTAATTTTTTTGTATTTAAATATAGAAAAATCATTTTTAGAAGAATAAATAAAAAATCATCATCATAGAGTTGAGAAATTATTATTATATTTTGATTTATCCCTTGAACACAGAGAACTTTGTTGATCAGGATTTTTTTTGTATATCCAACTGAACCAACACCAATGATCTGACCATTAACATTGTAACTAAAGGTGACTAATCCTCTATCTAATTTTAGCATTTTAAGTAAATTTTAAAATTCTCCACTCATGTTCCTTGAACATACACTATGCATATACTATATTGCACTTCAATCCCTATGTATTTTCACATACAAAAACATCAAATAAAATCCTATTTTGATACCCAAATTATCTTGGATCCTTCAGTATTAGTGAGTAATAAATTTGGAAACCAAATATGTTTAAAACTATAAGATTCAATATTAGATAAGTATATTAAAATATAATACTTTTTAACACTATTTATATGTTGATTTTTATGAAACAATTATTAACATAGTTTCCTCAAATACTGTAGCAAAAAAATGTAACCCTAGACATGTTGTGATTCTTTGTACTTAGTACACAATAGTTTCTTTACAGCTTAGGCTTTTTACAATTACTTCCAAAACTGTATCCTTTTTTTCTATAAAAATTATATCCAAGAATATTTTTTAAATACTATTCACCATTACTAAATATGCTAGCAACACATTTAAAGGATTATACTTCATCCTCTAACTCTTTAATTAAATATTCATGCACAGTGAATCTTGAAGCATATTTCTTAAATTTTTCTTTTAATTCTAGGTGTTTTTTAACATGATAACTTTTTTACTTAAGATATAATTATGAATATTCTTTAAATATTTATTCATTTTTAGTATGGATTCATATATTTCTTTAATAGTTGAATATTATTTATCTAATTTACCATTTGATCATATTTCAAAATCAAAATAAGGGGAGTAGTAATGGTGTACCTCTTAAATATAATTTATATATAACTTTTATCATTTATACTCTTGTTTATAATATATTTATATTTTAATTATATAATTTACAATATACATGTATTTATTCATATTAAAATTTATATATTTATATTTGGGTTATATAATTTCTAATATACAAATATATTTATAATTATATGTTTTTATGTGTTTATATATATATATATATATATATATATATATATATATATTGGCACATGCATATAAATATAAATAAATAAATAAATACATTGAACATATAGTTCATATTTAAATTTATTATTTATTTGAATTGATTTTATATGATTTGTATACATATATATTTAAAAAATAAATATATTTATAATTATGTGTGTGTGTTTACGTAACTATATAAATATGATTATATATAAATAAATATGCGCATATATTAAAACAATAATATACAAATAACATTTATACTTAAAAAGATGTTTCATATTAAAAGAAAAAATGAGTATCAACAGTATTTTTATAATATATATATATATTTAACAAATTTAGATTAAAAAATGAAAATATTCAATAATATATTTAAATTGATTAAAAATATATGGGTAAATTTATTTTATTTAAAAGTTATTTAGATTATTATATAAATATATAAATGACCCCACTAGGTCGCAGCCTAGTGGATGCGTCTTTGTGGGGTCTCGGTGAGGTCTATGGTAAGAGTCTCCCTGAGTACATTGTATGCATAATAGATTTTATTTATTATTTTAAATTACTCCTCCCAAAACAAGTTTAAATATATAAATCAACATATATTTATTTAATTATATTTATATATAATATATGTAAATAAATATAAATATATATATATTAACATAACCATTAAAGAATATCCTTTATATGAGCTTAAAAGATCTTGTGTGTGTGTGTTTAATTTTGTATATATGTATGTATATGTGTGTGTGTGTGTGTTTGAGTGAGTGTGAATGAGTATGTATGTTTGTTTGTTTGTATCTGTATATATGTGTATCTATTTGTATATGTATGTGTATGAATGTGTATGTATGTGTGTGTATGTGTATGAATGTTCATGAGTATGTATGTATGTGTATGTCTGTATATGCATGTGTATGCATGTGTAGATGTGTATATGTGTGTGGGTGTACGCACGCGTTTGTATGTGTATGTGTATGTGTATGTGTATGTGTATGTGTATGTGTAGGTGTATGTGTATGTGTATGTGTATGTGTATGTGTATGTGTATGTGTATGTGTTTGTGTATGTGTATGTGTAAGTGTACGTGTATGTGTATGTGTACGTGTACGTGTACGTGTATGTGTATGTGTATGTGTATGTGTATGTGTATGTGTATGTGTATGTGTATGTGTATGTGTATGTGTATGTGTATGTGTATGTGTATGTGTATGTGTATGTGTTTGTGTATGTGTTTGTGTATGTGTATGTGTATGTGTATGTGTATGTGTATGTGTATGTGTATAGGTATGTATGTGTATGCATGTGTATCTGTATATATTTACGTGCGTGTGTGTGTATGTATGTGTATGTGTATGTTTATATGTATTTGTGTAGCTGGATACACACATGAATCTGTTGGTACACCTATATATCACACACACACACATAAAAAAAATTATACATTCAGGTAATAATAATTTTTTAAATTATAATTAAAAAAATAAAAAAAAATTGTTAATTAATTATATTTGTTACATACAACAAATACAATATATGTATCTATATTGTTAATTAGTAAAATTAATATATCTATATATTAGCAATAGTATATCTATATAAATAAATATATTAAAATTATTAATTTTAATATTATAGTTTTATAGTTATTAATATAATTTGAAAAATAGTTGTCCATAAAATTGCTATTCTTTTCATTTGTTAATACTGTTATTACAATATAAATACATTTAATGGTACATTTATTAATAAAACTTTTTTTATAATATTAATATATTTATTATATTATTAATATATTTATCATAATATCATCATATTAATCTATATTTATAATAATAATACATTTATCGTGCTATTAAATCATTCAGTTATAATATTTTGTAATTTATCCATTTTTAATATTTATTGATTTTATTATAAAGTAATTTTCTTAATTCATAACAAGATGACGCATGAAGGCCCCTTTCATGGAAAAGGAAAACTACATGAGGGGAAGTGGATCAAGTACAAAGATAAATATTTAATACTAATTATAATTTATTATAATACTAATAATTTTATTATTGAAACATTACATAAAATATTAATACATTTATTATAATATTAACATTAAATTTATCATACTATTAATACATTTATTAATAATTATTTTTAATATTAATTTTTATATAATTTCTAATTTATTTAAATTTTAAATGTATTCTTATTTTTATAATCATAATACATTTATTTTAGTAATTATAATAATACATTTATCATTGTATTGATACACTTACAAATACATTTAAAAATACATTTATTACCATATTAATAAATATATTATTATATTAATACATTTATTATAAAACAAATTCATTTACAAATAAAATTAATGAATTTATTATAGTCTTAATAAATTTATTTAAATATGAATAATACATTTATCATAATATTAATGCATTTATTAATAAATCATTTATTATAATATTAATAAATTTATTATAATATTAATACAATTTTATAATATCGTAATAATATTAGATTCTTTATAATGTTATTGCATTTAACATAATATTATCAAATTTATTTTAAATATGTTTTTGTCTATTCATTTTATTATAAAATGATTTTTAAATTTTTAAAATTTATTATAATATTAATACATTTATTCATCATATTTATTATTATATTAATTTATTTGTTAATAATATATTTATTATAATATTAATAATACATTTATCATAATATAAATACATTTAATAAATATAAAAATACTTAATATCTATTTATTATAATTATTAATTTACTACATTTTTTAAATGTAATTATTAATTTTTAATGCTCTGAATTATTAATTGGTTCTAGTATTAGCACAGATAAATATAAATTTTAAAGTTGCTACTAGTTTTCTCTTATAAAGGTAGTGTTTTAGCATTGACAAGGTTAAACTTTTATAAATGCTAATAGTAGCGCTAATAAAACTATTCTTTATGAGCGCTTTATAATTTTAAGCCTAATAAAAGCAACTTTTTCAATGATTTTCACTATTACTAATAATGACTTTTGGTTCTTATTAAATGAACCCCTGTAGAATAGTTAACCCTCACAATATTTAATCTTATCAATCAAGGTAATATATGTTCTGACTTTGAAGAGCATTTTGGTTGAATCAAGACACTCAAAACTGAAGTTATGTAATTTAAATCTTGCTTTTATGTATTTCTCAACTGATTATCTTCATGATTCACATTTTTCTGTTGTTCATCCTGAAAAATGTTGCACACGACACCCCTTTCTCATCTTATGATCACACTACCATTTTCTAATGCTTAGCATGTCCATTGTAGGAATCATCTAATCAATTTTATGTTATTTTATTTATTTAATCCATTCAATTGTTTTATCATTCATTTTTCAATACCAGATTATAAAGCATATTTTTGAGATAATAAATATATCATTTTTTTTATGTATGATTTCCTACATGGTTTTTAAATCATGGATTTTGAAAAAATATATTCAAGATCTATTTAATGCTTTCATTGTAAGGTTTTGTAAACTGTGTATTAAAAAATTCACCCCCTTTTCACAATTTCTTGATTTCAAATCCCTCTTATGGTTTTATAGTGTTCCCCATCTAAGTAAGGTGTCTCAAAATACATTATATTTAGAAACCAAAATTCCAATTATGATAAAATATTATTTGGGCATGAGTTTGTTCATAGAAATATATGAAATCATAGATCTCAAATATATATACTCTATATTTACTAATAATACATCTATGAGTATAATAAATCCTTGACTAACCTTTTTTTAAAATAAAATACACACAATCTAACATAAAAAATTGAAAATTTTAATCATCTTGAAACATATAAATAAATAAAAATGATTTGTTATTTTCATTATAACAAACAAAAAATTACTAATAAATATAATTTTCTCCCTCAAGGAATCCAGTATCAAAAAATATACTGAATTTTGATATGTTACTTCTTGGACTAAAAAAATAAGTGTTATTGTACTTTTCATTCATATAATTTTCCATCTTCATATGTTCTAACAAGTTTTTGATGAAATAATAATTTATATCAAATATTATGACTATATCTGTGTGGGTATAATGAATATCCTATTAGGATTCTAATATCTAACATTGTGTGTATTTATTTATTTTTTAGAAAATTTGAATATTTTTAAACCAAATAGAATATATATTAATTGGAAATGGATATATGTTAATCGTATGAAAAAAAATCTAAGGATAGGGTCAAAGAGCTCATCATGTTTTCAACAGAGAGTGCATAGGAACCTTCTCAAATCATTTTACCATGTTTGAACTATTTTTATTCAAGTTGAATTTTTTAGAGGAGTTGAAAGAACACTTGATCTATCATGGAATAGATCAAAGTTATAAATGTGAGACTAAATATAGGGAATAAATGAATATAGAAAGATACTAGTTTAACACTTCAGTTTGTGGATCATATGATATGATTAAAAGTGTAAAAAATAATGCGATAAAACTACGATTTGTGGATTATTTATTGTGTTTATAATTATAAATGATGATGGTGATCATGTAGAGGAAATAATAATTGTTGTTGATGTTGAACATCTTGATTTTACAACTCTATTTGATAAGTTAAAGATCTATTTTAATACCCAATTATATATCCATTGTACTAAATATACAACATTTTTATTCATACTGAAGCTATATAATTTGAAAGATGGAAACTGATGTAAAAACTCCATCTTTACAGAACTACTTGCTCTCTTGAATGAGATATTACTTGAAAATAATGATCTTCCTATTCAAATATATAATTGTAAAGGAATTTTATGTTCAATGGATATTATCTCTAAAATAATACGTGCATATCCAAATGACTGTATATTGTTTCAAAAGAACCATGAATCACATTAAAATTTCCCTGATTGTGGGGAAACTCGATATAAGAATTTTTAATCAAGTCCTACAAAATTTTAATGATACATTCCAATCAATCAAAGGTTTAGATACATATATAGAAGTGAGTATATGGAAAGGCAATAGATAGGAAATACAGATAAGACAATTTAATATGGGAAGTTTCATCACCCAATTGGATCTCCCATGTGGAATAAAATTGATCATGAGTATCTTGAATTTGTAAAAAAAATTACAAACATTCATATTGCACTATTATAACATCTCGGACTATCTATATTGTTACATTACAAAAAATCGGATGATTTATGCATCTGAGGGATGTCCAGGGTGTTTCTGAGACATGTCAAACATTTGTGGTGGTGGGTTATTCTGGCGGTGAGTCATTATGTAGGTAGGTCATTTTCAGTGGTGATTCATTATGGCAGTAGTTAATTCTAGTGTTGAGTCATTCTAGTGGTTCGATGATAGGTTATTTCTGGCAATGAGCCATTCTGAAGGTGGGAAGGTCATTCGGGCTATGAGTCAATCAGGTTGTAGGTCATTCTGGCAGTGAGTTATTCTAGAAGTAGGTTATTTCTCGCAGTGATTCATTCGGATGGTGGTTCATTCTTGTGATGATTCATTCTAGAGGTTGGTGATTTCTAGTGGTGATTCATTCTTGTGGTAGTTCTTTCTAGATATAGGTCATTTCTGGTGGTGAGTCATTCTGGCGGTAGGTCGTTTTTGGAGGGGATTCATTGAGACAACGGGTCATTCAAGAGGAGAATCATTCTAGCATAGGTCATTTCTAGTGGTGAGTCATTCTGGAGGTAGTTCATTCTGGTGGTAGGACATTTTTGGTGATAAGTCATTATAGCAGTACATCATTTCTGGCGGTTTATCATTCTGACGGAAACTCCTTCTAGTGGTGAGTCATTCTGGCGGTATGTCATTTTATAGAGATAATACATTCTAGTAGTAGGTCATTTTTTCGATGATTCATTCTAGTTGTGGGACCTTTCTAGTGATTATTCATTCTGGTAGTAGGTTATTTCTGAAAATGAATCATTCTAGAAGTAGTTCATTTCTGTCTATGTTTCATTCTAGTAGTTTGTCATTATGACAGTGAGTCATTCTAGAGGTAAGTCATTTCTGATAGTGGGTCATGAATAATGATTCCAGTTTTTCCAAAAAAATATAGAATTTATATTTTGACATATTTTATGATAAAAATGAGTTTATGGACTTAATTAAGGGGTTTTAAAGCAATTTGAAAAGATATTAATCATATCTTCATTTTATTAATAGTTCATAGACATTTAAATTATTAAACCATGTATATTGATGGGATCTGCATTTAATGGTCAGTAAAAACCAATATCCAATCTCATAGTCTAAGATCTATTTGTTCAAAAGTGGATACATTTATTTTGTTCTTTCAATATTTCTTTATTTCGATATGGGTGGTTCTAAATCATAAATCCATTAGATTCATAGAACCTTGTTGCTTCATTAGGATCAAGTTCTCCTAAAGAGGTTTCCTTCTGTATATACACCCCTTGTTTTGGTGTAGTATGTTTTTGAAAAACTTCTTCTTGTAGATGGTAATTCCTTCATTTCTCTTTATGTGTATCATTTGGGATGGTATTATTATTTCTATATCTAGTGAAGATGGTTGCATCGGGATTAAGAAAGATAAATGAATTTGTATAAATTAAATCATAAGGGAAAGGGGAATGTGAATCATGATCTTATATCTTTCACTACTAGAATGAGATTCTACACCTATAGTTTAAAAAACATTGGTATATGCTGAAGAACCATTCGTAAAGCATATACCAACGGTTCTCCAAACCATTGGATATATTTCTATTGGGAAAGGACTATTCCAACAGTTCATAGTTAACCATTGGTATATGGAGATATGAAATTCGTTTTAACAAACAGTTCAGAGTGAACCATTGGTATAGAACAATTCCAACAGTTTAGAACCATTGGTATAGACCTATAACAATGGTTTAAACCATTGTTATGGACCTATACCAATTGTTTTATCCACTGATATAGGTTTATACAAATAGTTATGATCCACTGGGATACCCTTATACCAATGGTTTATTATGATGATTTAGTTAAAGGCTATACCAATGGTGATAAACCTATTGGTATAGAGCCCTTTACAATTCCACAGCCAGTAGTATCCCCACCATGCCCAAAGAAAACAGAACCTACAAGAACCTATAACTAACAAAACATGTAGCCCATAGAAAATCGAACATGTAATGCAACGAAAAAAACATGTAAACAATGGAAACAAAAACACCAAAAAAATAGAACCTTCAATGCAACCAACATAGCATCCATAAAAATCCACAAACCAATACACAAATAATGATAAAACAGTAAATCAATTGATTCATTTAACTTGTGAAAATAAATATACAAAACATCATCTATATTCATTTAGAAAAAATAATCAAACAGAAAATGACATAAATATCATTCAAAAATGTAAAGGATCAATCTGTCCCATATCACCATCACTATCATCATTGTCATTCTCATTCTCATCCTCATCCTCTATCTCATCCTCTTCGTGAGCCTCATCCTCATCCTTTCCTTCTTCCTCTCCATCATCATCACCCTCTTCCTCACCATCATCCCCACTGTCACCATCTCCAGTAATTTCATCTTCTCGAAAACCTTTAAGACTACAAACTGGTTCACTATATAATATATTCATCATCGACATATATCCATCACAATATTTGGCAGTCTCTAGTGGAAGTGATGGACATAAAACTTCATTCAGTTTCATAAAATCATCATTTTACCTTTGATTATATTATTCCATCTGTATGGCCCTTTTTAAACCTTTTCTTTCATAGTCTAAACATGTTCTTTACATGAATTACCATTTTCCAACACAATGCTACCAAAAAAGGAACCTGATGTGGGCCAATACCTAATCAAGAAAATACTCTTACCTGTTCGATAGTGTGCTATCTAATGGTTCTCATCTCCCATAACATGATGTAAGTGGTCATTTGGCCAATATTTGTCAGATTCCTAGTCATTTAGGGCCTCTAATGCACACTGTTAAAAATTTAAATGAACAATTAAGTAAAAAAATTGATATTAAAATTTCAAATCAACAATGTAAAGCCTACAATCTGATGCCATGTCAGATCATTCACAACACTTCCAACTTTTTTCATTCTTCTCGAGAAAAAAAGTTTTACTCAAGGTACACATCCTTAAATATTCAAAATAATCTTCTATAATGTAATTAGATGTAGAAAACCATTATTTAAAATAGGTTACTAAAAATGAATTTCATAACTAAAATCAAATGAATACTAATTCTAAATGAACCTGAGAAGAACATATGGTAGATGAATTATAACTTAGTATCAATGAATGGGTTATTAGTAGATATAAAATATTTATAAGTGAATTTTTCATTACAGTAATCAATAATAAAGGGGTTGTGTGATCACCATAATTATTGATAATATGAACAGGTATTGCTATAACATAAAGGAATATTCGTGAATGGGTTATCAACACTCTAATCATGACTATAACATAACGGAATTATATTTTGGTATGATTTAATAATACACATTTCATTTAATAAATGATCATTTTGATATTTAAAATGTATTAATTGAATTTTTTTATTTAACGATACAATTGAAATTTTTTTTCTCCATTACATGAGGTCCTACTATTCTATGGAACCCCACATTCTATTACAGTGATCCAAATTTAGACTAAAATAATTCTTTTTCATGGTTTTTTTCTAGTTGTGTCATTCTAAATATCTATAAGAGACTTAATATCAAGTTCCTCCTCAAGAAAATAATTATATCAATCCAAATAAGTACTTTAGAATAATGATCTCAATAATATATTTATAATGTTTTCATGGGGTGGGAAATATTAAGAATCTTGATTTACATTATATAATCTTTCAATGATTATTAGTGAGTGGGATGAGTGTCACTCTACCATGGGTATTGTGTATCCAGTATTATTACCATAGGAATTGAATTATGTATATGATGGAATTATATCAATCAAATATATAGTGTTTTACGTGTATTTTATTTAAAATGATCATATATTAAAGTGTTCAATTTGGTTCTTTATAGTAACATATGACCAGTTCTTTGTTCTAATTGGTATACACCATAAAGATCATGGTTTCAATGTCATGTGATAACATGGTGTGATTGGAACCAGTAAAGCTGGATAGACATTTTAGTTCTAGATCTTTAGTTTATTAATTTTTTTATGTTTATTAATTATAATTTTTCTCATTAACCTAATGGTTTTTTCAAAAATAATGTGATTGATTTACTATGTCACTATTTATGGTATTCTCTCTTTTTATTACCAAGACTTTTTCTCTTTTGTTATTTAATTTTTGTATATTAATATTTATATAATATATTAGAATATTTAAATGAGTTTTGTTTCATAACATATGTTATTAATTATCTTATGCCTAAAAATTTTAATGGGATGTGGCCTCAGAATTATAGTGCTCTTTCCTATTAAATTAATAGACTTTGAATAAACTGATCAGTGGTTGTATAGGTTCATGACATGCTCACAAAGATAGAAATATTACTCTTCAAATTTCACTACACACTAAGTACATTAAATAATAAACTAATTAATACATGATCATTTATATTTACCAATTTGAAATGGAATGAAATATGATGGAAACAAAATAACATGAATATCCTTAAGAAATATTATTAACAAGTGTCATACCTTCTTCCACTCATGGTCTAGCATCGTAGTCCACCCCAAAGTGTAGAGGAATTTCATAGAATTATATTTTTTACTAATAATTGATAAAAAATACTTTTCAATAGGTCAAAATATATTATTATTATAAATCATAGTAATTATCATTTAAAAACATAAAATTTGATTAATACCTTGAACTCCATACTCATCCAATGACTAATCATTTCCCATAATATTATACCAGACAGTCATCCACGAAAGGTGTGACCAATAAATTTTTTCCAACTCTGGAATGCCAGCCACTATACAACTCGTTCTTACAGCCTCTCCATAACTCACCTAATTCCATGAGTTGTGCTGGCCTCACAGCCTCACCATTAAGAAAATTAAAACGAGTCTGTAACCATAATATTAATTCATATAAATAAAATAATAATAATATAACATTAAATCCAATTGATTTATTTACCCATATTTGTGGCCCATAATTTTCTTTTACTTCATTTGGAAGATGTCCCTAAGAGAGTAGATTTTCGAGAATGATGTTGGAGTTTTTAACAAGCATCGCTAAAAAACTTCTACATCCCCACCTTGTTTTTTTAGTCATTTTGTAGTCTTTATTGTACTCCACCATTAGTTGTGTGGGGTGGTTCCACACTTCAAGAATGCATGTACACTCACACCTCTTATTAGAATACCCATATTTTAATGAATAAAAACAAATATTATATCAGTAAATATTATAATGAAAATTAATTATGTTAAAAACATTACTAGGATTCTATAAATACAGCTGAGGCAGTCTGATCAGTGGGCATCACTGGATCCCCATGCACTGAATAAACATCAACATTTACATATTTAGTGGACCCCAGTGTATTATCTATGGGATTATGTAATGGCCGGGGTGTTTGGGGTCCATTACTTGGCAAATATCTGATGTTTGAGGTGTTCTGGGTGGTCTGGAAGGCCAACCCAGCTTCTCAGTGACTCCTAGCAGTAGCCTTGGCCTACCGGTAGCCTCGGCATACCGGTAGACCTTGCCTATCGGTGACCTTGGGGTACCGGTAGCCCTCGGCTACCGGTATCTATCGGCTACCGGTGGCTCTCGGCTACCGGTGGCTCTCGGCTACCAGTGGCTCTCAGGTACCGGTGGCTCTCGGCTACCGCTAGCTCTCGGCTACCGATAGTTGTCGCCAACCGACCAGTAGCTCTCAGCAACCGGTTTCTCTTGACTACCAGTGGCTCTCAGCTACCAGTAGCTCTTGGATATCGGTAGTTGTCACCAACCGGTAGCTCCCGGCTACCGGTAGCTGTTGCCACGGGTTTTCCAATAGCGCCTCTTTTTTGCACAAATTGGTTTTTAAACCATGTTTTGACACCTTTAAGCCTGTTTTAAAGCACATTAATGCCCATTAATGGAATTTAAATTAAATTATTGGTGAGGTACCCTACTTAAATGAAAAACGATGAGGTGTGCCTCGGTTTAAACCACCCCGAAAGGTGGGGACCTTTTAAGTGGTGTGTGGGGTGTCCCAGCCACGTGGTTAACCCATGATCCCGCTTCTTACGCAGTTTCGAGTTTTTCTCCATATATTAACCGTCTCGGGGAAGTTGTATCTCAGCCTTATAACCTAAAGGATTCTCCCTGTGTTTTTTTTCTCTATCACCCTGCGCTCGGAGTACCCTTCCTCCCGACGAGTTGTAACCTCACGAAGTTTTCCTTGATCACGTTCTGTGGAGTTCCTGCTACTCACGCAAAGAATAAACATTGATCCTTGATCAATCAGGTAGTTATCTTACCTTCATATCTTTTTTCTATGTATCATGTGAGATGGGAATGTTTTTTTCTATGTGGAAATTGACGAAACCCAACTTAATGAAGATAATGAACAGACCTTGAAATAATGAAAAGGGGGGTGTGATCGATGTCATGTTGTGATCTTTTATTGTTGATGTGTGTTGTGAATTATACGGACCTATGCTCCCTGAAAATAATGGTCGTTGGTGGTCTTTCTCTGTGCACTAATGAACCTCGGTGTTTCTGGATGTTTAAATAACCGTAACAGGGAATTGGTTAATTACGTATACTCGGTTAAATAAATTGAAAGCACCATGATTAACCCTTTTCTGTGATAACCCCGGTTAAAGCACAGTGGAATTGAAACCATGGAGTGTGTTAAATCTTTTAATTCTGAAAATACTTGTGTGGGCCTACCTTGTGTGGGTGATAGTGGTTTGGTTATTTTTCCTTCACAGGCCGATTACAAGTGACTTTATGGTTTTCTTGGATGGGATCCCCTGTTGTTATACTCTTCTTATATCACGAATTGGGTTGGAATCATCTATTGTTGAGAAACCATTGGCTTCTGTAATTTGGGGACATGGGGATGTGTCTCGAGGTTGTTTTGTTTCCAGTACTTTAAGGGATCTCATTTGATCCCTAGTTTTTGTGACTTCACAAGAGAACCAGGTGTGAATGCTTAAATTACCTGATGTTTTTCCTTTCTGCCAATTTTGTTGTTTAATCTGTGAATGTGCCGGTTACTTGCCCAGTAGTGAAGGGATTAACTCATACTGAACTGTTATGAATGATGACTTGAACTGGGGAACTGGGAACTGTTTTTTGTGTGCCTATTTTCTGAGGCAGCAGTGCTTGTGCAACTGCTTGTATCTGTTTGAGGAGCCATAGGTTGGGCTATGTGTTGATATATATATGTATAATTGTATGTTTTGTGTTTAGTCTCACCCCACCCGCATTGGGAACTTAGTTTAGGACACCCCATTTCATGGGGAAGGGTGTTTCCCCGTAGTTACTCTCCTTCCTACCCCCTCTTCCCTCGGCTCTGATGGCTGGAGGTGACCTTACACCCAAGATTCTTCAGGTAGGTTCCGTTTGGTGTGTTGTTAGCCCGGGTGTTTTGGGGCAGGGGTTCTGGTTATAGTTTGTTTTCCCAGGTGTCTTCGGGATGAGGCCCAGGTGTTTTCAGGCAGGGATGGATGGTTGTGAGGCCTAGGTGTGTGTGGGCAGGGATGTGTGGTTGTCAGGCCCTGGTGTGTGCGGGCAGGGATGTGTGGTTGTGAGGCCTAGGTGTGTGCAGGAAGGAAGAGCGTGGTAGCCTCAGGACATTTGCTGTTAGGGATGAGCAGCTAGCTAGTGGGGGAAATGGTGGTGCGGCGTACCCAAATGTTTTGTTCTTTACTATTACCTTACTGCTTGTGTTATTTGGTGAGTGTGGTCGGTGAGGTGAGATGGATAGACTCCTTTATAAATGTTGGTTTTTCTGTTTGTCATGGGACTTTAGTACGTCTCCCCACTTGTGCACGAGAGCTATAGGTTTTTCTTACTGAGTATACTTTGTATGATCACCCTACGTTTACTTTCAGGTTGTCAAGAGGACTTCGAAGTCCGTGTGGGACCTTACTAGTCTGGACGTTGGAGTTGCTGTTGGTCGATGTTTTTTTCTACTTCGCCTTTTCTTTTAATGTTGGTTTGTACTTTGGAGTTCTTGTACCTTGTTCAGTTTTATTATTAAAACATGCATGTAGTTTGGTTTTCTTTTGAGTTTTCTATACTTGTTGGTGTTTGGTGTCGACTCATTCTTTCTCCCAATCTTGGTTAACTAAAAAGGGTAATGCCTCCCATATTGTGAAAATGTTACACAGTTGGTGTTAGTTTCCACTCTGGGGCCTACTGGAGGCGGGACTCGGGGGTCATTATCTCATCTTCAACTTGAAGAAGGAAGGGTGGGGGCATTTTCCGCCCCTTCCATCGTCTTGCTGAAGGTGGGTCGTGATAACTTAGAATGTGTTAGAGTAGGAGTTGAAGAAGCATGAATGTATACTCTCGGGGGGAAGGAAGTATAAGGTAAAGAATATGGAAAATATGGTTATGAAAATGAATAATATGGATGGGGAGTAGGAATCATCATCAGATATAGGAAAGATAGGCGAGGAGTCTCAAATACAATTGTTGGTGAAAACATGGGTGGCCTATGTAATGACCTAATGTTTTATCAATGGAATTACCTTCTTATAATTATTCCTTATAGTATAATCACATTAGGAAGAACAATGACCTATAATGGTACTACATACTATGTGACCATTAAAAATAATTTTGTCACTTCTATGTTTTGAATTTCAAAAATCTGACATACATGGTTGCGATCAGTAAGATATTTGGAGTCTAATAGAAAAAAATAATTTTTGGTGAATAGTAACCTACATTATGAATAGCCACCTACCCTTATGAATAGTTGTATAAACCTTATTAACAGTAAATATCCCAAAACAATAGTAACCATACCCATGAATGATTAAATACAATTTAGGCATCTTATAAATGACAATTTGCCCATTTTAAAAGTATTGGTATTATTGTAGGTCATAAATAATTAATTATAATTAAATAATTAATTTAAAATAATTTGTATTTTAATAAATTATTTTCATAAATTAACAATTCTCTGTCTTCTAGTTTTAATATAATTTTAAAATACCTTATGCAATTTTTGAAAGTATTATAAAATCAGTTTTAATTTTAAAAACTGTATTTTTCCAGAAAATTATGATTTTAATTAAAAAATAAATTAATAATATTTTGAAAATTATTTTTGAAAAAAGGAGTTAATTTTGGGATTCTACACATAGAAAAATGTTTATGGTGAATTTTTGGGATTTTTCTGAAACACATGAATTTTTTGTGAATAGTAAAATATATTAATTTACCGTATAAATACATTATAATCTAAATATACTATTCCTGGAAACACAAGTGATTTAAGCACAAAAATATAGAACTCACATTACCTATTTCCTATTCTTGGTCATGTAATAATCATTATTCCTTATCTTGGTGTAAATTAATAAACTAATGATTAAAATATTTAGAGAACCCCTCTCGCCTCCACTATTAATATCACCCTTCACACCCTCATTTCCTCACACCTCTCAAGCTTCATTCCTTGTCTAAACTCTGCTCGAACATCTTCCCTAGCCCCTACCACACATCTATAAGCTTCTTGTCTCATCGAAAGAACAATATTGGGTTCCTTAAGGAGGATCTCAAGAGGAGGATTCAAGAGGTAGTTCCTCTCTCTCTGTAGAGACCCGAAGCCTGACGTACATTGACATTACATTACTTTTGCGGAATACTTAGTACATAACAAAAACACGCACTAAAGGATCGTAATAGTTTAGTGTCTTTGGAAACTCGGAACGTAATCTTCTAATCGTGGTGAAAGTTCTTCAATATCTCCCATAAAGGTCATCCCTTTTTTTTCCTAAAACCTTTCTTTATATCCTGGGGAAAAGAAAACATAAAAGGGTGAGCTCAAATGCTCAGCAAGGGCAATAAAGGAAATCATATCATATCTTTTTGAAAATCATAACCTGCAAAAGAGATCATAAAATCTTAATAAATCATAGAAGTGAAAATGAGATCACCATAATCATAACATGAAACTTAAAACTTTGTGGCATGCACACATAATCATGAAAAATCATTTCTTGTTAGTCATGACTCATTGCCAAGACTATCTTAGTGGACAAAGTCCTTTTCTGAATCGAGTAACCCTCGTTTCAGTCCTATTTCACTGAACCGGTATAACCTACCATTTCAGCCATGTCTATCTCATGAGATATAAAATCTTTACCCAATGCATTGGAGGGAGATATAGGTCCCACCCATCTTATAATGAATCCTTTCTTATGTGTGCCACATAATCATAAATCATACATCATCACATAACACATGTAACAAAAATGGGATTCTTGAAACATCATGACATCATAAATCAGTTCATATAAGATAAAGGAATTAATAAAAATAATTCCATCACAACATGATCAAATCAATGTAATAATAGGGATAAAAACAGAACCCTTTTTATTATCTTAGATGGAAAATAATTCTGATGAAATACATGAACTTCATTCTTGAGGAAAATATCCTTTCCACTTCAAAAACATTTTTCCTTTCATAACATGTCATAAAACTTTAAAATAAAAGAAGTTGATTAAAAATAAACTTGAAAACTTTTAAAGGAAGCTTCTTGGAAATAATGTTTTAAAAATCCATTCATGTCGTATAAGTTAAAAAAAACATTCTTCGTACTTTTGTCGGAAAAGTCAAAAAGAACCTCGTACGAAAAACGACAAAAGATTCCTTTCATTTCTTTTACTAAAAACTCACAGAAGGGTAAAAATGGATTTAAACAATTGTAGGTGGATGGAAGTAATATTACATATTGATGAAACATGGATGTGGATGATAAAATACACCCCAGTAAATACTTACGAATAAACAATCTCGGATAAAAATGAGATTGTGATATTTCCCTTACCTTAGGTCCGATTTGCTTCGTATGTGTCCGAACCTCCTGTATAATGATTTAAATAATGTCATTGACTTATTAAAGAATCATATTCATTGTTATGATATCATATATGGTTCACTTATGACATTATATTACCCGTTCTTTTGTAAATTCCATGTTAAAGAAGCGTTTTGGGTAAAATCGTTTCATTTATCGTAGGTGTTTTGACTTGTTGTTCTTGACATAATTATTACTTATATCATGATTTACTTACTTCCAGAATATAAAATATGATTTATATATCATATATATTCAGTATATATATATATAATAGATAGATAAATAAAATGAAAACCACCGTTCATGGAGACGGTAGTCCGTACGTACGCATGAACGCTGTTTTTCTTTCCTTATTGTCTTGAAATGGAAGTAAGTAGATGACATACATATGTATATATATACATAAATCCAGTAGCTTTATAATGTCATATATTTCATTATTATTTCTTATATATACATTATAATCATTCTTAAATGGTTAACATGGAGAATGAATCTCATCGCGTCGTGGAGACGGTAGTCCGTACGTACGCACGAGCGATGATATCATTTCCATAAATACTGAATTGAATTGGAGTGGATTATACAATATATCAGAATCAATATGATGTTGTAATAACTATTTATAGTTATTCTTTACACCATTATACTCATCCATGTAAGGTGGTGGTGGAAAATAGATTACACCACGGCGTGGAGACGGTATTCCGTACGTACGCACGCGCGGTGATTTCTTTTTCCGTAGGATGGATAGATGGTGAAATAGGGTTGTTTCATACTTATAATAACATATCAGTATATGAGTGATACTGATGTTATTACTTCATAATGAAACAACCTAAGAAGAAGAAGTGGAAGAAGAAATAAAGATGAAAGAATTGGTAACGGTAATTACCTCTTCTTTGAAGCGCCTCTTTGAGACCTCCTCTTAGGGCACTAGAATTGGTCTTTGAGGAAGACCAGAACCTCTAGGATGTTTCTAGGGAAGTGGAGAAGAGATTTTGGCAGGGGTTGGCCGAGCTTGAGTGCTCAAATTGGTGTGAGGAGGAGGAGGAGGAGGTGTCCTTTTATAGGGGAGGAGAGGGGCACCTTAGGAATATCTCAAAATATTATTTTATATTAAAGTCAAAATCGGTTTATAATGGTTCCAAAGGGTCTTATTTCGAAGCTAAAGTGGGGATGGGTCGAAATCCTATCAACCAATAGAATTTAGACAAGTTTAGGATATTATTTTAACCTTATCAATTAGATTTAACTCCAAGTTAAATAATTTAACTTTTACCGTGTCTTTTTGTATTCTTTCACTATATGGTTAATACACTTACTATAACATGCCAAACGAACCCCAAATTATTTATTATTAATATATATATCCTTATCTAAGTCATTTGGCCGAACCTTAGATTTTTAGGAATAAAATAACAATTAATAATATAATATTTGATTTAAAAACTATTTTGTGTCAATTTTGACACTATTTGATATATGATTTTTGTGAAAGTCATAACAGAATTAAATGTTCGAACCAAGTTGATTAAATCAACATTAATATATCATAGTAACCTAGAAAATTAGTGGAATTCATAAAAAATCTCAAATTACATTTATTTTGGTGTTTATAACATCAATTATGTCAATATTTTATTAATAAGATAATTACTGCATCATCGTTGTGTCATAAATAAATTAAATTATTTGATGTCTAAAAATTACAAATAAAATACCATCATGTATTAAATCTTTTTATCTTTATAATGAATATTTACAATCGAATTTATCTTATGTATAACCCCATATTAAAAATGATTTACTTATTAAACTTTGATTTTAACTATTTTAATCTTTCTTTAAATAAATTAATAATAAATGTCCTAATCTAATCCAAGTGGGCCTAAATGGTCATATTTTATTCCTAAGTTTGTTTTTGGTCGAATTACACTTGTCCAATAGAATTAGGACATGTGTTAGGGTAATATTAATATCATATTTACCCTTAGTTACCCTATTTACTATTAACCGCGGTAAAAAAAAGTAAAAAGTTACTATTCACCAAAAATTATTTTCATCTCATTGAACCACATTTTAGTCCTTGATATTAACCGTGTCTGTCGGATTTTCAAAATTCTATTCACAGAAGCGGTAAAATTACGTTTTATGCAAAATTCAGTTTTTTAACCTACCACTTAGTAGTTTCACTATTCATCAAAAATTGATGTTTCTCAGAACAATGCCAAAATTTCATCCTAAGCTATATTTCATATTCCGAATTCAAAAATGAAATCTATTTTACCAAATTCATAACATAGAAGTTGTATTAATTAATTTTATAATTAAATCCCGCTGTTAAAATAAATAGCGTGTTTTTAGGAAACAATATATATCAAAAGATTGACACTTGATTATGTCTGGTTTAAATGTGAAATTACAACCAATGACCAACATTGTATTAAATTTTAAAAATATATTCTAAATATACTTTAAAACCACTCAAATTAATAATTTATCACTATTAATTATTTCGATTAAAAAAGTTGTTTTTAATTATAATTTAGTAATTTTCACTATTCATCAGAATGTGAAAGTTATCCGAAAAGTACCAAAATTTCACCTTAGGCTAAATTCGATACTCCGAATCCAAGAATGAAGTTCATTTTAAAAAATAAGATTTACAGAATTTTAAAAAGTGGTTATTACTATTCATAACGGCTAGTTTTAATAATATTTTAATAGCATATCATTGTTTCGTGAAACTCAGTATTACGTACCACACACGCTATCGAGGAAGGTTGCGATTGCGTGTAATGCAAGGCAAGTCAAGGATGCGTGTTGTGCAAGCTCCTTTTGGTGTAGCGTACAACACAAGACATTAGTGAAATAAAAAAGAATATTTTTCATAAAATCTTGGGCTGTTACATTCTACCCCCCTTAAAATGAATTTCGCCCTCGAAATTCGTCGGGGTTATAAATGGTTTACTATTCGAAAGTTTCTTTAATAGAAACCCACATTGTAAAAAGGGAATACCAAAACTTGGCTTTAATAACTAAAGTATGAAATGTAACGATTACCCAAATAAACTAATCACTGGGTTTCCACATAGGTGAAAATATGGATATGGAAGAGAAATCTAACCATCATGTTCTAATGGAGAGTGGTAGAGAACATGGCTATGGAAAAGCCAGTAATCACAAATCCATAAATTTGTGACGATCTAAGGTACCATCTGATTCATCAGGTATAAGAGAACTAGGACAACATTTTTGGTTTTCAAGATCATTTCCCCTAAAGTTGAAAATTTGAATTAGAATAAATACTTACTTTATTTTGGTACAATCTCACTTTTGTTCGTGCCTTGAACAATTTCCACTTCATCTCTTAAATAAATGAAGTTGAATTTGTTATTCGTGAAGTGTTAGCAGATCATGTGATAGAATGACGGGTCATTCCATCTGTCTCAAACAAAAGGTTAGCAAAAATTATATGCATAAATCGATCTATAGTGAGATTAATCATATATGGTTCCTAAAATGGACTTATACTTCATATATCATACTGCTTAATATAATAAAACTAGTTTCTACTAAACAGGGACTTCCTGTAGGCCAGTGGTAGGCAATAAAGGCCAGTCGCACTTCGGTTGTGGGTTCGATTCCCACAGCCTTGTCCGAAGCGATGGGCTGTCGCCCGTCCTGCAGGTTGTCCTTTTTCTAAAGCTATATTACTATAACATCCCATCAATAATATCGAAAATCTTCTATCCTTAAACAATACTAACTTATGTCCAACATAATCCATTCCAATCTTTAGGCTTATCCATAATACTGCAGTCCACTCTCATAACATAGTGAAAACGATTACCAGAGATTTAATACCATCGTTGATCCCCATATATCATAAGATATGTTTTGTTGGTCACATTCTAATCATTCAAAGTCCTTAATCATGTATTCGCTTGAATACCTTAGTGAAAACATGAATGCAGTTTAAAGTTAACACTTTCCACATACCAAAATCCTCAAAATTCTATATACTCAAACCATGATATCACTTAGTCCTTATATCAATCATGAGCTCATGAATACAATCAAACATCTCATTATATTCTTATCCTTTCATTATGCGTATATCATCTACTTTACAAAAGTATTTGAATAACCTTTCATGGTTACTGGTACCATTCATCATACACTTTCAAAACTCAAGGAAAGACAATAGTGTAACAATCCATAGATGTCTCTTTATTCCAAAATTACACATGATAAACATGTAATCATGCCACTACATTCTCAAACCATTGACCGAGCTTCAAAAATTCCTTCATCTCACATATCATTTGTAGTCTCTTCATCATCATCCACATAAATACTACCCATATGACCATACTGATTCTCTTCATGAGTCTTTCCCTTAGGGCATTTGTTTGCATAATGCCCATACATTCCACATTTAAAACACTTAACCATTTTTGATGTCGTAGCAATACCATTATCCTCATCCATGGTGTTAACTGAACCTTTTCCTTTGCACTTACTTGCTTTGTGTCCTTCTTTTCCACACCCAAAGCATCTTCCAGTTCCTTTGAAACATTCTCCTTGATGCCTCTTCCCACATGATTTACATAGGGGAAATTGAACTTTCTTTCCTCTATGATCATCATGAAACTCCATCTTTCTCTTATTAGCCGAGTCAGGAAACTTACCAAATTTTACTTTATTGATCATATTATGAGATTGCTGATTCGGCATAATAATGATGTTTGGACATCCAAATCCCAATTCATTTGGTTTCTCATGAAGAATATCATTCCATTGTCCATCATATCCTCCATTATTGTGAATCATCTTGTTTCCAGCCATTTTCTAAAACCCAAAAAGAATAGTGTGAGAGGCAAAAATCATGCTAGGGAAAACAACATAATAAAGGGGGAGTACCCTTAATATCTAACATCTTAGGTTAAATTATAAGATCGTTATCGTAGTTCTAGGATTATATCTTATACGTATACTTATCCTTAGGGACATCCCTAGACATACCAAATATCTCTAGGGATCTCACTAACGTTTTCACATCCTAGTTTCCAAAGGTTGACTAAACCTTTCCTCTGATACCAACTGTAGAGACCCGAAGCCTGACGTACATTGACATTACATTACTTTTGCGGAATACTTAGTACATAACAAAAACACGCACTAAAGGATCGTAATAGTTTAGTGTCTTTGGAAACTCGGAACGTAATCTTCTAATCGTGGTGAAAGTTCTTCAATATCTCCCATAAAGGTCATCCCTTTTTTTTCCTAAAACCTTTCTTTATATCCTGGGGAAAAGAAAACATAAAAGGGTGAGCTCAAATGCTCAGCAAGGGCAATAAAGGAAATCATATCATATCTTTTTGAAAATCATAACCTGCAAAAGAGATCATAAAATCTTAATAAATCATAGAAGTGAAAATGAGATCACCATAATCATAACATGAAACTTAAAACTTTGTGGCATGCACAAATAATCATGAAAAATCATTTCTTGTTAGTCATGACTCATTGCCAAGACTATCTTAGTGGACAAAGTCCCTTTCTGAATCGAGTAACCCTCGTTTCAGTCCTGTTTCACTGAACCGGTATAACCTACCATTTCAGCCATGTCTATCTCATGAGATATAAAATCTTTACCCAATGCATTGGAGGGAGATATAGGTCCCACCCATCTTATAATGAATCCTTTCTTATGTGTGCCACATAATCATAAATCATACATCATCACATAACACATGTAACAAAAATGGGATTCTTGAAACATCATGACATCATAAATCAGTTCATATAAGATAAAGGAATTAATAAAAATAATTCCATCACAACATGATCAAATCAATGTAATAATAGGGATAAAAACAGAACCCTTTTTATTATCTTAGATGGAAAATAATTCTGATGAAATACATGAACTTCATTCTTGAGGAAAATATCCTTTCCACTTCAAAAACATTTTTCCTTTCATAACATGTCATAAAACTTTAAAATAAAAGAAGTTGATTAATAATAAACATGAAAACTTTTAAAGGAAGCTTCTTGGAAATAATGTTTTAAAAATCCATTCATGTCGTATAAGTTAAAAAAAACATTCTTCGTACTTTTGTCGGAAAAGTCAAAAAGAACCTCGTACGAAAAACGACAAAAGATTCCTTTCATTTCTTTTACTAAAAACTCACCGAAGGGTAAAAATGGATTTAAACAATTGTAGGTGGATGGAAGTAATATTACATATTGATGAAACATGGTTGTGGATGATAAAATACACCCCAGTAAATACTTACGAATAAACAATCTCGGATAAAAATGAGATTGTGATATTTCCCTTACCTTAGGTCCGATTTGCTTCGTATGTGTCCGAACCTCCTGTATAATGATTTAAATAATGTCATTGACTTATTAAAGAATCATATTCATTGTTATGATATCATATATGGTTCACTTATGACATTATATTACCCGTTCTTTTGTAAATTCCATGTTAAAGAAGCGTTTTGGGTAAAATCGTTTCATTTATCGTAGGTGTTTTGACTTGTTGTTCTTGACATAATTATTACTTATATCATGATTTACTTACTTCCAGAATATAAAATATGATTTATATATCATATATATTCAGTATATATATATATAATAGATAGATAAATAAAATGAAAACCACCGTTCATGGAGACGGTAGTCCGTACGTACGCATGAACGCTATTTTTCTTTCCTTATTGTCTTGAAATGGAAGTAAGTAGATGACATACATATGTATATATATACATAAATCCAGTAGCTTTATAATGTCATATATTTCATTATTATTTCTTATATAAACATTATAATCATTCTTAAATGGTTAACATGGAGAATGAATCTCATCGCGTCGTGGAGACGGTAGTCCGTACGTACGCACGAGCGATGATATCATTTCCATAAATACTGAATTGAATTGGAGTGGATTATACAATATATCAGAATCAATATGATTTTGTAATAACTATTTATAGTTATTCTTTACACCATTATACTCATCCATGTAAGGTGGTGGTGGAAAATAGATTACACCACGGCGTGGAGACGGTATTCCGTACGTACGCACGCGCGGTGATTTCTTTTTTCGTAGGATGGATAGATGGTGAAATAGGGTTGTTTCATACTTATAATAACATATCAGTATATGAGTGATACTGATGTTATTACTTCATAATGAAACAACCTAAGAAGAAGAAGTGGAAGAAGAAATAAAGATGAAAGAATTGGTAACGGTAATTACCTCTTCTTTGAAGCGCCTCTTTGAGACCTCCTCTTAGGGCACTAGAATTGGTCTTTGAGGAAGACCAGAACCTCTAGGATGTTTCTAGGGAAGTGGAGAAGAGATTTTGGCAGGGGTTGGCCGAGCTTGAGTGCTCAAATTGGTGTGAGGAGGAGGGGGGGGGAGGTGTCCTTTTATAGGGGAGGAGAGGGGCACCTTAGGAATATCTCAAAATATTATTTTATATTAAAGTCAAAATCGGTTTATAATGGTTCCAAAGGGTCTTATTTCGAAGCTAAAGTGGGGATGGGTCGAAATCCTATCAACCAATATAATTTAGACAAGTTTAGGATATTATTTTAACCTTATCAATTAGATTTAACTCCAAGTTAAATAATTTAACTTTTACCGTGTCTTTTTGTTTTCTTTCACTATATGGTTAATAAACTTACTATAACATGCCAAACGAACCCCAAATTATTTATTATTAATATATATATCCTTATCTAAGTCATTTGGCCGAACCTTAGATTTTTAGGAATAAAATAACAATTAATAATATAATATTTGATTTAAAAACTATTTTGTGTCAATTTTGACACTATTTGATATATGATTTTTGTGAAAGTCATAACAGAATTAAATGTTCGAACCAAGTTGATTAAATCAACATTAATATATCATAGTAACCTAGAAAATTAGTGGAATTCATAAAAAATCTCAAATTACATTTATTTTGGTGTTTATAACATCAATTATGTCAATATTTTATTAATAAGATAATTACTGCATCATCGTTGTGTCATAAATAAATTAAATTATTTGATGTCTAAAAATTACAAATAAAATACCATCATGTAGTAAATCTTTTTAGCTTTCTAATGAATATTTACAATCGAATTTATCTTATGTATAACCCCATATTAAAAATGATTTAATTATTAAACTTTGATTTTAACTATTTTAATCTTTCTTTAAATAAATTAATAATAAATGTCCTAATCTAATCCAAGTGGGCCTAAATGGTCATATTTTATTCCTAAGTTTGTTTTTGGTCTAATTACACTTGTCCAATAGAATTAGGACATGTGTTAGGGTAATATTAATATCATATTTACCCTTAGTTACCCTATTTACTATTAACCGCGGTAAAAAAAAGTAAAAAGTTACTATTCACCAAAAATTATTTTCATCTCATTGAACCACATTTTAGTCCTTGATATTAACCGTGTCTGTCGGATTTTCAAAATTCTATTCACAGAAGCGGTAAAATTAAGTTTTATGCAAAATTCAGTTTTTTAACCTACCACTTAGTAGTTTCACTATTCATCAAAAATTGATGTTTCTCAGAACAATGCCAAAATTTCATCCTAAGCTATATTTCATATTCCGAATTCAAAAATGAAATCTATTTTACCAAATTCATAACATAGAAGTTGTATTAATTAATTTTATAATTAAATCCCGCTGTTAAAATAAATAGCGTGTTTTTAGGAAACAATATATATCAAAAGATTGACACTTGATTATGTCTGGTTTAAATGTGAAATTACAACCAATGACCAACATTGTATTAAATTGTAAAAATATATTCTAAATATACTTTAAAACCACTCAAATTAATAATTTATCACTATTAATTATTTCGATTAAGAAAGTTGTTTTTAATTATAATTTAGTAATTTTCACTATTCATCAGAATGTGAAAGTTATCCGAAAAGTACCAAAATTTCACCTTAGGCTAAATTCGATACTCCGAATCCAAGAATGAAGTTCATTTTAAAAAATAAGATTTACAGAATTTTAAAAAGTGGTTATTACTATTCATAACGGCTAGTTTTAATAATATTTTAATAGCATATCATTGTTTTGTGAAACTCAGTATTACGTACCACACACGCTATCGAGGAAGGTTGCGATTGCGTGTAATGCAAGGCAAGTCAAGGATGCGTGTTGTGCAAGCTCCTTTTGGTGTAGCGTAAAACACAAGACATTAGTGAAATAAAAAAGAATATTTTTCATAAAATCTCGGGCTGTTACACTCTCTCTCTCTCTTACATTAATTTCCTTTCGATTTCATGTTCTTTTCTTAATCTCTACCCACTTATCCTCATCCACATGGTATTGTAACTCCAGTATCTCAAATATAATGTAATTTTATTATACTAATGATATGATATATCATCCAACCCCCTCTTCTATTCTTTTTATTTTAGAAAAGAAAATGTTGTTCGTGAGGTGTTAATTTATCACCTTCAAGAACAACAAGTTTTCTTTTTTCCTTTACCGTGTTCATATCTGGTCATGAAACCATTTTTATGGTTGAACCATATTATTTTATATGTATTATATAATATTTAATGTTCTTTAAATAACTTATGTACATACTACTAAATGATTAAACAAAACAAGTTCATTGTGGTCGAAAAACTGCCCGAATTAACCCAAACAATCATCATTAAATTTTTACTAATGATTCATCCAAATAGTATTTAACGTAATTAATTGTAAGATCACTTAAAATACTAGAATATAATTAATAACTTTAAATATGAATTGTGTATGTTTATACAAGTTCTACACGAACTTCCATTCATGAATACAAGTGATCCATTCAAAAAACCCAAAAAACAGACATTCCCGAACAATGGATTTAAACCCTATAACTCAAAAAAAATACCCATAAAATAACATAATGAAACCATAATGAACTATATTCATATAAAAATGGTTTTGAAATTGTTTATCAGTGAATATAATTTGGTTATACATGGATTTAAATTGAAGAAAGTGTTCAGATATAAGGTAAGGGGAAATTCTCGAACCCAACTTTCTTTCTTTGTGTTCTCCCACTTTCACTCAATTTTTTGTGAGGTAACTCTTTAAAAATAATTTTTTCATAATTATCTTACCTATTCTAGGATATAAATGTTTTCCAATGGAGTTTATGTCAAAAAAAAAATTCAAAAGAACTCTACTTTTGAAAACAAACATTTTACTTCTCACTCAAGGTGGATGGTTCTTTTATCAGGTATGTTATTCCCACATTCTTTTGGGAACACAAAGTTTATGAATGTGTTCTTATGATATAAAACCCATTCCTTTACATGGTTTATTTATGTTTATTTTTTATATATGTTCTTTGCGGCATGCATGATAATGACAATGTTATGATGTGACGGGTGCACCCAAAATTATATAGTGCAATATAAAAGTATGAATGTGATAGGTGAACCTAAAATAATATAGTTTTCCAATGAATATGGTAAAGTGATGAATCTCATGATTTAAAGTGATTTTATGTGTGAAAAATAGGCTAGATTTGTTCACAACTATGTTTGGTAGATGACCACTAAGACAAGATGTTTCATTTTAGGCATTTCCACATTTCATGTTTTTATGTTTCTCTCATGATTTTTATTATAATATTATGTTTATGATCACCCAATGATATATTGTTCTTATCTATCCTCTTACCAGGATTTTATCTCACCCCTTTTTGATGTATATACTCAAGTGAATATGAGTACTAAGGATATTACAAGGGACAATAAGAGGCTAGAGATTAATGAATTAAATAATTGTTTATGCTTATTGTTATAAATGTTATGTTTGGTACTAGTTTTACAAAGACACTAAACCTCAAGATCCTAGTGGTGTAATAATATTATGTTTTTTATCATTATTATGATGTAATAGTAATGTAAAAAAGGGTCGGTCTCTATAGCCTAAATATCTCATGTGCCTATAATGACACTACGAGTCAGAAGGTGTTGTAGATGGTACTTCAAGGGAAGGGACAGGGTGTGATCGGGTGCGTAGACTAGAGTGAGTAGTCATAGTACCACCCCCCACCCCACGTATCATCAGCCTTAGCACTAGAACCACTAGTATGGTCGGTGAATAATAGGTTCCTTTGTGATGGCTCTTGATTAAAAGTAAACAAAACAAAATTAATCACATGACATTATATGTTATCGATATATATTTTTGAAATAAAATACTCACAATGATAACTATTGGAGGGATGCCCATCTCAATCATTTGGTGATTGTTTTACGTTATCCTTTTTATTCATATCTCTTAAATTTATTATTTTCTTGTATAGTAAATCAAATATGTAATTATTTATAAATCTATCACTAATATGTATCCCAAATAATAAATAACATGAGACATGACTTAATTAAGGAATACCATTTTCCAAACCAAATATAGGATACATAGTGACATAAAAAACATTTTATATCTAGTGGTAAGAATATGAAAACAAATGATGTTTCGTATAAAAAATAATGCTTTCAAATTAGCATGATTAGAATTGTTATGATAAAGTTTCCTAATATTTTCAATTTGATCAAATTCAATTTTAGTTAGGTCCTTTGGTTCATTATGGTGAGTTGATTAGGTCAGTTTTCCATTTTTATTTGTATTACATCATTTGGTTCATTTATTCAATTAATTAGGTCATTTCTCCATTTTATTTTCCCTAGGTCATTTGGTTCATTTTGGGGTTAGTTCATTTTCATTCTTTTTGGTTATGTCATTATTTGAATTGGTATTGATATTCATATCAATTAGTCTAATATGTCCAATTCAATTCAACTTGCTTTTTATTATAATGTAAATGTTTCAATTTTGTTTGGTTTGATTGGTTTAGATACAGTTTAATTATGTTTTTGAAAATGAGACTCAAAGAAAATTACAACAAATAAATATTAAAAATGCACATGTAGGTCAAGTACAATACAAAATATTTCTAATCAATAGAAAATAAATTTGTATATCATAATCCTAAACAACCCAAGTCTAGATAAACCAAAAGTACTAAGGAAATAGATGTATTGTTCTATATTTTTTCCACCATAACTTTAGGTTCATAATCAATTATGAAAATTGATGTATTGGAGTCATCGTTATTAACAAATGGGTCAGGGACCAAGGGAGCAGGGATGGTGTCAATTCAACAATCACCATTATTAAAAATATGTCTTGGGATCACTTAAATAATGAAACCAAATTCAGGTCGAAGATGATCTATCAAATAAAAAACTTCTTTTTCCATCGATGCAAATACATATGGATTGTCAACTGTAATAGTGCGAGCCATTTAAATAAAAATAAATGAATAATTGTCAATAAATTTTCCATGACTTATCATCGAATTAAAGCACTATCATTTCATTATTGGGACTCGATCATGAGAGTAATAATCCAATATTATTAATTTCTCAATAACTCCATAATAAGTAACATTTTCAAATCAATGAATACTATCTGAATCATTTGTATAACGGTATATTGTGTTCATTTACATTACACCATCATGTTTTTTTTCATTTTTCTTGCTCATTCAGTGATAATAAATCTATACCCATTCACCATAATTGATTTTCATTCATGTACCACAGTATTAGTGAAAAAAAAAAGAAAAATCTATCATTTCCTTAGTGACAGAGTCAGTAGGAAAACTCATTACCTGAAATATAAATGAATATTAAACCAAATTATATAATGATTTTATTTATTTATTATGGTAACATTTCTACCATTAATTTCAACCAAGAAGAATAATATTTTCTATGAATAGTATATGTCCTTCTTAAAGATAAATAATGATGATTTATATTTATCTTTTTTTATGTTATTTTATGAAAAAATAGTAATAAATTAACATATATATAAAGTTACATGGGATTGAATAAGTCATACATGTTCAGTTTACGTACATTATTTAGTCACCAAACAAATCATAGTTAAAAAATATTGTGGGACGTGCTATCTCCCGCTCTTGAAGGATTAATGTGGTCAATGTATATGGTGTGTTAATTACCTATGTTTGGGGATGTGATGAAAAAATGGGTTCATTTTTCCTGTAATCTAATTCTTTATTTCTCATTGGTTTGTTCCATCTTGTATTCATATCACACTAAAATTAAACACAAATCCATACATTCTTGATCCATGTAACCTTTCATGATATATTTTTCAGGATGATTTCTATTCTAAACATAATACATCAATGTGAACATGTTTATTTTAGTTGGATATATCCAAAGAAAATTAATAGGTCCTCCAATGAGTATTTTGGTTAGAAGATGGACAGTTATATGTAGCATGCATGTGAAAAATCATGTAGGAAATATTTTCTATAACTTATGGGAAATTAATGGTTTCTTTACCAAAAACATTTATAATAAATACATTGATAAATTTCTAGCATGAATATATCCATAAAATAGTACAAATGAATAAAAAACACCCTTATATTATTGGAAAGAAGATTATAGATTTATCTTAGAATAAACTAATGCATAAGGATGTGATAAATTTTGAGCCTTCACAGATTTCATCTTCAACTCTCTTCTATTGACCCATTTTGAAATATTTCCTAAATATACATTAGTAACTTTAATAATCTCTAATAATTCCAGAAATTTATTTCTTTCTGCATGTGTCATCACATAAGAATCACATATAACATTCCATTTATTTTCAATGACACACAAAATATGAAATTCTAGTTTTATTCTAAAATCCACCAAGTCACGGTGAGATCATAAATCATATTTTTTTCATTCACTTGACATTTAGAAGAATTAAAAGCAACATTTTACATATATTATTTTTAATATTCATTACATCTAATCAATAATGCAAAAAATTGTTTATCCAATAATGAAACTCAAAGAAGATACTTCTCTTATTATAATTTTAATAGGCTTCAGTGGAAACATTCTTCTTTTTTTTAGAATTCATCCAACCCTTCATATATAAGAAACTAAAATCTTTAAGTTCATTAAGAAAATAAGTTTGATTGATACACTGAGGTTTATTTTTTGTCTCCATGGTATTGAATAATATTCAATGATTATTCTTATACATATGGTCCACTAGTAAGAATTACTGATGTCCCATAAAACTGAAAATTTGGAAAAAATTAATTCTTTTGGATCTTGTATTGTTCAGAATAATAGTACTTGATAGTTTTCCATTTCTTCTTCATCTACATGTCATTACAAAAGAAGTAAAATTATAGATCATCTACACAATCATAGGGTGCATCTAAAATATATTTATCTAACATGCATCATATGTGTGCACACCCACATTCCAAGGATACTTAAACTCTTCTATAAATGGTTTGATTTATACATCTAAATCACTATTGGGATCAGAAGGTCTAGATATGAGTATATTAATTAAATTGGAAGGTTTTTTCATTCACATTGATGAAGGAAGGTTACAAATGTGTATGAAAAATGGTTATGTGTTGTTTGAAGTAAGCATCTTCTGAAACAGATTTATATCGTCAAATGAAAGACCCAACCTCACATTATGAAAATTAGCTACATAATTTGAATAGTGAGCATAAAATTTCTTCCATGAAAATAGATATATAGGGTAAACCAAATCATAATTATTATTCCCTATTTTAGTATAAATCTATTAAATTGTTATTGATATTTCATCAGACGTTAAAATATTCAAGAATCTATGGATCAGTGGAAGGTATCACATTACTTTATGTGAAACATGAGATAGTGATCCATCATCTTTTTTCTTCCATTGGGATGTACCACATTTTTTAAAATCATTCCATTTCGTAGTATCCTCATATAATATGATACCGTCTTTCCGGAAAGCATGATTTTTTTAAAATAAGTTCTTAAACTAAATTTAATGATTTATAATTATTTTAGGGAATATATACATCATGTCAAAAAGCCCTTAAAAATATTAATATTTTATTCAATGGATTTATTAAAAATCCATACATTGTTTCAATAAAATAATCAGATTAAAAATTATATATTCTTAATTTTACCACATTGCTGATATATTAGAGTAGTGGAAACATCATTTAATATTTCAACCATTATACATCATCACTTTTATTACATGCACCATGTCTTCTCATATTAAATTCTTCTTATGTTGGAATCATTTCCTTCTCATGATGATTAATAAATACAAACCGACCATCTAAAAAATTCTCTAATCAATTACACTCATTTTTATAATGATAATTTTGAGATTGTATTTTCTCCCCCATTATGATACCCGACATATTATTTTTTCTAAAAACCATATTTTTTAATATGGTAGATAACTTCTTGATGGATTAACCAATGTCTTCCAACACAATTATAACCCTCATAGTTTATGTGACCACTATCGGAAGCATAGTCAAATACAAACTCTAAAATGATCTCCAAGTTGTTATGAAACAATTTTGATATTTGACTTGTTTCATACATCCATCTTCGATCCATTTTGTAGAAAACAATTATGTCATTTTATAAAATCAAATAAATAAGATTGAAGTTTTATCCAAAATGTATTTAAGGAAATGAGAATTGTTCACTTTATATGAAACAATAACTGAAACAATAGTCTATATTATAATAATAATATAATATAAAACAAAATACTATATATATATAACTAAATAATATAAATATAAAACCATGATATTGACATAAATTATATAAATCAGTAATAAATATATATAATACTACAAAAAATTTTGTTTAGAATTGATGTTTTTATTTTTTTCTCTTCTTCTATTAAATTTTTAACTAATGTTATTCTTATTCAAAAAAATTCATTTATACAAGATTACTACTTCTAGGAAATCATATTCTATTTTATTTGGATTAGTTTTGTTTAGTTATGTTTATTTATGATTAGTTTAGTTTTGGTCGATTTAGTTTTTTTCATTTTTTTTATTTGGATTGGGTTGGTCCATGACTATTAGGGTTTTATTAAAGAGTTTTCATGTCAGCTCATTTTTTATCATTATCATATATTTTTTTTATGATAAATTTAATTCAAATTTTTTATTTTAGTTTATTTTGATGCATTTTAGTGCATTTCAGGTCTGATCATGTCTACTTGGGTCAGATCAAGACATTTCAATTCAATTCATCGGATTTGGTTAAGATAGTTCAATTATGATATAGATATGATTTGTTAGTTACGTTATGTTTCAATGTGTAAAGGGTGTATATGTTTGGTTCATTTATTTTTAATACTAGTTAGGTTGGTTTGGTACAATTAGATTCCTTAGGGTCTAATCAATTCATTTTAATTTAGTTTATTTAAGGGTTCATCATAACAAGAAATAAATTGGGAAATTTTGTGAAACATAGTGGATATGATGGAGAATCATTTTATAAAGATATATCTCTCTATGATAATTATGAGTAAACATTGGGATTAAATATAAATTTATAGCGATCAATATATATCGTAATTAATGAAATTTCTAATCAATAGTGACCCTCATGTAATGAAATTTTATTAGTTCATGGAATCAAATTTTTTTCATTAGTGAACAATTATTTCAAAGTATGATTTTTTTATGATAAAAATATTATTACAATAAGGTGTAAATGTTGAATATTTTATACACTATAGAAGTTGATATTTTCAATAGGGTGTTTTTTTAAGTATTCATCTCAGAAAAAGTCATTTATATTGATTTATATTTATCATTTTTTATTCTATTAATTGTTAATGACTTTAATTGGAGTTATATGGTATTATATAGTATGTTGCTTCAGTTTTACTTCATCTATAGATAAGTATTATGATAATATAGTCTGTCTTATAAGATGTGAAAGGATTACCCTTGAATAGATATTCATTGACTATTAAGGCTTATCCAATAATGTGATTGGGATTTTCATATTGTTAAAAACTCTAGTAGTTAAGCCTATTCAATGAATTTTCCCTTTAAGACACTCTCTAACATTTTATTTATGTACAGTACACACTATAATACCCATTATAATAGAATTTTATAATAGCTATGGATTATTCAATATGCTAACATGACTTAACCTTTTGATATATAATTATTTTTTCTCATAAAGAGAAATTACTTTAACTATCTATGAATATAAAATAATTTTACATCACCTCCTCAAGTTAAATTTAATTTTTTAAATATTTAATAAAATATTTATAAAGATAGTGTAGATGAGGTTTAGGTATATAGTGTCCCTAATGATTTGGGATAAAAAAAAACACCATATTATTGGATGATATCCTTAGATGATAGTTATCAAACATCCCCTATTAACACCTTATTTTGTCTCATTCATTTCATAATAAAATAGACAATGTAATAAAATGTTGGAAAAATAATAATATGAAAATTTATCATGTATTTTACAGCCATACATATTAAATATTTATTCAAATAATCATATTGCATGTATAAATAATTAAATATAATAGAATTCATTACATAAGAAAATAAAAACAATATGTTCATATTATATTTATATAGAATTAAATATAAACTAAATTTAAAAACAATACATCACACACAACAATATTTATTATGCAATTCAATAAAAAAATAATTTAAACTAACCACGATTCAATGAATCTTCAATCAGAGAAAAAAATGAGTATTATTTTAGAACTAGAAAATAAACAAAAATAATGGTTGGTAGAATAGATTAAGTATATTTGATCATACCAATTTGATATTCCTGAAAAATCGAATGAAACCCTTATGGTGTGAGAGATTACTGAGGACGGAAATTGAAACTAAATTTAATAGATAAAAATGAAAATAATTATAGACAGAAGATATAAACTATTTAAAACTCGCCAATTTGATGCAGAAGAAACCAAATTAAGGAAAGCAAGGATAAATCACTGACTATGGTAGAATGGATCACTAGGTAGGGAAAAATACAACTGGGTTTACAAATAAGTAGGGAATGGATTCATGCTATATTTGGTAGAACTATTTCCAAATGGTCTTTTAAAATTGTTTCTTTATCCTTAACTATAACAATCTATCCCAATGGTTATGTTAAACCATCGGTATATAACCCCTTATACCAATGGTTTTTGTATATTTTTGGTATAAGGGTTTTGGAATATCCTCCCATTCTATTATTGTTTGTTGTTATTGTTTTGACATTGTGAATTTTATGGGATAAATGCTTGCTAAAAATAATGGTTTTTGGGGGTCCATTCTTATGCTGTTATGATGTGAATTGTGGCATCCATGTTGTGTGATTATCGACATAACTTAAAATATAATCGGATATTCAGATGCATTTGGGTAATGAATTGGATTCCCCATGTTCTTATGGCTTGTGTGATACACCCCTAAATAACAAAGTGGAATTGAATAAAATCCCTTGTACCTAATATGTAAAACGTTGTGGTATGTATTTTAATGTGTTTTTGGATACGTTTTTTTATTCTAGTCTATCTGTGATGATGTAATTCATAGGAAGTTTCTTTATGATGATTTATATAAGGTAATTTGATGAGATATAGTTATGAGAAGGGGATATGATGAAGGTTGTTGTGTGGTCATGCAGTGAGTCTATGATGGAAGGTGGAACTAGATGTGGTTGTTGGGCTATTATACTATGATACTTGTTGTGTGTTTTTATGTGTTAGTAAGCTGGTTATAAAGGGATGGGAAGTGAATAAATATATTGTACATGTTTAATGAATAAATTAATTCAGGGTTTTATGGTTTAAATGGTTAACATTTATATATGAATGAGGTGCGGAAAATACTAATAAAAGTGAATAATTTAATGGGATGGGTTAGTAGCAGAGAATATAGAAAATGGATTAATGATAATTAAAAATTGAAATATGAAATGTGGCATGTTTGTTGATTTTGGTGGGTTTTTTATTTTAGTTTTGGATGTAGAAGTGGAGGTTATTATGAGATGTTTTGTTTCTTTGTAAACTCTTAGTATGGGGATTGTGTGTTGTAACTCTATATGTATATACCATGTATATTATTTTTATTTATATAAACACAAAATCCTCATTGGGAACTATGATCCAAAACCCACATAGTAATGTGGGGAGTGTTTTTTCCAGCATCCCAGTGGGGGGATGGATGGATGACTAGTCGCACTACCATTCTCCCTCTTCTAGGAGATAAGAAGAACACGTACGGGTTTTAATGTCCAGAAGTCAAAAGTCCATATGTAATGTTATGATGTGATGAGATGTGATAGACCAAGTGTGTTCGGGTGATATGTGGTGAGATGACATATAGTGGGGGTCACACGTTGTGGGTTTAAGGCATGAGGTTGATTTCATTCATGTCCACGATACATTACTACCTTGGTTATGAGATTTGATGTGATGTGATGGACTAAGTGTGTGCATGTGGGATTTAATTTGATGTTATGTAATTGAAAATAGGTGGGAGTTCTGGGGAGAAGGATTTTGGGGTGTGAGAGTGGAAAATCAGTGGGAAAGCACTGTGGGGTAACCTATCATTGATGTGCTTCATATTTTATTATTATACATGTATATGTTATTTGTAGAAATATCATTGGTGAGGTTGGGTTTTTGGTTAGTATACCTGTATTATTGCTATTTGGATCTACTTTTTTTCAAGGGTTCCATAATATTCTCATTTCACATGTGAACTAGAAAATTTGGTTTTCCTAGTGAGCACACCTATATGCTCACCCAATTTATATTAAACTGCTTTCTAGTTTCAAGAGGGCTACATGGATCATGAATAACATTAATAGCATAGATATTTGGGATTGGTTGTAGTGTTTATTCCATATATTTTATTTAGGGTTTCCTTTTTGGAGTCTTTCATATATATATTTTTTTACTTATACTTGCATTATTGAATAATTTTGGGTTTATTTATATTATGTTAAGGAGTTTCCTATGGCTGATTCATTCTATCTCCTAGTCCTTTTTTTCTTATAAAGGGTAATGCCTTCTATATTGTGAGATTTTTATACCCTCATTGTTATTCTCCTTCTCTGGGACTACTAGAGGTGGGACTCAAGTGAGTCATTATCTCCCTTTTTTATTTCCATCAGAAGAGGTCTACCTTTGGAGTGAGGGGGTCATGATAGAATGGTATTAGAGGTGACGGTTGAGAGAGAGGATGGATTTTGGTGTTTGGAACTATGAAACATTAGTGGGTTGGTAGGGAAACCATGTCAGATGATCTTGGTGTGTGACATAGGCTAGGGAAGACTGGGTGGGACATTAGATTTTAGGGTCCCTGGTGATATAATACCAGGATTCTTAGACTATAGAATAACCAAGTGAGGTAGCACCACTTTTATATTAGAGACCTAGAAGAGGTACATGCATCATAATTTATTTCACTTGTGATTGAATTTTTTTTGGAATTTAAAGAAATTAATTTAATAAATCAAAAAAAATATACATGTTTATCTAACTTTACACATTCTATTTTTCCTAATAAATAATAATTGCTTGTTGAATTAGACATATAAACTAAAAAGAAAATAGTAAATGATGGTTAACTAGAATGATCTATTTGTTTGTAACCATATTGAGTATTAAATTTGTTGTCTCCATTCTTATTTGAGAAAAATTCTTAATGAATCAAATTTTATTTCATTTATTAAAATTTAAAACATTCATGATTATTTTCCAAAAGATAAAATTTTTAGAGAACCATGAATAATATATTTTTTGTGATCTATTTAATTTTAAAAAGTCATATAAATCATGTTTCCTCAAGTATATTTCATACTTTCATGATAAAATAAATTATTTTGAATGTATTCCTAAAAGTATTCTGGTTCCCATGTTTATTAATATTTTATGTGCTACTTTATATTGTAATTTATCATGATCATGTGTTATTCACTTGTCATAAAACATAGTTTTAGACATTTAATTTCTAAAATTTCATTAAAGTTCCATCTTGATTATTGATAATTCCATGAATTTGGAATACTTAGAAAGAATAACATGCTCTATATTTTGGCATGATTTTAGTTCTACAGTATTGATATAACAGTATGTTGTAGCCATGTGTTATGGAGGATATTTTTATGAAATTTATTACTAAAATTTGGAAAATTATAATCATAATTTTTAGTAACCTTTTGACACTTAAAACTGTTCAAATTATTAAAAATACTATTTTATAAATAGTAATAATTTTTATTGTTGAAATAAATTTTCCTCTCATGTTAATTAATTAGTAGTATTTTAGGGTAATAATGTGTAAAGTTGAAAACATTTGGGTTGTGACTTGGAAAATTCTAGTTTGTGAGACTTGGGTAGGTAACATGTTAAATATGACATATTTAAATATTTAAGTAAAAATGTGTTATCCTTATTTTTGTATATAAGGATGTTTTTCTGATCCATTAAATGATTAAAGAATGTTCATTTCAAGAATGATAAATCAAGGACCATAGTAAAACAAAATGTGAAGTTTTAATTTTGTTGTCAGAAAGGATGTTTAGGTTTGATGATAATGATAGAACGTTTCATAAGTAATTATGTATTTTGGTTTAACATAAGAAACTAACATGTGTAAGTTTTCAAATTATGTTATGAGTGTATTTCCTCAGCAGTGAGATGAACATACAATGTTTTTTTAAGAATATTGAACATGATGTGTGATATTAAATGTGTACAGTTTCACCTTTAACTTGAACATATGTTAGATCCATTTAGATGCATATCATGGTGTTCTATTATAAATGACATGGAAATTTTGAGTGTTTTTTGTTGTTGTATTGTCATAATTTCATTAAAGCGTTGATATTCCTTTCTAAAAACAATAGTTTGTTGGAATACTTTCTTACTTTGACATTATGATGGATAATGAGACCCTTTATGTGACTTCTTCATTTAGATCAACATGTAATAAATGGATAACAACTTATATGTGGTTAGTGAACTATTTCCCCATAGAAAATTTAAAATTGTGTAAGAATACTCATACTAAATAATGAGGTGAAGTAATATAATCTCCTGAATAATTATGTAAGATATAATGTGTTTCTACTATGTGTGGTAGTTATTGTTATGTTGAGTGTGATGTGTAAAAAAATATTATTGAATACAAAGTGAGTAAAATTTGATCCCTAATTGGAACATGGTATACTTTGATGTGAATGAAACTGTACAGGTGATTCAGTGCCACCAAAAGTGTATAATATCTTAACATGGGAGAGAGAGTTCTTTTATTTGTGTGCTTAAGGATTTAATTTGTGATAAGAGTGGTTATAGTTTGTTGGGAAGTGTGGGGGGTGATATTGACCATGTATTTATGTTAAAATGGTGGGGTTTTGTGGATGGTACGGTGGTGGGATAATTCTGTTGTGTAAAACAGTTAGTGAATGTTTTTTTGTTGGTGATTTTGGGATAGTGGTTGTGTTGTGAAGTGATTATGATGTGTGATGGATGAGATTATGGTTATTGTGGTGAGACGACTTTGTTTTTGTTGTGGTGTTATCTTATTTGTGGAATCAACCACCTCCCATAAAAACATTAATCCTGAAAAGTTTATAATACAAGAAAATAATACTTTGGAAAATAATGAAATTAATTAATATATTGTTGTCTCCCACACATAAATATTTTTTGAATGAAGCGATTGAAATGTTTGACTACTTTCTTGATGGTTGGGCTTATAGTGATTGAACTTATTTTTATGGAAAATGTTATCACCTAAAATATATGAAGATAGGAAAACTATTGTTGTATCAAGATGTGTTATATTATGAGATGTTTTGAAACCATGTAACAAAGTTAGTGTTACCCAAAATGGATAATATCATGGTGTGATGGATAGGTTACATTCAATTGTATGATTTTTGGAGATATATCTATATTTATTAGAGTTATTATTTGGTGGGGATGTTCAATTTGAAATTTTAGCAAGGTTAAGTTTCGGGTAAATAAGGAACTGTTAATAAACAAGGGAAAATTTTAATGCAAAAAAATGGATTGTTCCATCTTTATGTTTTTTTTTCTAATGTTGTGTGTCATTTGTAAAATTTGAGAAACTTGATAAATTATTTTCAATTTCATGATGTGAGTGATGAAAACCCTTGATAGTGACTATGTAAAAAATGGTAATTGATTTTCAAACTAAAATAAAATAAAAATAAAATGTTTTTGAGATAAAGAAGATTTTTTTACAAACAAATGGTGTGAAATTTTTTATTATTTGAATTTTTAATATTTTAAATGGGAATCATGATTTTTAAAAAAATCATTTAATTTTGTTTTTTAAATAAATGTCATGGAATTGTGAATTAAATTTTTTTTTATTCTTTGAAAATATAGTGTGGAAATATATATATATATATACATATATATAATGAAAAGTGATTTGATGAAGTTTATTTGGGGGAAGAAATGGAATTAAATAAAGGGTGGTGTTGAAAGGTATTTACTTGTTTAAAACTATGAAAGATGAATTGAATTTAAAATAATGTTTTGCTTGTAATTGTTTAGTATGTTTTTCTTGATGAATTTATTATGACCATCAATGTGGCCTTATTCTGTTTGGGAGGTATCTCCCCTAGGAGATTGTTTTAGTGTATAGTGGAGTATTACACTTTTTTTACCTAGTGGATTTTATATTCCAAATGTATCAAAATTCTTCAAAGGTACTTTGTGGCTTAGTTTTTCTGAGCACAATATACCATTCCTTTTGATTTTTTTGGAATCTCGGGGGAAAGAATAGATTGACAAGAATACAATGTAATGGCCTAGACTATCTGTCTTGTTACTTTTCCAAAAACTATGATGATTTAGGTGTCTGGGGATAATACAATGTGTTTTGAGACATGCCAGACATTTCTGGCTAAGGGATATTCTACAGGTGATTCATTCTAGAATTGCATAGTTTTTTGGGGTGAATAATTCCATTAGTAGGTCATTCTAGCAATGATTCATTCTAGAAGTGATTCATTCTGGTGGTAGGTCATTTTTGATGGTGAGTAATTCTGAAAGTAGGTCATTCTAGTAATGATTCATTCACGTGGTAAGTCATTTCTAGTGGTGATTCATTCTTACAGTAGGTCATTTCTGGCCGTGAGTCACTCGGACAGAGGTTCATTCTAGCATAGGTCATTTTTGGTGGTGAGTCATTCTAGAAGTAGGTCATTCTAGTGGAAGGTCATTTATGGTGGTGTTTCATTCCTGTGGTAGGTAATTTCCAGAATTGATTTATTCAGGAGATATGTCATATATAGACGAGCTACTAGATTTGATACCAATTGTAAATTATCAGTATAGATGAGCTACTGGATTTGATACCAATTGTAAGATCAAATATATATAATGATGTTATCAAATTAAAGAGGGGGGTGAATTTTATTCTTTAAATTTTCTTTTGAAAACTTTGATGTTGATATAAAACTTTCTTAAGGGATGTTTCATACCCTTAAGGAAATATGTTTCTTAAGGTTAGTTATTAACTTCTAAGAAACTTAGTTTATCAAAAATCAAACAAAATTTACCAACCATCTTAAAGAAACCCTTTCTCAAACTTTACAACATTAAGATAAAAACATAAAGAGAATTTTATTAAAAGAAAGATTATACCTTATAGTATATAGAATCTTTAATATAATCATAATAACGGAATTAGAATGTACAAGAAAGTTATTTTTTCTAACTTAACAATGTTAAAATTACAGCGGAATAAAAACAAATTTAAATATAAAAACAAGTAACAATAATATTATTTTAACCCAAAGAGAAGGATATCCAACAGCCTTGGATAAAGGTTCCTTGATTTATACTTTCAATAAAGTTTTTCTTACCCGAACCCAAGTAATACCTCAATCTGAAGATTCATATTTTTCTTGTTATCCCCAAAAGTCCTCGATTTAGAATGAAATCATTACCTTTGTCTTCCAAATATAGAATCCCATGATCAGCACGATCGGAGTCTGCACAAAGCAAGTCTGAACAAGTTCTTCACACCTGAACAAGTTGTTCAGGACATTCGCATGAAGAACTGAGAGTTGTAAGAGCCTCCCTCTCTATAAATAGCTTCACAAACTTTTTTATCATATTACATTCTTATCTCATTCAAATGAAATCTTATTTATATTAAAAATATCTCAATGGTCGACTCCACTCCAATGGTCATATTTTCCTTAAGTTTCGGACGGACCTGTACACATGTCAAACAGAAAATGATTAGTTTATAACAGATTGTAAAACACCGTTTCATGTATGAGAAACTTTGTTATGTTTAATATAAATGTTAATTATAAGAATCTTTTAAGTCCGATAATATTGGAAAGATACATTAAGAAACTCTAACATTATCAATAAAACAGATTCTTAAGAAAATGAAAATCAGAACAATATCACTAATTTTGAGTACCGATATCATAAAAACTGTATGAAATTTTTTCCAAAATCAGTATTATGAAAAAGGTATCATAATTATGAAAACAATATCATAGATTTTCATGTGAAAATGATACTACCAAATAAGTATTACAAACTCACCGGTATCACTGAATTTGTATGACATAGGCTTAAGTAAAATGGTACGTCAGAATCATAAGTAAAACAGTATGAAAAAGTTGTAAATAAAATGAAATAAGAAATTTTTATGTAAAATGGAATAAAAAAGTAGTTAGTAAAATAGAATGAAAAATTGGTATGTAAAATGGAACTTAAGGAAAAGAAAAATTTTTAAAGAAAAGTGTTTGTGATTTTCAAAACATAAAATCATAACGAATAGTGTAGTCATAAGGAAACCTTATTGACTCAACAATCTACCCTTTTTTGGTAAGCACAAACAACTTTTATAAGAAATAATATATTGACTTTGATAAACAAGTAACGAAAACTTATCTTCTGCTTTGATTGAGATTTAGGATGAATAAGACTAACTCCACCCGAGGTTGTGTCTCTTAAATATTATATTCTTGAAATTTATTATCCGGTTTTCTTTCATAATGAAATACATCCCCCTTAGATAAAAATTTCTTCATAAAAGAAATTCCCTCTGACTTGGGCATTATTCTTTCTTACCATACTTCCCCTTAATAGATTCTCCCCCATTGAAGTCTTCATTAAATTCATCCCTCAAATAAATTCTCCCCTTTGTGATTTTAAAAAATGGAATGGGGAAGTGTAGGATGTACCTGTAAGGATAAAGAAACATATAAGTGAAAAAAAGAAATATATTCAAGAAAAATTTTATTAAGGAAATATTGGAATGAATATTTAGGTTATAACAAAACATCGGAATGTAAAAAAATCAACTATCCTTATTATGCTCCGATAACATTTTATTCATCAAAGATTTAACTTTATTACCTTCTTTATGATTTTCTTGAAGCTTCTTCAACAAAATATCATGATCATGGTTCTTCTTTTCTAAGGACAAGATCCTTTCTTATTAAGATTTGATTTCATCATCTTGACTTTTAATGAACTCCTCTTGAGCAGCCACCTTTTTCATTATTTCAGCTCTAACTTCTTTTTCACTACTAACTAACCGAGAAACACAATTTAGTTGTATTACTTTCTCGGAGATGGATTCTCTGAATTTCTTAAACTTATACTCATAATTATTTAAATATATGTTTGTTGAATCCATGAAGTAAATGAACTGTCTAAGCTCTTCATTGATAGTTTTATTATGGTTAAAGAATTTCTTGAAAGTCACTTCTAAGATTTATAATCAATCACAAGATTCTTGAAATCCACTTATTTCTTGACCACCATATCCATCATCATATTAGTATATTCCTTATTTTGGTTCAGGGTATCTTGCATCACATGACTCCAGGAATCTATATTTGTAAGAACTGGAATAGTTCTAACCAACTTTCTTAAAGACATCTTGACAAAGTCATGCTCAATAACGGATGAGGACTCAAAGTCTGAACCATCTTTTCCTTTCTCATTATCTCTTGGAGTCAAGGGATATTTCTTCTCTATTATCTCGTTCACCATTTTTTGTTCAACCTCTTTAACCTATTCTTCTTCCACATCAACTTCAAATTCCTCTTCTACTTAAACTTCAACTTATCATTCAATCTCTTGTTCTTCAAAAACAAATTTAGAAATTGAAGTCTGAGGAGTTCCATTATACTCTTCCACTACCCTTAGAATATCATTGATGTATTCTTGAAAGATCTGATCTTGAATTTCTTGAACAGTTTTTGATATTGTTAAGACTCTCTTAGCTTTCTTGATTTTGGGAGTGACAACCAGTTTTTCAAGAATAACTCAAGATTCTGGTACTTCTTGAGATTTCTTCTCTACCGATTTCAGTATAGGCTGACACACTTGAGCATCTGATTATTTCTTCTTTAACTTATTCTCATTCTTTTCTTTTTCTAGATTTTCAACTTGCTTAATTTTTAATGCTTTAGCCTCTACATGATTTAAACCAAAATAAGGATCATTATCCTTTATGTTAGCTTCCATCTCTCTCTATTTTTCAATCGTTGCATCAGAATAGGATTTTGGATTCTTTACAGGAGGAGGTGTTAATACTAGATCAGTAGGAACTGATGCTGGTAAGCTTGGATCTTCAGGTTTCCGTTTCTTAGGTACTGATTTTAAAGATTCTGGAACATCAACCTTGTTATGAGCAACTATATCTTCTAAAAATTTATATTCCAGTAAAAACTCTACCTTCATTCTCATTAGAGTATCATCACTGAGTAAGAAAATCTTGAATGATTTATGGATTGATTTAAAAGGTACATTTAGATCTTGAAGGCACATTATGATTATCTTGGAGATGGTTGCTGGTTACATAAGTATCTGGTATCTGATTATTTCTCCTTTTACTGCATGGATTGTGAGTAATATGTACATGATCAAGTTGACCATCCTTACATTGACAATAAAATATAATAAATATATATCACATATCCTTAAGGATTTTTTATCTCCTTTCCTTGGAATAAGAAATTCTTGCATCCAGAGGGCTAACAGTTTGTGATTTGTTGTAAGATTTGTAATATTCAGATGGTTAATATTCTTGAGACCAAGGTAATCTAGAGCCTTGTCTTTCTAAAAAGAGGCTTCCTTCATGGGAAGTCTATGAGAACATAGAATATCCTCTATTTAATAAGGTATCTTGAGAACATTTTCCTCCTTCTTGTAAGGAATTGTATAAGTATTCTCATAACATTTGAACTTAAACATGTCCTTACCATCATTTTCAAAGAAAATAACATATTCAAAGAATTTCATGACTAGGTTAGGGTAAATCAAATCCTAAATTTCCTCATTATCCACACATATACTTTCCCATACATTAGTTATTATGACCTTGGAAATGATGGAGTCATACTTTGCAAAGAAATTAGTGAAAACCAGTTTTTCCCTAAAGATCGATCAATCCTTTATTTCCTTGATAATCGACATCTGATCTACTAAGGATTTAAGAGTCATTCAAAGTGTAAGAAATTGAGGAGTCAGAACAAAAAAATTGAATTCAAAAAATATTTGGAACAGAGATCATAGAATATGGTGTGGTTCTCATAAATGAGGCACCCCTTATATAGACATAGCAGTGACCTTTCAACTTCCATAAGATAATCAATCAGCTGAAATTAACCTGTTCTGATATGATGGTTGAGGATGATAAAAAAAATGAATTCCTATCATTTGAGGATTTTAAGTAAAATAATCATATTTTAAGAATGTGTTCCTTATGGGAAACTCTAAATAATTTATCGGTATTAAAATAACTCTCTTTGAAGTTTTAGATTCCATGAATTTCCATTCTGTGAATTTCCATTTCATGAATTTCCATTCCGTGAATTTCAATTTCGTGAATTTTCATTCTATGAATTTCCATTCAGTGAATTTATATTTTGTTAATTTTTATTCCATGAATTTCCTAAGGTAATTAAGAAAATAAGATAAAATATATTTTCTTAGATAAAGGTAAATTTTGTTTAAGAAAGATAAATTTTTTTATAAAACGAAAAAGAATGAAAATGAACAAGCATATGTACTCCCTTTGAATTAATGAGTATTTTAATGTTAAGATATGATTTAGAAATGAATTATATATGAATGATTACCTTACAGTTATCATTCCTAGATTCTGTTAAATGTATTCAAATCTATTAGATGTTAATTGTTTTGTAAAAATATCATCACGTTGTTCTTGTGTTCTGATGAATTTAAGAATAGTATCTCCATTTAGTGTGTGGTCCCTAAGAAAGTGATGTCTAATATCTATGCACATTGAACGAGAGTGATGTGTAGGGTTTTTACATAGGGAAATGCCACTTGTGTTATCACACATTATTTTAGTTTTAGTAAAACTTATACCATAGTCTGTGACTGTGTATTGTATCCACAACACTTGAGCACAACAACTTCCAGCTGCTACATATGTAGCTTCAGCAATGGAAAGTGCTATAGAATGTTGTTTCCAATAAGACCAATAGAGTAATGAATATCCTAAGAACTGACATGTTCTAGATGCACTTTTCCTATCCATTTTGCAACCACAAAAGTTAGCATCTAAAAAACATTCAAGTTCAAAATCATATCTAAAAGAATAAAATAGTCCCAAATCTAAAGTTCCCTTTAAATACAAAAAAAAATTCTTTTCACTGCCTTTAAATGGGACTATTAAGTATTTTCTTGTTATCTTGCACATAATCACACCAAAAACATTATGTCAGGATGACTAGTTGTTAAGTAATGTAATCTTCTTATCATTCCTCTATAAGATGTTTGATCTATAGGTTTCCATGAATCATCAATATCATGAGTATAAGAAGTTCTGATAGGAGTACTTATACTCTTAGTGTTGTCATACCCAATATTCTTAAGAATATATTTGATATACATATGTTGAGATATGTACATTCCTTCTGGTTTTTGAGAAATTTAAAAACTAAGGAAAAAGGTTAACTCACCCATCATACTCATCTCGAACTCAGATTTCGTAAGATTTGTAAAGGAATCAGTTAAGAATTTCTGATTTGATCTGAAAATGATGTCATCAACATAAATCTGTAAAATCAAAACATCTTTATTTTCTTTCTTAATGAAAATTTTTGGATCAGTTGTTCCTTTAACATAGTTATTTTGAATAAAAATTCATGTAAGTCTATCATACCAAGCTCTAGGGGCTTGTTTAAGTCCATATAAAGCTTTGGTAAGTTTGTAAACATGGTTAGGATATTTTTTATCTTCAAAACCAGTGGGTTGGTCTACATAGACCTCTTCTTGTACATAACCATTGAGGAAAGAACACTTTACATCTATTTTATAAAGTTTGAAATTAAAGAATGTTGCAAAGTATATAAGAATACAGATAGATTCAATTCTTGCTATAGGAGCATAGGTTTCTTCATAGTCTATGTATTAATGTTTTTTATAGACTTTAGCAACTAATCTTGCCTTATTTATAACAATAATTCCATTTTCATCACATTTATTTTTAAAAACCCATTTAACTCAAATAACATAAGTTTCCTTAGGTCTTTCAACCAAGGTCCAAACTTGATTCTTATGAATTCATTGAATTCATCTTGCATGGCCTTTTTCCAATATTCATCACCCATGGATTTATCAAGAGTATTTGGTTCAAATTGGAAAATAAAAGCAACATGTTCAACTTCATTCCTTAAGGAACTTCTAGTTCTTACTGGTTGATTATGATTAACAATGATATTATCACTTGGATGATTTCTAAGTAACAACTAACTTGGGTTTTGTAAAAAAAAATTCATCAACGTAGGGTAAAACATATTCAAGGTTAAATGTCTCATAAATATTTTCTTGATCATTTTATTTATTTTAAGGATCATCTATCAAATTTTGGTGATTAGTTTTAGAAAATATATCAAAAATAAGTTCAGGTTGTTTTAAAACAAAAGGATTAGTTTCATCGAATTTAGCATGTACTGTTTCTTCCACAACACATGTGTTTTTATTTAAGACTCTATATTCCTTGGAGTTAGTATAATTTCCTAATAAAATTCCTTCATTGGATTTGGGTGCAAATTTGTGTAATTTATCTTTATTATTCAAGATGAATACTTTGCAAGGAAAAACATTGAAGTAAGAAAATATTGGTTTCGGCCAGTCCAGAACATGTAAAGTGTTTTATTAAGAAAAGGACTTATTAATAATCAATTTATAGTATAACAGGGATTACTTTCAGCCTCATCCCAAAAATGTTTATCTATATAATATTCACTTAGCATGGTTCTAGTCATGTCTTGAAGAATACGATTTCTTCTTTTTACAACACCATTTTTTTAGGAGTTCTTGGAGCTAAAAAGTTGTGAGCAATACCTTTATTACTATACAAAGTTTCAAAGTATGAATTTTCAAATTCTCTACCATGATCACTATAAATAGTAATCAAAGGAAGGTTTTTCTCATTTTTAACTTAAGCTCTAAATTTTTTGAAATAGGAAAAAACATCAGATTTCATTACAAAAAAATAGACCCAAGTAAATCTAGTGTAGTCATCAACTAAGATAAACACAGAGTATTTGCCTCTAATACATCCAGTTTATGTTGGACCAAATAAGTATATGTGTACCAACTGTAATGCATTAAAAGTTGAAACATCACTTATAGATTTACAGCTAGATTTATATTTATTTCCATATTGGAAAGGATCACAGACTTTTGACGAATCAAACCTAAGGTCCGATAGATCCTTAACAAGACCTTTCTTGGAAAGTTTACTCAGATTTTTTAAGTTACAGTATATAATTATTCTATTCTAAATCCAATATTGATCTTCAATTGCACTAAATCATGTAATATCTTGACTTCTAATATCTTATACAATTAAGTTGTACACATTCTCATGCCGAAGATTAGAGAGAATAAACTCATCATTGGAATTCTTAACTAAGCATTTATTATTTCTAAAATTCACAAGGTAAACTTCATCACATAATTGTATTGTTATAATGAGGTTGTTCTTAATGCCTTTCACAAAAAGAACATTTGAAATTATAGCTTTACCAAGAAGAATAATGTTACTAATACCAATGATTATTCCATGATATTTACCTCTAAAGGTAACTTTTCCACCTTTTGTCTTTAAAATATTTTTCAAATAATATTTGTTACTAGTCATGTGTTGGGAATATCCACTATTTATGTACCATATGTTGTTGGTACTTCCTTCATTATCCAAAGAATTAAAGAGTTAGGTTTTCAGAATCCAAAAATTCTTGGATCTAGAATTGTTAGATAATTAAATTTTGGGTATCCAATTTTTTTTGGAAAAGTAAGCTTTATGAAATCCAAGGGATTGAACTTTATTTAAAGAAATGTTATTCTCCTGATTCTCACTACTTTGACATTTAGTGACAAAGGGAGATCTTAAAGGAACAAACTAATTGTTTATAAAAATTGGTTTTTCATGAGAATAACCTAATCCTTGATTGTTACCATTAGGTCAGATCTGAGAATAAATCTTGTCAAAAGTTTCCTTACAAGAAGTAAATTGTTCAAGGAACTTCTTGGAGGAAAATATTTTAGAATTTAGTCTCTAAATATAAATTATTATCCTCTAGAATAATATATTTAGAATTAATTTTATCCTCTAAAGCATATTTTTCTAAATTCAGGTTTTTATGATCCTTAGAAAGTTTATCATTCTCATAATTAACTTCCTCATGTTTCGTAAAAATATTTTCTAAAACATAACTTTTCTTATCAAGCTCTTTGGTAAGATAAAAAAATTCTTTTGTTAAAATAAATTCTCTATAATTTTATTTTTCACGTTTCTTGGAGACATTAAAATTTATTATTTAAAGAAACTTAGAAAATATAGAAACTTTTTCATATGAAGGTAACTCATTATTATTGTCTAATGAATAGGTTTCTTCATCTAATGGAAAACCTTCATTAGGAGAATTTCCACTTAAATACATATAGGTTAAGGATTCATCAATTCATACATTATCCATAAGACAACGATTTCGAAATGGAACTCTGGATATTAGACCAATATTCTTTTTTTCAAAAGATTCATATTCTGAAGAGTCGTCAGAAGAGTCTCCACCACTAGAAATCCATGTTTCATTGTCTTTCAAGACTTTCTTATGATTTGATCTATAGAACTTCTTCTTGTTCCTCTTAGAATTATTTTCCTTCTCGCCTCTTTTCTTAATCAAGGGACAATAATGTCTAATATGACCGGTTCTTCTCCATTCAAAAAATTTAACTTATCCATCTTTCTTTTCTTTTCTATATTTCTTCTTGTATCTATATTGAAAGGTCTTCTACCCAACAATATTGTTCATCCTCTAAGAAATATTGGCTAACTCATTTTTTGAAGCTTCATTTTCACTAGATTCATATTGAATAAAAACCTTATTAGATTTAGATCATTTAACTTTATCAAGAATCTTGGATTTCAAATGATTTCAAGTAGTTTTAAAATAAACACCTCTAATTTTATTCTTCTTCTTAACATTATAGGCATCTCTCTTCATTCTGGTTTCAAGTTGGAGAAGAGTTACAAAAATTCATCAAGAGAAATATGAGTAACTTTCATATTCTCATCTATAGTTGTCCTCTTGGATTCTCATTCGTTAGGCATGATGTTTATAATTTTTTCTACAATAATATCATAATCTAGACCTTTCTCACCCATTTATTGTAAGCTATTGACGATAGTCATAAATCTTTGTTATACCTTACATATGTGTTCTATATAAGGAAAATAGAAACCATGATACTCATCTCTGAGCATGGATATTCTTATTTCAATGAATTTAGAAGATCCAAAGTGACTTAATTCAAGAATTTTCCACATGTTATTTGGAGTTTCAAAAGATGAAATTTGACTGTATATATTTCAGGACATGGAACAAACCAAATTATTTCATACCTTACAGTTCAGATGGTATTCCACCTTTTATGGATTAGTGAAAGTTCCAAGTTCCTTATCAGGAATCATATAATCTCCAGTTAACATAATGTAGTTTTCTAAACCTATGTTTATCAAAATATTATTCATTCTGTCTCTCCAGCACTCAGTCATTTCCATCGAATATCAGTGGTCTAGTAGGATTGATATTGTCCATAGATCCAACATAAATTCTTTCCATTAAAAAACCCTCCTTTCCAAAATATTAGTAAAGTAAATTCTTAGGAAATATAAAGTAAATTTTTAAAAAAATTGATCAAGATAAAAAACTTTTAGAAAGTTAAAAATGAATACTTATACGTGAGTATGAATATCTTAGAAATAACCCTATGATACCAAATGTAAAGTATCGGTATAGCAGAGCTACTGGATCTAATACCAATTGTAGGATCGAATATATATAATGAGATGCTAAAATACAAGAGGGAGGTGAATTGTATTGTTTAAATTTTCTGTTGAAACCTTTAAAGTTGATATATAACTTTCTTAAGGAATATTTCTTAACCTTCTGGAAATCATTTTCTTAAGATTAGTTATTAAATTTTCGGAAACATGCATTTTTAAAAATTAAACAAAATTAACAGACCCACTTAAAGAAACCTTTTCTTAAACTTTAAAACCTTAAGATAAAAACATAAGGAATATTTTCTTAAAATAAATACAGTACCTTAGAGAGTATATAATCTTTAATATAATCAAAGCAATGGAATTAGAAAGTATAATAAAGTTATATTGTCTAACTTAACAAACTTAAAATTACAGTGAAAAAAAAAACAAATTAAAATAGAAAAACAAGTCACAATAAGATTCTCTTAACCCAAATAGAAGGATATACAACAACCTTGGTTATAGGATCCTTGATTTATACTTTTATGAAAGTTTGTCTTACCCAAACCCAAGTAAGCCCTCAATCTGAATATCACTATTTGTCTTGCTATCCCCACAAGACCTCGATTTAGAAGGAAATTATAACCTATGTCTTCCAAATCTGGGATCCCATGATTAGCACAATCGGAGTCTACACAAAGAAAGTCTTAAGAAGTTTTTCATGACATCTTCACGAAGCACTGAGAGTTGTAATAGCCTCTCTCTATATAAATCACTTCATAAGTTTTTTTTATCATATTCACTTCTTATCTCATTCAAATGAACGCTTATTTATAGGAAAAAATTCTCAACGGTCAGCTCCACTCCAACGTTCATATTTTCCTTAAATTTCAGAGGGACCTGGACACATGTCAAACAGACAACGTTTAGTTTATAATAGATTGTATAACACATTGTATGACATCCGAAGATCACTATTTTTGGGTACTGATTTCATAAAAACTATATGACATTTTTACCAGTATCGGTATTATGAAAATCAGTATCATAATTATGAATATAGTATATAGATTTTCATGGCGAAAAGTACTACAAAATTAGTATTACAGATTCACAGGTATCACTGAATCAGTATGACATAGGATTAAGTAAAATGGTGCATCATAATCTTAAGTAAAACAGTATGACAAATTTATAAATAAAACGGAATGAAAAATTTGTAATTAAAATAGAATGACAAAGTTTTAAGAAAAATAGAATGAAAAAGTTGTAAGTAAAATGGAACTTAAGGAAAAGAAACATTTTGTAATAAAAGTGACTATGATTTTCAAAACATAAAATCATAAAGAATGGAGAAGTCATATGGAAACCTTATTGACTCAACAGAAGGGTCATTTATGGTAGTGAGTAATTCTAGAGGTAGGTCATTTCTGGCAGTGAGTCATTCTGACGGTTGGTAATTTTTGTTGGTAGGTCATTTCTAATAGTTATTAATTCTCTAAGTGATTTATTCTAATGGCGGTTCATTCTTACAGTAGGTCATTTTTAGCCGCGGGTCATGAAAATTGTTTCCGGATATTCCAAAAAATTTACAGAATTTTCATTTTAACATCTTTTATGATGATAATGGGTTTAATGCCTTAATTAAGGCATTTTATAGAAAATTTAAAGGAGATTAATCATATCATCAATTTTTAAAAATTATAGGGACCTTTAAAATTCTTAAACTGGGTAGATTGATGAGATATACCTTTAATAGTTAGTAATATATTAAATCTAATCACCTATTATCAGAAATATTTGTTCAAAAGAGGTGACCATTCCTTTATTTATTCAGTATTACTTTCTCTAGAGATGGTTGGTTCCGAAAAAAATCCATTATAATGGTGGAACCTTGTTACTTTAGTTAGATCAAGTTCCCCCAAATAGGTTTCCTATAATACGTGCAGCCACTATTTTTGTGCTGTAAGTTTTGGAGAAACTTCTTCTTACAGGTATGAATTTCCTCATTTCCTTTTATGTGTATCAGGGGGGATGAGGTTATTATTTGTATCTCTTTTGGAGATGTTTTTTTCCATATTAAGAAAGATAAATTAATTTGATTAAATTATATCAAAAGGGGAAGGGGATGTAAAGAATGATCTTATATCATTGTTGTTATTGTTTTGATATTTTGAATTGTATGGGCAAAATGTCTACTAAAAATTTTGGTCTTTGGAGGTCCTTGTTTGCGCTGTTAAGATGCGAATTTTGGGATGAATATTGTGTGATTAAAGAAAACACTTAATCTATAATTGGATAATCATGTAAATTTGGGTAATGAATTGGATTCCCTAGGATCTTATGGCTTGTGTGATAACAACCTAAAATAACATAGTACAATTGAGTAAAATCCCCTTTGCTTAATCTAGAAAATGTTGTGGTATGTGATGTTATGTGTTTGTGGATGTGGTTTTCTATTTTATTTTGTTAATGATGTGATGAAAGGGTGGTGTATTTATTATGATATATTTGGGTGTAGTCTATAATATATGGTTGTGTAGTGGGGATACTATGGATGTTGTGATGTGGTTATGCAGTGGGGTGTGGTGAAAGGTGGAACTGGATGTGGCCGTTAGGATATTTTACTATGTTGATTGCTGTGTTCTTTGCACTGTTAGTTTCCCACTTATAAATGGATGGGAAATCCATAATAATATTGTTCATTTTTAATGAATAAATTTGTAAAGGGTTGTTTTTATTAAATGGTTAGCATTTATATATGAATCAGGGGATATAAATACTAATAAAAGTGCATGTTTTAATGTAACATTTTGGTAATGGAGAATCTTCAAAATTTATTAATGATAATTAAAAATTGAAATATGAATTTTGGATTGTGTTTTTCTTAGGGGGGGTTGTGTTTTTAGTTTTGGCAGTATTAGTGTAGGTTCTTATGAGATTTTGTGTGCCATTATAAACCCTTAGTATGGGTCTTGTGTGATATAACTCTATATAAATATTCCTATTATATTCTTTTGATTTCTATATTCACCCCACCTTTATCGAGAACTTTGTGTTGACACCAACATGGTCATGTGGGTTGTGTTTTTTCCAACATCTCGACAGCGGGATGGATGGATGGATACTCACTCTTCCCTACCCCCTCATCCTTGATATGAGAAGTACATGAATAGGATGTGATGAACAGATGTCAAAAGTGTCATTATCAATATGTGTTGTGATGATATGTGAAGGTCAATGTGTGTTTAGGTGAGATGTGTTATGAGGGATTATGGTGGGGGTCGTGCGTGGTAGGAGAATGGAATGAGGTTGATTTCCTACACGTTCACAATACCCCACTACCCTAGGCATGAGATGTGTTGTGATGTGATGTCCTAGGTGTGTGGGTGGATGTGATGTGATTTTATGTTATTTGGAAGAGGTGGTTGTTCCATGATGTTTGACGTTGGAGTGTGAGATAGGAAAATTAGTGGGAAAGCAGTGTGGGTACCCTATCATAAAAGTGATTCATTATATATTATTATACATGGATGTGTTATTTGGTGAGCGAGCCTTGGAGAGGTTGGAGTTTTGGTTAGTATACCTATATGGGTTCTATTGGGCTCTATTTTTTCTCATGGGTGCATTAGTATGATCTTTTCAGATGTTCATGAGATACATTGATTTTCCTACTGAGTATACCTATATTATCACCCTACATATACAAAATTATTTTTATGTTTTGGGGACTACATGGATTGTTTTGGACATTACTATCTTAGACCATTGGGAGTTATTGTTGGTTCGCTTCCTTTTCTTTTATTTGGGGTCTTATTTTATGGGTTGTTTTATATGTATTTGTTTTACCTATACATTCATTGTGGGATGATTTTGGGTTTATTTATATTATTCCATTGAGTTGGTCGTATTTGATTCATTCTATCTCCCAATATCATTTTCTTATAAAGGGTAATGCCTCCTATATTATGATATTTTCATATCCACTATGTTACAAGACATCCCAATTTTTATTAGAGACATGAATCAGGGGTCATTATCTCCCTTTCTTAATTTTCATCCCAATAGGGGTTCCTATAGAGGGAGGGGGTCATGATATCAATCTACTAATAGAATGAATCTTTTTTATGTACAAAGTAGCAGTGATAGTACTTGGATGGTTATGATGATATATTATAACTTCCCCCATGGTTATGTATGATGTGAAAATACATTATTTTGTTGGTGAATATATCAATACTAATGAAACCAGGTGATTATATTGATGTTTATTTAGATATATTGATCAAAGATGTGAAATTAGTGTGGGGTTTATGAGTTATCTAGAATGATGCTAAAAAAAGTAAGGATTTCATGTTGAGAGTCATGTTGTATGGGATAATAAATGAGATTCCAAGTTAAGGAACTTTTTTCATTTTATATAATTAATGGATTTATAGGGTTCTATATTTTTGAAGAATGTGAAAACACTTTTAGGCTGAAAAATTCTTCAAAGACTTTGATTCTATGACATTATAAATTTTTAACCCAATACCAAAAAAAATTGATCATTAAATACATAATTATATGGGAATAAAAATAGGTACAACACCATGTACACTAAATGGTGATCAATAATTTGAGAAATTAAAGTATACTTTGCAAGTTGTGGGAAACTATTTTCAAAGTATAATACAAAAATGGGGTGTAAAAATGATAGTTTTTATGAATTACCATCCTGGTATTTTTTTCACATAATAAATTTTCTTGATGTTATGATTGTAGAAAAAATGGGATATTTTCATTCTCACATTAATAAATCCACTTGGAAAAATAAAAATAGAATTAATTGTAGGTTAGTCTTCATTGATATGGGGATAGAGAAATATTTGACACCTTTGAATGTTGAAAGGAGGAATTTTCTTCCTCTAGCTGGTAACACTCTTTCCAAGCAAGAGAGATTTTAGTTTTTTTGCTTCTCTAATAGTGTAGAGGTTCCAAATGTCTATTCATAAAATATAAATAATTTCATGTTGATCGCTGATTTAAATTTGAAGGTCATAAAATTTCAAGATTTTCATTTTTTGAGGAAAGATTTGTTTCATGTGGAAATATATTGCATTCTGGAAAAAAATATCTGACACACATTAACCGATATTTTCTTCTTTTTCAAATATATATGTAGTAAAGTTATAGACCTAGTGAAGTATTTAACTATGTAAAAGAAAATTTATATAATATTTGGTTAATTACATATTTTCCTCCCATTTACATCCTTTGATATAATTTTTTTCTTGGTAAGAGATATTTAGACATGTGGTCTTGTACATTATTGATAGATGTACCTCATTGAATTGTATGTGATTATTTTAAATGCATACATAAAAATCAAATTTCACCATAAGGTTTTATTTCAGAGAAATATTTTATTGATAAAGTTGTTGAATTATTTATAGACTACTTAACCAATGTGGATATCACTAGTCTCCTGAGATTTCATCACAGAGAGTTCCTGGTGGGTGAATGAATTTCTGGAAGAGTTGTTATCATAATTACCATTATATAAGAGGAGTATGATCACCTTTAAATTTTATATAATAGTATAGAGGTTGAGCCATATGTTGAAACCTATAAAGTAATTCTTGGGTATTTGAATCCATCAAGGATTAAAATATGGATATTAAATACACATAATCAATAGTTTATAGGATGGATTCAAGACCTTCTTTTTAATTATTTATCTAAAAATGAATTAAATTTTATAACATCATTTATGGCTATTCAGAGGACCAAATTTACATTTATTATCTTATAGTGGTTTTGTAATTAAGGATTATATGTTCTATACTACAGAATGGGATAATCATAGTATGATGAACATTAGTGGAGTTACTTTTTGTGAAAGAATAAATGATTGTATCTCAGACCAAGGGTTGGAACCCTATTTTTGTGAATATATCATACTTTTTCATTATAAAAAAATATGGTAGTTGGATTATTCATAATTTCAACTACTAATATTTTGAAGCAAACAAGTTGATAATAACAGTACTATTAAAATTTATGAATTGGGATTTGTGAAAGTGATTTTTAAAAATGAAGGGTAAATATATGAACAATTCATAATTGGATTTAGAAGCTATAAGGATATTTTATGTTATGAATCCTAAAAATAAAAATTGATCAGTTGTTCTATTTTGTGAAGAAATAATTCAGGTTCAAATGAAAAATCCATTTAGGATTTCCCTTTTATTGGGATGTTCTAATCATTTCATAGTGGACCAATATTGATAATGTTTGATATTTTAGAGGATACCACAAGGTAAGGATTTGGATGCATAATATAGGGGTCAAATCCCAATAATATATAAAAGAAAATGATAGAGTTTGATGAATATGTTAAATATTTTTTAATAAACAATGTGATTACTCATAATGTTATGTTTTCACTACTATATTTATGTAATATAAATTAAAATTAAAATAATTTTGTAAATAATATATTTTCCACATCATGATACTATCAATACTGAGGAACAAAATAGTGAAAATTCTTAAACTAATGATGGACATATAGTCAATGTTGAAACTAAAGGAATATTAAAAGGTGAACAAAATATTATTGAAAAAATATATAATCGGAATAACATGATAGTCTTATCAAAGATGATTATGGTTAGAAGTAAAGGCCTAAAATTATAGTTTGGATAGAATTCATGTGGCCAACATATTGAACCTAAAATGCCCATTTTCACTAGTCACATTGAGGTCACTACTCAAACACACATGTCGATTGATATCAATACATGAAACAATGATGTCCCTCTATTAAATGTGGTAATTTGGAGAGACATTAGGGTAATATTATGATATGATTTATCTATTTTACAGAATAATAGAATGATAGACCATTTATTTTCACTTTATTATCACTTATAGAGAACATTAATATTAGATGATTGTCAAATTAAACCTATATTAATGGTCACTGAATAATATCATATAGCCATTGAGACACTTCTTATGAATAATAATATAAAATATTTTGTAGGGAATATAAACCCCCACCCACCAATTATATATGAACATATGATAAACCAAGAAACATGGAATTGTTTCATTGGTTTTCATGAGAAGGAGTTACTTTAGGTATATTATAGTTTGTAATATTTTATTTTACATTATCTATATTAATCACTTTTATTTTAAAATTTTAATATATAAATTAGAAAAGTAATTCCAAAAAACAAGAAGCATGAATTGAAATCAATGTACCTAATGAACGAATCCTTTTAGTAGCTTTGAAATAGATAAAACAATATGACCATGTCATAGGTGTAGGTTTTCGAGTTTCACCTCAAGATTTTTATTAGAAATAAATGACACAAGGGGTCTAGAGATAAGAAAATAAAATAATTCCATGAATAAATAGATACTCTAAATGAAAAAAAAAAATAAATTGACAATTCGATTTATCAAACAAGTTTATGGGAAGTGATCAGGGAGATGAAATAGCACACTAACAATGACTAGATTAAGTATCACCCCAACATTGAGGCTAGCCATTCCCCTCAAATTTCATCCTTACACTAGGTAATTGCTTTTTCTATTATGGTTTCTTGTAACTTTGAATCAAAAAAATATTGATATCTTTCTTATGCTAGAAATTTTTATTGTAAAATTTATTGTGATTTATATCTATCACCACCCACCCATCTCCTTGTTGGGAGTAGTATGATGTAAAATAAACAAGGAGATATTTTTGAAAAAAAATATTCTAAAATATAAAATGTGGTTATAGATTCATATATATCACAAGATAATAATTGATCTAAATATTCCCCTTGATTATCTAGATGTTCACACGGTCATACTTTATATTGGAATTTTCCTAGAATGGATAACTAATCTTATAAATATACGTGAAGATAATGAGGTATGTACTTTATAATTTATTTTATAGGAAAAAACATTAAAAATTAATGAAAAAAGGATTCCATTTATGAATTTTATTATATTCAATGAAAATGAAATGGAAACAGACGGTCAAATTTGAACAATCTATATGATCAAATAATAAATCTAAAATTCCTTCTAAGAGTAGCTTTATTCAACCAATTGAACTACTTAATTTAGTAAACTTACATGTCCTTGAGGATTAAAAATTCAAACATAAAAATATTACAAGTAGTGGATTTAAAAGAAAAAATGTATTGAGATGTTATTCAAGACTTGATTAGTATCCAGAGTGTGTATGAAATTCTCAAGAATTATTTGATGGGACCCTCAGTTGTAAATGTATATATGATATATATTTTCATAGTCAATTTTTTCAATAGATTATATACTTTTTTAATTAGATTTAAATACTATTCATATGTTCCACAGGTATATATATAACTGATACATAAATGTAAAATATTGTGATGAAAAATTTGGACTCATTATTCCCCATGCCACTTCTGCAAAAAAAGATGCATTAAACAAAATTGGAATTTCATTAAAAGTGGGGAAAGTAGAATTTTTTTTAAAGAAACTAATATAAAATATAATCTTATTAAAAATTGTAATATAGGGTTAAATATCTATAATATAATCATATAAAATATATATTTAATTTTTTTCATTACATATTCCTTTTTTAAGAAGCAATAGATTCTTAGAGAAATCAATTTGGATAATAAAATGATTTAATTTTTAGATCTGAAGCATGGATATCCAACAAATCTACCACACATAATGTCCTATATCAATTTTTAATACACTAAATTAAATATATTAATAATAAATATCAAATTGTGGGTTTTATATTGTATTTTTAGAAGAATATTTTTATGATATGGTGGTGTTAAAATATCTTCAAAATCATATTATGTGGATTTCCAGTGAGTTCAATAAGCCTATATATTTCTAAATATTGATATGTTTTATTGTAAATATAATAATATTTAACTACCAAAACATATATTGAAATAGTTTACTCATTTTTCTCAATGTTTCTGTAGTGTATAAACCAACGTAATGACCAAAATTTTGGCTATTATGTTTGAATATTTATATAAGATATCATATTCCATCAGAAAACTAGAATCACTAAAGATTTATTTCTGATGATAATTACAATTTCATTTAAAATATTTATTAATCATTTGTCTATTTATATATTTCTATTACTTCTATGACTACCAAGATATCACGTATTCAAAATAGGAATTGTATTTGGTTATAAATGAGAGGGTAGATTACATGGTGTCAAAATGTTCACAGAAATAAAAAATAGTGGATTTCATATCATTTTCGTAATTTTTTTCCATATATCATGAAGAGTTTTATTTTCTATATCTTATTTAGATAATATTATTATTATATCATTAATTTTTATATATTTTTTACCTATTAATTTTTTAGATAATTATCCTTAAGATCATAAAGAGATGATTCTTACTGATTTTTTACCAATCATTTCATGAAAATAAAGAGCACAAAAGGGATACATATAGAGTTTAGGGTCCTTCTAGAAGACTAAAATAATTTCTATAGAGAAGAAACCTAATCTCTAAAGAGAAAATTATTAATTTACATGAAGTGTTATTTTGAATTTTAAATTATATTAGCCATCATGAAAGACTGTAAAATCTTCATGGAAGAAATCTATACTCTTCATAGGAAAAACTTTCTTTGATACAAACAAATTCTTGTTCAATACATAAAAAGGATGGTGAAATTAGGTGTTATGTAATGTTATCTTCATGATTTTTTTCCTTGCTTTATTTTTTAATATTTAGTAGTGATGGAATCTATTCATTTTTTGTCCCAATCACTTTTAATAATATTCGAGTTAGACAACTTTGTGTTTAATAGATAGAAAAAAAAATTATTCAATTTAATATAGTTTTTTATTTGGAAAGAAACTATCAATTGTATACATTTCTAGATATTACCATCAATGAATTTGTGTAAATTTTTTCTTAATCTCTTTGAATTTCATCCTGTCACATAGTGTGTCTAGTATGACAGATAGTGCATGTTTTCATTTTTAAAAGTTACATTTTATTTAAAAACACATGTCACATAATAAAACATAGAAAATGAGCTTGGATTATATTTATAATTTATAAAAATTATACAAAATTAATTTTTGACATGTGAGAATCAATCACACATCAACCAAACTCATGGTATTTCTGGTATAACTCAATGTGTGTTTTTAGTAAAAAAAGTAAACTTTTAGCTTACAAAATGAATCACATAGTCAAAATATAGAAAATGGACTTGTATTATCTTGATAATTATGGAATTTTTTCTATGATTCCTTTTTTGTTTTTAAGAATTAACCATATTTCAATCTAACACACAGTGTGAATGGTATTACTCAATGTTTTTATTTTCATTTAAAATTGTTATTTTAGATCAAAACATTCATCACATAATCAAAACCAATAAAAAGATCATGGATCAACTTAATATTTTATAAAAAATTACTATAATTAAAATTTATATTAAGAAATTAATCATCTGTTAATTCGACACAAGGTGTGTCTGGTATGACTAAAATTGTGTCTTTTCATTTTCAATTGATATTTTAGTATACAAAATGTTTCACATACTCAAAAAAATAAAAAATACTGATGTTATCTTTATAGTTTATAAAAAAATCCATAATTCATTCGTGACAATTAGGAATAATTCTCACATCAATCTGATTCATGGTGTGGTTGGTATGACTCAATTTGTGTATTTTTTTATATAAAACTAACTTTATAAATCTTAATGTGTGCCACATAGTCCCAACTATGAAAAAATTATTGATTTATTATAATACATTAGAAAAATGGTATGTGATTATTTTATGAATTATTGGAATTAACCACACATCAGTCCAATACATGGTGTGGATAGATTGATTGAAAGTGCATGTTTTCAACTTAATAGTGACATTTTAGTCTAAAAAATGTGTCACATGATCAAAAATAAGAAAAGTTTCTTGAATTTACTTAATACATTAGGAAACTGAATTTTGATTTGTTTTTTTATATTTAGTAATTTTCCTCATGTCAATCCATTACATGGTTGGATTAGTATGATCGAAAGTGAATGCATTCATTTAAAAATGACATTTTAGTCCAAAAGATGCATCACATACTAAAAATAAAGAAAATGTACTCAAATTTCTTATATATTTTATTAAAAATATCCATAAATAATTTTAATATCAAGGAATTAATCTCATGTAAATCATTCACATCATGTGGCTGATATGACTGGAAGTATGTGTTTTCAATTTTTAAAGTGAAATTTTTGATCAAAATTTATGTCTCGTACTAAAAAATAAGAAAAAATACTCTAATTATCTTGATAAATTATATAAATGACCCATAATTGATTTTTGATATATGGGAATCAATACCATATCAATTTGACACATAGTCTGGACAGTATAACTGAATGTGGATGTTTTCAGTATAAAAGTAACATTTTAGGTCACAACACATGTCACGGCGTCAAAACTAAGAAAATGAGCTCAGATTATATTGTTAATTTATAAAAATGATATATGGTTCATTTTTTGTGTGTAGTAATCAACTAAATGTCAGTTAAAAAAATTGTATGCCTGATATGACTAAAGTGGTTATTTTCATTTAAAATCTACATTCATTCCGAATGAACATCACATACTCAAAACCAATAAAATGGACTAGGATTATCTTGATTTTGTGGAAAAAAATATAATTAATGTTTTGTGTTTCGGAATCAACCTCATGTTAATCAAATACATAGTGTGGCTAATACGACTAAAAGTCATGTTTTTATTTAAAGTGACATTTCAGTTAGAAACATGTGTCACATAATCAAAACTATTCGAATGTTCTCATATTATATTGATAAATTATAACAAAAATCTAAAATTTATTTTTGATGTTAAGGAATCAACTTCATTCCAATAAAATACACTATTTTTCCCATATGCCTCAAAGTGAATGTTTTAAATATAAAAGGAATATTAAGCTCACAACACATATCTCGTAGTCAAAACCAAGAATACATTCTTAGATTGTCCTGATACATGAATAAAATGATCTGTGATTTGTTTTTGATGTGTGGGAATTAATCATGCATCAATATGACACATAGTGTTCCCAAATTAACTAAAAGTGAATATTTTCAGTTAAAAAGTGAAATTCTGGTCTAAAATGCACATCACATACTAAAAACCAAGTAAATGTCACCAAATAATCTTAATACCTTAGGAAAATTGTCTATGATTCAATTGTAAAATTTAGGAATTAAACTCAGTTCAATTTGATACATGGTGTGGCCGATATGACCGATAGTGCATGTTTCCATTTAAAATTTATATTTTAGTTATAAATGTGTTTCACATACTCACAATTAAGAAAAAACGTGAATTTTCATTAAATTTTAGTACAAAGATCAATAATTCGTTTTTTACATATAAGTATAAACCACACATTAATCTAGCACATTGTTTAGTTGTTGTAACTGAAATTAAATGTTTTTAATTAAAAGTGACATTTTAGTTTAAAATATTTGTTGTATACTCTAAATTTGTTAAACATGCTTAGATTATCATGATAATTTTGAAAAAAACCAATTTTCTATATTTGACTTATATAAAGTGGAAAGATATCATTCAAATTGAAATTTATAATAGATTATACAACCATTAAATAATAATTTATTTTTACTTTTTATTTACTATTAATAAAATAAACATTGTTTTTATAGGCACATGCTTCTTCAATATGGGGACATGTTGATAGTTGGAGAAGCCTGGTTATGAGAATTTTATTTTTTTCTTGGTTGAAATTATTATTATTTTTTATATTATTTTAATTATTTTTACTGAAATTATTTATTCAAATATTGGTATTATAATGGTGGTGCAATCTAATTTAATTTGTTTACATTTAACAAAATATTTTTAATCCAATGGATTTATTTTTGATTTTTTATTGGTCTCTATAGAGTGTTGAAAGGCGCTTTTGTGGGCGCTCTCTAATTAAGTGTGATTTTTTTGGGTACTTGGGTGTAGTAGAGTATATGACCAAGGTCGTATCTCAAAGGAGGATGTAAATTAAAACAACTTATTAAATGTATTATAAAAATAAAATAAAAAATAATAAAAACACTACTTGAAAGGATGGGGTTTTTTGTATCGTTTATAAATCTAGAAAAAGTTTTCTCAAAGAAGATTGTATTTTTTTGTTTTTGTTTTTGAAATGAAGTTCGATTAAGATGACATAACAAGAAGATGTTTTTTAGAATATATTTTAAAAGGTGTAATCGATCTAACTATAACTCTTTATTTAATTATTAATAATTATCATTTAAATTAATATCCACATAATTATGATCCTCCAATTTGTTAACCATCTAACCCTACAAGAGTTAACTTAACCACAATGATGAAATTACTTAAACCCTAAGATAGCTTTGGAACATGCAATCGCAGTACCCTGCTTCGATTGATGTTCTAAGGTTAGCTTATCGTAATTGTTTAATTAGAGAACATATCCATTCTGGAAATGAGGATTAATTGAGTTTAGGGAATATATTTGAACTCTAAAAGCTTATCTTGTGTGGTCTTATATTACTGATTAAGTTTGCGATGTCACGATTTACACAAAATATCGACCTCGCGTGTTTTTGTATTAATTGTTAAATTTCTTTCTTAGTTTCTTATAATTTAAAAACGCAGTTAATGGATCATATTAAGTGAATTACAGTAGCTCAATGATTAAAAATAATTAAATGAAGAGGGTAGAAGATAGATCGATCACTAAGAAAACTACTCTTCCATGGGTAGTGTGGTCACCGTGGAGACGTTTTACATGAGCAAAAGATTTAAAGGGTATAACCTAATCTCGTATCCACTCTTGATTCTAACCCAAATAGGATGATTACAGAATAATAAAAGGGAAAAATACAGAAGATTAATTGAGGAAAAATTCATGATACAAGAATGAAATCAAAGAAATACAAAGAGGAGGTGGGAGAGGAGAGCCTTTTTGGAAGAGATGTTTGCAAAAAGCCTTAATTATACCAAGAGTTTTGAGGAGATCCCAAGAGACACCCTTTCAACCAAACCTTTCCAAAGACTCTACCAGCCATCCCAACCAGTGAAAACATTCTTTATATAGAGTTGGGCAGGGCTAGGGTTACAAAACATTATTAAATGTGAAAGGTAAATTCGGACAAATATTTTAATCCCAATTTCACAGCATAGTTTACCTCCTAAATGCGCATATTATCTGAACTTATATAAAAAATATTTGTTCCTAATCATGTACCCAAGATTCCCTCAAAATTTGGGCCCCATCCATGACCGGATGAAGAAGACAAAACCCAAATGGTGAAGTGATATTCAATATGGATAGTTCAGTCAATATTTGTTTTCATGCCCCATTTACTCCACTCAAATGCACAATCCAGCTCCCATATCCTAAATATAACTTGTATCTCATTAATTCAGGAACATAGTTAAAGAAATTTAATTCAAAATAATTTACATAAAAATATATATACCCGAAATACTACATTGAATTTTAAAATTGTAAAAATGGAATTTTCATCAAATTTGAAAATGAATGATCTAATCCCAAATATTCTATAATTGAACATATTTAGCATAATGTGAGGAAATTATATCATTTATTATCAACAAAATATTCAATAAAAATGTGTTTTATCAACTCCCCAACACATACCCTTTTCCACTCCTTGGAAAAACCTCATATCAAGTAAACATCAATATCAAATCAAAACAAATTTTAAAACACATATCCTTGAGATCCAACAATTCCACACCAAGAAACAAAAGATATGATGCCTCATAAAAAACCATTTCTTTCAAGTTCTTCATTTATATCATTCAAAATATTTCCACTTCATTTATCCTCCCATGCACACAAAACACTTACCTAAATTGAATTTTCTCTTATCACACTAATGTTAAATTTTCAGCAATGTATTTCTCATCCAAACTCATTCAAGGGTCACCATAAGGTTGATAAATTCCTAAATCTCCACCCAATGTGATTCAAGGACAAATTTTTATCATGAGGACTTTCTTGGGTTGTTCTATGGATTTTGGTTGGTAGGATTTTGATGTGAAAAATTCTGAGGCTGAATGAGGGATCTTGACTCTTTTTGAAGAAAATCTACTTTAATCTAATTTTCACATAAATATGGTCTCCTCCTCAATCCCCATAGCATCAATTAATGTTCATCATCATGAAAAATAAATGAATTTAGGCACCAATCAACATTTCACTAGTAAAAATTTCAATCTTCTCAAACATGATTTTCTTGAAAGCTCTAGATAGGCACAACTTTCTACCTCTGTTAGAAGCTCCAGAAAGGCAAAGCTTCAGTTATCATGAAAGCTCTAGAAAAGGAACAGTTTTCAATATAATGATTTTCATTAGAAAAAAACATCTCTTTAGAATTTAATTTTCTACCCAAATTATCACAAAATGTGGTATCACAACATAAGATAGCTTCCCCCACAGTTAAGTTCAACTAGATTATGCCATTTCACTTCAAGAGTTGGTCGGATAGGGAAAATTGGATTGTAATGTGGCAAACCTAATAGGTTGTTCATAGATTCTAATTAATACAAGGATTAAATGTTCAAGGTAGGCCATTATAAAAAAATTATTCTTTTAAATAGGGTATTTAATATCAAACAAATGCCTCAGTCATTTAAAACATAAGTACCTCAAACCCCCATGTTTTGACAAAAATAAATCAAATTCTGGTTAAATCAAGCATGGTTTGCTTCTCTAAAAAATGAGGTAAATGTAATGAATATTAAATGAATGGTTCAGAAGCCTCCCATGAAAGAGAATTCAAATATAGAGATAGTGATATGTGGCATGGGATTTAAAATTCAAAGTAATTTTCATGAAATTACTACAGATTTGAACTTGAAACAAAGTCATTTTCAACATTCATTTATGCTTAGTTTCAAGGGATAAATTATTTCACTGATTTATATAGATTTCAAAATGGTTATGAGAATCATTTCAGCTCAAAAGTTTCAAAAACACAAACAAAATTGAAAAATAAACACACAATGTCTTAAAAACACACAATTTTTTTTGTTTTTTAAATCATTGAAAAATCGGGAAACAATTGAAATTACTAAACTAAAAGATTCCCTCACCCACAATTAAAATATTTCATTGTCCTCAATGTGAACCCATGAGATAATATATGCACATGAAATGTATAATTTTAAATAGGATAAGGAATAAAAAAAGTGAAAGGGTTTGGAACATCCTGGTATGCTCAAGTGATGATGGGGTCATGCAGTGTGATGAAATTCACTGCATCAGTAGGAAGTACCTCAAAACATCTCTTAAAATGTTTCCCATTGAATGTAAATATCCTTACCATGTCCCCTTGTGTGATCAACACTACACCATAAGGAAAAACATTAGTCACAGCATAAGTACCTAACCACCTGAAATGCAACTTACTAGGCATCAGCTTCAGTCGTGAACTATAGAGCAAGACTTTTCTCTAACATGAAACTCTCTTTATTGGATCAGTCTATCATGAGATGATTTTGATCTTTCCTTGTAGATCCTTGAGTTCTCATATAATGATAATTGAATCTCCTCAAGCTCTTGAATTTGCATCTTACTTTGGATTCCAACTTGGGCCAAATCCATGTTGCATTTCTTTATAGCGCAATAAGATTGACGCTCAACTTACACGGGGAGATGACATGCTTTCCCAAAAACAGTCTGAAATGGGGACATAGCAATGGGTGTCTTGTATGCTATTCTATAATCCCACAATGCATCATCCAAGTGCTTACTCCAATCCTTCCTATTTGGCTGGACGATTTTCTCCAAAATTTGTTTCAACTCAGGATTTGAAACCTCAGCCTGACCATTTGTTTGGGGGTGGTATGGTGTTGATGTTTTGTGTCTCACCCCATACTTTTGAAGGAGGGAAGGAAAATTCCTATTGCATAAGTGTGTCCCTTGGTCACTAATGATGGCCTTCAGTACTACAAACCTACAAAAAAATTGGGCTTTGACAAAGTCCACTACAACATGAGAATCATCCGTCCTGGTGGCCTTAGCCTCCACCCATTTACTCACATAATCAATAGCAACCAAAATATACAAAAAAAGGAACTAGGAAAAAGTCCCATATAATCGATTCCCCATACATAAAAAATATCACAGAATAGTATGGGTTGTTAAGGCATCTCATGTCTCCTAGAAATGTTCCCAGTGTGTTGTCAATGTGAGCACAACTTACAATACACATTAGCATCATAGAATAATCTAGTCTAATATAATCCAGAGTCTAAAACTTTCCTAGCTATCCATTGGGGTCCAAAGTGTCATCCACATAAATTTTTTTGGAAAAAATGAAGAATAGACTCAAATTCATGGTCAAGAACACTCCACCTAATGACTTGATCACTGCACATGCGCCAAAGGTAGGGATCATCCCACACATAATAACGAGACATACTTTTAATTTTTGGACTTGATGTTTCTTTAAATTTGCAGGGATTTCAGATGAAATAAGGTATTTCACTAAATTAGCATACTAAGGATACATACCTGAGATGGAATAAAGATGCTCATTCGGGAAAGTGTCCCGACGTGGTACCTGGTCCATGGTGTCATCCTCTAGTTTGTGAGTAAGCCTACTCATGTGGTCTGCCACCATGTTTTCTGACACCTTATTTTCTTTTATCTCAATATCAAATTCTTGAAGAAGTAGCGTCCATCAGATAAGTCCGGGCTTGCGTCTTGATTCTTCAAGAGGTACCTCAAAGCTGCATGGTTAGAAAAAATAACTACTTTAGAGCCCAATAAATATGAACAGAATTTATCTAAAGTGAATATGATAGCAAGAAACACTTTTTCTATAGTTTTTTAGTTTGATTGGGATGAATCTAGTGTCTTTGATGCATAGGCAATCACATTTGAACGCCCCTCCACCCTCAGAGATAAGACAGCTCCAACTCTGAAGTTGGAGGCATCACACATAAGCTAAAAAGGAAGCTCCCACCGTGGGGGTTGTATGATCGGTGGAGTGGTCAGACACTTCTTTAGCTCATCAAAGGAAGTCCTGCAATAATCATCATACACAAAATTAGAATCCTTTTGAATTAATCATGACATAGGAAGAGAAATCTTTCTAAAATCTTGGATAAATCACTGATAAAATCATGCATGTCCTAGGAAATATCTAATATCACGCACACATGAAGGATATGGTAAGGATTAAATAATTTCTATCCTAGATCTATCAACCTGTATCCCATGTTTTGACACTACATACTCTAATACAATGCCATGCTCTACCATTAAATGACACTTTTCAAGGATCATGACCAAATTCTTCTCAATACAACGATTCAACACCTTTTCCAAAGTACTTAGAAATTCATCAAATGAGGATCCATACACTATAAAATCATCCAAAAATACCTCAATGAGGGTCTCAATAAAATCAGAAAAAATACTCACTATGCATCTCTAGAAGGTATCTGGGGAATTGCAAAGTCCAAATGGCATCCTTCGGTAGTCAAACGTACTGAATGGACAAGTGAATGTTGTCTTCCCCTCGTCCTCCAGAGCAATAGAAACCTAAAAATATCTAGAAAATCTATCCATGAAACAATAGTGTGTTGTCCCAGCTAGTCTCTCAAGCATATGATCAATAAATGGGAGTGGGAAATGGTCTTTTCTGGTGGACTGATTTAGTTTCCTATAATCAATACACACACACCAACTATTTTGTACCCTCATTGTAACTAACTCATCTTTCTCATTTTTAAAAATTGTAACACCACTTTTCTTAGGCACAACCTGAATAGGACTTACCCACTGAGAATATGAAATGGGTTATATTATACCTGTCTTGATTAATTTTTCAACCTCTTTTTTTAACAACTTCCAGAAGGGTTGGATTGAGTCTCCTTTGTGGCTGCCTCACCGGTTTAGCCCCATCCTCCAAACGAATCCTATGCATGAAAATAGAGGGACTAATACATGATATGTCAGCTAAGGTCCACCCAATTGCCTTGATGTTCTCCCTTAAAAGATTCAAAAGTTTTTCTTCATGTTAACAGGGAATATTATTAGTAATTATAACAGGTAATCCCTCACCACTCAACAAGTATGAGTATTTGAGATTTGGTGGTAATGGTTTGATTTCCAATGTAGGGGTGATGTATGGATGGAGAAATTTAAGGAACTGAAATATGTGCACAATGAGCATCAATATCAGAATAGAAATCATAACAATCATAGAATAAAGAATAAAATCCATCAGCATACTCAATAACCATGTCATAATAACAGTTCAAATGATCAAAATCAGAATATTATTCCATTTCAAAATCAAATATAAGAGAGTCTTGTGCATTATAAATAGTTGTGGAAGTACTCTTACACATCAAACAAGAACCAATACTCATAATCTCCCAAAGCATAGGACTATCAAATTCCATGGGGTTTTTATTTGGTGGTTCAAAATGGTAGATAACAAAGGCAAAATGGTCTTCTAAGGGGTACTTCATGGATTCCATGACATTAAATATCACAACTTCATCTCCAAACTCCGTGTAAAGTGTCCCCAATTGAAATTTATTACAGTTATTTCTATTTTGAGGAAGTTCCTACCTAATATAATGGGAGCATGAGAACTTACTTAATCTACCTCCATGTAAATAATGTAGAAATCTACTGGAAAGATCATGTCTCTTAACTATACAAGTACATCCTCAAGGAATCCCGCTAGATATGTCGTACCTCTATTCACAAACTGCACCACTACTCTTCTTGGTTTCAACTCACCAACCACCAATAAAGAGAATACAGAGTGAGGCGTCACATTAATGGAAGCTCCCAAATCAGAAATAGGATCAGAAAAGTGTAACTCCCCTATAGTTCATGGGATAGTTAATATCTCTAGATCCTTGCACTTTTTTGGAATTACTTGAGTTGGTGCAATGAGTGATGACACATTCCTTCCAAGGTTGATTGTCTCATTTCCCTTGAGACATCTTCGATTGGTAAAAAGATCTTTTAAGAAACTGGAATACCTTGGTATTTGTTTAATGGATTCATGTAAAGGGATGTTGACCTCCACGCACTTGAATGTATCCAAAACATATTTTGGAATCGCCTGCTCAGCCATTTTCATGGTTTGTACAACCCTATTTGGAAAATGAAGGGGTGTAGGAGTAACATCATTAATCTTTTTCTTACCTTTATCTTTCTATTTGGATTTCTCTTCAGTTAGTATGGAATGGGGTTCTTCGGAGTTGAGGTGAATCCCTGTGGAACGATAGGTGCAGATGTATCAGTTGTTTGCTTCCCAATTCTCAATGTTATGGAAATGGCATTCCCCATGGGATTTGGTGTAGGTTGGGAAGGAAGATATCCAGAGTTATTACTTACCAATTCATGGAGGGAAGTGGAAATCTGGCTCATTTGAGTCTTTAAATCCCTTAGTTCCAAACCATGACTCTTCAGCTCGTTTTTATTATTAAGAACAATTTTCTTCAAAAGGTCATCAGCATTAGAATCTATCTTGGGTGGGGGATTCCCTTGTTGTTGTCTTGTTGATTATTGGGCTTCAAATCTTCTTTTCATTTGTTGGAAACCCTGTTGGTAAGGCAGAGGATACTTGAATTTTTGTTGAAAAGGGGGAATTTGTTGTTGTCCAAATGCATAACTTATATATGATTGATCCTTCCACCCCTGGTTGTATTTTAGAGAAAATTAATAAAAAATATTTTGAGGATATGCCTGTTGCTTCTGCTGATTTGGTCTCCTAGGAAACACTGCTGCAAAATCTTCAGTTTCTTGTAGCTGGGGGGAAACAGTCAGTTGGGTGGCTTGTCTTAGTGAAAATTCCACAACGCATTGATGGAGGGGTTTGGGATGTCTTTTGTACCAAAGAAATATGGCTCACCATAGTGGTCAATTATTCCAAATTGGTATCAATAAAATGACTTTATAGAGAAGAAGGACTTACCTGATGTAATCCTCAAACATGTGGTATACCTTGATCACCAATTTGTTGAGAGTTTTGTGTCATCTTGTTGGTCAAAGAACATTCAGCTACTGGTTTCTTGTCCACCAATTCTCCTCCAGCCGCGGAATCCACCATGCTCCTCTACATAGGTGTGAGTACTTCATAGAAGTATTGGATGAGTAGTTTCTTACTGATTTGGTGATGTGGGTAGCTTGCACACAACTTCTTGACTTGCTCCCAGTACTCATACATTGACTCCCCTTGTGCTTTCTTGATCCCTGATGTCTCCTTACAAATGGAAGTGGTCCTTGATACTAGAAAAAATATTTGTAAGAAAATATGTTTCAAATCATCCCAACAAGTTATAAATTCAAGTTGTAAATAATACATCCAATCCTTTGCAGCTCCATCAAGTGAGAATGGTAATTCTCTTAGTTTGATTGGATCTTTAGAAACATTTCCTAGTTTTAAGGTTGAGCAAACCACATTAAATTTTTTAAATGTTTATTTGGATCCTCACTAGATAATCAATGAAAATTTGGATAAGGTGAATTAATATATATTTTAGTTCAAACCCCGATTCAAGATTTGTGTATGCAATATATTTTGGTTGATAATTAATATCAGTTGTATCCAATTCTAGAATGTTTCTATTAAGTTCATTTTTATTTTACTCATCCATTGGTTCTTGATTTATGGTTTAATTTGAATTGCTTCTAATTTCAATGTTCTGAGAGTGGAGGAATTCTCCAACTGGTTGAATGTTGAAACTTCTTGTATACTGAGAATGTCTGATTCGAGCCCTGAGGCTACGTTCAATCTCAGGGTAAAGATCTAAAATATCCTTGGGATTAGTTTATGTCATAAATAAAATAAAAATGAGATTAAGAAAAGTGTAACATAATAAAATAAAAGATGATAAGTTTTAGTTGATGTTCCAAAAAGAAGAAGAAAAAAATTTAGATTGGGTAAAGAAGGAAGTAAGAAGAGAGGAACAGAATAAAAAATAAAATAAAATAAATACCTATAAATGCTTGAAATAATTACTTGCCTCCCCAAAAATGACGCCAATTTGAATGGCACTATCGTGGGCGCTCTCAAATGAAGTGTTATTTTTTTTGGGTACTTGGGTGCAGCAGAGTGGCTGACCAATGTCATCTCTTAAAGAAAGAAGTAAATTAAAAAAACTTCTTAAAGGTATTCTAAAAATAAAATAAAAGAGAATAAAAACACTACTTGAAAGTATGGGGTTATTTTATCATTTATAAATCTAGACATGGTTTTCTAGAAGAATATTGATTTTGTTTTGTTTGTCTTTGAAATGAAGTTCGATTGAACTGACACAATAAGAAGATGTTTTTTTAGAAAATATTTTAAAAGGAATAATCTATCTAACTCTAGCTATTCATTTACATATTAATAATTATCATTTAAATTAATATTCACTTAATTATGATCCCCTAGTCTGTTAACCCTCTAACCCTACAAGAGTTAACTTAACCACAATGATGAAATTACTTAAACCCTAGGCTAGCTTTGGAACATGAAATCGCAGCACCCTGCCTTGATTGATGTTATAATGTCAGATTATGGTCAGTGGTAAATTAGAGAACATATGCACTCTAGAAGTTATGGTTAATTGATTTTAGGGAATATATTTTAACTCTACAAACTTATCCTGTGTGGTTTTGTATTACCGATTAAGTTTGTGTTGTCACAATTTACACAAAATCTCAGCCTCACGTGTTTTTGTGTTAATTGTAAAAATTTCGTTCTTAGTTTCTTATAATTTAAAAAAATAAATTCATGGATCATATTATGGTAATTATAGTAGCCCAATGATTCAAAATAATTAAATGAAGAGGGTAGAAGATAGATCGATCAATAAGAAAACTACTCTTCCATGGGCGGTGTGGTCATCTTGGAGACGTTTTGCATGTGAAATGGATTGAAAGGGTATAACCCAATATCGTCACCACTCTTGATTCAAAACCAAATAGAATGAGTAAATAAGAAGAAAAGTTAAAAACACATAATAGTAATTGATGAAAAATTTAATATACAAGCATAAAAGCAAAGAAATACAAAGAGGAGGTGGGAGATGAGAGCCTTTTTGGAAGAGATGTTTGCACAAATCCGTACTTCTTCCAATGATTTGTGAGGGGCTCCCAAGAGAAATCCTTTCATACACACCTTCCGAAATCCTCTTCCAGATCTCCCAAATAGTGAAAAATAATTTAAATAGAGTTGGGGAGGGCTATGGTTACAAAACATTATTAAATGTGAAAGGGAAATTCGGGAAAATATTTTAATCCTACCTACACCGCATAGTGGACCTCTTAAACGCATGAATTATCTGGCCTTCTGGATTGATCAATTTTTCCTAATTATGTCCCCGAGTGTCCCCCAAAATTTGGGCCCAATCCAAGCCCTGATGAAGACGATACGACCGAAATGGTGAAATGATGTCCAATCTGGATAGTTCAGTCCATCTTTGTCTTCATGGACCATTTACTCCACTCAAATACACGATCCAACTCTCATGCACTATACAAATTTGTATCTCATCAAGTCAGGAAGACATTTGAAAAATTTTAAGCCAAAATAATTTACATAAAAATATTTATTCCAGAAATACTACACTAAATTTTAAAATGGTAAAACCGGAATTTTTATCAAATTTTCAAATGAATGATCTATTCCCAAATATTCCATAATTGAACATATTTAGAATAATGTGACGAATTTATATCATTTATTTTCAACAAAATATTCAATAAAAATGTGTTTTATCATGTTTTGTATATATATATTATAGCAGGAAAATCTAAAAATTTATTTTATTGGTTCTATCATTAATTATGATAAATACCATTTTTATCAGTTTTAATTTAATATTCATAAAGATTCCTTTTGTGAATGTTAAAAGTCATGCTGATAAAGGCATCCTTTATTAGAGATTTTTTCTAGTGTTTAAAAATTGAGCTTTAATTATTATTTTAGCACTGAGAAAATTTATTGGATTTTAAGGGCTCTCAGCACATCAATGTTTTTTGATGCAGATAAAAGTTATTTTTAACACTTTTAAAAGCATTATCTTAAATAGTGTGGAATCATGTGTGGTGGGGGTTCATTAATTATTCTCAACGTCTTAGTGATACTATCCTTTAGGGTTTAATAAAAACATGGAAATCATCTTGTTATTATTAATATTGATTTTTATTATTATTATTATTGTAATTATTAAGTATATTTTTGATTAAAAATAAATTATATAAATATAATGTGATATATTTTTTTTCTTTTCTGTCTATATACATTGATTTTATTTAAATATATTATATAAGTTTAGTTTATATGGGTGTGGGTAGGGTTTGGGTGTATGTCCAATGATCAAATCCATGCTTGGGCATATTTTCTTAGTTTATACACATTGTAAACCTACTTTGATTATTAAACTTATTTTTGAAATTATGAAAATTTGATGGGTTGTGTTTACGTGTGATTCTGAAATACACCTATTTACATTAATATAATATAAATATATTCTCTATTTATATGATATTAAATATTTTTATGTTATACAATTATATTATGAATTTATATAAACTATATATTTACTAAATACAAATTCATTATATTCTAATATATGTATTTATGTTATATTAAAGAAAGTTATATGTATAAATATATATATATATATATTATAATTATTTTTATACAATTAAATACATTTATAATGAATGTTGTATAATGATGACGGAAAGAGATGGATATGACCTTCTTTGGAATAACGATGTTCCGTTGACCAGTGTAGATATAAAACTTTGCATCATACATTATTGTAATATTACTAAATAGAGGTCAATTCCAATAAGAAAAGGTTACATTCATTTCATTTTTGATACCAAGGAATATATGAAGATTTCTTATGAGATGGGAAATATAAATTTGAAACCTAGACTTCTACATCTCTTTAACTAGGACATAATCTTTAATCTTTTTAATCAAATGCATTTCACTGCTAATATATGGATTAGGATTCATGGTCAAACATGGTTGTTTTAGCCCCAAAACATTCTTAATTATTTAACCTCATGCATTGGTATTCCTTTAGAAGTTGATCAGAACACATTAATTTTGGATATTGTAATTTATAATAGATTTATTATTCATGTTTACCTGGAGTCCAAGACACCTAACTCTATAATCCTTAGTGTGAATGATAATAAAATTGAAGTTCATGTTGAATGTGAATTTATTCCGCCCTTATGCGATGTATGAAATTTTGTTAGTCACTCTATTTCTAACTATAGAGTGGTCAAGAAGAATGTAAGGCTGAGATATGATTCCAAATAGTGAATAGAGGTCATAAAAAAGGAATAAAAAATCTTATTTGCTATAGAAGGAAAATCCAATGAAGAAAAATGAATCTATATAATGTTTAAGAACTTAATCCCGAGAAATTACTATTAAAAGTTCCCAGTATGCTATTTTTGAATAGGACGAAAAAGAAAACAACACTTCCAATATACCTAATGCAACTGGATGACTCGAATTTTCAATGTAAAATAATATGGTACACATTCCTTTAATAGATGAAACTAACAATTGGTTTACTATGGACTTTTCCAAATAAATCAATGATTTGGTAATCTCATTACACTTTGTGAAGATGTAGCCTTTTTTTACCTCAACAGAATTTTAGGAAGAAACTCATTCCTTTTTAAAATTACATTAACATTGTAATGGATGTGTAATTTTCCAAATAAATTAAGGATTTCGTTTTCTAAATACTTTTTGAGGACATGCAAAATCAACTAGCTTAGTTTGAAAATCTTGTTGCAGTTAAAATTGATGGTTGAAAGAAGAACATGGACTCTACTGTTGATATTTTGGAGCAAAAGATCAATGTTTTCTGAACTTCTAATCACACATTATCACAAAGTCATTTAAAATAAATAAAAAGGGTAAACTGAAATCAATTGTTCAAGGGAAACTTTGGTTACACATTTAAATTTCATAATGACACCTTGAATTATAGATGGCATTCTTACTAAACAAGGACACAAAAACACAGCTCCTGGTCTTAAAAACTAAAAAATAACAAGGAAATATACCAGGTTAATTATTATTGGTGAAAAAATAGAAGGGATTCCACCCCTTCATCGAAGTAAAAAAATGATATTTTTTTGGAACTTTCATGGATTTTCCAACATTGACACTATTAGTTTACTTAGGCCCTTCATTAAAAAACACAAACCTGATTTGATTGGGATAGATGAATGTAAAAGATCATTCTCTACAAGAATTACCTCTATATAAAGATGTGGATTTCACCATCTAGGTATGAATCATTCATATTATACTATTATATTACTCTGGGTTTTGGTTCCCTCTAGAATTGAGAGACATATTGTGTTTAGTTGTTGTGATCATATTCTCTCATATAGATTCAAATGGGAAAAGAAGCAACAAATTTGTTCTTTTTTCTATGACCTTAATAGATATTAGGATCGTAGATGAAGAAACTTTGTGATGAAGTTTTTTAACAATGTTTTTTTATTTTTTGATACCTAATATTTTTATAAGAATGTTTTTGTTTTTTAGGAATCGAACCGAGTAAATTGTAATGAGATAATCAGACTGACCAGCTTTGGTTTCAAATCATCATATTCATCTTTATTGTATTTAGATCATCAGATCCAAAAGAATCATAGGTAGAAATTATTGTCTTCTAGAAGCTCTCCTTTGCCATAATTAGAGAAGGATTGAATTTTTGGAGTGAGTAATTAATTTTTTACTGAAGGGTTTGGAAGGATGATTTTGAAGTGAGGAGTTAGAAAGTTTTCATACATTCAAAAATAAGTCAGATGATTCTTTTCTGATCCTAAAGTTCTCACAAATCATGAAAAACATCAGGATAAAATATTTTGAAGAAATGGTAGAGTGGTTTGATTAATTTCAAAGTTTAATTGTAGAGATTACATCGTAATGGGATATTCATCATAATGGTAATTACATTATAATAAGAATTGCATCAAAATGAGAATTAAATTTATATTCACTGAAAAGGATAGAGAATTCAGAATCACTAATAAGGATAAAAAATTAGGATTCACTAAGAACGAAATAAATATTGGATTCACTAAAAAATAAATAGAATTTGGATTAACTGAGAAATAAAAAAAATATTCATTAAGAAAGAAACATAAATCATATTCATTGATAAAGAAATATAAATCATATTCACTGATAAAGAAACCGAATCATAATGATCTTATTACGAAGAATTCTCAAAAGAAAATTCTATAAGTTTTATGAAGAGATGAAGTGGTAAAACATGAAAATTAAATTTTTATAAATCAAGGAGAAATCAAAGTAGGTTTGAAGAAGTTAAAATTGAAGTTTAAATGTGAGAAATTTTTTGAGATTTAAAATTTGAGGAAGCGTGGAAAGTTTTCAACTTTTATGCCTTTGTTTTTTCTAAATCTCCCACATATACATCCTCAGATCATTCATTCATTGTGAACTTTCACACAAGAAGAAAAGGAAGAGTTCTAAAGAAATCAAGTGAAAGTAATTTCCATCCAGATATCTCAAGAGAAAGATCAGACAACTGAATGTTTGTTTACCGGATTGAGTAGTATCATATTGAGAAGATCGTATTCAGCCAATCAGATTGAGTTTATCGGACTTGAGAAGATCATATTAGATATTTGAGAAGAGTTTGAGTTTTTTAGGATTATAATGGGTTCATCATATTGAGTCCATCAGACTAAGATAAGTTGATAAAGACTCATTTTTTATAGAATCAGATCTTGACTGGTTGTATTAATAGAATGAGATCCAAACTCATCAGATTGATTAAAACTAATCCATCCAAATCCGACCAAGGATTCGAACTGAGAAATTTGGGAGAAGATTCTAAAAAGTGTTTATTCTTTTTTTATTTATTGATTTATAAGAAAACATTGTAAATGATGTGAGTCAATATAATCATTCTTATCAGGATATAGAAGGTGCCTAATAAGAATTGGAACAAGTTATATTCACTTCTTCATAAGAGTGGATTTCTATAGACCCACAAGAGTGGATATGGAAAAGATATAGGTTTTGATACTAAGGATAAACCTTGTAAACATTGTGATCTTTACTTTATTTCCTAATTTTCATGCATGGGTATTTACTGAAAATTAATAAGGAAATAAATCTTAACATGTTTCATGGGTTATGTTTATAAATGTTTTGGAAACTAATAGAAAGTGAACAAATGATTCACCCCCCCCCCTTCTCAGTTGTTATTATATCCTTTAGAACTTTGATAGGTTTTATAGGTACGGTTAAAATATTGAATCATTATCATGGATAATATCAATTCTCTCAACAGTAGAGGAAATCCTATATTTTAGGGAAAAAAATATTATGGATGGAGAAATAGGATGATTCTTTATCTTCTACCTATGGTCCTAGAATTTTTTGATGCTTCTACTATTAGGTTTCCACCTATTGAAAATGATTCCCCAATTACCTATGCTAATAAATGAAATATAGAATTTTATGGAAAAGATAGAAATTCTATTCTCATTACCTTATTAGAAAATGTTTTATAATAATTTTATGGGTCTCAAAACATCAAAAAGTATGTGGGACAACCTGGAATGTTTATTCTAAGAGAATACATAAGTTAAGGAAACAAAGCTACAAATATGGTGTTGTAAGTATAAATACATAAAAATGAGAGATAAACAAATTGATGAATACTTCACCATAGATAATAAATTTGTTTACAACATCATAGGATTCAAATATGTCCAAGATAATTCTACAATTTTGAAGAAACTTATGAGAAACTTTTTGGATATGTTTGACTCTATAAGTTTTTCTATATAAGTTAATAATGATTTACTTCTTGATTAATTTCATAAATATCTTATTTCATGTGAAATGAGGAAATCACTCATGTACAAAAATAAGTTGACAGATAAAATTGAATTTAAAGATATGAGAAAGATAACAACTCATGATGTTAAATAAGTTGATCCTTATGAGTCTAGAGATAAAGAGGATGATGAGTTGAATGAAAAAAATAATGTCCCTTATATCCATGAACTATAAAAGTAGAATAGGAATGTATATAGGTAAAAATCCTATAATTTTTTTTGATTGTGGTGGAATTAGATACTTTTCCTTGAATTGTCCCAAGAATAAAGTTAAAGAATATTGAAATTTTTCCAATGAAATCCCACACTGGAAGAAGTGGACCAAAAATGATAAAGAATAAAAGTCATCCAATAGATTTAGTAATAAGTTTACTAGATCCAAAAGAAGTATGTTGGGTAAAAATTTGAATTGTACTCAACTAAAAACAATTACTCAGAAGATGAAAGTTCAGAAAAATTCAGAACCTTTATTGAAAAAGATAAGAAACAAATATTCCTTAGAGAGTGAAGAAGGTGGTGAAGAATCTTATTGAGAGTATAATATAATAATGTAACTTCCTGCATGTATTCATCAAAACAAAACACTCAAGAAAGAAATTAGAGTAATGATGAAATATTTTAAAGATGTAGGTGTGGGAAGAAAATATTTCATCAAGAAGGATGATGAATACATTTAGGATATTTTACGTTAAAAATAGAGAATTGATGAACTTGTAAATATGATTGAATATATTAGAAATAATATAGAATCTAAGGAAGAAAAGGTTAATAAGTTTTAATCAAAATATCTTAAGTCTCAAACTAACTTTTGGAGGATGAATGAAAACATCAAAAAAGTTTCAGAAGTAAAAGCTGATACTTCTAAATATGATGAGAAGGCTCAATACAAGAATTAGGTTAAATATTCTATTACTATAAACAGTGTTTCATCTGATTCTTTTAACATTTTAGGCTCCAATTTTTTTTTGAAAAAACTTGGTTGGAGAAAAGATGTGAGAAACTTATAAATTCTATAAAATTAGATAACTCACTCAAAATAAAAGAAGGTACACATCCTGATTATGTTAGAGTTGAAAGAAGTTACCAACCACAACAACGCTTCAATAGAGAAAGATCTTATTTCAATAGAAAATCAGGATTTGATGGTTATTTTGGGTGTTGTGGAATCTATGGTCACATGTCTTATAATTTTTGGTATGACTTATCATTACCTGGAAGAAGGTTTGAGAAAAGGGGATGAAATAGTGAATGTGTAATGAAAACATTACCTAACTTATAGAGAGTTGAAAAGGTGAATTCTCAAGATGTTAGAAACATACCAACAATAAATCAATTTGAATGTATAGAATATGTTTATGGATGATGAGATTAGGCTTATCATTATGCCAAAAGATGCATGAAACTCTTTCCAAGACAAATTTTTATAATAAAAAAGAAAATAAATATGAAAAGAATAATGTTGAGGAAAGATCTTTTTTTTTGGTTGAGACAACATTGAAATCATGTAAAAGGAACAAACCATGGATAATGGATAGTGGTTTTTATTTACATGGTAAGGTGATATAAAATTCTTGAAACATTTTGAAAGTCATGATGTAGGAGCAGTTACATTTTGAAATGATAGTTCTTTAAAAATCAGTGGAATAAAAATGGCTCATATTGAATCCAAAAATTTTAAATCTGAGGGAGTTTTATTTTTTGATGGGCCAAAACATAACTTACTTACTATAAGTCAACTTTGTGATGATGGAAAAGAAGTTTTTTAGAAAATATTTTTCTATCATAAAAAGTGTGAATGATGGAAAATTTATTACAAAAGGAGAAAGAACCAGTGGGAATCTCCTCCAAATAATAGAATTCAAAAACTCTTGTTAATTGAGTGCTTAATAAAAAAAATGTGGCATTGAAGACTTTTCCACCTTGGGAAAAAATGAATAAACATTCTAAAGTTTATGCTTTCCAAAATTTTCCTTAATTGAAAATAAGATATGAATAACTTTTTATTACTTTCCAGAAAGGTAATATGACTAAGACAAGTCATAATAGAATTGAGATTCAATCTACTAGACTGCTTGAACATATTCCTTCTAATTTATGTGGGGTAATGAGACATAAATCAACATAAAAAGATTTATTATTTATCACTTTTATTGATGATTTCACTAAGATAAAAAACATCTTGTTTATGAAGCACAAGTTGGTGTGTATTTAAGTGTTAAAATTCTTAAAAAAATATGTTGAGAAAGAAATGGGGTTTCAATCAAGAAGTTGAGAATAGATAATAGTACAAAATTTCAAAACAATACTTTTGAAACTTATCTGAGAAAGAATGATATCAAACATCATTATAGTGCTCCCTATACTCCACAAAAAAATGGAGTAGCAGAAAGAATGAATAGAATAATTGTGTAAATGAGAAGAAGTATGTTATCAAGATACAAACATAAAAAATTCTATTTGAGAGAAGCGGTTATTACTGTTGTACATATTCAAAATAGATTCTTATTAAGACAAGAAACCAACATGACTCTTTATTAAATGTGGTATAACAAAGAACCTTCAATGAAATACTTCAATGTTTTTGGAAGTCCATGTTTCCTAAAAATTAAAATTTTGGATTTGGGAAGGTTTTATTAGAAACATTTTGAAGGAACTTTAATAGGTTATTCACTAAATGGATGATGTTTCAAATGTTGGAACAAATGTTTACAAAATTTTTTGGAATCATATGATGTGAATGTAATTTAAAAACAATGTTCCTTCTGAATATTATTTGAGAATGATACAGAGGATAAACTAGAGAATTCCATCAATATTCAAAGTAATTCAAAACATCCTTATCATGATTCAGAAGAATCATGTGATGAAGAAATTTCATATGGGAAATAAATATTGAAATTTCCTACCTTAAAAAAACATGTTGAATCTGAAAGCATTATTTGGAATCAGAAGGATCTAGTTCATACAATAATAAAGTTGATATTAGATAAATTTTCTTCACTTATCTCAATGGTTGAACATGAATCGGTTTTAGAATCTATTCAACATAAAGAATGGATGGATTATATGAATGTGAAGTTGGATCAAACTGAGAAGAATGAAACATGTAAATATGTTTCATGGACATCAAATTAAAATGGTATTGGAACCAAGTGGGTTTACAAAAACAAGTTAAATAAACATGGAGAAGCTTCAATAAATAAAACAAGGCTTGTTTGTATAGGGTATGAAAATGTGTAAGGTGAGGATTTTTAAGAAAATTTTTCACCAGTTGCGAGATAAGAAACTATTTGAAAGTTTCTTCCAGTGGCTGCAAACCGAAATTAATTTTTTTTTTAAATTGATGAAAATTCATCTTTCTTAAATGGTTAAATTGAATAAAAAATTTACATTGAAAAACCTTGTGGATTTTTACTTGATGATGATGAAAATAAAGTTTGTAAACTGAAGAAATATTGTATGGGCTGATACAAGATCCACATTCTTGGTATTCAAAACATAACAATTGAATGAGAATAATGAACTTTTCTAATCTAAAATATGATAGAATCTTATATTTTAAAGAGGTTGACTATGGAGCTCTAATTATAATTTTTAATATGGATGATGTTTTTTTAGGGATTGAGATGATTTTTGTAAAACATTTTCTGAGGAAGTGAAGATGAATTTTAAAATGTATATATTAGGAAAATTAACTTTATTCCTTGGATTACATGATCAAAAAATGGAAAATTTATTTTCTTATCTCAAGAAAAGTATACCAGGGAATTGTTAATGAATTTTCAGATGGAATAATCAAAAGAAGTTTCAACTCCTCTTTTAGTGAGAAAAAATTTGGGTAAATATGAGTCCAGAATAAGTGTGAATTAGAAATACTTTCATAAGCTGATAAGAAGCCTTATTTACCTTAAAACCTCAAGGATTGATATTTTTTATTTTGGGACTTTGTGTTCTAGGTATCAAAGTAATACAAAAGAACCACAAATGTTAGAGGAAAATAGGATTATGAGATATGACAAAGTAAGAAATCCACTTGGATTGTTATCAAAAAGGAATAGTGAGATGATGTTTCATGGTTATACTGATGTCGATTGGGCTGGATATTGTAATGATAGAAATTCAACTAGAGGAACATTTTTCTTGGGTGAATTTTTTGTGTGTTGGAATAGTAAGAAACAATGTTCAGTAACATTGAGTACAATTGAATCTGAATACGTTGTAGCTACTCAAGCCTATACTTAAATGTTTTGGATGAAAGTTCTGATGGAAGATTTGAAATAAAAACATTCTAAACCATTGAAGATACATTGTGATAATCACAGTGTAATTGATATTTCTAGAAATCATTTCCAACATTCAATATCTAAACAAATTGATATAAATTTTCACTTTATAAAAGATAAAGTTTCTATTAGAGATGTTATGCTGGAATACATTTCAATAAAGTATCATTTTGCTAATATCTTTACAAAATCAATGCAAAAAATACACATTTGTGGAATTGGGGCTGCAAATTCATGTCTAGTATCCTCTTGGGTCTTCCTAAACCTCATAAGTAACCCCTTCTGTGCTTTGGATTATGCTGAAAAGGGGGAGATATAATATCAAATTTATACTTTGTAATAATTTTTTACATATCATTATTTTATGAATCATAAACAATGGTTATAAAAGATTGGGGAGATAAAAAAAGTGGAATAAAAAGAAATATGAGATAAAAAGAAAAGTGAGAGAGGAATAGATAAAAGTGAGGGGGACTTTATCATTACATTGACACGAAATTTTCTTGTCACTAAAGGATGAAATTATTTTAAAACTTTTACTTTATCCTATTGTGTGGTGTCAGGACGCCCATTTGAGAAATTCTATGTTTTGATAAAAGTCAAAAAAACATGAGTTGTGAAAATAATCTATGATTTGTAAAAGTTGTTAATGAGGGTTTTTAATAAATGCTAAGGGGGATATTGAATTTCATTTGGGATGAATTTTTTTGAAAATAAATTTGTATTTGTTGAAAACTAACCTTTTTTATATGAATGATTTTATTTTTCAGGAATCAGACCCAAACCATCGTAATGATATAATCAGACTGACCAACATCAGTTTTAGATCATCAAATTCATCTTCATCATATTCAGATCATCATATCCAAAACAATCGGAGGTACAAATTGTTGTTTGCTGGATGTTTTCCTTTGTCATAATCAGATAAGGAAAGAAGTATTTGAGTGAATAAGTCATTTTTTACTGAATATTTTTAAATTAATAGTGTGAAGAAATGAGTTAAAAAGTTTTCATACTTTCTAAAACAAGTAAGAAGATGATTGTTTTTCATAAAGTTCTCACAAATAATTAAAATATTCATGATAAAATGATTTTAAGAAATGGTGGAGAGGTTTGAAGAACTTAAATGTTGTATTATAGAGATTCCATCATACTGGAATATCCATCGTAATGTGAATTCCATCGTAGTGGGAATTACATCGTAATGAGAATTTACTTTGGATTCACTAAGAAGGATACCAAATTTGGATTCACTAAGAAGGATATCGAATTCAGATTCATTAATAAAGAAACAGAAATTGGATTCATTGAGAAACAATAAAAATTTTTATTCACTGATAAATTAATAGAGATTATATTTACTGTGAAAGAAATAGAATTAAAATTAATTGAGAAATAAATAAAAATTGGATTCATTGAGAAAGAAGCATAATCATAATGATATGATTATGAAAAAGACTCAAAAATAAAATTCCAGATGTTTTATAAATAGTTGAAGTGATCAAACTTGAAATTAAATTTTACATAAATCTATTAGAAATCAATGGAGGTTTGAAGAAGTAAAAGTTGAAATATAAATGTGAGATATTTTTTCAGATATTGAATTTTGAGGAATTATGAAATGTTTTTATGTTTCCCACCTCTTTTTTCTAAGACACCTATAAATATTTCCTCAGTTCATTCATTCATTGTGAAATTTCACGCAAGCAGAAAAAGAAGAGCACTGAAGAAATCAAGTGAAAGACATTACCTACCAAAGATCTCGAGAGGTGGATTAGATAGTTGAATGTGTGTTTACCAGATTGAGGAATATCGTAATGATAAGATCATATTCAGTTAATTGGATTGATTCAATCAGGCTTAATAATGTCATATTGATTATTTGAAAAGAGTTTTAGTTTCTCAAATTGAGAATGGGTTCATCGTATTAAGTCCATCGGATTAAGAGAATTGGATCCAGACTCATCATATTGAGAGAATAAGATACAGAATCATAGTATTGAGAGAATAATATCCATATAGATTTTATTGAGATAATTGTATCTACACTCATCAAATTGAGAAAATCGGATCCATCTAAATTGGACTGAGGATTTGGATCGAACAATTATGGAGCATTTTCAACAATGTATTTATTCTTTTATTGAAAAAATTGTTTTATAAGAAAAAATTGTAAACTAATAGGAGTCAGTATAATCATTCCTTTCACTAGATATAAGGTTTCTAACGAGAGTTGACACAATGTGTATTTACTTATTTATAAATTCATATTTCTATAGACCCACGGGAGTGGATATAGCAAGAAAGTAGGTTCTCACACTAAGGCTGATCCTTGTAAATAGTGTGCACTTTACTTGATTTAATACTTTTTAATTCATGTGTATTTACTAAATGATTATAAGGAAATAAATCATAAAATTTTGCAAGTGTTACGTTTATAATATTTTTTAAACTAAAAAAAATTGAACACTAAATTCAACACCCCCTTTTCAGTTGTTATTCGATCCTTTGGAACTTCAATAGACCTTTATGACTGAAAATGTACTCCATTTATACTGACTGAAAATTAATTTTTTTTATTATAAAAAACTTTTAAGGGAGAAGTGAGAAACCACATACAACCAAAGTAGATGATCGGACTGCCCCAACCAAGCAAATGAGCCAACAACAAGTCTATGCCGACACAGAACCCCTCGGCATGCAGTCCCGTGCAGAAGCACTGGCACAGAACCGATGGCGAAGCCATACCCTCTCAAGCATCCAAATCCAAGAGACCTGCATCGATGAAGACTTAATGCTCTAATCCCCATCTAGATCAAGTCCAAGTACCGTGCTAAAAACAAGAAAAAACAAAACTGCAATGAAAAATAAGAGTTGTCCCGAAGAAACAAAGCTCACACAACCGATTCACCCACTCCCACCAACTAAATCAATCGTCTTACATTATGTCTCTAACAAGGAATTTAATGTTTCTAGAATCTGTCTCCCTAAAAAGTTTCCAAGTTAAAGACGATAACATTAATTCTGCTTCTTCTAATAGCTGCTTCTCAACAACGGACACTAGTTGGTCCCAAGTCTGAATGTACTCCTCAACACTGATCTTTTCATGGTTGAAACCCCCTAACAAAATTGATTCATGTTTGTCAATCCAAGAGTATTTCTCCTCACTAAGGGACACCTCTAGAGACCTCCCCATCATTTTAGCCGCCTCATCCTCAATAGCGTTGAGCAATAGAACCTGTTCTATCACATCTTATTCGGTTATTTAAAGCAGAACCAAGGACTGAAAATCCTGCTCCTCTGGCCTCCGATGTCTCAGAGGCTCCATAGCCATCCTCTAGTCACTCATCTTTTTTTCTGATTGATTCCACATAGGAGGAGGTAGATATAAATAGTCTTTCCTCCCCTTCCTTATCCTGGAACCCCTAGTACACTTCGGGCTTAGAGTCTCATCAACAGAATGGTCGTGCACACTCCCTTAGGAAAATGTCACATCAAATCCGTCTCCCTCACCTAGAATATCAAAATCGGAACTCAAAAGAGTAATAAATCATCCAAAAATGAAGATGTCTGGCCTGTTATGTGACTCTTCTTAGTGAATTATTTCATTTTAAATCTAAGACCTAAATCCAAGAGTCATAACAGGTTAAAAATATGTAGAATTAAAAACATAACCAAAGTAACATTGATCTTTTATTTTTCTCCTAGGTTCCAAAAATAATTATTTTTTTGTGAAACGCCTTATTGATACATCCAAAATGATTACCATATAAATCAATTATCCCCTTCTTTATTTGGCGTTCATCATTCCCCTCACCTCAATGAACTCTTTTTTGACCCTAGAAACCATATTTTATTTTTCCCATGCCATGTATCATGTGCTAAGCACTCTACATTGAACTTATTAAATGTGTACATAGGGCTAATATTTAACAGAAAAACACCCATCATCTAGGGTCTCAGAGATTCACCGTGGGATCACAAATGACCAAATTACTTCCGTTTCAAAAGATATATATAAAAACCATTTAAAATGACTCATTAATGTGATTACTTCAAATAATTTAAAGAAATGTAAGTCTCCTAAGATCATGTTCAAACTTCCAGTTCCAAGGGTTATGATCTTAATTCCATCAAAAATTAACCTACATCACTCTCAGACATAGTCCATAAACCAAATTTTCATTAAATCACTAATAGAATCACTCAGTAATTAATCACCCACATTAATTTTTGATTCAAAGAAATTCTTAACTACCTGTAAAGCATCATCTTTAGGCAATAATCAACTAAAGTACAATGTACAACCTAAATTGGGTAAGAATTTTTAAAATTCTTGACCATTTTTACAATTTTTTTTGATGTGGTTGTGTAAATTGAAGGGCTTTCAATTAAGCATAGTTTATATCAACATATTTTGACCCCCTCCCCCACACATAAAACCAAATTTTTTTCCCAAAGTTGAATTCCATGGTGGAGAATAACAATTTAACAACTATAGTTCAAAACATATTTAAAAAAATAGAATAATGACATGTGCAATGAGTGACATTGAGGATAAAAAATATTGTTTTCGGCAAGAATATCATGCAGATTTTTTGTACAAGATAGTAAAATTAATAAGAAATTTTAATAAATTAACATCAAATATAGCAGAATTTTTAGTGAGAAGATTTTTTTTCAACAAAATACATATAGAGCTGAATTTTTATAAAGTAAAACAGAGTAGAAACAGAATAAAAAAGTAAAAAAATATAGAACTTACATGACTAAAATATTGTCCATAAATGATTATGGGAATTCCACTCCTCAATGAGACCAATCAACAACATCCTGAAAATCACAAATATGAAGACCAAGAAAGAAATTTCCAGCAGAGACATAGATTACAACAGATAGAAAAGTAACATCTTTTTATTAAAACAAAATGCAAGAATAGTAAAAACAAAACAAAAACCAAGGGTTGACTCCCATGAATCACTGAGTTTTCGGTATTCAGTTCGACTTTATTTAATTACAAAATTTGTTTTATTAATACAAAATAAAAACCATGGGTTTCCTCCCATACAACACTAGATTTATAGTCCCCATCCAGACTCACCTAGAACTAGCCATAACCACTTGGTGGATGTTGTTTCCTTAATAGGAACCACCAAATGTGTTTGGCCCAATTGTTTTTAACTGAATGATGAATTTTGCGGGCACCTAAGCATAAGAAAACTAAAAAAATTCTCATTAGCTTAAAAAATCCCTAAGTAACACCTTTTATAATTATGGACATGGTGCTATCAACTATCAGAATTGTTTCAGATTTGACATAATTAACATTTTTAGTATGGGAAAATAGAGAATTGGGTATTTCTAAAGGTTCAATGTTATCCTAACAGATATATTTCTCAAAGTCAACTTCAACAACATCAAATTCAAGGCTGACTGTGGGTGTGTACTGAATTTTAGATTAATGGAGGGGATCAATAATGTGCTGAACAGTTTTAAAAACACTATAACTCAAAAATAACCCCCTTCAAAATTACTATCTATTTCACAAGAAGGTTCACCACCTAACTCAATTGATGATTGATGTGAAAAACATATAAGAATCAATTTTTGTTCACCCAAAGACTTGAGTTTGAAAATATTATAAATCCCTTCAAAAAGACCGTCATCAGTTAACAAACACTCAACTTCTATTGCTTCTAACAAATCAGTTCTGCATCCATCATATAGTGTGTGCTCAAACTTCACGTCTAGTTAAATTTCAAAAGGATCACTTTCTAAAACAATGTCATTTGAGTGTTGCAATTTAATTTTAGGAGAAGAATTGTTCAACTCAGATTCAATAAGTTCAGTTTCCAAAATGTTCAAATTAAGAAAATTCCCCTCAAGTTGGTTAATGCTACTTTCCATTTCATTGCACAAAATTTCAGAGCAGTGATCATTATTAAGATATGTCAATGAAACCTCAAGAGTTAGACTTTATTAAAAAATCATTCCCACTTCTTTTTCCTCCAAGATCATTCCAGAGATTGATGGGTTTACAGGCTCATAAAATGGAAGAGTGGTTTTAGTTTAGGTTTAAAAATTTCAGATTCCATGTTTTCTAGTTTACTATTTTCTCCCAAAGTCTTCCCAATATCAAGTTCAATCTCAGTGTTAAAAAATTCAGAAAAGTTTGGTGAAGAGTCTTTGACACCAAGGTTCTCATTTTCATGTTTCTCTTCAACCAGAGTGATTTCCTTTTCAAAACTACTAAAAAATGATTTTTCTTAAATGTAGGAATTATGAAAAGAATAGGGAAATCATTTTTAATTTATTTCAATTCAATTTCAAAATTTTTCAACTCAACACCATTTAAGTTCTTTTTAGGATCTTCAATGTTGTTTTCTTTATTCAATTATTTGGTTGTTTCAAATTTTGGTTCATCAAAATCAAATTTTCCAAAGTAAAAGTGTTGTTTCCTAGTTTCACTATTGCTTTCCTCTTCAAATTCATTTTAAAATTTTTTATAAACATTTTATTTTTCATTTATTTCAACTCTTTACTGCTCTTTAACCATTATTTGTAATTACAAGAGCATGTTTTCTAATCTATTCACTCTTTGATCTTGTTGTTGAGAATCTCTAAGTTGAATTTCCTGAGCTTGATTTAACTAAGTGTTAAAAACTTCCATCCTAGCATCCAATTTAGATTCAACTATATCAAGTTTAGATTGGCTCTCAAGATTGGGTTTAAAGGATTCATCCATTTCAATGAAGCCAACCTATTGCGGCTGGTTATCAACACACTGTCAGGTAGTGTGACCATAATAACCACACCATACACAGTAAGGACCAGTGTAAAAATTTGAGCCTTCATAATCTTCAATATTTTTTTACTATGAATAATATTAATCACAAACTCTCTAAAAGAACATAAACAGGCAACACAAGTAGAAAATGTTCACATTTTTTTAGCAATATTTTCTTTTATATTAATTTTTTTTTATTTTTTCTGGGTTTTTTTACTTTTCTGACCCTAGTTCACTCTACGCATGTCTTCCCCGGAAATGGCACCAAATTTTGATGAGATCGAAGGTCATCACGACCATAAAAATATTATTTATAGACCTGCACTAACATAGTGGTTGATGGCCGAACCCAAGGGATGATAGGCAAGTAATTCTATGGTTTTATTCAAAATAAACTACACTATTCTCAGTAGTGTAGGGGGTGAACATTTTTTAATTTTTTTTAACTTTTAATATTTTTTATGATTTTTTAAGCTGAAGGAAATGAGAAAAAAATAACTTTACAAAGAAACTAAATATTACACTATAGTGCTGAAAATCTAAAGAAATATAGTGCACTAATATATAGTAGTAAAACAAAGGAGCAACATATCATGTATGACACTCATGAATTCTAATCTACTGGTTAAAAGAACATCTCCTCCACAACTCTTTATTGAATCACACCTCAAATATAATGGTGAACAATCTCCATTGCTAGGAAATTCAACACATAGAAGACTGACCATTGGAGTACGCCACTCTAAAATCAATCGAAATCCTTGAAATTTTGATAACGGAAAGGGTTGGAATAAAACTCGTCATAAAACTCCAACTATTGATGACATTAAGGCTCTGATAAAATCATTCAAGATCAATCTCGCCAATTGATCCTGATGTTTTGGATTGGAAAGAACTATCGTTGAGGTGTGAATAATTAAAAAGAGAATCAGAATCAACCACACCAATTGATTGTGATTCATCAAAAAATGAAAGAGCATGATGAAATTAGAAAATGTAAACCAGTAGGTTAGCAATTCCTGAGCTAATAAAGTATTAGCCTAAGATCATTTTGATTTGAAACACTAAAAAGTACAAAAAAAGGTACAAAAATTAAGGATAGAGGGACGAAGAACTCCCGTAGTGGTGCTCTGCTCTCGGGGCCCTTGGTCTCCAGGTCGTCTCGAGCCTACCAAGTCTGCACTGCTGATCTTGAAGGACCTCCCATGAGTCTACGCTCTCAAAAAGTGTGATCGTAGAATTTCCAAATGAGCCTCTTTTTACGCTACTCCTCTTTCACCTTTTAAATCTCCTATCATCTGCTGCTAAATCACTGATCAGCTTCACCGACTTCAGTTGGTTCTTCACCTTCGCACGACACACGTGCATTTTTTCTAGTCTATCACCCATCAATTTAGTAAAGACCATGTAACTAACTCTGGCCGCCAGTTGATGAGATGAATCTGGATGGCTTTCTGCATCCGACGTGAACCTGCATAGTTAAGACAGTAAAGTAAATAAATGAATCAACATTAAATGATAACTTTTTATAAAAAAAAGTTTAATTAATGTTATTAAATTTAAATTTATAATTATTAGTTATTTATTTAATTATTATTATTTTAGTTGATAATTAATTAGTTTTATTTAATGTTGTAATATGTATTGTTTATTTAATTTAGTATTAGGTTTTAAGACCGACGACAGATGTGCGACCTCCGGTGGGATCAACGTTGATGACACCAGTTCTCCCCGGAGGTTCATTCTATGGCTACGGCTCGACCGGAGAGCAGTCCAGTCAGCAACCACCAGATCTGAAACAGAAGCGGCTAAATTGAGAATGGTGGATCCGAATTTCAGATCTGCACGAGAGCAGGTTTTTTATTTTTAAATTGTATTTTTTCTTTCCTTTGGATATGGAAAGGGTGGTTGTTCAACTAGTTGATTGTACATGTACGGGATTTCCATTTCCTGGTTTGATAGGTTGATGGTGGGTTGGGGTTTATTCAGATTTTTGGTTCGAGTCTGTATTTGTAGGTGTGGTGAATTGAAGAAATGGAGGTTTGGTAGGGGACATAATGGAATGGCGTTGTAGCTAGTGATGGTGAGGATGGAAGGGAGAGCAGTGAGACAACAAGGGTAATGGTGAAGGTATGAGAAACCAGTGGCTGTGGCTAGATGGACGAACGACTGACTCTAGAGGAGGAGGACGGTGCCAAGTCAAGGAGCAATTCCAAGGTAGTTTAGGAGGGGAATTAGTGAGACCGTAAAGTGGATGAGGGGTTTTTGTGCCACCGTAAGGGAAACATTGTCACATTAATGAAACAGTTTCACCACCGGTTTGAAACAGTGTTACAGTGATGGATTGAAGTGGTGCCACCGTAAATAATGGAAACTATGGCACAATAAAATTACATAATTATTTCACCACAAATTTAAATAAAATTAAAGGTATTAGAATTTTAAATTAAAATTAAACTAAAATACTTAATTAAAAATAGAAATTAATTAAAACAATTGATACTTACTCAAAATATTAAATAGATTTATGAAACAAATAGAACCTAAATTAAATTATTATTAACATCAAATTATAATACATAAATTAGAACTAAACTAAATCTTAAATTCAAATTCAATTACATCATTAAAAGTTAATGGATGAGAACACTAAACCATTTAATACATTTTATGACTATAAAAACAAAGTAAGACTTAAATTAATTATTTTAAAGACTAAATAAACATAATTAATTATAAAAATTGATTAATTATTAAATTTATTTATAAAATTTAAAAAGTACTAATATTTAGTAAAAGGTGCACAAATAATTATTTAAATCATTAAAAATGAATTAAATAGATGTGAAAAAATTATGTAAAAATAAGGGCACATCAATTATGTCATTTGAAAAGAACAATACACTACAATTAATAATGACAACACATTAGATGATATAACCACTAAAATAGACCGAGCAATAGTAAGTGCTAGAAAATACCTTTATCAGGGCTAAAAAATCAATATTTTTCAACACCCCATTAAAAGGGGTCCCCAATAATTTGTTCTGGAAAATTGTTGATACAGGTCGTACTACTGTGGTGTGGTGTTAAAATTACAAAACACTACTACAATAAATACATGTACATGGAAAAGTTATATTTTAATTGACATAAAAATTACATCACAAATACATGAAAAAATAATATATTATAGTCATTTCAAAAAAAATTATAATTACATTATCTATTAAAATTAATCACAAACATTAAAAATCATCAATGGTTTTATTGTCTTTGGCACCCAACCCCCTCTCAAATAATCCTAATCATGGAATCAGTTATAAAAAAAACCACCCCAACTCATGTAAAAGATTCCACCTATATAAGAAAAAAATTTCTTATGTTATTAATACTATAAATAAATAAATTAAAAATAAATATGAAACAATACATTAATAAAATGCCATCTTTAAACTAAAACAACAGAATTTGAGTAATACAGGTGACACTGTGTATCAAATTGAGTTGTGGCTAATTCCTATACATCACAAATAACATATGGGCTATTTTCCTAATGTATCAAGAAAATATGAATGTTTTTTCTCATTTTTTAGTATTTCATGTGTGTTTTGAACTAAAATGTCAATTTTTAACTCAAAACACAATGTTTCAATCAAACCAAGCAAATCGTGTATCATATTGGGGTTTGGCTTGTTCCAACATGTCAAAAATGACTTATGGATCATTTTACTAAATAATAAAATCAATCAAAATGGGTTTTCTCATTTTTGATTAAATTATGTTTGTTGTGAACATAAATTCCAACTTAAAATAAAAAGACACATTTGGGGGCGTAACGGTCACACGATGCATCAGATTGACATGTTGTTGATTTCTACAAATCCAAAATGGCTTAAGGATTATTTTAAAAATTGAATGAAAACAATATGAATGTGTTTTCTCAGTATTGAGTATTTCATTTGTCTTTTTTTTTAAATGTCATTTTAAACCAAAAACATGCACTTTGAGTCATACAGGTCAGTTCGCATGTCGGTTTGATGTGAGACTGACTCCAACATGTCATAAATTAATTATGAATTATTTTCCTAAAGTATCAAGATAATATAAGTTTGTTTTATTGGAATTTAGTGAGTGACACACATTTTTAACTAAAATTCCATTTTTAATCTCAAAACACATAGTTCGAGTCATATTGGGCACACATGGCATCGAATTGAGGTGTAGTCTATTCATATAGGTAAAAAAGGACTCATGGATGATTGTAGTAAAGTATTGAAATATTTATATGTTTTTCTATGATTTGAGTATGTGATGTGTGTTTTCATCTAAAATGTAAACATTAAACAAAAATATAGATTTGGAGTCATACTGGTTACACAGTGCATCAAATTGACATTCAGATGATTCCTACACAAAAAAATGACTGATGTATTGTTATGATAAATCAAAAAAAACAATGTGAATGTGTTTTTTTTGGTTTTGATTTTGTCATATTTCATTGTACAAAAATGACTTTTTAAACTAAAAACATTCACTTTGGGTCATACAGGTCACATTTCATGTTAGTTTGACATGATACATATCCCAAAATGTCTAAAATGACTTATGAATAATTTTCCTAATGTTTCAAGACATTATAAGTGATTTTCTTAGTTTTTAGTGAGTGAAACATGTTTTGATCTAAAATTTCATTTTTAAACATGAAACAAATAGTTTGATTCATATCAGGAACACCATATATTTAATTGAGGTGTGGATGATTCAAATATTTAAAAAATGAATTATGGATTATTTTCATAAAATATATAAAAATACAAATCTATTTTATTAGTTTTGAGTATATGATGTGTGTTTTGAACTAAAATATCAATTTTAAATAAAAACACACACATGGAGTCATTCCAATCACACAATGTGTTGGATTGATGATTGGTCAATTCCTACATGTCTCAAATGAGTTAAGTATCATTTTACTGATGTATAAAAACATCTGAATGTGTTTTTCTCAATTTTGAGTATGTCAAGTTACATTTTTATTAAAATTTCAAATTAAACTTAAAAAAATCACTTTGAGTCATACCGGTCACATTGTGTGTCAGTTTGACCTGTAATAAATTCTTGTATGCAAAAAAATAAATTTTTAATCATTATCATAATGAATCATGGATATCCTAGGTTTTTTATTAGTTTTAAATGAGTGACACGTGTTTGGAACTGAAATGAATATTTTAAATAGACATTATACAATTTGAGTCATTCAGAGAAAATCATGTATTATATTGTAGTGGAGGCTAATTGTTATACCTCAAAAATGATTTATGGAGAATTTTTCAAAAGAATAAAAATATTCCAAAGGGGTTTTATCTACTTTGAGTATGTGACTTTTGTTTTGAAATAAAATGCTAATTTTAAACAAAAATAGAAATTATGTCAACCCAGTCACACTATTTGTTGGATTGACATGTGGTTGATTCAAACATAAAGAAAATTACATATGGATCATTTTACTAAAATATTAAAAATAATAAAAATGGGTTTTCTAGGTTTTGAGTATGAGAATTTTTTTATTAAATTTACACTTTAAACTAAAAATATACAGTTTGAGTCATACTAGTCACATTTCATGTCAGTTTTATGTATAACTCATTCCCACACATCACAAATTACAAATGAATATTCTTCTTAATTTATCAAGGTAATTTAAGAATGTTTTTATAGTTTTTAGTGTGTGACATGTTTTTTGATAAAAAATGTCAATTTGAAATTGATAACATATATTTTGAGTCATATTGGGAACATGATGTATTATATTGAGTTATATCTGATTAATACACATCAAAAATGATTTATGGATCATTTATATATAGTATCAACACAATCAAAAAAAAAATTTCTAGGTTTTGGGTGTGTGCCATGTGTTTTGAACTAAAATTTCAATCTTAATCTAAAAAAAAGAATATTGAGTCATACTGGAAACATTGTGTTTCATATTTAGGTGATATTGGTTCCTACAAATCACAAATGACTCATGTATCATTTCCCTAAACTATCAAAACAATATGAATTCATTTTCCCAATTTTGAGTTTATGATGTGTGTTTTGAACTAAAATGAAAATTATAAACTATAAACAAACACTTTGAGTCATAATAAACACACTATGTATTGTATTGAGGTAAAAATTATTGATTTTTATATATTCTTACACTATTAAATAAAAAATCATTATAGATATTTTTGGGAGTGATAATTTTCTATTCAACTCTTGAAAAATCCCTTGTTAGATGTGTCCTTATCATTTACATAACATTTTAGGAACCATGAAATTTCTTCTTCTATCTGAAATGAAAATTTTTATCCCTTTTATAAATTGTTGTTGATATTTGAAATCAAAGTATGTCTTCCCAAAAGGTCATTAAAAAAACTAAATAAGTATCAATTAAAAATGATAATGAAATCAACATAAAAATAGTATATAAAATGATAGCAATTTTAATATATAACTATTAGGAATTTAACATTTCATGGTGTTTGTATACATTCTTAACCTATTTACATATCACTAAAATATCAAATTATAACCTCAAATTAAAATCCCTCTTGATCACAAGCATCTTCAAACAAGTCACTAGATCTATCATACTGGTAGATAGTGTATTATATTGAGGTTCAACTAATTCTTGCACATCACTAATGACTTATGGATAATTTTTCTTAAGTATCAAAATAATATTGATGTGTTTTCATGATCTTGAGCATGTAAAATGTGTTTTGATCTAAAATATCAATTTTCAATTAAAATAAGAACATCAAGTCATACCGGGCTTACAATGTATCAGATTGAGTTGTGTATGATTCCTACATATCACACCATGTATTTTTATTATTAAATAAATTCATTATTAGGAGTTTTCTGACAATATTACTGTTTGATAGCCAAGAATTTTCAATTCATTTTAGAATTAAAAGTAACGTGAATCATCATGAGTGCATCACCCAAATTGAGTTCATGATCATAGTACATAAGTGCATCATGAGTGTATCATACTGCTTCATAATATCTTTGAAAATTAAAAAAATAAGTATCACATAAAAATGATATGGAATTAAACTAAGAAATAGTAGATAAATTGATGAGAAAATTAACAAAATAATTAGTATAAAAGTAACCTCTTCATGGTTTCAGTATACATTTTGACACCATGTATACTTTCCATTCTTTTTTATAATATATATTTCCTCTTTTGAATATTATTACTTTTGATATTCTATTAGTACAAGTAAAATATAAATATAGGATTTATAAATATTTTAAATAAAATTGTAATTATAATTAGAAGTAAAATTTTTGAGATGTTAGGTTATTGATAAAAAATGATATCTTTCATAAATTTTGAAACATAATAACCAATTTTTTTTCCAAATTTTGAGTATGTAATGTGTTTTTTGAAAAAAAATGTTTATTTTAAACTAAAAACATATTATTTGTGTCATAGTGGGCATACTATGTATCAGATTGAGGTGTGGTTGATTCCTGCACATTACATTGTGTCTTTTTATTCAATAATGCATTCAACATATGGGTTTATCTAATAATATTTTTGTTTGATAACACAGAACATTGAATTCATTATATAATAAAAATAAATGTCTGTCATCATGTGTGAATCATCATTGCATATGAACTCGTTTCTTTAGGGTCTCTAAGAAAAATAAAAAGTAAGTATCAATGAAAAATAATAATAATATTAAATTAAAAATTTAAAAATTTAATGATAAAATTAACTAAATAAGTAGTTGGAAGTCACCTCTTCATGTAGTTATTAAACATTTAACAACACATATTCTTCTCATTCATTTCAAAATTAATGTATTTACTATTTAAAATCGATTATTGTTGATATTGATTGTAGTTATATAAAATTATACATAAAGAATTAATAAATATATTAAATTATATTGTAATTATCATTAGAAGTACCACTTTGAGGATTCTTGTTTTTTGATGGAATAAGATATACTTTATATATTTGAAAATATAATATCCAAAATCATTGTTATTAGTTTGTTTTTTGAACTATAAAAACATTGAGGAAAATAAGTAATTATTTTTTAAATTTGTTTTTATAGTTTAATATTATTATATATACCCTAATACATATCTAGCTGTAGAATTTTATAGGATTTTTTTGTCATGGACTTGCTTCATGCCATGATTTTGATGATATTTAAACACCACCAAATCATAATAGAATTTACATTATAACATAACATAAAATTTATATCTTGAATGTTTATTTGTAAAAAGTATCATATAGTGTATTGCAATGTGATAAATGTCATGACATGTGGTCGGTATTTTAGGTATCCATGAATTGAATTCATAAAATAGATATTTGGAGTACCAAAATTGATTGAAATGAGTAAGAAAATCTACCTAAAAAATAAAAATATTATGTAATGAAATGAATGAAAATATATTTGACATAATCAAATTGTTGAGTTTTACACCTACATCTTGAAAATTAATATGTGTATATCATATTTATGTTTTCTTTCAAACATTATGGATACTTTTTACACTATTACTTCATATTGATTTGGTTTCGATTAGAATAGTTGCATAGATATAAAGTGAGGACTACTGATTCTACATTTATATTCATAGGATTTTCCCATCCAATAGTGTTTATATATAAACATATAAAAAAATTGAATAATATTTGGTTATAACTAACATAACATACTAGAAGTTGGACAAACAAATCATATAAACAAACCTCATGTATACATTTACAACTCAAACTCATATTCATTCATGCATGAGGATTTCATTTACATTCTTAAGAAGAAACTAGTTTGTAAAGGAATCTATGTAAATTTATTATTTAAAATAAATTATGGTATTATCAACACTTTTTATAATTGTATCCACATGAACCATTAATGTTGATAAATGAAAATGTTGAGTGGGTGGGGTAAAGTTACTTTTTAAATATTGTTTTGATTGGTTTTTTGATCCTTTATATATTTTTATTCAGCCTTCCATTTCCCCCTTCATCCCTTTACACATCTATAATAACATTTATCGATTAAGGCCTTTTTTCATTAATTGAAATTTTTTATCATAAAAATATATGGGAAAGTAATACATCTTTATCGAAATGTATTTTTACAAGATCAAATGGCCATACAATGAAATTTTCAATATAAAACTCGATCATTTGAATATTCAAATCATCAAGTGGAGAAAGTAGCAAGGCTCTTAATATAAATTAATACACACAATCGCTTGACCTATTGGATGTTGTTTGTTTTATATAATATCTAAATAGATATTGTAAATTATACCCCACATAATAAGCCAATGGGTTGTTTTTGGTATATATAAATCATAATCATTTTGACCATGTACAATATCAGTATAGGAAATGTATTAGTGTCAACCTGATTTACATTTCATAGATACAATTATAAAAAAATTGTTTACCAATTCTAATAAATCCCTATAAGGGGAATAACTTGCCTTAATGATGGTGTGGGTGGAGATGGGATCTTCACATAGTGTTTTTAAACAATTTATTTCTTCTCTTTGATTCCTTACAACATGTAACATCCTGATTCCGGAAGCCATACAATGGGTGCCCCGAACCCGGTTGGTCACATGACCTCAAGAAAATTTCCCCAAACGCCAGTAGTTGTTGAATAGTAGTGAGGGCCAAAGACAGATAGTGGGGAAACTATGCCCTCATTCATCAAAGTGTAGCGTAGTGGAATAAAATATATAAACATACTAAATAGGAATCCGTAAACAATATAGACCGAAAATGGTTGATGAAATTGAAATAAAAGATAACCAGCAGTCATATATATATAATGATGCAACATGTCACTAATTCTAAGAAAGTATCCAAAGCATGAAACTTCAATCTAATACAATACAGTCCAAGGTACAAAGTACAAAAAAAATGAAAAAAGTGCAACAGGAACGTAGCAGCATCGCAAGCCTATGATCAGTCTCATGCTCTCCTACTCCTTTGCAACAATCATGTACCTGTGTAGGGACCCTTTCCCTTATTGACTCCTACAGAAATATAATCTGTTTGGGCCCAAGACATGACCCAAAAAGGGTGTGAGAAATAAATCCTAGTAGGAAACCACCAAATGCTTGTGCCTAACTGTCAGTGAAAATGTGCAACAGCAGTGTACAATAACCAAATGCAGTAAACTAGAAGTACTCAAAAGTCAACATTCCTACCAGTTACATTTCCATTTTAATAATTATTTAACAATTCAATATAATTAAATTATGAATTTTCTCGAGACTCAGCCTCGACTGACAATCTATTATAACAGTGCCACATCCGAAACCACAACAGTCTATCTAACAAGAAAAAGGTAATAAAAATACCAAGCCTGTGCTTTATCTTGGCACGTACAACATAAAAAATTACCACAGTGAATATTCAAAGTAGACATTGTCCTCAAACATGAAAATCCATACCCTCGGGTAAGCAGAATCAAAACCCTCAAGTAACTACCCTTAGGCATAATGAATATTGCCCTTATGTATACAAGATATTTCTCTCATTCATAGAAGGTACTTCCCTCAGGCATAAGAAACGTTTCCCTCAGGATAAACAGAACACTTCCCTCAGGAATTCCATAGGAAAACAAGTAATCAGGCCAAGCCCAATGCACAAATAAGCAATTCATATATATTTCTTCTCAAGAAAACTCAAACATTCTATAATCACGGCATACCCATGGGTATCCTAGCCAAATGGCTATACAAAGGAACCACACCCACAGGGTGGCCCTCAATCAAAGCAACAATCCAAAGAAGCAGTTTATACTAATTCATTAGATTTCCTATACAATTCTATGTATCTCAGCGGCCAAGGTCTCAACCACACGACACTCCAAACATGGGCACGTGGCACAACGGTACACAAAATCAACTCAACAGTTCTAATTAAACACATGACCACCTACCTCGATCTCTTGTGGTTGATATATGCAAAAGGCGCCTCCATAAACAACCAAGAACTTCGTAGATCTGGGATAAAAGATTACCCGTTCAAATGAAAATAACTTCCCTTAGGGAAAAAATTGGAACAAATCTTTCAAGAAGTGGGATGACCTTACCCGCGCGGTTCAAACGAGATCGATGATGGAAGAATCCAAGTTCTAGCGTGCGATCAAGATCTCCTCCAAGCTTCAGCCTTCTCTCCTGTGCTCCAAATGAGTTTTCTACCTTGTCTTCCGAATTAGAAGGCTACTACCTTTTTCATGGAAAAACATGACTACACGGTGTGTACTCTCAAGTACATGGCATGTACTATTTTTCTAACAATTCCTCTGGCAGCTACATTTCACCTTCACCCTTTTCATTTGTCGACTGATTACATGACATGTATTAATAATTGCATGGCGTGTAGTTAGTTATTACATCCTAAACAACTGACTAGTCTACATGCCATGTGTTCTCGTCCCACACGGCCAAAGTACACGGCGTGTATATGGGAGTACACAGTGTGTAGTTTGTTTTTATTGACAAACCTATGCACCCTGTATTCTCATCCCACATAGCCAAAGTACATGGAGTGTGTACAAAAAGTACACGACTTGTACCCATAAATTTGGGATTTTTCCCACATTTCCCTTGTTTTCTCAAAAACACTTAAGGAAAAAGGAAATGAATAAACTCGTACCTCAAGAATAAGAACCAGGTTCATACAAAATTCCCCCCTTAATGAAATTCGTCCCTGAATTTCACTTCCAAGGGTGGTGAAGATAAAGCATAGAACAAATATATCCACTGAGAACGCACGTCGATATCCCGCTCCCAGGTTTCGTCCTGCACTCATCCATACTGTCATAGCACCCGTACGAGAAGAACTGAACGACCTTGGAGAACATTCATGCTTCTATAAACAATACGAATCGGATGATCCTAAATGGATGCATCAACCTGTTGTTCAACCTCATCGGGCTGAAAAATGTGAAATGGGTCTGAGTGATAACGGCGTAGTTGAGATACATGGAAGACGTTGTGCATGGCCTGGTACCTCTGTGGTAATGGAAACCGATAGGAAACCGGGCCGACTCTCTCCATAATATCAAACGGAACTACATACCTCAGTGAAAGTTTACCCTGTCTCTTGATCCGCCTGGGTCCCAACCTCGGTGAAACATGTAAGAAAACCTAATCCCTGACCACGAACTCCAAGGGATGTCTACGACGATCAGCATAAAAGTTTCGACGAGACTGTGCAGTAGCCATCCTCTTCTGAATCAACATGACCTTCTCTGAAGTCTTCTATATAATACGTGATCCCAGTAAAGCTGCCTCACTTGCTTCCAGCCAGCACAAGGATGATCGACATGAGATACCATATAATGTCTTGTAAGGTGCCATCACAAAAGTTTCTTGAAAACTATTATTGTAGGAAAACTCGACCAGGGGTATATTCTTCTCCCAAGAACCCCCAATGTCCAGGATTCATGCACGCAACATTTACACTAGCACTTATATCATACGCTCTGATTGGCCATCGGTCTGAGGGTGGTAGGCTATGCTCCGAAGTACATATATACCCAGTTCCATCTGAAAACTCTACCAGAAATGTGATGTAAAATGGGAATCCCTATCTAAAATGATAGAACGAGGGAACACATGGAGACGTACTACCTCTTGGATATACAATTTCTTGAGCTCGTCAACACTGAAGGTCTCCTTGATCGGAAAAAATTGTGCAACCATCATAAGTCTGTCCCTAACAACCCATATGGCATCATTTCCTTGAGGTGAATTTGGAAACCCAGTCACAAAGTCCATCGTGACATCATCCCATTTCCACTACAGAATGGGTAACTTTTGCAATAGTCCAGTTGGCCTCTGATGCTCTGCCTTCACCTGCTGATAGGTGTAACATCTCATAACAAAACCAGCTACCTCTCTTTTCATACCCGACCACCAATACTAACGTCTCAAGTCACGGTACATTTTGGTAACTCCAGGATGCACTGCCCAAGATGGAACATGAAATCCCCGCATCAACTCCTCATGTATATCCCTTGGAACCCACATTCGTCTGTGGATACATAGTATCTCATCATCGTCTATCGTCCAACCAGGTGGATGGTCCTCACTTTCCACCGAATCCCATATAACTAGGCCTTCTAAATCTGATATTTGTCTCATCCTCACTCTATCCAGGATGGTAGAAGTCAAAACTAAGGATGAAAGATAGGTTCGCCCTTGACTATCGTGCACCTCCAAATGCATCTCTGATAATAAAGCCATAAGCTTCCACTCACTACTGGCCTCCTGCATAGTGTGTATCCGAGTCTTCCTACTCAGTGCATCAGCTACTGCTTTACCCTTTCCAGGTTTATAGGCAAGCTCAAAGTCGATGGACTGAAGGTATTCAACCCACCTTCGCTGTCTCAAATTCAAGTCATACTGGGTAAAGATGTATTTAAGACCTTAGTGGTCCATAAACAACACAAAATGTTCTCGGAAGAGATAATGTCTCCAACATCATAATAGATGTAAAATTACATCCAACTCGAGATCATGCATTGGGTAATTCCTCTCCTGTGGCCTCAACAACCAAGACCCGTATGCAACTAATTGATCGCCCTGTATCAACACTACTCCCATCCCAATAATTGATGCATCATAGTATATTGTATAGCTCTTCCCTTGATCTGGAAGTATCAGGACTGGTGCGGATGTCAAACTTCCCATTTATCTCTTGAAAGGCTATCTCACAATCTTCTGTCCAAACAATCTTCATACCCTTCTTTGTCAAACCTATCAACGACGCTGCTAAGCTGGAGAAGTCCTGTATAAAGTTCCTGTAGTAACCAGTCAGCCCCAAGAAACTCCGTATTTCAGACACATTCTTAGGCTGCTCCATGGATACAACTTCTCTCACCTTCTCTCGGTCTACTACAATACTTTAATCCATTATAATATGACCCAAGAAGTCGATCTGGTCCATCCAAAAGTGGGACTTTGATAGATTGGCATATAACTAATAAACTCTTAGTGTCCTCAACAAGATCTCAAGATGGGTGGCCTGGTCGTGTCGAGTGTGAGAGTACACCAAGATATCGTACATGAAGACTACCACAAAAAATCCAGATATGGGTGGAACACAAAATTCATCAGAGCCATGAAAACTGCTGGCACATTGGGGAGTCCGAACAGCATGACCAAGTACTCGTATAGACAGTACCTACTCCAAAATGATGTAAGCGGTATGTCTGATGGTCTAACACGTAGCTGATGATATCTGGATATCAATTAAATCTTCAAGAATACTCTTGCTCCTTGAAGTTGATCAAAAATAAAATCAATCCTCGGTAATATATATCGGTTCTTAATTGTTAACTGGTTTAGTTTATGATAATCCACGTAGAGTCTGAGGGTACCATCTGCCTTCTTCGCAAAAAAGACAAGAGAATCCCAAAGAGAAGTATTGGGTCGGATAAAACCCTTTTCCGTAAACTCCTTCAACCGCCTCTTGAGCTCCTTAAATTCTAGTGTAGCCATCCTATAAAGAGGAATGGACACTGGTGCCACTCTTGGCACAAGATCAACAGAGAAGTCCACCCCTCACTCCGGAGGTAGACCTGAAAAGACGTCTGGGAAGATATCCCTGAAATGATTAACCACTAGAGGGAAATCCTTGTGACAAGTTTCCTGGTCATGCAGATATAAACTCGCAATCTGAGCTATCACTCCACATCTCCCATGATGCTAAACTCTAGCTCGGCTAACCTGGACATCCTATTCACCCTTGTATAGAAACTCTCCACCCTCTGGTGACGTGAAATTCACCCTGAGATGATAGCAATCAACAAAATCTCGAAAGGGTACGAAAATGTCTATCCTTAGAATAACATCATAGGATGTCATATCTAAGACATAGAGGCCCCATAGAATGTGACACCCACCAGCCCTAGGGGCAATCCTTGCACTAACGAACACCTGCCATTCTAATTCACAACAGAGTGTCTAGAATCATGTCATCTGAAGAAGAAGAAAAACAGAGCCCAATACTCTCCACAACAGGCATAGATATAAAGATATGTGTAGCACCAGTATAGAAAAGTATTGAAGATTAAACAGAAGCAACTAGAATAGTAACTCTGACAGTGGAAGGTCCAAGATTCTTCTCTTATTGGGTATGTTGCACTGCATATGTCTGCCCAGTGTTGCATCCCTACGACACAGCTTGGCTACCCTTAGCTGACCCACCCTACTGTCTCTGAGATCCCGGTGTCTGGATTCCACAACCACGACAACCACCTAGGCCTGAACGTCCTGACGTATTCCAGTTCCTTGACTAGTAAGAAGCTTTTAGCCCTAATCCTGCACCCAGAGTCTGCACAAAAACCCTCTCACTAGCCACTGGTGGAAACTCCCAGCAAAAACGATAAATATGATCCATCATGCCGCAAGCTCGGCACTCCACTATGTCATGTGGACACTAAGGTCTCTTGTTCCCCTCTTTACCACACTGGTATCACATTTCCTTGCCACCTGAAAAGGTTTTCTGGCAGGTACTACCTCCATGAGAGAAATCCTTCTCCCTCTTCCTATTTCTAGTAGAAATAGTACTAGAGACCGGTGCCGAACCACCCGGGTTTGCACCACTAGATTCCCGCAAGTTCCGCTATGTAATCAATGCCAGGACCACAATAGCATGCACTGCAGGCAACCTAAAAACATTCATCAGTGCTCAGAGGTCATATCAAAGACCATCATCAAAGCTTCTAGCCCTCAACATCTCATCACCAACCAGAACAGCTGCCAAACTCTATAGCTCAGTGAAGCGGGAAGAATAGTCCATCAATGAAATGGCACCCTACTGCAGATTCATTGAACTCTCGAGCTTGATCTGCTCTTAGGATCTCTGGAAAGAAGAAGTCATAGAAGACTTCTTGAAAATCTTCCCACACCATTTCTTGGTGATGCTCAGTCTGAGTGGTAACATCCCACCATCTCTTGGAGGAATCACACAGCAAGTAAGTAGTGATCTTGACCCTTCTCCCAGGAGGCATCTCCAGATGCTCGATGATCATCTTCATAGAACCCAGCCATTACTCCACAACCTGTGGTCCTCCATCCCTTGAAACATTAGGTTGATACTGCTGCTAGAATATATGTTTCAGCTTTGCCATAGATGTGGCAACCTACAGTGCTCCCTGAAAGGTATGCATGAACCTCATAAAGCCTTCATGAAACAACGCATTTGTGCCTGCGTCCGGTATAATGGTTGGAGCCACATCCGGCACTATTGGAGGATCCACTAGTATCCCATGGACTACCATCTCTGGAGTATAATCGTCACCACTCTATTGGAGAAGAACTTGTGATCGTCTCGGTGGCATAACTCGACAAGGTCAAACACACGCCTTAGTTTTATTTACTGTCGTGGTTCTTTTGTCCATTTAAATGTGGCCACGCAAAAAGGGAAAGAAAAACACAAGAACTGGTAAAAAGAGGCTACAAGGCATGAATAAATTCCACACAGCGTGTACCCTTAATCCCTTACATGGCCGTGTTATGATGCTGGCCTGGGCATGTCTCAACCCTAGATACACGACGTGTTACACCCGCACATGATGTATAAACCACTTTGTTTCCATAGCCACATGGTCAAATCCACATGGTCTCTCACTGGTCAAGACTACACGGCGTGTCCCACAGGTACACAGTGTGTACTAGAGAAGGTTACACTGACCTGTGTTGTTCGTGACATGGCCTATGAACCCTGGTTACACTACACGACATGCTCTAGACGGACACTGCGTGTACTAAGAAGCCCCAACCGACTCGTGTTGTTAGCTACATGGCCGGCTACACGGCTAACACTACACGACATGTTCCAGATGGACACAACATGTACTATAAAGGATAACACTGACTCGTATTGTTAGTTACATGGTCGGGTACCTGGGTCAGACTGCACAACGTGTTCAAGGTAGGCACGATGTGTATAACTGAAGGTTCCTCTGTCTGTGTTGTTAGTCACACAGGCAGACCCAATGTCTACCCTACATGGTGTGTACATCCGGTACATGGTGTGTTCATGAAAGAACTTCCATATCCCGTGTCTCTGCCCACATGGACTATGACATAGTTAGAGAATACACGGCGTGTATAAGGTCTTCACGGTGTGTACTTAAAAAAAATTTCATTTCTTCTCGAACAGAAGAACACATGGCATGTAGTTAAAACTACAAGGAGTGTATCTTGGGGTTTTCCAGATAGTAAGCCTTAGAAACTACTTCTGATCCCATAAAAACACTAAAACGAACACCATGTGCCATATTTCGATCCGTGAGGGCCCATACTTCCCGCGAATCAAAGCATGACACCATATACATGCTATAAACATGGTAAACAAGCCAATTATCCCCCAAATTCTGGTTAATGAGGGACCAAGCTCCTCAATAACCAAAGTTTGGCGTTCATTAAAACAAAACCTTATACAAAAATACCTTATGAAATAGCAAGTATTTTTATCAAGGAAACTATCACTACATCATGAATTTACTAGCACCACATCTATCCCAACAACGTGAAATTTCTAATGCACCTACATGGCATAGATACTATGCATGGAATGTGATTCTAACAAGTGCATAAATGATGCATGGATGGCAAACACTCATCTCATTAGGTTGACACTAAATAGAAACTAAGTATAAACTATAACAGCACACCACAAGTGCTTCACCCAAAGGTGAAAATCAAATCAACTGTAAAACTGCAAAACCGGAAAAATTATAATTAAATGAGGTAGATTGACTTTTCCTTGTACACAGGTTAGCTACTCTCCGGCACAACATATTAAAAATTACCAATTCTGTCCTATCCCTGACTATAGGATCTAAATAGTATGTCAAATAATGAAACCGCCTCTGATACCACTTTGTTACTTCCCGGTTCCGGAAGCCATAGAACGGGTGCCTCGAACCCAGTTGGTCAAATGACGTCAAGTGCATTTCCCCAAATGCCAGAGGTTTCCGTCTCGCAGCGAGGGCCAAGGACTGATATTGGGGAAACTATGCCCTCATTCCTCAAAGTGTAGCACAGTAGAATAAAATATATAAACGTACCAAAGAGGAAGCAGTAAACAATATAGACCTTAAATGAATGATGGAACTGAAATAAAAGATAACCATGATTCATATATATATAATCATGCAACATGTCACTAATTATATGAAAGCAGCCAAAGCAGGAAACTTCAATCTAATACAATACAACACAAGGTACAAAGTAGAAAAAAAACTAAATCAGTGCAACAGGAATGCAGCAGCATCGCAAGCATATACTCGGTCCCATGCTCTCCTGCTCCTCTACAATAATAATGTACCTGTGTAGGGACCCTTTCCCTTATCAAAACCTACAGAAATATAATCTGTTTGGGCCGAAGACATGACCCAAACAGGGTGTGATAAATAAATCCCATCAGGCAACCACCAAAGGCCCATGCCCAACTGTCAGTGAAAATGTGCAACAACAGTGTGCAATAAACAAATGCAGTAAACTATGAAGGACTCAAATGTCATCATTCCTACCAGTTACTTTTCCATTTTAATAATTACTTAACAAATCATTATAATTAAATTTTTCCTGATACTTGGCCTCGACCAACAATCTAATAAACCAGTGCCACAGTAGAAACCACAACATGCTATCTAACAAGAAAAAGGTAATGACAATACAAAACATGTGATTTATCTTGGTGAGTACAACATAAGAAATCACCATAGTGAATATTCAAAGTAAAAGTTGTCCTCAGACATGCAAATCCTTACCCTCAGGCAAGAAGAATTGAAACTCTCAGGTAACTGCCCTTATGCATAATAAATATTTCCCTCAAGCATACGAGATATAGCCCTCAGGCACCGAAGGTACTTCCCTCAGGAATAAGAAATGTTTCCCTCATGCTAAAAAACACTGCCTTCAGGAATTCCATTGGAAAACAAGTAACCAGGCCGAGCCCAATGCACAAACAAGCAATTCATATGTATTTCCTCTCATGAAAACACAAACATGCTATAATCACAGCATACCCATGGGTATCCTGGCCAAATGACTAAACAAGGGAACTGCACCCTCGGGGTGGCCATGGATCAAAGCAACGATCCCAAACAAAAGTTTATACTTTATAATTATATTACCTATGAAATTATAGGTATCTCAACCGTCAAGGTCTCAACCACACGACACCCTGATCATGGGCGTGTGGCACATCGGTACACAAAATCAACTTGGTTGTGGTAATTAAACACAAGACCACCTACCTCGATCTCCTCTAATCGATATACGCGAAAGGAACCTCCCAAAACAACCAAGAACAATGCAGATCTGGGATAAAATATTACACATTCAAATTTAAATAAATTTATAGGGAAATAATTGGAAGGAAACATTCAAGAAGAGGGAAGACCTTACCCGTGCAGTTCAAACGAGATCGACAATGGAAGAATCTGAGTTTTGGAATGCGATTAGTAGCTCCTCCACTCTTCGACCTTCTCTCCTAGGCTCCAAATGAGTTTTTTGCCTCTTCTACCAAATGAGTAGGCTACTTCATTTTTTTATCAAAAAAAAAGACCACACGGCGTGTACTCTCAAGTACATGGTGTGTACTATTTTTTTTAACTGTTCCTCCGGCAGCTACTTTTCACCGCCACCTTATTCATCTGTCGACTGATTACATGGCGTGTATTACTAAGTACACGGTGTTTAGTTAGTTATTACATCCTGAACCTCCAACAAGTCTACACGCCCTATGTTCTCATCCCACACGGCCAAAGTACATGACATGTATATGAGAGTACACGATGTGTAGTTTGTTTTTACCGACAAACCTACGCGCCCTGTATTCTCATCCCACATAGTTGAAGTACATGGCGTGTGTAAAAAAAGTACACGGAGTATACCCATAAATTTGGGAATTTTCCTACATTTCCCTTGTTTTCTAAAAAATAGTTAAGGAAAAAAGGAAAATAAGAAACCCGTACCTCAAGAATAAGAACCGGGTTCTTGAACCACAACATTCTATGACAACTCAAACTGCTAATTCTGTTTTTCTTCTGGATAATCTAAATGTGTCTATATCTCTTCCAGTTTCTTATCATTATCACCCTATTCATTTGTTTCTCAAAATATGATGAGAATGAAACCTCAAAACTAGCACCTATAACATATCTATACTATTATGGTTGCTTTAACGACACTTATAGTATTTTGTTCATTAGGTACAATTTATGTTTTTAATTGTGTCTAAGTTGGAGAAAAAAATATAAGAAAAAAATTAATCATTCTTATATAATACTGATTTAAATAAAAACCAATTTTTATTTTAACATATATAAACATGACTCCCACAATTTTTATGTGTTTTAATCTATTAGTATCCCATCATTATTTACACAAGCCTCATTCTAAAACACTTGTTGTGGGATGGAAGTGGATTAAGATTTTGAATCATCAATATTTATATAAAAATAGGAACATAATTATATTCTTGTTTCATGTGGCATAAAATTATTATTATAGATTTAAAATACATAACATTTTTTCAAGTGATTCACAACCCATCATTTATTTATTGTAGAGGTACTTTGTTTTTGTTACACATTTAATATTTGCACCACTCGATTGTTATTTCATAAATTAACAATTCTTAATCAATGTGATTAATGCATATTTTATTAACAAATGTATTACCAATCATAATATACCTGAAAATTTGTCTACTAATGATGACTAATGGACACATTCCATGTATTTTGGTTTATAATTTATGCATACATATGTGGTGGGTATGGATTTTTCTTCCCTTTAGTATCTACGAGATGATACTTCATAAGAATTTTTTGAAATCTTATATGAGAATTTTCAGAATGCAATAATAGAAATTTCATTTATCATTCATCTACTATAAATACAGTCTGTAAGGGATAATTAATAGTAAATCAATGTTTCATTATTATTTTTTAGTAAAATAATGAATGTATGTAATAATGTTACCCTCTTCTCTGCCCAAATTAGTGTCTTAAGAATGAGTATAACAATTTCCATGAATCTACATCGACCTCAATGAACATTCAAGTTGTGAGAATAATGTGACTACTAAATATGGCCTTCTTGTGGTTGACACGCTAGACATGTGAATTCCATTGAACTTTGAATTTTATGCCTTTTCTATCACCTTAATAATTTTTTTAACACCATTATGCTATGTGAAACCTATTTTTTTGGGATACAAGTTGTTCACCAACTACTATTTCCTTATTTTCAACGTCATCAATACATTCTTCCTTTGAAATGGTCACCACATCATATACAGAAAATTATTGTTCCTATACATCGGGAGAATCATCATACCGAGAAACCTATTATTCACTACCAAATAATTAACTTTTATCAACAAAACATTATTAACAGACAATATATCTGTTGGTAAAAATGAGCAATTCCAAAAGATAATAAGTTTTATTGGTATTTATTTTTAACACCAACACTTCTTTTTACCAACATAAATATATGTTGATATTAATCATTCAATACCAACATATCATTTATCAAAAGTTGAATCTATTAAATTATAATACTAATACCAACATTTTTTACTAACACATGAATCTTTTTTTAATTAAGCAATTACCAACAAATATTTTGACGTAAATAAAAAATGTTACAATTAACCATTGAAAAAACATAAAATTTTATCAATAACCAATTAGAAGAAACATATTATATATATATATATTATATTTATGATCAGAGTAAATTTTAATTTCTCGGATCTTTATTAAAAACATCTCATAATTGATTTTAATTTTCTAGTTTTTCAAAATATTAAATGTTTTTATATTTTTCAATACAATTTATTGAATTTTCATGAAATATTAACTTTTTTTATATTTTTCAATATTATTTATTTAATAAACATTTAAAAAATATTTATGAAAAAAACACCAGTAAAACCCTAATCCTAATTGGGACTTCATCGCCACCGCTATCTATGTTCAGCCTCACTGCCGCCCCACCTCACATCCCGCCCTTCCCTACTCCATCATCACATCCTGCCACCCCACCACCCTGCTCGACCCTACTTCAGCCTCACATCCCGCCGCACCACCGCCGCCCCGCCACATATCCCGCCGCCCTGCCTCATATCCCGCCGCCGCCGCCGCCGCCCCGCCTTACATCTATTATCTAATCACATCTCACTGCCCTAGTGATGCTTAGAAACTGATGGGGGAAATTGTGTGGTCAAATGGTCAGCTCCACAAAAAAGTGGCCCAACTATTTCATAGTGCAAGGCATTCTTGTTCATGACACTTTCATGCCGGATCATTGGTCATAGATATAATTTTACATCAATATTCTCTTTTGAATGTTACATTGGGATGTGGTGGTGGACTGTGTGAGGTACTAATTATTGTTATTTTTTCCATTTCATTTCTTTATTATACGACTGTTACTCTATTCTCCTTCTTTGGTGAGTCAGTTGTTTGTTTGCTTTACTGATTATATTTTTTTCTTGAACAAGTCTTCTTTGGTTCTTTGAACATCATTTATATGTCTCATGATATGATAGTGATTTTTCCAATGAGGCTAAATACAAATTCAATGGGCCAAGATGATGTTGACTCATGGATTTTTAAAAGGTGTTCTTTCATTTTTCTGGTAATCTCCTTTCATAATAATTTCATTATTGACTTTTGTGAGAGAATCATTTTCAAGGATTATGAAGTATTGGTCTGAACCTTGTTAAATTTGTGTGTTCTTTCGTGTTGGCTTTATATTACTTTGGACGTTTTCTAATTTGCGTTTCTTTTTTGGTTCTTGATTTTGTTGATCTGTTCAATTTTTTGTACTCCATTTGATATATAGACTAAATTTCATTTATATTTTGAACATCACAATGATATGTTTTTTGATTATAAACCTTGGTGCTTCATTTTAATGAATCATACTTTATTTTAGTATTTAAAATGAATTATAAAATGTGTTATTTGAATGTTATCTTCTTTTTTAATGTTCAATTATTAATTTTTATTAATTGTTGAGCAATGTTACACTCATTATCACTCATAAAAAATATCGGTTTTTACTAAAACTATATTAGTTTTTATGTTAATTTACACTTATTACTTATTATTAATTGTTGTGCAACGTTACCCTATTTCTCACTAACCAGTTTCTACTCAACTTGCATATTTTTTGGTGTCATTGATGTGAACATTTCTACAAAGAAAATGGTAGGATTGGTTTCATTCGTTAATAATGTGTTCAAGATGAATTACTTTGAGTGTAACACTCACTCTCACTCATAAAAAACATTGGTTTAATATAATTGGCAATCTTTTTTTTAATAAAAATAGTTATGGTAATTATTTATATTTTTTTAAAAAAATGGTCCTTTGCAATATTTTTTGAAAAATACCTTATAAAATTCATGTTCTACATGGTATTTTGTTAATGGTTATAGGTTTTGTGGGTCCCCTTTTTACCCTAACATCATATGTGGTATATTTTGGTTCATCAAAACACTTCACAAAGATCAAGTTACTCAATTTCCCTCAACCAATGGTAACCATACATCAATTTGTTCTGCATTTTGAGTCACATAAATGTGAAAAAGATGCATCTTTAGCTCCCTTTATCCTTCTATATCGTCTCTTAGATGGATCCACTTGAAGAATTTCACCTTCCAAAGGCAAAAATTTCATTATTTGTTTAATTAGAAATAAAGAACATATAAACATGCCAGGTTATATATAGTTAATTAGTATAATGTGGGTGTATATGTTTATATCTTAAATTGAGTTCAAGTTCCCTATTAGGTGGTGTAATCAAATTAAGTCGAGTCAAGTAAATAGATAATAGAGATTCAACCCAAGATTGACTCTCATTTAAAACCATATTGAATAATGACTTTCAAGATTGAACTCTACTCAAATTAGAAACCGAGTTAGTCACTGAGTTAGTCAAGCTCACTTGATGAAGCTTAAATATGTAAATAATATATAAAAACATATAGAAAATTAGAAATATATAGAAACAATTATATAGTGACATTAAAAGTATTCTAACTAATAAATATTCATTAACATTAATTTGTATCTTAAAATATCATCTCCTCCCTTATGTTTATAACTTATCAATTATTTGATTTCAAAATGATGAATTTATTGAGTAGGTCAAGATCAAGATCAATAATAAATAACCCACAAATCTTGCATCTGTGTTAAACTAAAGTAGCTTTAGAGTATCACTATATCCATTTACTTTCCTGCTAAGAGTTTGGATGGTTGGAATACTTACTAGTGAAGTTCCCTATCAATCTTGTGATCTTTTCTTGTTCAATTCCTATTTGTGAGAGGCTATAATTACATTTTAGATACTGGATCATTCAATATCAAAAGTCATATTTTGGTGTATATGTTGATATCTGTGTGAGTGAGTCAGTATAAGGTGGGTGTATATGTTGATATCTAAAGATTGTGTTAACTGTGTTGATCATTCTCAAGCTTGTGTTGATCATTCTCAAGCTGGTGTTGATCATTCTCAAGATGGTGTTTACTTCCCTTTGATTCTTCAGTTCGTTTTTTAGAATTTTAATTGTGATAATGATGATTCTGTTTTATGCCAAAAACTGTTTTTTACAATTTCTACATTCTTTAGATCATTTCATTTTGTGTATTGAATCCTAACTATTTTGATATTGTTGTGAATATTATCATGAATTAAAAATTATGTGTTAAATTTTGGTTTTGAAAGTATGAATCTATCTGGAATGTTTTTTTATTTGATACTATAAATAAATTATAATTTTGGTCTAGTATTCGCTGGTTATCTTTCAGATTCTATGGAATGGAATATGTTATCGAATTTTATTAATGATTATATATTTTCAGAATTTTAAAATGATATTAATAAATAATTTAGATATTCCATATTTTTGGGATTTATCAAATCATTGCTATAATCACTGTCTCTTGGTCATTGACTGGTGACTTGGACAGATTGAGGATGTTTTATTAGGTTGGTTTTATTTATTATTTTTTGGTTTCATCTAGTTTTTTTGGAAATTGTTCATCATGTTTTTTTGGTTCACATTTTTTTTGTGTTCTACATGGTCACTCGTCATCTCTAGTTTGAATATTTGATCACTTACCTTGTAATATTTACTTGTGAGATAGGTAGTTTGGTTATAAATTGTTTGTTCGTGGTCTCCCATTTTATTTACTGATTGTTTCGAATAATATAGGGAATTACCTATGATAAATTTCCAATGATGCACCTATTAGATATGTGTGCATGTTTATGGTTTTTGATAGGTTGTTTTTTCATTGCTTTTCTTGTTCTATTTCTGCATTGGGGGATCATTTGAAAGTTCTTTAGATTTACTTTGGCTGTCATGGATGATTTTAAGTGGTGTGATATAGTGTTCGTGGTAGGTCTCCAAAACCAGATTCATAGTTATTCAAGGGCGGGTGGTGCTAGAGGTATAACTGTTATTTGGGGTATTCATTATTATTTGGTTCGTTGCTGTGGTAAAATGTGTAAACAAGTTTCTTGGATTCTGAATCCATGTGATGATAGAAGCAAAGAAAGCGAGAGTAATATGTTTTTCCTCAGGGCTGTGGGTGTTTGATCATTGCTGCAACATAGAATCCTAAGGTGGATATGGAATTTTTCTATTCTTTGGATCTCCAGGTGAAGGGAGGGTTTTTTGGAGTCAAGATTTCATTTGGATGCACAATTGAATCCATTCTTGTCACAATATTGTGATATTTTGACTTCTTTTACTTTCTTAGGTAAAGTCAACATGGTTTATAGGATTCAACTTTATTTTATCTTGTTTCTTTGATCAACTAATCACGAATATGCTCGAATCTATGTACCATTTTATCATCTTGGATGTTTGTGGTCTCAGTTTTGATCTATTCAAAGATGTGCGAGGTGAGTTTTCTAGAATGTTGATTGTATTTTTGTTACTATTTGTCTTGATGTTTTTGTAATTCATTGATGATATAAAGATATTCAAATTTATGGTGGAGTGTTTGATAGCCTTGTGACGATGAGGATGAAAGTAAGATACTGGAGGTACAATATGTTGTTCTTTGTGGGGGTTTCCAGTGATTCTATCACAATGTTATGGTGTCTTAGAATTAGAATGTTTTAAGCTTTAGTTAACTGCGCTCATCTTCGTTAGCATTGCATTCTTTAAGTCTATCCTATTTTTTTTCATCTGTCACCTAGTTTTTAATATATTTTTCTTATAAAAAGTAATAGATATTGTAAATATTGTTTCTCGGTTTGCATTGTCAGTTTCACTTTCAGGTATTGCAATAGTGACAAAAATTTAAGTCTTCTTTCACACAATCACCTAAAATTTCTACTAAGTGAAAATGTATTTTGATTGAATGCTGATATCTCATTGGTATATTGATGTATGTAGTTTGCAAGTGAAGGTAATGTTGTTAGGAGCATGAGATAAATAGATATCCTGTGTGAATAACTACAATGATAACTGATGTTGGAAGATCATGAATGGATGTTAGAGGAGTATGAGATGCAGCTTGGGTTTCTATTTTTTAACAGGTTGAGTTTCTATTTAGAATGTACATATTTAAGTATATCTTGAGTTTCTGTTATTTTTTTCTATGTTTTTTATATTATAAATTGGTGAAGTATTTCTTTTCATTATAGTTATTTTTGATGTAGGTTATCATTGGAAGACCATGGATGGATATTATAGCATGACAAGCAGCTTGAGCCTTCCAGCATGGTGGTTGATTAGGATGTGCCTGAGACTATACCAAAACATCCTCTGTTTCTGGTCAAAGTTAAACATGCTTTTATTTGGAGTTGGTCGCTGGAGCTGGAGGTGACTAGATGACATGAATGGGGTGTTGACATGGTTTCGACACTAGAGCTAGAACTGACTAGATGGCATTGATGGGTCACTGGCATGGTTGGGGCGCTGGAGCTAGAGCTTACTAGATGACATGGATGGGTCACCTAGAGGTGGGGTGGACCCTATTAGGGGATCCAGTGTGTGTGTGTGGGGGGGAGGGATTTGGGGATCCAACATTTTGTATATAATATTACTTTATTAATATTGGGGGATTCAACATTTTGTATAAAACATTTCATTATTAATATAATTTATTTTTTTTAACTATGAACATGTGTTAAAATCGTTTTTTATGTATTATATATGATAAAATAATAATAATAATATGAAATATTATTTGCAATAAAAATATATAATTTTTATTCGAATGTAATTTATAAATAAATATATATTGTTTATTGGTAATATTATTACCAACAGATAAATTTGTAATCATAATCTGTTTCTAAACACTTTAAGCAACATATATATTATCTGTTGGTATAATTATAATTGCAACAGAACTATTTTATATGTTGTAAAAATATTTAGAAATAGAGTTTTTAACAACAGTTTAGTGATAGAGAAATATATGTGGGTAAAACGTTTTACCAACAGAAAATTCACTTTTACCAACAGATATGTCCCCGTTGGAAAAAGTGAAATATTTGGTAGTGATTACTCATGATTGGGAGAATTATCATGTGGATAATTCATTAGCTGAAGAATTTGTAGAAAAATTAATATTGATTACATAATTGTAGTAGTGAATTGATAGTAATATGAAGTAAGTTAATTTATATTAAAAAAATATAACCGGATAATCTAACTCTCTCTTTTAATTGTTAAAGAGATTTTACCCCTCAATCATGTATCCAAATCCCCTTATTATGGTCTCCTCTAACATAAAAGACCATCTACATTGGGACTATTGTGAAATGATTATGATGTACCAATAAAAGGGTTACACTCAACTGATTAGACATCATACCCTTTATTAGTCTTGGTTGATAATTGAATAATTGAACTATTTTGGTTTGGAGGATCTAGAATATAAAATACATGAACTATTGTTTATGACATTATAAATGGTTCTTTTATATACCCTTCCTTATGGAAATCCACTTAATGAATCCTAATTCATTTATTTTAACTACACTCCAATTATCATCCCACTTGCATTGAAAAATCAACACTTTCAATGTTGTATAATCCAACTCACGTATTTGTTTGATGATTCCAAAGTATATAATATTTGCATAAATTGGATTTTATTCATTAGTAAATGATATATGTGTCACTTCACCAATAAGTGTAACTCCACTATTTTTCACGGTACTTCATTAATTATGTTAATTTGTATAGAACATATTACCATTAAATAAATAAATTTATATGATAACACATGCACACTTTTTCCTCTAGCTATCCATAGAAGTTTTTATAAAATAAAATCCAAATTTTTAGTTTACTCCTTAAAAATATATTCTCAAACCCATTTTATAAACTGTTGATTTTTTGTATTTGATATCCATATTTTATCTGTTGAAATATTAAAATAGCTAATTATTATTATTATTATTTCTTTCAACATATGGCACAACTTATAAAATATTATGGAAAATGTAAAGGTGAGTCTTCTACCACTATGTATTTGTAATTGTGAAAATGTCTATTCAAGAATGTCATTCAACCACAAGACATGAGGTGTGATGATATTTTTGTAGGAAAATTCTTTCCACATCAGATATGTAGTCAGTATAAAATTAAATGGCTACCAAAAAAATATATCATTCCACAATAAAATCTTTTTACTAACTTCAATTTTTGAAACACCCTTTGAAAATAATCATATATAATTCAATTGGTACATCCAACTATAAGGAATAGAAATACATGGTCAAATCTCAATTACTAAGTGAATAATCGTATCATTGAATAAATATGGGAAGAACATCTCCAATTAATATAATAAGATAATAATTTCATTTCCCACATTTGGTAATTTCACTAGGTTCATAACTCTATTACATTTATATTGAAAAAATAAACAGAGCTTGGTTAATAATGGGGGAAATTCTTGGAAAAGAATAAATTTAAAGATATAGGAATTAGATATTTTATCAAAACATGATAGACAACTCATTTCAAACCATTTGAGATTAAATCATTCATTGACATGATATTCTTGATATTTAATTAATACCCCTCTAGAAACATTAAATTATTCAAGAAGTTGAAAAACTAATATCTCTCATTCCTTGAAGGATTATAAGAAGTTGGTGGAAGAAATTTTTTTTCCACTCTTCACTGGAACCAACTCTTACCATATTACCATGTTAATTATTTCCTACCTAGCCTTAATTTCATCCTCTATTGTTTTGGTGGATTTAGAAACGTGCCAATTAAACTATCAAATTAATTTTTATTCACAAATATAACATCATGAAAATTACCAATATAAAAAAAATTCAATTTTTGTTAAATAAAAAAACTAATATCTATTTCTAACCTTTTTTGTAAGTATTTATGAACAAGGTTTATTAAAATTAGTTTCCACATATTTTACTTTCTAAAATAGTTGACGACCTATTAGTGTAGAAGGTGGTGTACCTTCTTCCAAACTCTCATCAAACGATGTTATCCAATATAAGTATTTATGTTACTAAGATAGAATATTTTTATATCCAAGAAACATAATCTTTGATGAATTTTTCATCCTAATTAACTATGTACTACATTCAAAAATGGGACACCCATACGTTTATTTAATTATATATCATGAAAAATTTTCATAAGAAGGAAAGTCATTTATCGTAGCATAGAACACATATCTCAATTTGAATTCTTCATTTCTTTAATCACCATACAACATAACACATGAATCCTATAATAATTTCAAATCATCAAGAAATGAATCCATATAAAAATTAATATCATTACCTAGTTGTTTTGGTCATAATATAAGTAGATATAATGGAATTTATTTTTATTTTATTCATAACCATGGTGTGAAGTTATAATTTACTAACATAACTCGATAGTTACTATGAGTTTTTTCATCAAAACTAGAAGAATTCACTCCATATATAGATAGCATATGATGAGTGTTTCATGGATCATATCCAAATTTAGGACACTCTTGATCAATTTTCTTCCATTGAAGACATTCTACTGGTTGACAATGTTTCCCATTTTTAATTATTCCATCTTCATGCAATATCAATTTCTTAAAATATCCTCACTTTCATATAGTTTCCTAAACATTCTAATGATTGTAAAGTATTAAAAAACATTTATAGGACCCGATTTATCATTCTTGTATCGAGATGAACCACACTTTCATAACTTCTATGTGATTTTTGGTCCTTAGTAAATAGTATACATTCTTTTAGATAGACATCTATTCTTTCATAGAACATAACTATTGAATAATGAATTCATTTGGCATCAAATGTATATAAAGGATGACAATTATATTATGGGAACATATCATTCATGTGAGTAAGTAGTTCAGTAAAACTGTAATCACTCCATATGTTCCCAAATTTTATATTATATAGATTTAGTATGGATAATAATGCTATATATTTAGTGTAACCAGAAAACAATTCTGCCCTTCCACAACTCTTTATCTTCTAAAATAATTTTGGACAATCATAGAGTTCATCTTAAACATTCATTGTCATTTCCAAAATATAATAATCATCATAATTCACACAAGTACTCATATATTTGATATAATCATCTTCATTATTCACACTTATAATCATATCATATGATTCATTAAATGAAGTGTTATCCCAGTCTCAAGTTGCATTAAATATTTTCTTGTGTTTAGTTCAACATTTATAGCATCGATATATTATCTGATAGATAATGTGTTCCTTCAACTCCTATAGACTAATTAGTCTCAAATAACAACCACAGAAATAGAAACACAACATTTGAGAAGGGTCATATTCATGGTTTTTTTCAAACACTATGTATTATATCAAGCTATCCTCATAAACTTTTGTTACACTATTGGAATTCATACATTTTTATTCATATCCATCCTATCTGATTTAGTAATATTAATATCTAACCAAATAAATAAATACAAAAAAATAATGTCCTAAGAACCTATAAAAGGTCATTCTTAATGAATCCTTTAATTAATATGAATCCATTATTATAAGATAATAAGAGTTGAATCATGCATATAAATATTTTTTTATTACGGTGGAAGTCAATGATGGAAGGAAATGGGTGATATATATAATTTTATAAAGATTCAAATTAAATATTCATCTATTGTAAAACAAATAGATCAAAGATAGTTTCTGTATCTTTGTTAGGTTTGGGTAAAAAATGATAGTGGATTTGAAGTTTATTCATTTATTCACTTGGTAATTAATAAGACCAGTGTTATTTTAGTGATATGAATCTTAAGAGTATTTGTTTATAATTTTTTAAATGATGAAAACATTGATAAGGATTAATCACATGGTCTTGAGAACCCAAGGTTTGAAGAAACTATTGAATTTATATCTAATGAAACATAAGTCTTGGTATGGGGTTCATAAGCTATTATTAAAACAAAATAACAATCTAACTGGGGGTTTATTAATGCTTAAAATTTTTACAATTCACATCAATGGGATAAATCCTCATATAACAGAAATGAAATTTATTATTAGGGCTTGAAGGAAAAATAAATTTCAACACAAGTTGAATAATTTTCCAAAGGGGATCAACAAAGTGTCTCATCACAAACAAATGATTGGAGATTAAGATAAACTACCTGAGATAACATGAAAACAAAAATCAACCATGGTGGAACCAAAAAAGTTAATAGTCTTTGGAAAAATTCATGAGTTGGAACTGGAAGTGATGTTTAAAAAAAATAAGGAAGTAGATATGGATTTTTTGAATAGTGGTCATGATTCCAATTTAAGGCATGAAAAGATGTATGAGTGGATCTTTAAAGAGACTTCTGGGAGTCCCCTTAACTAAGATTAGAGTTTTAATAAATTTTTGGGTCTGTCTTAATGGGATAAAACAATAAAGTCAAACAGAAAAAAATATCATGATATATTATGAATTAAAGAAATCCAATGGTGTTAAGAATGAATGCAAGTGATGTAATGAGCATGAAAGAACTAAAAAAATACACACTTTCAAATTCAAACTGATATTGAAATGAAAGTGCAAGGAATCCTCAATAGGGTTAGTAGGGATACACAACTACTATGTATGAAAATTTATAAAAATGTAGAACTAGGAATGAAACAATTGGGGAATTATCCTACTTAAATAATACATTTTTATTACCTTATTTATTTTCAAATAAAAAACTAATCATTTTGATTTTAAATATATAATTATAATTTCAAGACAACAAAATTAGAGAAATATAAAACTATGAAAAAAATATTAATAGAAATTATAATGTTTAAAAAGGGATTAAATAAAAATAATTTCACATATTCATTAATATAATTTTTATATTTCATGTATTTATTTATTTTAAAATATATAGTTTAAATTTTCCCATAATCATTTGAATAAATTAATTTTCTGACATTTAACTTTAAAAAATAATAAAAATTATTTACATAAATTTTTAAAAATATATACACACAAATTATTTCCATCCATATAAATAAATAATTAATAAATTACATATAATTTAGAAAAAACTTTATATTTTATTGAAATTTAACATGGTCCATAAAGAGGGAAAAATACAATAAAAATATGAAAATTGATAATAAATAAATCGGTTAGACTTAGACCCAGTACCTTAACAAGATCCCCAATTACTAAACTGGATTCACGATAAGGGTAGAAGTTCAACAAAATAAAATATATACTAGGGTGATATATGAAATTTTAAAATAATAGAATTGTTATATTTGGTTCCTTACAAATCACCGTGATTTTGAGTTGATTTGAAATCTAAAATTTGGGAGAAACTGATTTCTCCCAGTTTCCACCCGGAATATTTTTATCTATCTAACATAACCTTGAAAAACATTAGATATAAGTTAGAATTTGTCTATTTCATTTATTTTCTCCCCAAATCACCACTATAAAAAGAAAAAACTAATGAAAATAAATTTCTTAAAGAATTTTGATCCCACCATGATGTCTCAATCATGTTGTGACCTAGCTAAAAACTAAATCTATTTTGATGAAGAGGGAATGTTTGAGGATAATGATTAAATAGGTTCTTGAAAAGGATGACATATAAGAGTATGATATTTCAGTTAGATAATATTTGATAATGAGAAGTATAAATAATCACATTCCTTATCTTTTGAGAGGATCAATTCATCCAAGATGTTCGAGTAAGAGTGGTGGTAGAGGTCTCTTTTTGTGGGAGCTTGAATGATGCGGGGAAGAAATCTTGGTTACAGTTAAAATTTATTAGATCAGGAGTGGTTTTATCAGTGATTTTCAAAAATCATTGTTAAAGATTAGTTTTATCAATGCAAAAAATAAGCCCTAATAAGACATATCTTCATTAATGATTTTTTATTATCAATAAAGGTATATCATTATGAGCTCTAACAAAGTGCTAATAAAGTTATACCTTTATCAATGCTAACAAAGATTTGATAAATCCTACTATCATTACTGTTATAATCACGGTGGTGATAAAGATATATTTATGAAGAATTTTATAATATTTTATATAATTTTCTTAAAAAATAGAAAAATTAAATGAATTTAAATTAAATATGTATAAATTATAACAAAGATAAAAATAATTTACATTTTAATGAATATATAATCATAAATGAGTGTTAAAAATGAGTTAAATGTAATAATTAAACATGAATGTGCTTTGATAATATTAAATATGGATAAGTTTTATTATTTTTATAAATTATTAAAAAATAAAAAACAATATATTTTAAAATGATACATATTGAAAATATTAAAACACAGTAAACATGTACAAAAAATGAATTCATAAGAATAATTACATAAATTATAAACATGTATGTACATATATACAGAAGATATTAAAAATTAGATTTAAAGAAAATAATTATATATATTTTAATCATTTTACAAATATTATAAATTAATAAATAAAATTGAATAAATATTGAGAATATACATTTAAAACATATTATGAAAATTAAAATATATTAAATAATTATGTATCATTTGTAATATTAATTAAATTAATTAATTGTAAACTTGTAAAAAATGAAAAATATTAAAAAATGAATTTAATTTAATTAATTATATAAATTTCATATATTTTAGAAATATGATATCTTAATAAATAATATTGAAAAAAGTATTTATCATATAAATTAATCACATATTAAGAATATTTAAACAAAGTAACTAATTTTTTACAAATAAATATTAAAATATGAATAGATTCCAAAACAAATATTACAAATATTACAAATGAATAAATAATAATAAATAAAATAATATTAAAATTGATTAATAAAATTCATTAAATTTTGAAATATTTAAAAAACTGAATTATTAACATTTATATGATTTATAAACACATAAAAATGAATTAAAATGAATACATAGGTAATATTACTTATATAAATATCAATATTATTAAAAATGACTTATATTGAGAACAAAAAATATTAATAATTAAATTGATCCAATTAAATTAAATCAAATAAAATTAAATACTCACTCATGTTTTCATAATGAATAATTTAAAATAAATATATATTAAAATTAATTAATAATGAAAAATCAATAAATTACAGAAAATACTAAAAATAGATTGATATTAAAAAATTATAAATAATATTAAAATAAACATACATTCAAACACACATACATATACACATAGTAAACAAATATATGTACACACACACACACATAAACACATATAATTATATATCTACTTATATTTTAATTTATTTAACATCAATATAACTATATATTTAAATAAATATATTCGTTTGTATTTTATATAATTGTTTTTAAAAAAATATAAAAAAATTTTATTTATTTTAATTATATAAACAATTTTTAATTAATGTTTGTATATATATATACCATTAAAGAGTTTGAGTATTAAAAATTTGACAATTATATATATATATAAAATTATAAAAATAATAATTTTATTTTATTAAAAGTTATATCAGTCATATTTAAATATTAAATTTACATTTATATAATTATTATAATATAAATATTATTTAAAAATATATTATTATTTATATATAAATTAAATTACTCTCTATGACCTTTATCAGTGCTAAAGAAGAAGTGATGATAAATGTGTGACTTTTATCTGTGCAAAAAAACATTGATAAAGTGGGTATTTTATCATCATGAGAAAATGGAATTGTAAAAGTTTACACTTTTATTATTTCTTTTCACAAGCACTAATAAATGTTCCACCATTCTTACTTCATTTTATCTATTACTGATAAAGGTCACCACTTGATATCATATAGTATTTTGTGTGAACATTATAAGAACATTGGGTGTAACACCCCAAGATTTCATGGTACGTTATCTCTTCAAAAAAATTTAATAACTTGTATTATACACAACACTGAGTTCAAGCGCACCATGAATTTCCAAACTAGCCATAAAAAACGGTTATGAATAGTATTTACTAGATTTTGAATTTTATATACTCCATATAATTTTAACTTATGTATTATGTGTTTCTTAGACATACTATAAGAACAAATTCAATTTTTTAGATAAAAAATGTATTTTTCAAAAAGAAAATGAAAATTTACCACCTTTTAATAGTGAACCCTTTTTAAATACAATATTTGACACTTTTAAATATTCAATTTTACATAATAAAATTCTTATTTATAATGGAGACATCAAAATTTACTTTGGATGAAGTTTTGGTATTTTTCTAATAATATTCATTTTTTATGAATAGTGAGAAATACTGTATTTTAATTCAAAAATACCTTTTAATCTAATTTACTTATATGGTTAGATTATCATTTTAATTGTTTTTGAAGTGTTATTAGATTATATTTTTACCATTTAATCCAATGTTGGTCGTTGGAAGTAATTTCACATTGAAATTGAACATAAACAAGTGTCGATCTTTTGATAGTTAATATTTCTTAAAAACACGTTTTTTATTTTGACAATGTGAATTAATTTTAAATTAATTAATCCAAATTTTATGTTTTTGAATTTGGTAAAATAGACATCATTTTTGAATTTTTAATATCAATTATATCTTATGTTGATGTTTTAGTATTTTTCTTGAAAAAATTTAATTTTTGATAAATAGTGAAACCACTATGTAGTAGTTAAAAATCCGACATTTTAAAATAAATGATATTTTACCACTTCTATGAATTGAATTTCAAAAATCCAACATACATGGTTGCTATTAGTAAGTAAAACGTGGTTTAATAATATGAAAATATCATTTGCTGAATAGTAACTTTTTACTTTTATTTACCTTGGTTAAAGGTAAATAGGGAAATTCAAGGTAAAAAGAATATTATAATAATAAAAATTATCTTAACACTTGTCCTAACATTATTAGATGAGTTATGACCGACCATATTCATCTTTGGGTCGATTTTGGGACCCTATGGAGCCACTTAAGAGTGATAATGACACTTTATATTAATTAATTTTAAGTAAAGACAAAAATGACTTAAACATATATATTTTAGTAAATAAATTTTTACATGGGGTTACATAAGTTATCTCATCGACTATAAATATTAATTAGAAATATAAAAATATTTCCTAAATCATGGTAATTTTTTATAATTTATAGACATCATATATATAAAATTATTTATGACACAATAATGATGTAGTGTTTACCTCCTTAACAAATGATTTAAATAAATAAGATTAAAAAGATTAAAAAAATCCCAAACCTATCCAAATCTTATTGTATGATTTTATTTCTACCATGAGTCATCTTATCTTTGACTATAATTAGTTTTTTACCTTTAAAAACCTAAAATCATTATATAATAAAATAAAATTTTCACACTTTCTTAAAGAGCCCCTCCCCCCCTTAAAAAAATCCCCCACCTCTAACCCATTACTCACACCTCTCAAACACCTTGGATCATCCAACCACAGCCAAAAAAATCTCTCAAGATCCCTCCCTTCCACCTATAATTCTTACCTTAGGCAGAAGGCACTTCAAGAAATCCTTTTTGTTCAAAAAAAGGGAGTTACCCAATTTTAAGGTAACGCCTTCCCAGAAGTTATCTTCTTTTATTTTACATATCCAAACCCCTAAAATCTTTTTATTACATTATTTTATAAAAACACCAGTATCCTCAATATAATAGGTTTTTTATGAGAAGTATTTTATCTACACTTATACACACCTTCATCTAATGGGAAAAGAATATACTGTTTCTGTGGAGGGCGAACTACTGCCTTACAAATTAATGATTGTTCAATTATATCATACCGCCTCATATGGTGGCCATTATGATAGAATTGTTTTTATATATGATATATATTATGTTTATTTTTTCTCTTTTATTTTGTAATTTTTAATTACAAACACACCATTATGCTTTCCAATATGTCTAAACATGATAATTTCATTTGAGGAAATGCGAACTACAACCCCCTCAATGTGATATGATTCATTCATGACATACATGGAATGTATAAAAGAAGAATTTAATTAAATTATGTACCACATATATCATATGATATTATACTATAATTATAATATACCTATGTATCATTATGTTTTCATATCATTAAATATGAAATAGAAAATAAAGTAGCATTCATGTGTACGTACGTCTTACCGTCTCCATGAATAGTGCATTTCATTTCATATCTCAAAATATCATGAAATAATTATAAATAAATATATATATACTTGATATATATGATACATATTATATTTAAATCATGTATATTATACTGTATATAATATAATTTTTACCACATGGACAATTTGTAATTATTACAAGTTCATTTTTGACTCAAGTGCCAAATATCGACAAAATGACCATTATTAACTTAAATGATTACATAATGTTTATAACATGTTAATAAGTGATATAAAGGGAATAATAAACTTGAAAAAAATTATTAAGCATGTATAAATTAACTTTAGTTTATTATTTAGGAGATTAGAGAACGAACGAGTCATGTCAGACACAAGGTAAGGGGTTTCTTATCTCATTTTTAATTCCGTGAGATTTCCATTGTTCACCACTTATTTATTTCTTGTAGTGTATTGTGTACTACCATTTGATATATATTATCATTATTATATTTATATTCATTTTATTATGTGATTAATTTCGTGTTTATTAATTTTTTTTTCACATGGCTCGATTTATTTCAATGTGGGAAGGGTGTTTCATCTCACTTTTTATTCCCATGAGATTCAAGCTGTATTAGCCACTATTTCATTTTATATGGTGTATGTACTAACCATGATTGTATTATTGGTGTAATACAATTTAATTTATGGGTATTTACATCATCATTTTATGATCTTTCTTTCATGGGGTGTATGTTTCGTTAGTTACCAAATCGGTAAGGGAATTTCAAATTTCAATTTCTACTCATTATGATTTATGCATACTTAATTGATTATTTTACTCCAAAATTATTTATGGAATCACTATTTATTATTTATTTAGTAATTTTCCCTCCCCTTTGTGTGGATATACTATTGATACCCATAGTCCCTCCATTGATAATTTCTCACGTTATTGTTTTGTACATGATATGAGTAATCTTAACTCAATTTCCATTCATTGAGTTAAACATCCAAGTCATTGGTGTTGTTTTTAAAAGAATATGTGTGAATGTCTTATTATTTATTTACACTGAATATACAATCATATTGTGTGTATTTATATTTTTAACACATAATTATGTCATTTATTTATCTTTAACCTAATAATATAGTCATTATAAGTGATTTCATCTCAATTTACATTCCATTGAGACTTCTTTGTTGTTATTATCCAATTCAATTTTATATGGTGTATATAATGTACTTTGACATAGTATAGCATGAATCCCTTTATTCTAATGATATTATAATGTTTTTATTAGCTCAATTATTTGTATTCAAGCGTCTCTCATTTTTTTAAAAACTCTTTAACTAAAATATCATTTTAAATGTTTTAAATATTTATTATACTAAATCTTTGTCATTAATGTCCATGTTTTAAAAATGGTTTAAGGATTTATTTATATAGGAATTATTTTTTTCAAATTAAAATTACTTTTAATGTTTCAGAGGGGTATGTGATACTTTGATTCAAAAATCTATTTTAAACCACTTCTTGATAAATAGTGTGTCTTTTAAATGTTTTCAAGAAAATGGGGGATATTTCTCTCAAATGGTTTTGATGATTTTTTAATCTATGTCAATATAATTCATTATTCTCGATTGAGTTTAATCTATTATAATACAGTAATCTATATTGTATTGAATGAGTTATGTTTGACTGTTGATGTGCTATTTTTATACCATTCATAGTTTGTTGTTATAATATTGACATATCGTATACTATTTTTAATAAGAATGTTCATATTATGTTTCAACATTTTCATATGAGGAATGAATTGGACTTAGTAAGTGACAGGCGAAGCTTGCTATAGCTCCTCGATGCATCGGTAGGTCTCATGAGACAAAATAACATCTTGTCACAAGGCCTTGACGAATTCTTATTTTTAGTCTTGGAACGAGGCCTTGAATATGTGGTTATGATATCTGGCATTATACATTCCACCATTATGAGATTAACTATTGATATTTCATGTGGTTATTAGACTACTAGAATACCCATGACTATGTTTTAATATGGAATTATTTACTCAGATCATATATTTCTTCCATAAATTGTTCATGTTTATTATTTGTGAAGGCACGTGTTTTAAATTATTCACCATGCCTAATGTTTATGTTTTCTTCTGATGTATTGCTTAGTCTTACTAAGAATATGATATCATCCCTTTCTTATGTTTTATTTTCCCAGGATTCCAAGAAGTGTTTTATGATTGATACATAGGGTTAAGCTAAAGGATTAATGAAGTTCTCAAAGGATAATTTATGTTGTGTTTTATTTTATAATGTGTAATGTAATGTTCATGTATATAATCCATTTTCAAAGATTTTTAAACTGATCGGGATTTTTTGACTTGATTTCTTGTAATCATTCCAATGTATTAAAATAATTCACAGGCTCCGGGCTTCTAGGGTCGGGGCATTACAGTTTCTATCGGAGAAAGTTTTGTATAAACCATGGAAGCTAGATTCAGAAAAACTTTGATTAGAAAACAGTACCCTAAGATAGTCTTTGAGGGTTAGTATATAAGAACATAAAAAAAATGGTAATTTAAATATTATGTGGGTTTTCCAAGAAATACATCTTTGTCTGGATACAAGCAGGTAGAGGCAGATCTAGCACAAATATACGCAGGAGTGAGAACTCCAAAAAGGAGTTTCGGGCTTGACCCGGGGTATCCTAGTACACGACAATGGGGCTTGCTGTACTCTTGGTTACGACACTCTAGGGTGATATACTTAGGATAATTCAAATTTTCATTAAAAACTGATTTGAAGAATTTTCAAATAAGATGAGAATAAATAACCTTGGATGATTCTAATGTGTTTTAAATTGGAAACAATGTGTCACGATATTGTCTAAATGATTTTATGACTCACAATATTCTTTCTTGTTTTAGTAAATGGCTAGATTCCAAGGAATTCATAGTAACATTGAACATTATGTATAAGGTGGGTACAATGGTGGAAATGAGCAATGAAATAGAATATTGATAGGCATAAAAGATATCGTGTTTATACCAAATTAGTTTTCCAAAAATATGATCAACAACATATATATTATCCAACTCCTAGACTCAATGAAGAAGAGAAAGGTGGGGAATGATAAGAGTTCCAGCAGTGAAGACCATGGAGAAAAGAAAGCTAATTTTTCATCATGCAGGAAATGTAGAAGGAAACACCTCGAAAAGTGTCTCAATGGAACAAAGAAATTCTTTATGTGTCGTAAGAAAGTACATTATATAAAGAATTAGTGATGAAAAATGAATAGTACTATGGAATAAAATAAAAATGATCCCAAGAATCCTTTACAGTCATTTTCCATAAATTTAGGGGACCTGGGCATTACCTGAGTCAATGCGCTATTCTATAGGATAACCACTTGGTCAAGAAAGAAACTATGTGGAAATAAATGGATGGAGATTTGTTTAAAAGTATTAGTGCTCTTTGTTGATGAGATTAATTTAGAATACTTTTCTCTTTTATGTGTAACCCTGTAGTTTGTTATGTGAAAATACAATTCAAAGAAGAATTGTCTTTTCTTTTGTGGATATAGTTCTAAATAACCATTTGGGTTTATGTGATCCTTGAATTTGAGGCAACTACAGGTTATTAATTTTTGGGATGAAAATGCGAGGTATGAGAAAACATTTATGGTTAAAATATGTTAGGGTTATCTTTGAGAAATTTATCTCCTTTTTTGGAATATTAAAAAACTATATAGTTTTTGAAAAAGGACAACATGAGAACTTTGTGACAACCCATCATGTCAAAAAAAGCTGCGGGAATCGAACCCACAACCAATGTGTGACTGGGATTTATCACCTACTACTAGACTACATGAAGTCCCTGGTTAGTATGACTAATTATTTTTAATTAAATGATTTTATGGATCAAGAATATGTTGATTTTGGAAACTTATTATTTATCCTCAGTATAGTAAAATTATTTGGTGATTAAGTGATAAATTTTATTTTTGGAGATGTTCGCACTTTTGGTAACACTATATGCCTAAGGAAAATAGAATACTATGGGATTTAATTGGTAGAGTAATGGTGGGTTTTTATCTATGTTTTTATTTTGTACTTATAGAAATTTGGGTTATTTATGGAAATAATTAACCTATCCTAGAGAATATGTTATTAGTTTAATTAATTTTATGTATGTGACTTTAAGATTATTCGATGTTATTTGGAGATACAATTTAATATGGGAGACTACGTAACCAATTCTTCTGAGTTTTGGGTGTCAGTATTAGTTTGGATTATATTAAAAGATTTTATGGACAATTTTTTATTGATTGGTATTTTTTGAACTTTGGGTATGGTTGGTTTAATTTTAGAAATTATGATTAGTATTTCTTTCTCTAAAATATTATTTTTTGGGGATCATCTGATCTTTTACTTACCATTTTGGTTCTGGTTAAGTTCTAAAGAAAAGGGAAATATATAGTTCATCCTTTGTGGATTATGTGATTCTCTATAAGTTGATTCTAGTGCTTCAGGTGTGACCAAGTCATATTGAATACTCATCATTTGGAGTGAAAGATAAGTTTGTGGTATGAATTAGATGAAGGATAAAACTCTACTTGTCAAGTATATTTTTTTTTGTTATTCTATGAATAAATTAATTATTAAACTTTAGGGAAGGGATATTAAAACCAAAAATTTGTTATCATAATGATTTATGTTTTGTTGAACTGATGATATTTTAAATTATCATAGATTAATGGATTTGAGGCCCTCAATTTTACACTTGTTTATGATTAATGAACTCAATCACTCCCTATAAATATTTATGTTTTCCCTCCAATTATGTGTCTCTAATTTCCACCAATGTTCTCCTAATCGAGATCATAATTTGGTGGTGAAATTTTCATTTCTCTTTCCCTCTTATTAATACTAAATTTTATTAACCCAATTTCCGATGTGGATTTTACACAGAGGTATTTTTCTATTTTTAAACTTTTATTTTCAAATAACAATTTCAAATTAAAAGTAATAAATTTATTGAACTAGGGGAGAATGTAACACCCCAAGATTTCATGGTACGTTATCTCTTCAAAGTAATTCAATAACATGTACAATACGCATCACTGAGTTCGAGCACACCACGACTTACTAAACCAGCCAAAAAAGTTTATTTATAGTATCAACTGGATTTTGAATATTATATATTTCATATAATTTTAACGTGTGTATTATGTGTTTATTAGACATATTATAAGAACAAATTCAATTTTTTAGATAAAAAATGTATTTTTCAATAAGAAATGCAATTTTACCTGATTTTAATGGAGAACCATTTTTAAATCCAATATTTGACACTTTTACATATTAAATTTTAAAAAATAAAATTATTCTTTAGAATCGGGACATCAAAATTTACTTTCGATGAAATTTTGGTATTTTTCAAATAATATTTATTTTTTATCAATAGTGAGTAATACTATATTTTAATTCAAAACCTCCTTTTAATATAATTTATTTATATGGTAAGATTTTATTTTTAATTGGTTTTGAAGTAAGATTATATTATATTTTTACCATTTAATACAACGTTGGTCATTGGAAGTTATTTCACTTTGAAATTGAACATAAACAAGTGTCAATCTTTTGATAGTGAATATTTCATAAAAACTCATTTTCTGTTTTGAAAACAAGAAATAATTTTATATTAATTAATCCAACTTCTATGTTTTGAATTTGGTAAAATTGACATCATTTTTGAATTCTAAATATCATATATATCTTAGGCTAAATGTTTGGTATTTTTATGAAAAACTTCAATTTTTTGATGTATAGTTAAACCACCAAGTATTAGTTAAAAATCTTACCTTTTCATTTGAATAATATTTTATCACTTCTGTGAATTGAATTTTGAAAATCCGACATACATGGTTGTTATTGGTGTGTAAAATTTCGTTCAATAGGATGAAAATAATTTTGGGTGAATAGTAACTTTTGACTTTTATTTACCGTGGTTTAAGGTAAATATGGTAATTCAGGGTAAAAGAATATTATAATAATACAAAAATTACCTTAACACTTGTCCTAACTTTATTGGATGAGTTATGGCAAAACATAGGCATCTTTGGGTCAATTTTTGGACCACATAGAGCCACTAAAGAGTGATAATGACACATTATATTAATTAATTTTAAATAAAGACAAAAATGACTTAAACATATATCTTTTAGTAAATAAATTGTACATTTGGTTATATAAGATATATCTTTGACTATAAATATTTATTAGAAATATAAAAATATTTCCTACATCATGGTATTTTTTTATAATTTTTAGACATCAAATAAATAAAATTATTTATGACACAATAAGGAAGTAGTGTTTACCTCTTTAATGAATGATTTAAATAAATAAGATTATAAAGATTAAAAAAATAACCAAAACCTGTCCAATTAATGTTGGATGATTTTATTTCGACACTGATTCAGGTTATCTTTGACTATATTTAGTTTTTGACTATTAGAAACTGAAAATCATTATATAATAAAATAATATTTTCACACGTTCCTAAAGATCCCCTTCCCCCACCGTATAAAAATCTCTCACCTCTAATGAATTACTCACACCTCTCAAGCCCCTTGGATCATCCATCCTCTTCCCAAATAATCTCTCAATATCACTCCCTTCCACATAGCAGCCTTACCTTTGGTAGAATGAACTTTAATAAATCCTTTTGGTTTAAACCAAAAGAAGTTACCCAATTTTAAGGTAACATCTTCCCCAAAGTTCTCTTCTTATATTTTACTTATCCAACCCACTAAACTATTTTTATTACTTCCCTTTATAACAACACCATTATCCTCAATATACTATTTTGTTTTTATGAGAATTATTCGACCTAAAATTACACACACCTCCATCTAATGGGAAAAGAACATACTATTTCTGTGGAGGGTGAACTACTGTCTCATGAAACAATGATTGTTCAATTATCTCGTACCACCTCTTATGGTGGCCATTATTACTGAACTGTGTTTATATATTATATATATTATTTTTATTTTTTCTCTATGCTTCTGTAATTTTCATTTTCAAACACACCTTTATGCTTTCCAATATGTGTGAACACAATAATTTCATTTTAGGATGTGTGAACTACCGCCCCCTCAAAGTGATATGATTCATTCATGAAAACATGTATCATATAAAAGAAGGAGTTAATTAAATTATATAACACATATATCATATGATATTATACTTGAATTATAATATACCTATTTATCATTATGTTTTCATTTCATTAAATATGAAATAGAAATGAAAGTAACGTTCATGCGTACGTACGACTTACCGTCTCCATGAACGGTACATTTCATTTCTTATCTCCAAATATCATGAAATAATTATATATATATATATACTGTATATATATTATATATATGATATTTTAATCATTAATATGATACTAGAGATAATAGAATTTTGACCACATGGACAATTTTTAATTATAACAAGTTCATTTTTGACTCAAGTACCAAATATCAAAAAAATGACCATTATTAACATTAATGATTACATAATGTTTATAACATTGTAGTAAGTGATATAAAAGGAATAATAAAACTGAAAAAGTTTCTTAAGCAATTAGAAATTAGCGTTAGTTTATTATTCTAGAGATTAAAGAATGAACGAGTCAAGTCAGACATGAGGTAAGGGTTTTCGTATGTCACTTTTAATTCCGTGAGATTTCCATTGTTCGCCACTTATTTGTTGCATGTGGTGTATTGTGTACTTCCATTTGATATATATTATCACGATTCTCATTATATTCATGGTATTCTATATTTATTTTTTTGTTATCAACTTTTGTTCATACGACTCGATTGATTTCAATGTGGTATGGGTTTTTCATCTCACATTTTATTCCAGTGAGATTAATGCTTTATTATACGTTATAAGATTTTAGGTGTTGTATGTAATGCCCATGATGGTATTCTTGGTGTAATATACTTTAATTTATGGGTATTTATATCTTCATTGTATGATCCTTCTTTCATGGGGTGTATGTGTCGTTAGTTACCAAATTTGTAAGGGAATTTCAAATTTCAATTTCTACTCATTGGGCTTTACACATACTTTATTGATTATTTTACTCCAAGATTATGTGTAGAATCACTATTTATTATTTATGTAGTAGTTTCCATAATCCTTTTATTGGATATAATTTTGATACACATAATCACTCCATTGATAATTTCTCAAGTTATTGGTATGTACATTATTAGACTAAGCTTAAATCAATTTCCATTCCTTGAGTTAAACATCCAAGTCATTGGTGTTGTTTTTTACAAGAATATGTGTGAATGTCCTCTAATGGATTTACAATGAATATACAATCATATTTAATGTATTTATATTTTCACACATAATTATGTCATTGATTTATCCTTAACCTAAGGATACAATCTTTATAAGGGATTTTATCAAAATTTAAAATCTATTGAGACTTCTTTGTTGTTATATGCCAATTCACTTTTATATGGTGTATAAAATATACTTTGATATAGTATATCATGAATAATTTTATTCTCATGATATTATGATGTTTTTATTACATCAGTTAATTGTATTCAAGCATCTCTCATTTTGTTAAAAACTCTTTAACTAAAATATCATTTTAAATTTTTTAAAGATTTATTCTACTAAATCATTCTCATTAATGTCCATGTTTTAAAAACGGTTTTAAATATTTATTTATATAGACATTAATTTTTTCAAATTAAAATTACTTTTAAAAGTTTCAAAGTTGAATGGGAAACTTTTATTCAAAATTATATTTTAAACGACTTCTTGATAAATAGTGTGACTTTTAAATGATTTCAAGAAAAAAAGTGGATATTTCTCTCAAAAAGTTTTGATGATTATTTTCATCTATGTCAATATCCTTAATTATTCTCAATTGAGGTAATATATTATAATAAAATCTTCTATGTTTTATTGAATGAGTTATGTTTGACTGTGGATGTGCTATTTTTATACCATTCATGGTTTGTTGTTAAAATATTGACATCTCATATGCTAGTTTTAATACGAATGTTTAAATTATGTTTCAACATTTTCATATGAGGATTGAATTGGACATAGTAAGTGACGGGTGGAGCCCGCTATACCACCTTGATGCATCGGTAGGTCTCATGAGACAAACTAGTGTCTTGGCACAAGGCCTTGACAAAATCTTATTTGTAGTCTTGCCACGAGGCCTTAAATATGAGGTTATGATGTCAAACATTATGCATTCCATCATTATGAGATTAGCTATTGATATTTCATATAGATATTCGACTAGTAGAATAACCATGACTATGTTTTAATATGGAATTATATACTCAGATCATATTCCTGGCATAAAGTGTTCATGTTTAGTATTTGTGAAGCCATGTGTTTTAAATTATTCACCAGACCTAATGTTTATGTTATCTTCCGTTGTATTCCTCAGTCTTACTGAGCATATGATCTCACTCATTTCTAATGTTTTATTTTCCCTAGATTCCAAGAAGTGTATTATGATTGATACTCAGGGTTAAGCTAGTTTATTAATGGAGTTCACAAAAGATAATTTATGTTGTGTTTTATTTTATAATGTGTAACGTAAAGTTCATGTATGTAATCTATTTTCCAATAATACTAAACTGATTGGTCTTTTGGGACTTGATTCCTTGTAATAATGCTAATGTATTAAAATAATGCACTGGCTCTAGGCTTCTGGGGTCGGGGCGTTACGTTAGGAACGGTCAAAATAGATCAGAACAATGGTCATAAAAACTAAATTATGTGCCAGCATTCACTGTTCAGTCTATGGGAATATTAATATTAATGACTTGATAAAATATTTTTATGACCAATTGATCTCTTTAGATAAAGAATTATAAAGAACATTAATCATAAATTTCCCTTATATAAGAGTCACCACTAAGAAAGGGAATGAGAACATCATGCAGGTGAGGGATATTGCAGCTCATATTAAGAATTTTGAGATTGATATATCAAAGTTGTTTATAGTGAATTTCATTCTAAACACATTCCCACATCAATTTGATCTATTTAAAATATCTTATAACACACAAAAATATAAATGTTCAATTAATAAATTAATGATCATGTGGGTTTAAGAGGACAAAATTCTTGCGGTAGAAATGGGAGAAACCAATATTCTTAAAAATAAAGACCTTTCAATCTCATTGGTTTATTACGAATAAAATATTATTTATAAAATTTATTACACTTGGGGGATTGATTATGGTTCTACAATACATATTATAAATACGTTGTATGGTATGAAAAACGTAAGGAAACCAGTGGATAGTGAGATTGAAATATATTCATGAAACAAGATTTGCTTACATGTGGAAGTCATGAGGACAAGTGTTATAATGTTAAGTGTTGGGTTTACTCTTCTTTTGGAAATGAAATTTTATATAACAAGTTTCACTAGAAAAATGATTTCATTTTCCAAACTTATACCATTGGGTTTTAGATTTTTTTTAAAACACATTTCCATGATACATGGAAATCAAATCATTGGATGTGGTACATTAAGCATTGGTCTTTTCTCTAATTATTTGCAAAGTAAAGTTGGAAATGATAACATTAATTTTAATATGTGTATTCAAAGAAGTGTTATAAATAAAATTTCTTTAATTTTATACCATTATAGATTAGGTTACATCTAAAAATAAATTATTAAAAGACTATTTCAAGATGGGGTACTTTGTACTCCTGATTTTATGGATTTTGAAACCTGTGTGAATTTTATTAAGGGAAATAAAACCAATAAATAAAGAAAAGTGATAATATAAGTTCATCCATATTATAAGATAGACATGATAATATGTGTAACTCATACAAGGATTTAGATAACAACAAATTCATCATCTCATTGATTCATTAAAATTCATGATATATGTATCTCTATTTGATTCACAATGAAAATGAAACACTTGATGCCTTTAATATTTTTAACGCTAAATAAATGAAACAATTAGGTAAAAAAATTGAGATCCTGAGGTTGGATCGAGGTAGATAATATTTTGGGGGATTAAATAAGTATGGGAAATATCCAAATCTTTTTTGATGGTTTCATAAAGAAAATGGAATAGATGCACATTACACTATGACATGTTTACCAGACCAAAATGGTGTAGTTGAAAGAAGAAATAAAATTAATGGATAGGGTAAAAAGTACACTTATTGAATCTAAGATACATAAATTCTTATTTAATGATGAATATAAAGTAGTATCATACATTTTTAATTGGGTTCAAACAAATTCAATTTCAGAAACACCTTTTTAATTGTTTAAGGGATAGGAACTAAGTTTTTGGCATGCACACGATTAGATATTTACTTCATAACTGAATGTTTATAATCCACATGAATGTCCATTGGATCCTAGGACTATTACTCGTTACTTAATTAGTTATTTCAAAGGAACTAAAGTATATCATTTTTATTTCCCTTTTTGTTTATTGGAAGTATGGAATCAAGAAATCAAAAAATTCTAGAAAATGATCAAATTAGTGGGAGTGATCTTATAAATAAATTTTGAAATATACCATTCATAAGCTCAACCCTCTTAATCAGGTGATATATTGATAATTGTTCATAAAAACATCATTTTTTGAACAAATATCATTCCAAAAAAGGTTTATAATCATCAATTGAATCAAATAGTTCATGAATAAGTAGCTATTGAACAACCAATTAAACCAAAATTTACTATACCAAATAATGGTGAAATATTTGGAAGATCCAAAAGGATAAAAAAGGTATATATTTATAATTATTATCACTACTGTAAAACTGATCTATACCCAAAAAACAATACCAATGATTTTGGAAAATAATTTGTATATGTGGTATTATACCAATAGTTCAGCGTAGCCGTTGGTATAGGAATTTTATCTTATGGTTATCCTAATGGTTTGAAAAAACCATTTGGATATATATGTTTACACTAGTGGTTTTAAAAAACCAATGGTATAAATAAGGATATACAAATAGATTTAAAAACCCAATTGCATAGCCTTTCTACATCTACCTAGCCCACAGGGGCTCCCCTCCTCCCATCTCCTTCGCAGCCAGAATACTGTAGTAGCATTCGACGTTCCATTTTCTTCAAAACCAGTGGTGATCTCTCCCATGATCCCATTTTAATTACATTCTTCTTCAATATTAATTCTATGACTTCCAAATCATTCATCTCTTCTATAATCCATCAATTTATTTTTTTCTCTAGATCTAAATAACAACCATAGATTATTTTCTAATCCATAGTTACTGTCATTGGATATGTATAAATATACACATGTGATATCGAAACAAGGGTTTTCCATAAATATATTGAAGGGTAATTTGTTGATTTTATGTATTTTCATTATTTATTTGTATTGTTTTCTACATGGACTACTATGATCTATATAATTTTAATTTTTTATTGATTATTTTCTTAGATAAATCCCTCATGGAGAATTCATTAGTGATGGGTTGCTTGCTATAATTATCATCCTTTCATTTTTTATATGTGGAACCTAATTTGACTCTCTTGGGTAGTTTTTTTACTTATCATTTTTTATTTTCAGTATTTCACTTAAATTTTCAGTGTGAAAAAAGTAATCATTCAGACAATCTAATTATTTTTTTCTAGAGTAATAAATTTAAAATTACACCAATAGTGCACCACTGAGTCAAACTATAGTAATTTAATGTGAAAATATATAATTGTGTTGGTCTTTTCAAATCAATGAGATTCTTATTATGAGTTGGTCTTTTTTTTAAATAGTTTGGATAGTTAGTGATTTTTTTAGGATTATTGATAGATATCCTTAACACTTTAAAAGAGTATCAGTTATCCTTAAATAAAAACATATTTTTGAAAAAACATTTCAACAAACCCAAATCAAATGCCTAACCCTTATAATTATTTTATTGATTCCAATCATGTTGTCATTCTTGATTTTACTTTGTTATTATTTTATCTCAGACACCGATTGTTCACACTTTCTTTTTTCTTCTCACACATTGTTCCACACAGATTGATTATTTAGTTTTAAATTGTTTTGTACTTTTTATCAATTTTATCTCTATCATACTTTCACTCAGTGTCACACGCACTTAAACCAATATTTTTTGTTACTATACTTATCTGAAATCTGACTTCCACTTGAATTTCTTCAATGTATATTATAAAGAAGCACGAGGTACTACATAGTAAAATTATATAGTTAAATGTAATCATATTCAAACAAAACATTAAAAATCCTACAAATTTCATACTATAATGAATAAAGTGTATTTGAAATTCACATTCACACTACATATTCATGTTATTAAATTATAGCGTAGTAGTATGTCAAACAATTATTTTTTTATATAAATTGGTTGTTAAAAATACCACTTAACTATTGGAAAGCATGACAAAGGCTACTGAATTAAACTTAAATGGGGTCTATAACAAATTATAGATATTAAAAACTACATTCATGGGGGTTGATTAGTAAATATAATAAGGAATCACTTTCACATCACTCAATATGAGAAAACACTAATTATGGATTTATCCAACTGAAATTCATAATTTGTGTGTGTTGTAGGGGATTCTTACCATGAAATAGTATTCTTTTATACAATAATTTATAGAAAAAAACAGTATAAGTTCAAAAGTGAGTAAATTAAGAGAAATAATTAAAACAAAAATTATAACCAAATATTTATATAGTATTGTGTATAGTTATTACTCATTGATATAATGTAATTCAATATCATGGTTTTATATTTAAATTTATTATATATATATATATAGTATTTTTTATATTATTAATATCATATAGACTAGTGTGTTAGTTATAGTGTTATATAAAGTTAAAAATTATAATTACCTTAAATATATTTTACATTTAAATTCAATGTTATTTCATTACTATTACGAAAATATATATAATATTTTTTACACAATAGATAGATGTTGTATGTATGAAACAAATCGGGTCTTTTGTAATTGTCAATAAAAGTTGGATATATTTATTTATTTTTTATTTAACAATTATTTTGATAGTGTTCATATACAATTACCAAGTTATAATTGTATTAGAAGATGTTGGTTTAGACATTGATAAGTTATATACCATATACAAGAATATGGTTTTCAAAAAAAGCACTATGTCTGGTGTGAGAATGATGAGAAAATTCAATCTCAAAATTTTCATGATTTGAATGAGAGTACTGGATTAGAGAATTTATTAAATAATTGGTTTCCATATATTAATAATAATGATAAAGAAAGGATAGCGACCCAAGAATAATTTTATACAAGTACACATAATGAATGTAATGAAATTGTTGATGTTGACAGGGGGAAAATTGAATAATTTTTTCACGAGTCTAGTATATTGACAATGAGTTAAAATGAATGTGAAATAATTTTTCATCCAATTAATTCATAGAAAAAAATGTATGAGTTTATTAATACTACTATTGATTGTATTTTTACATTTTTGAAGGACTTACTTTCAGATGATGAAGATATTACCTTAAAAAGTACTATGTCATGAAATTTAGTTGACAAAGTTGGATTTTCTAAAAAAATAATGCTTTCAAGAAATATTGTAAATTATTCTTGGAGGAAACTTCTGAATGAAATGATTATATAAAATGTTGTATATACTAATGGATGTCAAATAACAATAACACACCAACTTTTCTATCATATAATGTAATGCGAAACTATCCATTGATTCCAAGACTCCAGAACATTTTCATGTAAAATGAAATATTTATAAATATGTGAGGGAATGATACTGAGATAAATATGGATAATTATGAGTTCATTCATCTCATAGATGGATTATAATAGCAGACATTTGATGGTCAATATCAGGAATTGTTTTCTAATGTGCATAATGTTAGGTTGGTTATATTATATGATGGTTTTAATCTATTTGGGAAGATGCATACTTTAAACAGAACATGACCAGTTTTCATACACATATATAACCTTATTCCATTATTGTTTATGAAATCCCCTTTCACTTTCATGATTATACTAATATATGTACATTTTTATCCATAAATTTATATATATGTACACATTTAATCTTTAATAAAAGTTTTGAATCATATTTGGAATGTAGATATGCACCCATATGATTCTTGTATGAAATATATATTTCATATTCATGTTGTGCTTATATGTATGATATATAATTTTCCTAATTATGCAATGATTTATGGATAGATAATGAAGTAAAAACTTTAGTGTCCTATTTTTAGGAATAATAAATGATTCAAAAGACTTAAATATCATTATAGTTTCATTTTTGTGGGACATTGATTATTCTTTCCAATGGATCACCCATATAGCAATAATAATCAATGTTTTGAAAATACTCTGGAGACCGAACGTCCACCTAAGCATATGTCTAAAACTGATGTTATTAATGAATTAAAAAATGTTAGTTTTTTAATTGGGGAGGGATATATAATATATAGATAGAGTAAAATTATTTCTACTAAATTCAATTACAATTGTATAAAGGAAATTATCTTTTTTGAGTTGGATTATTGATCAACCAATTTCTTATGTCATTGCATGGAAGTAATGAACATTAAAGAAAATATATTTGATATTTTTCTTCCAAATATTCTAAATGTAAATGGAAATATAAAAGTTAATTTAAAATCATCACATGACTTGGTGGATTGGGGTATTGTACCATAATTTCATCCTAAGTTTACTTGTGAAAAAATGGAATGTTCAGTGTGATTTTTATGTGATGAAACCTGTAGTAAAAAAAATATATGGAACTACTAGAGACTATAAAATTTCAAGATATTTATTCAAGAAACATATAAAAATGGATCTAGGGAAGAGATTTGTATTTAAAATCCTTTAATACTCATTATTATTACATTATCTGACATGATTTGATTACAATAGAAATATTTCATCTATGGTCCAATAATTTAAGGGTGGAATTTTTTTATGTTGTTTCATTTTTATGGGGATATTTTTTTAAGATGTATTCCAAGTATTTATTGTAAGTTTTTTTGAACATGAACCATTAATTATTTGTGATATAGAGAAAAAGTTTCCACTACCATTTTTCACATGCATGTTGCATCTCACAGTCCATATTCTAGATAAAATACTTATTGGAGGACCTATTACTTTTCGTTGGATGTATCCAACTAAAAGAAATATATACACATTGAAGTCTTATTTCTAGAATATGAATCATCCTAAACGTTATATAAGTAAGGGTTACATGGATCAAGAATGTGTGTATTTTTATTCAATGTATTTTTTATGTGACTACGAGATAGAAATGCCAATGAAAAATAAAGAAGGAAAATATGATAAAATTCAACACAATTTTCCATCAATCCCCCATATAGGGGTAAGTATTGGATTGTATACATTTAGTAAATTAATCATTAAATATTGGGAGATGGTACATCAAATAGTTTTATTAAAATGTCATTTTTTTGATGACTACATAAAGTAAGTAAATTGAACAAGTATATGTTATCTCATCTCATATAATTGCAAATATATTTTAAACTATTTATGTTTTTTTATTTAGGGAACATAAAAAATTTATAAATTGAAATCATCATTATTTATCTTTGAGAAGGATACAAACATTTCATAGTAAAGATTTTCTATCTTAGTTGAAGTTGATGGTAGAATTATTACTGTAATATATTAAAAAAATTAAAATTCAATTAATTTTAATATTCATATATATTTTAGGTATTGAGTTTTCATGTTTACTTTTTCTCTAATGAAATAATTGCTTTATATTTTGGTCCTTATTCTATGGTTCTTAAATGTAAATAACTTTTGATCAATTGTTTCAAATTTATTTTCATTCAATGAGAAATGAACATGAAAACACAACCTGATCATTGATATTTTTATTTCATGATTACATTTTATGATATTTTAATACTTTGATTTTTTATTTAAATGGTTAATATTTCTTATTTGTGAATAATTTAACTCATTTTTTGTTTTATTTTAGGATACAAAAAATATTTTAAAATGGAGAAAAAAGAAACTTTGCATCACGAGAAAAGGGAAACGGTGCGATGAATGATTTTTTGAGGATGATCATTGAACACTTCTAAAGAACATAATAAAGACAATAAAAAAAGAGGCATCAGGAGCAAAAAATTGACATTACAAATTATGTAATCATTACACATCATGAACTAGTGAATGTCGTGAAAGATTGGAACATCGTGAATTGAATGACATCAACATAAAAATTTACATGTGGTGTATTAATTTACATGTGGTGTAAATTTTTCAGAAATCTTTAAGCATCCAGATTTGAATAATCATTAATTTTTAACAAACATTAATACCAGGGACTTGATTCAGACCACTTTGGACTAATCCTTAATGACATTTATTTTTATTTAAGACCATTTTAATTCTATAAATGGAGGGCCAACCTACTACTAGAGAGATCTATAAGAAAAAATCAAGGAGCGAGAAGCTACATTGTCCTGGGTCCTCTCCTATTTATCCCTATTTTCATTATGAATTATTTATCTTCTCTCCTTCCTTTCTATCCTTTCATAATAATGATGATAGGGTAAACCTACCTTGTTCTAGGGTTACGTAAAGAAAGGGGTGGTTCTTTTTTATTTATTTATATTTATTCTATTCATGTATTTTGTTTACCATAATTTAATATTCAACTTCCATTCCCTTTCTGTTACTTTTTTCAAGACCATTGATAAATAAATCTGAAAGGAACTTTAAAATTGCACAACTAAAAACCATAAAGGGGGCCCAATGACTATCAAATTTAGGGGAAACGTGGTTTAAATATAGTATTTTGAAAAACATAATTTTGGTGAAAACCTAAATTTACAGACCAAAGGAAACATGGGATTATGGTGTCAAGGAGGGGATATCATGGCCATTGAATTTTCCTCATCCGGACTCCAACACCAATCATGGATTTATTAACCTATTTTATAAAATAAAATTACACCTAAACCCTAATATTACAATCCCCATGAATTATTTTCAAATATCTTTTCAAACCAATCAATTAATGTTCTTCATTTTCATTATTCCTCTTTAAAATAAATCAAACACATAATTTACTCTTTTATTTCTTCAATAAAATAAAATAAATTATTTTGAAAACCTAAACAAACTAATTCACTGTGTCTTTGGATTCAACTGTGAAGATGTATAATGCTATGTTTTAATTAATTATGTAGCATTGTGTGAGTTTTTATAATTTTTTATTTGATTACACCCTTTGGGAAATAAGGATTCCCTACAGGCATATTAAAACTAGTGCCATTGTCGGGGATGGTTATTTTCATTTAGTTTTTAGGTTTTTATTTTTTAAAATATAATTTTATTTAATTATTCAATTTTTTTTATTTATGCTGGGTGTGCACGTACTGTAAATTTCAGATTTTCAAAATTTTAAATTCATAACCACAATACATGTTCAAAAGGAAATGAACCCTTTTAATTTGATTATGAACCATAGAAAATACTAAGAAATAATAGAACTAAAAACAAGGAATACACTAAGAAAAATCAACCTACAATTATTATTCAATATGATCTAGGTCTATAGATGCTCATTGGCTACATGAATCCATCAAACATATTATTGTAAATGAGAATCCTAGCTCCCATCATTGCTGAAAACCATATTGAGATCAAGCCTATAATTATTACACTGATCATAAACAATGATCAATTCACCAAAATACCACATAAATATCCATATAAACATATGGGAAACTTCCTTGAGATCTATGATGTCACGACCCATCCCCTGGGCCCGTGCCGTGACTACCCCATGCCCATCTCTAATAGGATATAGGATGGTGACTAGTGCCAAGTAGGAATATCCCAAAAATGGGATGAATTTTCCTAAGAACCTATACACACGCACCCAACTCCAAGACAAAGTGAGTGGAGAGCGAAATAATTGAGCAATGCATACCACTATAACCAAATAATAGTGTACAAAAAAAATAAGTAAAGTACAAATAACAAAAATACAAGCCCACTAAAAGAAATTCAACTGAAAAGTATGACATGTAAAGACAGGTACTGATGTTGCTATAGGAAACATCCAGAAACAAATCGTCTCATCTGATCTCACAAGGCATTGTCAGGTCCGGGTCCGGGTCCTGCTCTGCGTAAGACTCCACCAAAGCGTCGGTCAACTACAGAAGGCATGACACAAGTGGGAAACACCCGTGTGTGGGTGAGTAAAAAAATACTCAGTAGGGGGCCCCAAATCACAAAGTAAAATACCAAAAAGGAAACACCACCATGAAGGTACAATCATCTCAACACAGGTATATATAAAAAACACATATAATATGAACATTATTATATACTCGTAAAGGATTCCAAGATGCAACATCTCATCCACTGCCATCCATATGGTTCTGCTCATAGCACGCTCGATTTTGGGAGATCCAACACGTCAAGCTATATGAATGAAATCACAAAGAAATAGTATACCAAAAGTATCTAAGAGAACATCCTGTATTGATACATTATGAAGTTTCTTAGAGATGTCCGCTCTCACCGAGACAAGGATTCTCGATATCACAGCCAATCCTTGGTCATAGGATTCATCACAAGGAACGCTTATTCCAGAGGAACTCGCTCCTTGAGCTATGAATTTATCATAGATCCTCTCAAGAGGTCTCTATAAATTGGGCATCATCCAAAGAGAACACATAAAGAACTACCCGAAGCACGCTGGTTAGGTCTTGTCACAAAAGAAAGAATAATATCATGATACATAGATAGGGTTCCTACAGCCAAGGCTCACTGGGGGATATCCTGGCCCCACTGGAATTATCATCCTAGATAATAGGACCGGTGACCATGTAAATAATGGCCACACCCATGCCATAATATATATCTAATGTACCACAAAGAAAAGCGAGGACCGACTGGGCCTCTTAGTGTGATCCATGCTCAAGCCTGCATAGTCACTGAGAAAGCTAGGATGAGGCAACTCACTTCATAACATGGGTCTTTATCTATGAAAGGAACATGATCCTACATCAAACCTTCATAGAGAATCCCATGGGTATGATCTCTATCTCTAATTTCACCCTCTATGATAGGATCATGATCCTACATCAGTCCCTCATAGGAAAGACAAAGATAACACCAACAACCCATTTTTTATACTAAAACCCCCCAAAAACATATCAAAAGGACCACCTCATCGAAATTTTCCCAATTTCGTAGACATATCATCATACAGACTTATAGGTTGAAAGTTATGGGAATTTTAGTGAAAAGATGCTTGTGGGGTCTGCGCCCAGTCCAACCCGGTGGGACCAACCCGTCCCGCTAGGCCTAGCCCTCTGCACCGGATTAGCCTACTAAAGTGGGATGGTTTGTTGCACCAAGGAAGTAGGGTGAACCGCATATCTAAACCTCCCCACAGGTTTCCATAGGGTATTGCTACCACAGTCGAGCTAGACTGCGGCTCTCTGTCCTTCTGAAGCGGCTTGCTGTGGTATAATGTAGCTCGCTACCGCATGACGTAGCTCGCTATCGCCTAATGCAGATCACTGCCACCTGACATGTCTCATTGGTGCGTCCACGGAAGACCATCGGATAACGCCTACTGACAACCCATTTTTTATAGCCGCAGTGGTTGCCACGGTATCCTCTACTGCACCGGCACACGGCTAGTGCCGGCGCCGGTAGGCCAGTGGCTTATTCTATGGGCCGCTGGACACACTTTGGTGGTATTTTCTTCGATCAGAAAGAGGTTTCAGAATCCATGGGTCACCATCTTTACTTTTGTGGTTCCGATCCATGACACGATCCGTTCCGCTACACAATTTTTCGAGCGATGATATTTCCTGCACCGCCTTGATCGGTTCGCCACAACCATCATCGCACCTATGTCGTGCTGAGTCCATCCTAGATCTACAATGTCGGATCTTAGTGCCAAGGATTTGTTTTTCAACGATCAATTGATCTCCAAATGTTTATTTATAGGCTAAACTATAAAAGCCTATGATGAATGAAGAACAGATGGAAGAAAGGCATGAATCAAAAAAGATGAACAAACCTTGATTGATGTTTGTATCAATCGAGGTTCTTTGTTGTCTGAATGGTTAACCAAATATCACTAAGATAATCTCCCTTTAAAAACACACAAATTGAACCTTCCTGCATGAATGATCGAACCACACGTTTCATGGGTTGATCTATATTTTTCATCTAAATCCAATATTGGGGAAAAAAAAGATTTAAATAACAACTCCTACCTATAGTTGGATCACTTTCAGATGTAGATTGATATAGTGTCATCATGTCAATCCTTTCTCTACCAACATTCGTCGATTTGTCATCTCTTGATCGAATCTTGACCTCTGACCTGTCATCTCCAGCAATAGAGCCTCCTAGTCTTTGCCTTAGGAAAACTCCATGTTTCAAGAGAAAATCTCCAACGTTATAAATTCTAACACTCGACCCTAATTTTTAATAATAGAGAAAACGCGTTAACACGTTAACACATTTAAGAATTACTGTTTCGCTTGGAAATAGTCTCTCCATGCTACTTCATTTATGAAAAGATAACAGGTTTCTTCGTCACTGCATCGCCACACTGCAAGACGTTAAAATGAAATAAAATAAAATATTGATGTTTATTTTATTCACCATAAAAAATCCAAAAAATTAATTTTTACCCTTGTCCCTCACCATTCTACATTAGTCTCTACATAAGGAAAGAATATCCTCACAAGATCAATGTTACTCTTAGATTTCCAATTTTTGTTACCATTTATGAGTTAGAAATCTTTGAAAAATAAAACAATTTTATTTAATTATTTTATTTACAATTATGAAATTTTTAGGTTTTCTCTATGGAGACCCACGTTGACTAATGTTATGTCATTCCTAGGGTATAACCTTCATCCCAAATGAAACTATGCTCTTATATTTTAAATTCGAGAACCCCTTTAAGAGTTATTTCACCTTTTTAGAAAACCCTCTCACATGTGCTATTTGAGAACATAATATATTTCAACAGATCATTCCAGGAACTTCGGGCCTTGGAATCACATGCCGTCTTAGCGCCTGGTCTTGTAATTTTCTCATGAATTTTATAAAAATAGAACTGGGAAAATCCGAATCGTTACATTATCCCCCATATTAAGGCTTTACATCCTCAAAAATCCAAACAAGGATTACATGAAAAAAAGGTGAGAACACCGAGAACCAATCTGAGCCTCCCGCTCCCATGTGATCTTCCAAAGATTCTCATGCTACCACTAGGCACATAATAAAGGAATGGAATACCAAAAGAGGGTCCTCTCATTATGATCCTCGATCACTACAATCGGGATACAAAGTGAGAATCCGGATCAGAATATATCACCATTGAAACTCCACAGAGTCGAACCATCTCTTGCACGTAGAGGCATCCCAAGCTCTCTACTAAACTCTACTTTTAAGTTGTTGTGATGTGGGAAGACTCAGTGAGTCCGTCAATGATCACCCCGATCATATCATGTCTCTAGGATATATGTGGTAAACCCATCATGAAGTCCATCAACATCCCTTCCCTCCTCTATCATGGTACCCCATGAAATATAAGGTGTAACCCCTATGACAAAAAATGGGGATTGATACATTGAGTTGACAACCCATAAAATTGATTCAAACAAGATTTCAACTTTTTTATTAATAGGTAAGCCCAAATTCAACCTGTTCTGTCATCCCCTATTTCCGCATTGACACACAAATGCATATCCTGATGCATCTCGCCACTCTAGGCATCCACTTCTACAACATCGTGTCTCCTGAAAAGAATGAATTGTGACCAACCTTTCGAATTCCCATCAAGAGTATTCCCTATGGAAAACTGAGCATGTAAATCATCATAGATGGTATCACCGAACTGTGCCTCTCTAAATAATTTAATATTGGAAGGTAATAACCAATTAATGGATGTAAGCCACTCCATCTCCATCCATGAAGGATAATCATAATATGGCCAACCTATAGAATGCCTCATTTAGTAACTGGTAATTGGATTCTTACTAAGAGAATATGCTTCCACATTCCACATCCCAAGAGTATAGACAAACTCCAATTCATAGTGCATTATGAACTCTAGGAATCTCCTCTATCTCAAGCCTCATTAATTCTAAGAGCATACATACTTGAAAATGTCAAGGTAGATTTGGACAATGTATCGCTCACCCATCTCGTAGTATCACTAAATATTCAATGCGATGACCACCACCACGAACATGAGATTATGGGTCACATTGTTCTAGTCATAAAACTCCATCTCAACCCTCACTAGATTCACTACAACACCAGCCTATGTGGTAACGTATCCTAGAAATAGAAGACCTCTCGAATCCAAGACATGCACTTCAAGAGCTATCCATGTAGTTGGTTCTCTTGAAGTAGATCCAGGACTATCCTCAAGTGTCTTGCAAGATCCTCATCGGATTCTGAGAGCACTATGATGTAATAAAAAAAGATCACCTGGGGCTACCTAGGGTGAAACACTGGGTCTTACTAAGACCTTCCTCTACAAGCCCCTTATATGCACCCCCATCTCATGATGCTCTTCAGGAGTCATCTGATATACTAGTGTATATATTGGTGCCACCCTAGGGTGTATAACAATGTAGAAGTTTAACTGTCGATGGAGAGGTAAACCAATAAAATATTCCAAGAAGATGTCCATATACTCTTCCTCCAATAAGAAACTTGATGATTCATAAAATCTACTGCATCAAGGGTCGGAATAGCAAACTGAATTGAAATCAACTGCACCCTCCTCTTCCTAATTCAATCAATATTTTCAAGGATTTAACCTTTTTAGATAAAAGGAAATCTAGTTACATTCCCATAAAAAAACCTCATCTTTTTTATAAAACAATCTAATTGTGTATTAACTGTAGATTTAGTCTATACTGAGAATGATATCGTAAGGCCTTAACGCCACTACCAAGAGATACCAATCAAAACTCTTTCCTCCAAGAGTCAGGCCACACTGTTAGCACCAGTGCGTGGTCATTGGGTCTCCTCTTGTAGGAGTCTCTAAACATGAGGATCAAGTTAGTGGTTTTAACCGGAACCTCTAGGAATCATATAAGAAAATTAATAGGAAAGGAAATCACAAGTACAAGTGTCTATCAATACTGAAGCTAAATTAGAATGACACAGATCATACCTTGAATCATCACTAGAGTCATGGGGTCATAATCCTTGATAGCTTGCAACTGACTCCTCCCCTTTCCTCCAGCTCCTAGAGTCTCGTATGGACCACCTAGAGGTGGTGGTGGAATCATGTCAAAATTTCAGCCACCTCATACTAATCCCTAGTTCTCCTATAACATCTATTTCCCAAAAGGTCTTTCTAATATTTTATATGCCTCTTTCATGGTGGTTTAACAACCACCTCTTTGACTGATTCATGAACAGTGGGACAATCTCATGTGAGATGACCCATTTTTTTCAAGAAAAGATAAGATATTTATTTTGGGAACTACCACATCCCTAGATCTTCTGAAAAAACCTCTGGTTTTGTGACATACATTGAAATTTTTTTATCGATAGGTCCTATTGACCCTTCAACCAAGGATATCACTACCTCAGATGCCTATGAAACATCTTTGAACCCTGAAATTTGTTACCCAGTGCCAAAAGAGACATCCACGACTCAGTCTATTAAGATGCATCCATCTAAACCATTGTATGTGGGTCTTCTAACTGATCATCCATAAAAACCATCATCTGTTGACCATCCTAAAGAAGAACTACATTGTGAATAGATCCCATTAGAGAGGTCTCATCGAGAATCGGAAAAAATTCTTGATCCTTTTAGGGAAATATCACTAGTAGGAGCCTGGAAAACATCCTGGGGAAAACAAAATGTATCATGGTTAAAAGAATATACCAGGTGAGTTGACTCAATAAGGAAATGGAAAACACAACCCATTCCCATATGATTAATGTACCTTTATTTTTCCATGAAACTAGTGTTTTCATGTACTGAGTCGGAAAGAAGGTTCCTAGAGTCCCGGTGGATGGATACATCTGCCACCACACCAACACTGAAGTCACTATCCTGAAATTCGAACTCAAAATGCATTAAACTATTTCCACAAACCAATCTCACTAACTATTGATCCCAATGTGTAATGAAACATCCTCTAATACCACTATGTCACAACCCTTCCCCGAGGACCATGTCGTGACTACCCCAAGATGGCCTCCAATAGGCCAGGGGCTGGCGACTAGCCCTGAGTAGTAATATCCCAAAAATGGGAGGCATTTTCCTATGAACATGTACACACACCCAAATCCAAGACACAATGGCTAGAGAGAGAAAACATTAAGTAATGAAAATTCATACATACCACTACAACCCAACAATAGAGTACGATAAAATGTAAAGAAGTAAAGTACAATCGGGAAAAAATACAAGCCCACTAAAAGAAATAAAACCGAAATGTCTTACTAGTAAACATGGGTACTGATGTTGTTACATAATGATGCTAGAAACACCTAGGATCAAGTGATGTCACAAGGAATCTTCTAGTCCTGGCCTTGGCAATGCTCCACCTTAGACTCCACCAATGTTTCAGTCAACTAAAAAAGACATGAAATGTGTGGGAAAAACCCATGTATGGGTGAGTAAAACAATACTTAGTAGGGGACCCCGAAACAAAAAGTAAAAGGCCAAAATGAAAACAACACCAAGAAGGTACAGTTAGATCAAAAGAAGTATATGTCAGAAACGCATATAAGAAGATCATTTATGTTTACTAGTAATGTATTACAAGATGAAATGTCTCATCCACTTCCAGCCATATGGTTTTTCTTGTAGAATGCTCGACACTGAGAGATCCCACTCGTTGAGCTGTCTGAAAGAAAGCACATAGAATAAGTCTACCAAATGTATCTAAGAGAACATCGAGTCTCGATACATTAATAAGTTTCCCTATGAAGTGCAGTCTTAGTGAGAAAAGGAGTCTGAGTATCAAATAAAATCCTTGGTCATAGGATTCTACTCAAGGAACACTCGTTCCAGAAGAACTAACTCCATGAGAAATAAATTTATCTGAGACCCTCACAAGAGGACTTTCTAAATTGGGCCCCACCCAAAGAGAATATAGTGATAACTTCTTGAAGCACACTAGTTAGGTCATGTCATGAAGGATGGAATCAGATCTTGATACACAGATAGGGGGTCCTGCACCTAGAGCACATTTGGGGACATCCTGACCCTATTGGAATTATCATCCTAGATATGGGATGGGTTCCCCTATAAATATTGGTCACAACCATTCCAAAAACCCTATCTAAGGTACCATGAAGAGAAGTGAGTACCAACCGGGACTCTCGGTGAGATCCATGCTGTAGAACATGGGTTCACTGAGAAATCTGTGTTGAGAAAACACACTTCAGAACATAGGTAATTCTCTATGACATGCATGGGATACCGCATCGAACCTTCATAGAGAAGCGTAAGGGTATAATCCTTATATCAACTATCACCCTCTATGATAGGATCGAGATACTACATCGATCCTTAATAGGAAGAAAAATATAATTCCACCATCCCCTACTGGTCCTACAAAACCCCCCAAAGACATATCAAAAGGACCACCTCATCGAGAGGGTCCCAATGCCGTAGACATCTTGTCAAATGGATATACGATTTTAATGTTACGGGAATTTTAGTGAAAAGAGGCCGATTAGGTCAGTGTTTGGTTTGACCTGACCCATCGGGTTGACCCAGACTGGCTAGGCCGAGCCCTCTAAAGCGGGATGGTATGTTCCACCCGAGATGTGGGAGCCGACATATCTCAGAACCACTCCATGGGTTGCCGCAACATCCTTCCACCATAGTCCGACAAGACCGTGGATCTCTGGCTTGGTGACACAGCTTGCTGCCCCGTCCGTCGAAGATCACCATTGGCCACCTGTCGGCAACCCTTGTTTTCCACCTATGATGGTTTCTATGGGATCCTCTATGGAATGAGCACACTGGTGGATTATTCTGTGGGCTATTGGACGCGCTCCGGTCGTCTGTTCTCTGATCTAGAAGAGGTTCCAGAATCCTTAGGTCACCATATTCACTTTAATGGGCTCAGATCCATGCCATGATCCATTCTGGTACACAATTGTTCGAATGGTGATATCTCCCACACCACCTCGATCTATTATTCACCTTTATCATCACACCTCTCTCGTGCGGATTCCATCCCGGATCTACGATATCAGATATTTGTGCCATGGATCAGTTGTGAATTGATCTATTGACTACCAAATTTAATGTCGAGGAAAAAATGATGAATGTCCGTGATGAACAAAGAACAAAGGAGGTAATGAATGAATTAATAAAGATTAAAATACTTCTATCGATGTTCATGTCGATCGGGGTTTGTTTCCATTATAATGGTTAACCAAAAATCACCATGATAATCTCCTGTTAAAACCCCACAAATCGAACCCTCCCACACAAACGATCAAACCATGGGTCAACCAGTTTGTGGGTTGATCCGTTTTCATGGTTTAAATATATGAATGGGGGAAGAAGGTATTTAAATGACAACCACAACCTTGAGTTTGATTACTTGCGGACAAAGATTAATGTCATGTTGTCATGTCGATCCTTATTCCATCGGCGTTTGTCAATTCATCATCAGTTGATCGAATCCAGACCTCCAAACCATCATCGACAGTGAGAGAGCCTCATCCTCCTTGGATTAGGGAAAATATAGGGTTCCAGAGAAATTATCTAGTGTTATGAATTATGATGCTAGAATCTTCCCCTAATTAATAGAGGAAACTCATTAACTCGTTTCAGAATTACTATTTTCTTTGAAACAACATCACCACGCTTCTTCATTTATTAAAGGAGAATATGTTTCTTTGTTGCTGCATCGCAACATCGCCACACTAACAGACATTAATAGGAAATAAAATAAACACTTTATGTTTATTTTATTCTACTTTAAAAAGTTCAAAAAATTATCTTTTACCCTAAAAAAACACCGATCGAGGTTAGGCTCTTCCTAACAAAAGTACATCCTCACCAGCTCAATGATACTCTCAGATTTATAATCCAAGTTACAATTTATGAGTTATAAGTATTTTAAAAATAAAATAATTTTATTTAATAATTTTATTTATGGTGAATCCATTTTTGGGTTTTCTCACTATAAACCCACGCTGACTAATGTCAATATGCTCTTATGGTAAACCCACCTTCTTGAACACAGCATACCCTTAGATTTCTAATATGGGCTCCCTTTTAAGAGTTATTTTACATTTTCATGAAAACAACTCACACACACTATTTAAAAACATAACATTTTTCAATGGATCATTCCGGGAACTCTGAGGATCAGAATCACATGATGTCTCAGTACCTCATAACATAATTTTCCCAAGAATTTTCTAAAAATGGATCTGAGAAAATCCAGGTCATTACATCTGAAAACATTCAATTCCAGATTGATTTAATCGATGTATTTATAATCCATATTTTCTAATTTTCATTATGCGAGTGGGGTTGAGATTGGATTAAAATATTTTTACTCCATTCCATCACAACATAGGATGAGTTGGCACAAAATTCCTCTCCATATAAATTCCACAATCTAATTTAATGATTATAATTTTAAGTAATCTATTTTTTTAAATTTATATATGAATATTTTTATTCTTCATGGAAAATATAAAAATATATGACTTGAAATTGTCCTCATAGTGGAATAAAGGTATACCTTCTAATAAAAACTTCTTATAAGGGGTTTTCGCTGGTAAAAAGATGAATTCATGATGCTACAGCTAGAGGATCATGGATAACGTATTATCCTAAAGAGATATATAACATATTGGATGAAATGGAGAGTAATATATTTTAGTGTAAAGGATATGGGATGAAACAAAATGGTGTTCATGAAATCAACAACATTGACCGAATGAAATAATGGCTAGATTCATTATCAATGAATATGTACATCATTATAGGAAAGTAGAAAAAACCACAAGGTATGTCTGTAGAAGATGAAAATTATGATGAAAATAATTCGGGTAATGAATTTCAGGGTTGGAGGACTTAATCACAACAAGGATAAGGATATCAACAATGGCCCCCGAAACTAGCACCCCAAGGCCCCACATTGAAAATCGAGGCCAATACTTTGGAAGAGACACTAGCTATATTCATGAACTCTTCAGGGTTTTGACTCAAAGAAATAATTGAAGAATCAACAAACTAAACTACTACATTATATAATATGGTTCATCAAGTTAGTCAAATTATTGATCAGCTCTGAGAGAGACGTAGAGGAGAACTGCCAGGATACCTTGATGTAAACCCATGTGAAGATTTGAATGATGTACATATTAGATATGGGAAGGAAAAAATGAAGTGGTATAGAATTTTCTAAGCAGAAACCATTTTAATAAAATGAGGATGAATCTTAAAAAAGAAAGGAACAAGTATCTGAAGAAGAAGAAGAAGAACCACCTTAGTCAATCCAAGGCTACGTTTTCTAGAATGAATTGTGCAAGTAAAGAACAATGAAAATACTGTTATGTTTATGGAACACATTAAACAATTTCATATGAATATATACTTTTTATAGAGAATCTGGAAAAAATATTTGCGTATGAAAAATTCATGTAATATATGGTAATCAATAAGTGGAAGTTGGCATAGATTTGCCCCATTCTTCTTACACATGAGTGTTTAGTAGTGGAATGTAATGGATTAATTGTGATGAAAAGTAATCCCTATATATATCAAATATAAAAAATGTAGAAAATATTTTTTTGACATAGGTGCACGTGTTAATATCATGATGTACGTGAGTTTCAAATGTTTGGGAATGGATGGATTGAAGCCCAAAAAATTAATTCTTCAATTAGTATACATAACAATAAAATCCCCAAGTGGACTAATCGAGGATATCCATATCTAAGCCAACATCATCTATTTCCTCTTCGACTTCCTAGTGAAGGATATGTAATAGGATAAAAATACACTCATTCTAGGGTGACCTTTTCTAGACACTGGGTGTGCACTAATCAACATCCAAAGAAGAGAACCTTATCAAACTGTTAGAAGTTATCAAGTAATTTTCCACATCCACAGGTAAATGAAGAAATATGATGTGAGATAGTAAAATTAGTTTAGGGTAGGAGAAGAATATGAAGTTGAGGTTATCACTGAAATTGAATAGGTATATGTGTTAGATGTTGATTTGTAGAAGGATTCTTTATAGAAGAAGAAAGAGATGCTGTAGACCAAGACCACTAACACTAGAGGAATAAATGAATCGACTACATTTGTAAAATGAAAATATATGTGGATGGAATATGAACTTCATTTAGTTCATTATAATTGCGAAAAAATGGTGGATCACTCCCATAGAGATCAAGAAAGTACTACTATCAAAGAGAATTAAGATGTTTAGAGAGGAAGGATAGGGGCTGACCTTTTTGGATAGAACACATTGAGACCATTTATATACCCCAACAAGGTACAAAATTTTCAATTACCCATCATATTATGTGAACAAGAAGAATGTAAGGTCATGGAAACAATGATAAACAAAATCCATTCCATGAGGCAACTGATGTTTTTTGTTTTTCTTTATTCATTTTCTTTTTTTAGAGGCGTGCATTATATTGCTCCAAAAATTTAAAAATTCCAAGATAACGGTATGTTCTTTCATCTATTAATTTATAATTTTTAGGACTATCAATAGAAAGATTGGCATAAAGCGGCCGGAAGGATGACAAGAAGATACCGGGCCACTGCATGTTGTGAAACCCTGTTCATGTTGTGAAATAAAAAATTTACACATCAGGAAATACATGTCACAAATCTAGTGTAGGCATAACCTGCATAACCAACTTGAAAGAATCAATTTCAAGGGTTGTAAGAGTTCCAATTCACAATTTTTCTACTCAAGTACTGATATTAAGATTGTTTAGATATTTAATTTCTGACTGCATTCTCAAAAATGATTATTACTTTAATCTATTGAACTAGAAAAAATAAACTCTTTGGTTAAATACAATTCCATAAATTTAAATTTCATTTTCAATAAATTTAAATGAGAAAAATGGAAAAAAATATATAGGGATAAAAATGTTGATTAATATTTGAAAATCATTATTTGAGTAGCATTTTAATGTTTGTAAATTATTTTTTCTGTGAATTTTCCATGTTTTGAATTTTTGATATTTTAATTAATTGATTCAATTACTCGTATTCATTTCAATGATTATTTTCCCCAAAAATTTTTCTCTTTCTTGAGACATCCATTCAGCCAATATTTTCCATTGTTTCTCAAGACATCCACTTCTTTAAAATTTCTCCACTGTTTTTTCTAATCTTGCTTCTTTGTATGTTATTATTTCATGAGAAACTCGATCAAGATTTACTCTAGAACATTCTTTGAATCTTATTGAAGCTATGAATAAACCTGATCACTTTTAAAATTATTGGTATATTGTTTTTCTTAGAACATATCATGAGACACACCATACATAAATCCTTTTTAAATCCCATAGAATCCATTAAAATTCTTGTTATGTAGTGATCCTTCTTATAATACCATATTATCATTTTCTACCTTCCTATAAATATTTTTCATGATTATCAAACATAAGAGTGGGGGAAATGGGGATAGGTGTAAGGGATGGAAATTTGTAGTGAATTGTTATAGGTAGAAATTTTCTAAGGTTTAGGGAAGGAACATTCATTATATTTAGTTCACACCCTCATAGAAAAGTTAAATCAATAGAGAGGGAAAAGAAATAACAAAAAATATGGGTAGTGACAATGAAAATTCAAAAATCACCATTTCTTGACTGGTGATCTTATTATATTTATTACAAATAGTGTTGTGAGGATATCATTATGGGTTGGCTGGTGGATATGAGAATTGTATCCAGCATAGTATTTGGGGAAGAAAAAAAAAGAAAATAAATAATAATAAAATCTGGGTATTTTATTTGTTTCATGTCATCTCTTTACAATTATGCTCTGAGATACAAGGGGAAGAGAAAACATTCATTGAGTTTTTTATTATCATTTAAATAAAATTATAGTAGAACCTCCATTCTTAGACTTGAATGATTTACACCATTTAATTACCTACCCTAAGCCTCAAGTACAATTGATCCTAAATAGTGAATCCCTAATGATTACTTGTCAATCTATATTTACATGATGGATATGATAGATGCCTCAAGAGTATATGGTAAATTAAAAGTTTTGAGGTATGTGTTGAATTTTTTTTAAAATTATACCCAGATGATGAGAAAAAAATTAATGTGAGGTAAATTAAAAATTTATTGCATATTAATAATGAATTGAAAAATTAAAATTGATGATTAAATATGGGTAGATATCTCAGAATATAAAAGTAAAATACATGGATGATTTGTTTCACTGAAAAATGAGGTGTTTTAAAATTTTCTACCTATGATTTTTGAGAATTTAGTTATTTATTGGATCAATTTCTTTTGTTTAAATTGAAATTAAATGATGGTATAATGAGCATACTTTGTAGTATGTTGAGATTACATCCTTGTGGACAACTAAAAATTCATGTGTTGGGGTATTTGATATATTTATTTCATACTTGCATTTTATGATATTTTAATACCTTTATTGATGTATATAATTGATTAATCGTTCCATTTTTTGAATAACATGACTCGTTTTCTGTTTTATTTCAAGATATAAAAAATATTTTTAATAGGAGAAAAAAGACACTTCATTCTATAAGAAAAGTGAAGTGGTGTGACACCAGATTTTTTAAGATGATCATGGAACGCTTCTATTTCACAAAACTATAGAACTGAAGAAAAACAAGGGATCTAAAGAAGAAAACTGACATTACATATTGTGTAATCATTACATTTCATGAACCTTTGAAATTCATGAAACAAGGAAAAATTGTTAATTGAATAAAATCAACATGAAAATTTACATGTTCTGTAATACATTACAAGTTGTGTAAATTTTTAAGATGAGATTTAAGTAGACAGATTTGAAGAATCATTAATTTTTAACTCATTTTGAGACCTGGGATCCACCCTGGACCACTATTGGACCAATACATAATGACATTTATTATTACATGATCCCATATAAAGTCTATAAATGTAATGTTGGCCTGCTACACTAGAGAGACCATGAAGACCAAGGATTGGAGTGAGAACCTGTATTGTGCAGGGTCCTCACTAATTTCTCTCTATTTTCATTATACATTTTTCCCTTATCTCTTTCCCTCTTATCATCTCATATATATGATGAGGGGTAAACCTACCTTGTTCTTGGGTTATGTAATAGAATGGGAAGGTTCTTTTGGATTGGTTTCTCTTTATTCAATTCAGGTATTTGGTTTTCCATAATTTAATATTCAACTTCCAATAACTTTATTTATCTTTTTTCATGACCATTGTTAATTTAATATGATAGGAACATTAAAATTGTGCAACCGACAACCCTAAAGGATTCATGACCATTGTAAAATTTTGGGGAAATATGGTTTAAATATAGTATCAATACAGACTTGATTCAGTGAATCCCCAAATTATTGATCCAAGGGTAATAGGAAATTATTGCCTCAAGGATGGGATACTGTAAACATTATATCTTCCTTATCTTGACTATAACACCAATCATGTATTATTCAACATATTTACTAATATCTGATTTCACATTAACCCTAATATTACGAAGGCCTGCATGATTTTCAAATATTCCTTCAAAACAAATAATCAATCTGCTTCATTTTTACCCTCCTTTGTTAAAATAATCCAAACCCATCATTTCTTCAGCTCTTTCTTCAATCAAGTATAATAAATTATTTTGAAAACATAATAAAACTAATTCAACATCTCGATGGGTTTGGCCTCGAACGTTCTTAATACTAAATTTTAATTAATTAATTATCATAGTTTTTTTTAATTTTATTACACCCGTCAGGAAATAATGATGCCTTATAAGCATGTTAGTGGTGTTATAGTAACTACCAAAATATATTTTTATTCTCGTTCCACAAATATGAAAACTAAATTTTAAAATTTATCTTATTATGGATTCATTGATAATGTATTAATATTGGATTATTACTCTCACGGTCGAGTCACTATGAAAAAATGAATTTGCTTTTATTATATGATGAGACATGACATATTTATTGATGATTGTGGATTTCGAGTTATTGACATGACACTAACTCTTGTTATGTATGAGACATATATATATATATATATATATATTTAAATCATTAGGGAAACTTATTTTTTATTTGAAATATCACAAGTGGCCTAAATTTGGTTTCATTATTGAAGTAATTCCAATACATATTTTTTGTGATTGTGATGATGAAATTGGAACCATTACCGAACCCATTGGCCCCAATCAATTCATTACTTATGATGACTCCAATAGTATAATTTTCAGAGTTGGTTGTTAACCTAAAGTTGTGTTGGAAAAAATAAAGAATAATCCATATGTGTTTTCATTTCTTTTATTTTAGCATGACATTGGTTGTGTAGGTTATTAATATTCAAATTTCCTTACGATTGATTACTAATATTTTGTATCCAACTTGACCTTCATGTGAATTTTTAATATATACTAGTTCGTACTTTCTTTGAGTTAAATTTTCTAATATTTAATTGAATTGTATTAGAACCTAACAAACCAAAACAAATTGAAATTGTTCAGTTAGAAAAAATACTAGATGTATTGAATTGAAACATATTAAACTTATTGGAATGAAAATAAGAAGCAATTAAAAGAATGACATAAAAAATATATAAAAATAACATAACACAAAACGATGTACCAAACAAACTAACAAAAAATTGACAAATGACCTAATCAAAATTGAATTAGATTGAAGTGAAAATAGAATATTAAAACCATATCATACCTTTGATAAACATGCTAATTTGAACATACTGATTTTTCTATGACACATATTTTATGGTATGATATTCTTCCAAATGAATATAATATGATTTTTTATGTCACTGTGTATCGTTTATTTGGTTTGAAATTTGGAATTCATTAATTAAGTCATGTCATATGTTCTTTCTTGTTTGATTACACATTATTTATGAATTTCTATATAAATGTATATTTTTTCAAATTTAGGAAATGATTAACATTGATGATGTAAGAAAGAAGAGTGTGTTAGACAATAACTTCTGTATGGGAGAGCTGGGTGTTCCTCCTCTAGCACCTATTATGAGTATTTTGTTTCAAGTATATATATCAAGAACATATAATTCCATGTGGTTATTTTTTTCAACTTTTAATCAAGATCCACCACCCTAGATAAAATTATTATCCGATGAACTTAGTGGTGGTGGTGCTCGGCCAGATGATGTGAGGGGGGTGATACTAGAGCTACTCGCACCACTCGTCGTACACGATCATACCTTGTACCGTCATCAAATATACCATATAGAACACTTTATTATACCACTGTATCATTATAGGAACCTAGGATATTTATTTAGACAATATTTTTACCATAATTTACATAAAATCTTCCTCATATTTCTTTCCCTCATCTGATGATGGCTCTTACTCCCCATATGTATTATAATTTTCCACATAAATCTATGCTATCTTATTTTCTTTATACTTCCTCCTCCCTGAGATTCTACATTCATGATCCTTAGAATTCTACTTTGGCACATTTTGAGCCTCATAAGAATACATTATATCTTAGTTCAACTGTACATATTGATGATTCTTCAAATCCTAGGGATCCAACTTTACCCACTGATCAGGCTAGCTCAGGAATATTTATAGAATTCTAGTAAAAAAATTTGACCATATTTTTTATTAAAATACATATTGATATCATATTTGTTTATTTTTCATAGATGGATCTTCAACTAGGAATCATGGGTATACACGCATGCATGTGGTGCATAACTGCTACACGCATCTGTGGTTGAGTATAATGAAGATAGTCAAATGATTGAAAAATAAGCCAAGAATGTAGATATTTTACTGTAATGTTTTCCAAATAATCTAACATCATTCCTATCATTCCACTCCCTTGGATAAAACATAAAAATGAGGTAAGGGATAATGCTTGGGTATTAATATTTTAGTGATAATTAATTGGATTTAATGTTATATTATTATTTTATATATATGAATTAATAATTTGGTTCTATCTTCATTATAATTTTCTTAATGGTGAGGCTGTGAGGACTTCATGGCTCATGAAATTTGTTGAGATATAGAGAGAATATAATTATGAGTTGTATAGTGGATGGGTTTCTAGATTTGATATGTATTTAGAGACCATACCTATCATGATTGAGTTTCCAGTAGCACATTATTAGGAAATTATTTCTCATTGTAAGTGTACCTAGATTAAGTTAATAATCAAATTTTAAGATTTTAAATGAAAATTATAATGATTTTCATTAATAATATATATTTTTTAATTTTAATTTTTAATCATCAGAAATAAATAAGAAAAACAATTATATTAAGAAATACCACCACACATTAGGGCGGACTATAATGCTGGAACATGTGAGGAAGCATGTATGACACTCATTTATAGTTTTTATATATAAATAAATTATGGAAATTTTTTTATCAAATTATAAATTATTTATATTAATTAAATTATTCATAACAACTATATTAATTTACAAGTGATTTTATGAAAATTAAAATATATTGATGAGAAAAAATGGATTAAAGAGTTTGTTGATTAACTAATATATTTCCTTGAGCCTCCCCTTCCGGACTCAATGCTTGAAAAATGTTGTGTATTTTTTTAAAAGAAGCTGAACAATTATACAACACATTATAAAAAATGAGCACCTTTTACTGGCCTATGTTCTGAAGAAATTAGATTACATTTCCCAATTTATTAGAGTTGAAAGAAAACAAAATCAACTATGCACTACACTTTTGCGTTCACTAACTAGAAATGCGATGAAATCTATGATAATCTCTTAAGATTCTTATGAAAATCATTTTAAAATAAAAGGCTAAGCATTCAATTTCCCAATAAATAATTTTAAAAACCATTGATAAATCCTTTTTAAAAATATCACATTGATAATACATTTGAAATATTCAATTAGAATTACATTTGTAAAATAATGCTTTCAAAAATAACTATACTTTGAAAACACATTAAAATTAATCTAGTGATTCAATTGAAAATATTTAGCAAGCTCTTAAAACAAAAAAACTGAGGCAACTCGAAGCATTGAAGGATATCTTGAGCCTACCCACTTGAGGGATGGATTCACTATCCAATTCCCAATCGTATTTACAATGTTCGAGTACAGGTTTTTTAATAAATTTTTTTTTCTTAGCTTTACATGTATATATATATATATTTTCACTGGTGTTTTAGATTTGAAAATATATTTATCATAATATTTGGATCAAATAAATACTAATATTTATCAAAAATTATATATTCTACTTTGTATTATTTGATCTCATGATACATTACTTTTCCTAATCACTTGGAAGTTAAATCAACATCCACGCACATGACATTTTAGAGACATATTTATTAAATTTCTTTTATGCATGAAGGTAAACTAATAACAATAGCGAACATATAACTATATCTTCTTAAAACTAATCAATAATAATAGATAATTACGTGTAGCACATAAAAATTATCAAAGGAGCATTTCTTTACTATATACAATCATCCTTTTATATATACTTATGTTTTAATGAACATGAATTTTAGTACATATATATACATATATTAATTTATAAATGTCATGATAAAAAAATCATCGATATATGGTCATGATATTGACTTTTTTATGTCACACACATGATAAAATTATGACATTATTAATTTATAAATTCATATGTGAATTAAGACTTGGTTAATAATTTATTTAAAACAATTATATACATGAACATCATGAAAGTATATATATATGTATAAATATATAATATAAAATTGTAATGATAAATTCAAATATAAAAACATGTTTTATTTTGAATTAAAAGATTAGGTAATTTTCATATTCCTTAAAATTTATTAAGAACCAAAACAAAATTGAGATCAAATTAAAAGCCATCCTTTTAATAAATTTGAGTAACACTTAACAATATATATATATATATATATAACATAGTAATAATATTTGAAGATATGGATTACCCATGTAAATAAAATTTCAAATGATAAATTTAAAAATAAATAAATGAATATCATTATTTCTAAAGAAGGTATAGATTTAATGAATAAAATTAATAAAAGTTTCACTCCCTTAGTAGAAATTAAATAGATTCTAAATAACAAAAACTCCATCAAAATCAAATTTCAACATAGAATTCATTCTTTGAAAACCAAATACTTTCACTGAAAACAAAAGTCATTTATGTATATACATGTCAATAATCGAATATAATATTATCTAGAAAAATAAGATCATATACTTGGAAATGTAAAACATAATTTAAAAAAAATGAAAACCCTTAAAATATTAGATTTTAATTAAACATTGACTTGAAAATAAATATTTCTCTATTAGGTAAAACTAGAAATCATAATTAATGTAATTTTTTTATCAGAAGGAAATAAAAATTCAGTAGAAAATAAATGTTCCCTTAACTCTAATAGAAAATTAACAGACCATTGATAGGACTAGAAAAGATTTTTCCTCGATAATAGTTTTCATTTCATGAAGAGTAGTAATACCCTCTCAAGGTATGAAAAGAACAAGCTATAGTCAAATATGGAGGGTAGAGATGAAGTACTGGTATTCTATTTGTAGAATTTCAAGGAAATGTTTTATAATTTCATTCAGCTTGCACGATAAGCTGATGTATATATTATTGTCTCCATTCATGGCATACATTAATTAGAAGAAGCCATGATTTTTTTATTTCCAAATTTCTTGATATATGTGTTGGCTTGCAGTACAAGAAGAGAATAGAAATCTATAATTAAATACTTAATTTGAGTGGAATACATCAAAGATAAATTTGGATTGGATCTGATTAAGTAGTGAAAACAACTACATTATAGAGAAAAATATAGAAACGAGACAAATAGGTAATTAATAAAAATTCTCTACAAAATTATCAAAGATTGGAAACAACGACATCCAAATAGAAAAATTCAGCGTATGTGATGATATTCAATAAATTAAATTTATTTACTAGTTGACCTCTAAACTACGTCGAGATATGAATACAACTGATAACAAAAAAATACATTTATAAAATTTAAATAGAAATCAGATATAGAATAACTCAAATTGTATAGAAGACGTTGATATCAAGATGAAAAACAAATAAATGTAAAAAATATGGCATTGTTTAGGCGATTCCATGAGATTTAGATAACAAAAGGAAGATAAAAAACAAACCTAGTAGATCTGAAAAGATATTCTGAATCCAAACCCCAAATATCATGTTTGGAAACACCACAGAACACAGATCAGAGCTGAGTTTCTCATCAATAACCTTCATCACACTCGCTAAGGCTTCACACTTGGTTTGAACTTCATCTTCAACGATGATCAAAAACCATGACTCTAACCTTGATCTCTATTTGACCTCTCAAATTAGAACCCATCCGAGTTCGAGCATCCAATCTTCCACTCCATGAACAACCTCACCCTCAGCGTGATTGAATCATCCATGGATCTCTTGGTCGAGATCACCCTCTCGAATCACGACCCAGCCTTGACCCCACCTCCCTATAACTGTGATGACGAACCTGAAAGAGAACACTAAATCCCATTTCTTTATTCATTTCATTAAATTTGTTTAATGTTTTATTCTAATTTATTTACTAAAAAAATTATCTTAACATATGTATCATCAATATTCATTAGTTTAATTTCATTTTTCTAATGTAATATGATTATTTACAATAATTCATGATTCCTTTAGATAAAAATTTAACTTAAAATAATAGAATATTATTTTAAGTAAAACCTTGTTTGTAAAAGCATCATTTATAAAATATTAACTTATTACCAAATATTATTATTATTAAATAGTGTATTCTCTAATCTTCAAAATAAAATTACAATTAATGATATAATTTTAATAAAGAGTAATTATATAATTTAATTTGTTTTTTTGAAATATTATTAATTCAATAAAATTTTATATGTCAATGGCGTTTAAAATTAATTTCAAAAAAAATATTATTAAACCAATTTTTTATGTTTCAATATTAAATATAGAATTTATTTATATATATATTTATTAATAATAATTTATCTTTTAATGAATAATATCACATTTAGAAAAGTAGTATTTGATAACAAAAAGAATAATTTAATTTTTAGAAATAAATTTTATTTATTATAATTACTAAAATTGAATTAATAAAATTACTACCAAAATTTATATATATTTTATTTAAATCATGGGTTGTTACATTATACCCCCCTTAAATGAATTGTGCCCTCGCAATTCTTTTGTTGGACTTACGAATGTTATGAATTTCTATCTTTAGCGTTAAATAATTTCTACCGGAATTAACTATGGAAAAAAAATTTAATGTGTGGATTTTTATTTTTTCAAAGACAAAAACTAATCTCGAAACTTGTATAGACCATTACTTTGATACCAATTATAATTCCCAGAGCCTTATCTTATAGACTCGGTGCTTGAAAAATGCTGTGTAATTTTTTTTAATGAAGCTGAACAATTATACAACACATTATATAATACAAGGACCTTTTACCAGTATTGGTTCTAGAGAAATTAGAGCACATTTACCAATTTATCAGGGTTGAAAGAAAACAAAATAAATTGTCCACTATGATTCTATGTGAACTAACTCCAAAAGCGATGACATCTAAGATAATCTCCTAAGACACTAGTGAAAATCAATTTAAAATAAAAGGGTGAGCGTTCAATTTCCCAGTAAGGTGTTTTGAAAACCTTTTATAATTCCCTTTTAAAAATATCACTTTGATATTACATTTGAAATATTAAATTATAAATACATTTGTAAAATAATTATTTGAAAAATAATTATACTTCGAAAACACTTTTAAATTAATCCATTAATTCGATTGAAAATATTAAGCAGACACTTTAAAAAAACAACTGAGGCCACTCAAAACATTGAAGGCTATCTTGGGCCAACCCACTTGAGGTATGGATTCACTATCCAATTCCCTATTGTATTTACAATGTTCGAGTACTAGTTTTTTTATAAAACATTTTTGTCTTATATTTCCTTGTATATATATATATATAATTTTTCACAGGTTTTTTAGTTTGGAATATATATATATATAATCATATTTGGAACAAATAAATACAAATATTTAACAAAAATTATATATACAACTTTATATGATAAGCTATCATGATACATGAATTTTCATAATCACATGGAAGTTAAATCAACATCCACGCACTTGAAATTTCAAAATACATATTTAATAAATTTCTTTTATACATGAAGCTAAACTAATAACAATAGCGAACATATAACTCTATCTTCATAAAACCAATCAATAACAATGGATAATTATGTGTCCCACACAAAAATTATAAAAGGACCATTTATTTACTATATACAATCATCCGTTTATATGTAGATATGTTTTAAGGAACATGACTTTATGTACATATATATTATTGTATAAATTTCATGATAACAAAATCATCGATGAATTAATACTTGGTTATTAATTTATTTAAAACAATTATATTCTTGAACATATTTAAAGTATATATTTATATATGTATATGTATATGTATATATATATATATATGTATATATATATGTATATATATATATATGTATATATATATATGTATATATATGTAATTTGAGATTGTAATGATAAATTCAAATATAAAAACATGTTTGATTTTGAATAAAAAGATTAGGTAATTTTATTCCTAATTCATACTTATTGAGAACATAAACTCAATTAGGATCAAATTGAAACCCATACTTTTGATAAATTTGAGTAACACATGACAATATATATATATATATATATATAACATAGTAATAATATTTGAAGAGATGGATTACCCATTCAAATAAAATTGGAAAAGATAAATTTAAAAATAAATAAATGAAAATATTTATTTCTAAATAAGGTATAGACTTAAATAATAAAATAAATAAAAGTATCATTCCTTTAATATAAATTAAATAAATTCTAAAGAAAAAAAACTCCATGAAAATCAACTTTGAACATAGAATTCATTCATTGAAAGCCAAATAATTTCACTGAAAACAAAAGTCATGTATGTATACACACATGTTTAATTAAATATAATATCATCTAGAAAAATAAGAACATAGCATTGGAAATGTAAAAAATAACATTAAATAAATAAAAAACCTTAAAATATAAGATTTTAATTAAACATTGACATGAAAATAAATATTTCTATATTACACAAAACTAGAAATCATAATTAATTAATTTTTTTTATCAGAAGGATAAATAAATTTAGAGGAAAATAAATGTTCCCTTGCCTCTAATGGAACATTATCAGACCATTGATAGGAATAGAACAAGTTTTGGCTGGATAATATTTTTTTTCATGAAGAGCATCAATACCAACTCAAGGTATGAAAAGAACAAGCGATACTCAAATATGGAGGGTGGATATGAAGTACTAGTATTCTATTTATAGACATTCAAGGAATTATTTTATTATTTCGTTCTGCTTGCATGACAAGATGGTGTATATATTATCGTCTTCATTCATTACATAAATTAATTAGAAGAAGACATGAAATCAAAATTTTTTATTTCCAACTTGCTTGATAGATAGTTTTGTATGCAGTATAATCAGAGATTAGAAATCTACATTTAAACATTTAATTTTAGTGGAAGACATCAAGGATAAATTTGGATTGGATCCGAATAAGTAGTGAAAACAACTGCATAAGAGATAAAAATATAGAAACAAGAAAAATTGATAATTAAGAATATCTACAGACCTATCAATGATTGGAAACAATGACATCTGAATAGAAAAATTCAATGTATGTGATGATACTCAATAAATTTAATTTGTCTACTAGTTAAGGTGTAATATGCTAAGAGATATAAATAAGACTGATAACAAAACAATACATGCATAAAATTTCAACAAAAATCAGATATAGAATAACTCAAATTGTATATAAAATGTTGACATCAAGAAGAAAAACAAAGAAATAGACAAAACATAGAACTGTTTAGGCGATTCTAAGAGATTCAGATAACAAAAAAAAGATAAAAAAAGGAACCTAGAAGATTTGAAAATATATTCCGTATCCGAACCCCAAATATATGGTTTGGAAACGACATAAAACATAGATCAGACCTGATTCACTCATAGATAGCCTCCATCTCACTCATTAAGGCTTCAGACTCGGTTTGAGCTTCATCTTCAGTAATGATAGAAAACCATGGCTTCAACCTAGATTTATGTTTGAACTCTCAAATTAGAACCCATCTAAGTTCCAACTCCAAATATGTAACTCCATGAACAGACTCACCCTCAGGGTGCTCGAATCTTCCATTGATATCTCAGTCGAGCTTGCCTTCCCAACTTGCGACCCAACCTCAACCCGACCTCCCTATAGTTATGACAACGAAACTGAAACATAACCCTAAATCCACTTTTTTTATTCTTTTCATTAAATTTGTTTAATGTTTTATTTTTATTTATTTTCTAAAAAAATTATCTTAATATATGTATCATCAATATTAATTAGTTTAATTTCATTGGTTTTAAATTAATATGAGTATTTACAATAATTCCTGATTCCTTTACAAAAAAATTTAACTTCAAATAATAGAATATTATTTTAAATAAAACCTTCTTTATAAAAGCATCATTTAAAAAATATTAATTTATTACCAAATATTATTATTATTAAATATTTTATTCTCTAATATTTAAAATAAAATTACAATTAATGTTATAATTTTTATAAATATTACTTCTATATTTTAATTTATTTTTTTGAAATACTGATAATTCAACAAAATTTTATATGTCAATAGCGTTTAGAAATCATTTCAAAAACAATTTTATTAAAAAAATTTCTTTATTGTTTCTATTTTTATTATATAATATTTTTACAGATATTTATTAATAATAATTTCATATTTTAAAGAATAATATCACATTTAGAAATGTAGTATTTAATAAAAAAATTAAGAATTTAATTTTTAGTTACTAATTAGATTTATTATAATTACTAACATTGAATTAATAAAATTACTAACAAAATTAATATATCATTTATATAAAACGTGGTGTGTTACAAATAACCTTGGAATTCAGATTAATATTGAAAAGTATTTAAACTATTAATTTTCACACAAATGATAAAAAAAATATAAAACCATTTTTCTTGTATAGGATGAACCGATATTTTTTTGGGAGAAAACATTATTATGGTGGACTTCAAAATATAAATTATGCCTTTTAATTTTTAGGAATAACCAACTTTTCTTAATGAAGGATTATGTGGATCTTATCTATTTTTTTTATAGTTATCATTACCAAAAAAATTATTTGAGGTTTAAATAGTGTATGACGCACATGATAAAACAATATACTAAAATAAAGTAGTTAGAATTAATGAAATCAAAAAATTAAACCCAACACATATATAGATTGATTAATATGTAGAAATACCGCAACATATTTTTGTAAAAAATTAATCTTGGAAATCATTTTAGAATAACAATTTTGTGTAATGAGTTGTGTGTATGATATTAATCTCTTAATTTAATTCCTATAACAAAAAGTCCACTTTTAAATTTTATCCATTTGGAATTTTTGTTTCATATGTGATTCTATCAGTCCAAGCATATGATGGATAATAGTACTTTAATCATCGTTAAATAATTATCTATATAAAACTACAGTTAAAATAAAATTATTTTAATTCATAATCAATATATTCTTCATCATGTACAGTTGTAGATTACTTCTTCTCATCATGTGATCCACATAGACACTTATTCTTCTTGATTCACTCAAAATTATTTTCGATGATTTCTATAAAGTATAATCATCATTTTTATTATTCTATTACACATCACTCCAACAAAATGAAATCACGAATCATATAATATATCAGGCACTATAAGCCACAAATATAATTTGAATTTTAAATTTAAACAAAAATTGTACTAAAATAACATTTTTAGATATTTTTAATCTTTTTCTTCATTATACTTCATATTATTCCTTTTAAAATCTATTCCATATATATAGAATAGAAAATATTTCTACAACTTGGATGAGAAATAAAATTTTAACAACTTATAATTAATTCAATGTAACTCATACACCTAAAGAGTTGTAGATTTTTTTATCTTGGATCTAAAATCCATAACATATCAAAATACTATCATATTTTCTCTAAACTCTTCAAAACTAATTATAATCTTCTTCCAATACTCTATAAATATTTGTACTAAAATTATCTCAAACGAAATATAAAATGTCACATCAATTTGAACATGATTTTTGTCTTAACATTAAAATAAAACACAATATTCACATCCATGTAAAAATTCTTCAAAACATATTCTCTAGATAATTTAATCATTTGAAGTTATCAAATTAGAACCATAATTAAAAAAAAGAATAATAGGAACACATTCACTTTATCTAGAAAATATTTATTAATTTAAATTCATTATTTAATGTTTACATAACCCAATAATAGACACACATTTAATTCCAAAAATTTATTCATACTTTGCACCCCACTACCCAAACACACTGCTCTAAGGATCATGTCTTGAATTAATTAACTGATAATTTAATCATAAATTTTAAACCATATAACTACTCTTTAATCGTTATTAATTTCATTAAATCCCCATTCAATTATATCTATAAACTCCCACAAGAGTTAAAAAAATTGTAACTCAAAGGTGGACATAAGGAATTTTTGGAAGATTTTGGGATGAAATTCCTTACGTTTCATCATTGAAAATTGTAGAAATTTCCTTATTAAACCCTTATTTAAAACACTTATTATGAAAATTTAATAAATCACTATCTTCCTTCAAACTCTCACATGATTTATCCACAAATAGCACTCTTAATATCATCTTATAATTAAATTCCAGGTACACAATCATTTTATTCATCCCAATCACGAAAGTACATATTGTAAAATAACTTTTACAAGTCTACATGTCACATGATGATTTTAAGAAATCATTATAGATCATTAATGATAAATCATCAAAAAGAAAACAATTAAAATAAAAAATTGAAACACATTAATATGATTTAGTGCTTTTAATTCAATATTTCACACCTTTATCACCTTTAACCATTATTCAATCAATTTAACCATTTAAATCAGATGGAATGATTATATACTACCAGATAATAAAAATTTTGATGAATAAATTCAACATAATAAAACATAATAAAATAGTTTTTCCTATGTAAGGTATCTATTAAATGAAACAAATAATTCTATTCTATAACAGAATTAATTCCCTACAATATTCTAATATAAACCTAACATAATTTCACACGTGTTCTCATTATTATTCTATAAAAAATCACGTTATAACATCTATATTTAATTATTATTCAATGTCATATCAGAGAATTCTAAAACAACTAAATTCAATTTTTAGATTAACTATAATACACTGAAATAGTGAATTTCATGCTTAAAGAAGTTCACAACCAATTACCTCAAGGTATGTCACCATCCCCACAAGGATTAGAATCCTAATTTCCCCTCTAATTAACAATTATCAAGAATTAACAAATAACTAAAAGAAAATGTATAATTAAAACATAAATGAAACGAGAAATATTTTCCTTTTTCCTAAACTATAAGGAAAAAATATACACACCATCCTATATTCAACATAACAAATATATTTTTAATCTTCCTAGAACATAAAATTTGAATCTTACATACATTCATGATAATTAAACATTAACACGCTTTAACCATATAAACAATAAATCCAATTCATTAAGGAGACTTTTTAACAAAAATATAAACCAATAACATTTATCATATTCCTCAAAACAAAAAATAAATATTTTATCATGTAAATAAAACTTCTAACACAAACCATAGTTCCCATTATTCTTTTTTATACACAATAATATAAAAATTATATAAAAAAATTTCATTTGATTTAATACATTTTCAATTTAAATATGCTTTAAACAACCATTAATCCCCTAAATTTTAAATATAGGCTTTAACAAATGATTTTTTTACTTAAAAAAATTAAATGGAATTCACTTTCAACCAAATAAAATTATAAACATAAAATCCATATTTACTCTATGATTTCATCAATATCCATTAATGAAACATTTATACTGATTCTCCCAAATGTAAAAAATTTCAAATTAAATCATAGTAACAAAAAATTACCAAATTGGAACATATATATCATAAATTTCACCTTTCAATTTAACAATATAATACATGTGTCTAATCTTGAATAGTTTTTTTCAATATAGACATTCAATTTTCATTTTCTATAATTACATTTCCCTTATATTCATGGGAATAATATATACAAATAATAATACTTAAATTACACATTATGTAAATTAATCAAATCATTATTTTACCAAATTCTCAACCTTTACAATTTATTATATAAAATTTCTTTCATTAACCAACTGCTATAATACTATCATAAAGTTATCAATCATTATAAAAAATCATGTCCCATCATTGAGTATATCCATTTTACTTTAGTTGTAAAATTCGTTATTAATAACTTATTTTGAATAATATTTTTCTATATTAAATTACATTATAGAGGGTATATTTTAATATTGATGAATTTGTGCCTTGAAAAAAATTGTTTTTCTAGAGAAGAAATAATAAAGATGGAAGTGTGCTAAACAAACAGATGCAACATCATATTTTAACTTTTTTACTTTTTAGATTTCATGTATTAATATATATTTTTGTAACTAAAAAGTTTATTTATATTTGTAACATTGTTCATTGGAGGCCCTTGATGAGTAAGAAGCTGAAAATTTTAAAAAATCATTCATTAACATCAGGTATTAGGATATGAGCACCATGGGAGTGTATGCTGTCGAATATTGTAGAGTATTGTTCCCATTAAATACCAGACCACTTTAGGTGCATGTTTTGTTAGGATCCACTTGGAAATAGATCATTTATAGGAAGCACCGGCTCATGTTGTGGTAGAGGGGTCCAAATAAGTGTTTATGAAGGATTGTGGACAAAAAAAGGCAAACAATGAAATTATGAAATTTATAGAAGTTTTATATTCATCACTTCCACTAGATACAACCACATAATGTAATGTATATATATATGTAAATGATTCATAGATTATATGGTGCACCAGGTGATGGTATTACTGGTGAGCAGGATGATGACAATCCTAGTAATGGTGATGGGTATAGAGATAGTGAGGATGATGGATAGGATAGTGGTGAGGATGACGAAAATGATGACGATAGTGATAGTTATGAGAGAGATATTGATCCTTTAAATTTTTTGTTGATATTTATAACACATGACTTTGATTCTTGGTTGTTAATGAATATATGTGATTTTTAAAATGTGTGTTATCATTGGTTTAATTAATTAATTTTTTTCTTGTGTTATCATTTTTTGTATATTGGTCAGTGATATTTGTTGTAATTATTTTTTGACATCTATATCTAATTGGCCAAGGTAGGGTTGTTGTTGCCTGGGAAGGTATAACAAGTCTACACCAACAGTTTAAAAATTGTTGGTATAGACCTTTACCAACGATTTCATATAATCATTGGTATAGATTTAATCCAACAAATGTTATTCCAATGATTTATTATCTGTCAGTACAGGTCTTCAGAATCTATTTTTTTAATTGTTGGTAACGACCTTTACAAATTATTTCATCAGAACCATTGGTAAAATGAAACTCCATGAGGCCATAACAATACTTTACTCTAAACCGGTGGTATAACCCTATAACCATGGTATTATAATTTATGATTTAGAGAAATATTGTTATAGAATATACCAAAGATTCTCAATACTATACCAATAGTTTTGATCCATTGGTATATCTTCATTTTCCAGCAATATATACAGTGAATCTATAAGAATATGACTATAATATTGGAGCTGAAAAGGATCCTAAAACATTTTCACAATCCATGAGTTGTAAAGATTCAAATATTTGGTATGATTCTATAATGATGAAGTTTAATTCCATGAAGAGTATTTATTTTAGTGACATATTTGAGTTCCTACATGGTGTGAAACCTATTGGATGTGAGTGGGTTTCAAAACACAGAATTTTTATAGGAAACATTGATAGATACAATACATGAATAGTTTTTATAGGTTTTACCCAAAATTAATGGATTTATTATACTAATATATTTTATACAGTATCCAGAATGGATTCATTACGCATTATATTGGCATTAGTATCTCATTTTGTATTTGAATTACAAAAAATGGTTAAGAAAACTAAATTTCTAAATGGTAATCTGTCTGATGAGGTTTACATGAAACAACCTAAAGGATTACTCTCTAGTAATGGTGATAGTTTGTTGTGTAAGATAAAAAGGTTCATCTATAGTTTAAAATAAAAAACCAACAATGGTATTTATGATTTTATGATATAAATAAATCGTTTGGGTTTGAATAAATTATTATGGATCAATGTATAAAATAGATTGTTAGTGGGAGTACATTATGTTTTCTTATTTTACATGTAGATGAAATTTTACTTGCCACTAATGATAAGGGATAGTTATATGAGTTTAAATAGTTTCTCAAAAATATTTGACATGAAATATATGGTTGATTCATTCTATGTCATTGGACTAAATATTTATAGCGATATGTTGAGAGGTGTGTTACTCTTGTATCAAGAAACCTATATTAATAAAGTCTTAGAGAGATTTCATATTAAATATTGTGCACTAAATATAGCACCCATTGAAAAGGGTGATAAATTCAGCATAAACCAAACACCTATAAATGACTTTGAATATGAAAAAATGGAATCCATCCCATTTTCTTCCACTGTTGTAAATTTCATGTATTCTCAGGTATTCATGAGGCCTGATGTTGCATTTGTAGTAAGAATATTTGTGCAATATCAGAGTAATTATGGTATAGACTAGTTGACAACCATGAATTAAGTATTGAGATACCTTAAGAGGACTAAAGACTATACTATTTTATATTAACACACCCATAATTAAAAATTCATTAGATACTCAAATGCTGGGTTTGTTGGTTTTGTTGATTCATTCAAATAAACCTCAGCATATGTCTTTATAATGGTTGGTAGAGCTTCATCATAGAGATGTGTCAGAAAAACACCAATAGAGACCTGTACTAAGGGATATGAGTTCATTTCATGTATTGAGGCCACTTTTCATGGTGTATGTATAAGGAATTTTATTTTGTGCCATATAGTTACAGATTCTATTTTAAGACATTTCATTATATATTGTGAAAATTCCCCTGTAGTCTTTATGTCTATGAATATCAAAATTGGGAGTCAATGTAAGAAGATCTAAATAATGTATTTGTCCATAAGGGAACATTCTAAAGTTTAAAAGGTGGTAATTCAACATATCTTCATAGAATTGATGATTTCAGATCCTTTTACTAAAAGATTCCCCTTATTTAATTTCAATGATCATGTAATATGTATAATATTATGTTATACATTTGTGAATTTTTGGAATAAGAAAAATTTTATTTCAAAACTGTATATATTTAAGTGTCTTTCTCTTCAGTTTACATGTAAATATTCATTATTTGGGAAATATTTTGTGGCTATTGAATAAACCATATGATTTCGGATTGTTTTTATAGAGAGTAAATGTTTATTCAAATATTTATCTAATATACATGATAAATTATGATACATGGAATGGAATATTAATTGGTTATAGGAAATATCATAAGGATTCATGAATCATTTTTCTAGATATAGTGGGAGATTGAATTAATTATCATTAATTGGTTTTGACCAAGTGGGACAATGTAATAAATGTGCCATCAATTAATTAATAATGTTATAAAGTATGGACCAATAAATTATATCAACAAAATTAAATACACTAAGTTATCTTAAATATAATAAATTATTGTCTATGAATTAATGTATTGAATTTGGTTCTTTAAATTATTAATTATTTGATGGAAATCAATCATCATGCATTAATACTCCTCACCTAGGTAAATTGGGGTGAGTTCTTGATAATAGTACACACTATAAATAATAATCCTCTTTCAATCAAGGGATTAAGGGAAAATACATCATATAAATCCCCCATTCATAGTGTAGAAGGTATTCAGGTTTGGATTGGTAGATATCCTAAAATTTAAAATGGAATGAGCTAATTGACAAGTTATTTCTATTTCAAAAATTTACCGATTATGGAATTAAATATGTTATAAAATTGCAAACATCCAGTGTGCATCTAGGTGTGATATAGTGTTCCTTCCTCATCCTACCATTATGAGTTCATGCGTGGATGCGATACACACTCGGTTACCTACACATGAAAATTAATATCCCATATCAACTACACACTCTGAAAATATGAATCCCTCAAATCATGCAATTGGGGTTAGTGCCCTATAACCAACTTTTATGTACATCATGATAAAATGTATTCATTTTTTAAATTAATTATCTTTTTATGACATCATGATTGTTATCATATATAACATAGTTCATGATAATGTTTTAGAAGCAGTTGTCGCACTAAAAGGTCAGAGCAGTTCCCCGTTATGATGACAACCCGAAAGTGTCATGAAAGTATTCATAAATATATATATTTTATAGAAAGATGTTATCATTTGAGGGACACAAATGATTCAGTCTATCAGGGGTGGAGACACATAGGACTTTGATGAACCTTCTCATGGTGTATAACCTTGCTAATATCTAGTGTAAGATACTATGAGAACAAGACCCATAAGAAGGAAATACACATTTTTTTGTTTAACTTGATGTTCCTATCTGCAGATTCATGTATTTATCCATATAATTTAATATTATTGTTAATGATTATTATAAGTCATGTATTTCAATTTATTGATGAAAATCACGATGATATATGTTCGTGGCGAGGTAAGCTAAATTGGATGCATCATGAGTAATATTTTATTAATGAATAATGGGATAAATATTTTTTCCCTTCTATTATATAAATGATGTTGATATCTCAGTCCCTTCTATGTATAAGATATAGCCTAAATAAACTGATGGACATGTTTTTATTTAGGCATGCTTGATTTTTAGAAAGTCAATGAAAGATACATAATGCACATAGGTTGATGGTATAAGGCCCCGACCTTAAACCTTACTTAATATTGAATTAAATGAATAATTCACGTCGAGGATCATTTCAGGTTTAGAGTTTTAGAAAATTAGAACATAACTATTACATCACAAAAGATTACAAAGTAGTCACTTCTACTAAGTTTCCATAATAAAAAAAACTCTTAAAAAGAAACGTGTCCAGTTCCATGTTTTATATAGGATGACATTCCCTTGATCCCATCCTTGACCTTATTCCACATTAAGTCCTGTGAAAAAATTTCAAAAAAAACATGGGGTGAGCATAAAAAGCTCAGTAAGGGATACAGAAAGAATGAAAACTGTTAGTTTTTCAAAAATCAAGTAAACCATATATACTCTATCAAAGTAATACCTTCACCTTCATGAAGTAGTAAAAACTCTTCACTGAATAAAGTATCATTACTTACCTTTTTGTAACCAAAGGATTACCATAAAACCCATAAAAAGAACACATAACATATATAAAGGTAACTTGGGACATAAACATACTTAAGTGGAATAACTATACGGTCGACTTCCACACATATCACTTAATGGAATAGTCATACGGCCATTTTCCATACATACTAAATAGAATAGCCATACAGCCGACTTCCATACCCAATGCATTGGAGGTTATAACGTAACCACCTGTCCTGGTATTCACGGCACCACCCGTCATATGGTTTATAACGTAACCACCCGTTAAAATGTCCAAGTACCGATATAAAATCATAAAACATAAAACCAATATAAAGGAATGATAACATTTCCACATTTCAATCACAATATATCATAAATATATTGACATAATATAATCCTTTTTTAAAACCATTTTCAATACCAAAATACATAAAAGAGTATATGGTATTTATTTTATTCTAAAAACATTACGTCTTGTTGAGAAAGCCAAAGACCAAATAATACTCGCGGCGGCGGAAAAGGTCGTTGTCGCCGCATACATTAAAAGAAACATTCCTTTTTGTCGTTTTGTAAAACGCTTCGTAGAAATAGATTCCTTTTGTATAAAAGTAAAAGTCAAAGGGGTTTATACACTGTATAAAAGAAAGTTGTGTATAAAATGAAATATGCCTCAATGAAAGGAGATTGAGACGAAGTCCCTTACCTCGGGTCCGACTTGACTCGATCGTTCTTTAACATCCTGAATAATAAACTTGATTTAATTTATACTTGATTAAGAACCTTTTTAAAGTTCGTTATTCCTTTTATATCACTTATTTCCATGTTATAAACATTATGTAACCATTTATGTTAATAATGTTTGTTTTGTCAATATTTGGTTCTTAAGTCGAAAGTGAACTTCTTACAATTACATGTTGTTCGTGTGGTCAAAGGTTCTTTATATCCAGAATGAAATTCCTGATTTGGATATAATATGTATCATATATATCCAGCATATACATGTATTTATAATATTACATAATCATTTAGAGGTAAGAAATGAAATGCACCGTTCATGGAGACGGTAAGCCGTACGTACGCATGAACGCTACTTTCACTTCTTTGTCATATTAATGGAATTAAAACTAAATGATAGGTATGTATATTTTAATTCCAGAATTATATTCATCATTTAGATATATCATTAATTATATATATCCATTATATACATGTACTTTTAATAGTATATTACATTTGGGGATAAGAAATGAAATGCACCGTTCATGGAGACGGTAAGCCGTACGTACGCATGAACGCTACTTTCATTTCTATATCATACTTTAATGGAAAGAAATAATAATTATATAGAGGTATATTATTATTCTAGTATAACATCATATATAATAACTTTAAATCCATCCTTTACACGTCCCACATATGGCATTAACAAATCACATAACTTTGAGGGGGCGGTAGTCCGCACTTCCTTAAATGAAGATATCGTGTTTACCCATAATGGAAACCATAGAGGTATGCCCAAAATTAAAAATACAGAAGCTTAAAGAAAAAATAAACATTTTATATATCATATATAAAAATAGTGACATCATAATGGCCACCTTTGAAGGTGTTAAATGAGTATTGAACAATCATCGTTTCGGGAGGCAGAATTTCACCATCCACGAAAACCGTATGTTCTTTAACCATTTGATGTAGTTGTGTGAGAGTGTAGCTCAAATAAATCTTATAACAACATCCTAGTATATTGAAGATACTGGTGTTGTTACAAAATAAGTAAATAAAAAGAGTTTAGATGGTTGGAGAAGCAAAATAAAACAAATGAACAAGAGAGAATGAATTACCTTTAAAAGTGTAACTCTTTTTGATTTGAGCCTAAAGGCTTCCTTTGAAAGGATTCTGCCCAAAGGGAATACTCTAGGATGAGGATAGGGATGTGGAGAGAGTAATTGGGCAGGGGTTGGCCGAGCCAAAGGCTTGAGGAGTGTGTGTAAGGTGGTAGAGGTGGGGGCCTTTTATAAGAGGAGAGGAGGGACACTTTTGGAAAGTAAAGAAATATTACTTTATTTGAAAATGTTTTTCGGTTTTAAAAGGTCCCACATTGAAATAATTCGTGGATAAGGTGATAAGGGTTCGAAATACACACATCCAATAAGTTTTGGACATGTGTAGTTTATAGAATTTACATTATCTTTCCATTTTATTTAAATCGTTAAATAATGAGGTCATTGCTGCATCATCATGATGTCATAAATAAATTAATTTATTTAAAGTCTAAAAATTATAAAACAAATACTATGATGTAGGAAATCTTTTTATATTTCCAATGACTATTTAAAATCAAAAATCTTACTTGTATAACCCCATTTATAAATTGTTTTAGTAAAACATATCATGTTTGTGTCATTTTTACTTTTACATTAAATAAAAAGTTATTTATGTCATTTCCCAACCAAAGTGGCTCCATGGGGTCCCCAAGTTGACCCATGGCTTGTCTTGGTCGGCCACGACACAACCAATGAGGGTAGGACATGTGTCAAGCTCATCTTATTTTATTAAAGCATTATTTTTACCTTAAACTACACTAATTACCACTAATCACGATTAAAAACTTAATAAGTTACTATTCACCAAAAAATTATTTTAATCTCATTGAACCACATTTTACTTCTTAATGACAACCATGTATGTCGGATTTTTGAAAATCATAACACAATGATGGCAAAATTTCATTTAAACGGAAAATCAGTTTTTATAAGTACTACTTAGTGGTTTCACTATTCATCAAAAATTGAAGTTTTTCAGAAAATTAACAAAAATTCACCCTAAGCAATATTTGATATTACGAATTCAAAATGAAGTCTATTTTACAAAATTAAAAACATATAAGTCACATTAATTAATTTAATAATTAATTCCCGCTGTCAGAGCAAATAGCGTGTTTTTATGAAACAATAAGTATCAAAAGATTGACACTAGTTTAAGTCCGATTTCAAAGTGAAATTAATTCCAACGACCACTATTGGATTTAATGGTAAAAATATTTTCTAATTTCACTTTAAAACCAATTCAAAAGATAATCTAATCATATAAATAAATTAGATTAAAAAGAGGTTTTGAATTAAAATACAACATTTTACACTATTCATTAAAAAAAATGAACTTTATCAGAAAGGTACAAAACATTTACACAAAGTAAATTTTGATGTCCCGATTCTAAAGAAGAGTTATATTTGGTCCAATAGAATTTATAAGATCGATCAAAACTATATTTAATGACGGTTCTCCGTCAAAAGGTGATAAGTGGACCTTTCGTGAAAATTAGGGTATAAATGCCTAAAATTGAACTCTTTCCGTATTTTAAGCCTTTATATTTTATTGGGTAAATGTAAAAACATTTAAAAACATATATAATCATATTTTAGTTATTTATATCCATTCCTGCCAGTACAACGACTACTCGTTAACTAACATTTAAAATAATATTATTTTATTACTTGTGTGCAACGTAAGTTTTCAAAGAAACTCATCGTTTCGTACCGAGCACGCTATCGAACGTAGAAACCACTTTTAATTAAAATTAATATTTAATTCGTAAATATTAATAAATATGAAAATTATTTATTCTTTATTTACCTGGGATGTGACATCCTTCCCCCCTTTTGGGAATTGCGTCCTCGCAATTTTATTCACTTATCAAAATAAGTGGGGGTATTTATCCCTCATAGAATTTTCAGATTCCCACGTTGCCTCTTCAATCACATGGTTTTTCCACAAAACCTTTACCTGATGAATCACCTTATTCCGTAACACCTGCTCCCTGTGGTCAAGAATCTGGACTGGTTGTTCTTCATAAGATAGGTTCTCTTCCAGCTGAACTACCTCTGGACTCAAAACATGAGATGGATCTGGCATATACTTCCTCAACATTGAAACATGAAAACATTGTGTACCTGAGATAAACTCGGATGTAAAGCCACCCGGTATGAAACTGATCCAACTCTCTCTAGAATTTCATATGGTCCAATAAACCTTGGACTCAGCTTTCCTTTCTTACCAAATCTCATCACACTTTTCCATGGAGAAACCTTGAGAAAAACTTGATCACCTACCTAGAAACATAGATCCTTCCTCCAGTTATCCGCATAACTCTTCTACCTGCTCTGAGCTGTTCTCATGTGCTTCTGAATCAACTGAAATTTTTCTGCCATCTCTTCTACCAATTCTGGTCCCATTAGCTTCATTTCACCCACTTCATCCCAAAATGCTGGAGTTCGACACCGCTTCCCATATAATGCCTCAAATGGTGCCATCTGTATACTGGAATGAAAACTGTTATTATAAGAAAACTCAACCAAAGAAAGATGTTGGTCCCAACTTCCCTGATAATCCATCGAACAAGCTCGTAGCATATCCTCCAAGGTCTGAATTGTTCGTTCTGACTGCCCATCTGATTGAGGATGAAAAGCTGTAATAAAATTTAATTCTGCACCCAACGACTTCTGAAGGCCTTTCCAAAAGTTAGATGTTAACCTGGTATCACGATCAGATACAATGGAGAGAGGAACTCCATGTAACCTGACTATCTCTTTAAGATACAAACGAGAAAGTTGATCTAGGGAAAAAGTATCTCTTATAGCAAGGAAATGAGCAGATTTATTCAAGCGATCAACAATAACCCAGATTGCATTATTACCTCGAGATGTCCTCGGTAATCCCACAACAAAGTCCATGGATATGTTTTCCCATTTCCACTCTGGCACTGGTAAAGGCTGAAGCATCCCTTTCGGTAACTGCCGCTTTGCTTTAACCTGTTGACATGTCAAACACTTCATAGTAAAATCAGCAATATCTCTTTTCATTCCATCCCACCAGTAATACTCCCGCAGATCTCTGTACATCTTAGTACTACCAGGATGAACTGAAAACAGGGAACTATGAGCCTCACATAACAACTCATTCTTCAACTGTGAATCACAAGGCACACATAACCTCTTCCCAAACCTCAAAACATAAACACAAACTTATCCAAGAACTCATGGAAAATTTTATTCATAAGGTCCATGAATACAGCAGGTGCATTGGTTAACCCAAAAGGCATAACTACAAATTCATAATGGCCATATCAAGTACGGAACGCAGTCTTCAGAACGTCTTCTTCTTTTACTTTCAACTGATGGTGCCCCGACCTCAAGTCAATCTTCGAAAAATACTGAGCTCCCTGGAGCTGATACCACTTCATTCGATGGCCCAACATCTGCTGAAGTTGTTGCAAAGGATTTCACCACCCCTTTCTGCTTGTAGTCTGGCTGCATTCCCCCAGTTGAGTTCTTCGTTGGACACTCGTTTGCATAATGACCCATTTCATTACACTTAAAACATCTTACCATTGTCTTTTCATTTCCTGCTTGATCATCTTCCTTACAGTTACGAGCAATATGACCAGACTTACCACACCGAAAGCACTTACCAGACTTGGATAAACATTCTCCAGGATGCATTTTACCACACTTCTCACAGGATGGATATTTGGTTTTCTTACCTCCTTGCTTCTTTGATGAATTCTTCCCCTTTGCCTGCCAACTAGACCTCTTATTCTGTTGTTTGTCATAGAACACCAGATCATCGGCAAACTCCATTTCCACCTTCTCCGCACATCGAACAAGTTTTTCATAACTTTTGAACTCACGAGAAGATAAATCCCTTCGATACTTTTGCTTTAACCCTAAGTAAAAACGGTTTATTTTACTATCAAGATATCGTATGAAGTTTGGAGCATACCTTGCCAATCGAGTGAACTTTTCTTCATAAGCAGCCACTGAATCATCCTCCTGCCTCAATTCTAGGAACTGTTTCTCCATCCTAAGACGAACCACCTTAGGAAAATATTTCTCAAGAAACATACCTTTGAATTCGTCCCAGTGAAGATCCTCAATCTCATCACTATCCCTTATATTTTTCACCATCGACTACCACTGATCAGCTTCACCTTCAAAACGGTAAATAGTAAGACTAACCTTTTGATGTTCTGAACACCCCATGACATCAAAAATCTTCTCCAGTGCTTTAATCCACCCTTCAGCTTACATAGGGTCAGATGATCCTCTGAATGATGGGGGATGTTGCCTCATGAAATGTTCCACCACTGACATGTTCCTCTACGGTTGATCTGGCTGATCTCGTGCATGGATACCACCACCATTTATCGCCTGAGTCAACTGTGCCATCACTGCAAAAAACTGTTCAGTTCCGATTCCGACCATCTCAGGTTGCTGATTTGGAAGGTTGTCTTCCTCCTGATGTCGTCCCAACATAGCTTCTTTGTTTCCTCTGCGGAAAACCATTCTGAACACAGAAATATCTTAGGCAAAGCAACATGGTAATCCGTAAATGCTATATCATTTCAATCATATTATAATTTAATACTTTTCTAACTCCAAAAGTTGTCTAAACCGACCTCTGATACCAACTATAAGGCCCCGGCCTTAAACCTTACTTAATATTGAATTAAATAAATAATTCACGTCGAGGATCTTTTCAGGTTTAGAGTTTTAGAGAATTAGAACATAACTATTACATCTCAAAAGATTACAAAGTAGTCACTTCTACTAAGTTTCCATAATAAAAAAAAACTCTTAAAAAGAAATGTGTCTAGTTCCATGTTTTATATAGGATGACATTCCCTTGATCCCATCCTTGACCTTATTCCACATTAAGTCCTATGAAAACATTTCAAAAAAAACTTGGGGTGAGCATAAAAAGCTCAGTAAGGGATACAGAAATAATGAAAACTGTTAGTTTTTCAAACATCAAGTAAACCGTATATACACTATCAAAGTAATACCTTCACCTTCAGGAATTAGTAAAAACTCTTCACTGAATAAAGTATCATTACTTACCTTTTTGTAACCAAAGGATTACCATAAAACCCATAAAAAGAACACATAACATATATAAAGTTAACTTGGGACATAAACATACTTAAGTGGAATAACCATACGGTCGACTTCCACACATATCACTTAATGGAATCGCCATACGGCCAATTTCCATACATACTTAATGGAATATCCATACGACTGACTTCTATACCCAATGCATTGGAGGTTATAACGTAACCACCCGTCCTGGTATTCACGACACCACCCGTCATATGGTTTATAACGTAACCACCCATTAAAATGTCCAAGTACCTATATAAAATCATAAAACATAAAACCAATATAAAGGAATGATAACATTTCCACATTTCAATCACAATATATCATAAATATATTGACATAATAGAATCATTTTTCAAAACCATTTTCAATACCAAAATACATAAAAGAGTATATGGTATTTATTTTATTCTAAAATCATTACGGCTTATTGAGAAAGCCAAAGACCAAATAATACTCGCGGCGGCGGAAAAGGTCGTTGTCGCCGCGTACGTTAAAAGAAACATTTCTTTTTGTCATTTTGTAAAACGCTTCGTAGAAAAAGATTCCTTTTGTATAAAAGGAAAAGTCAAAAGGGTTTATACACCGTATAAAAGAAATTTGTGTATAAAATGAAATATGCCTCAATGAAAGGAGATTGAGACGAAGTCCCTTACCTCGGGTCCGACTTGACTCGATCGTTCTTTAACGTCCTGAATAATAAACTTGAGTTAATTTATACTTGATTAAGAAACTTTTTAAAGTTCATTATTCCTTTTATATCACTTATTGCCATGTTATAAACATTATGTAACCATTTAAGTTAATAATGTTTGTTTTGTCAATATTTGGTTCTTAAGTCGAAAGTGGACTTCTTACAATTACATGTTGTTCGTGTGGTCAAAGGTTCTTTATATCCAGAATGAAATTCCCAATTTGGATATAATATGTATCATATATATCCTGCATATACATGTATTTATAATATTACATAATCATTTAGAGGTAATAAATGAAATGCACCGTTCATGGAGACGGTAAGCCGTACGTACGCATGAACGCTACTTTCACTTCTTTGTCATATTAATGGAATTAAAACTAAATGATAGGTATGTATATTTTAATTCCAGAATTATATTCATCATTTAGATATATAATTAATTATATATATCCATTATATACATGTACTTTTAATAGTACATTACATTTGGGGATAAGAAATGAAATGCACCGTTCATGGAGACGGTAAGCCGTACGTACGCATGAATGCTACTTTCATTTCTATCTCATACTTTAATAGAAAGAAATAATAATGATATAGAGGTATATTATTATTCTAGTATAACATCATATATAATAACTTTAAATCCATCCTTTACACGTCCCACATATGGCATTAACAAATCACATCACTTTGAGGGCGCGGTAGTCCGCACTTCCTTAAATGAAGATATCGTGTTTACCCATAATGGAAACCATAAAGGTATGCCCAAAATGAAAAATATAGAAGCTTAAAGAAAAAATAAACATATTATATATCATATATAAAAATAGTGACATCATAATGGCCATCTTTGAAGGTGTTAAATGAGTATTGAACAATCATCGTTTCGGGAGGCAGAATTTCACCATCCACGGAAACCGTATGTTATTTAACCATTTGATGTAGTTGTGTGAGAGTGTAGCTCAAATAAATCTTATAACAACATCCTAGTATATTTAAGATACTGGTGTTGTTACAAAATAAGTAAATAAAAAGAGTTTCGAGGGTTGGAGAAGCAAAATAAAACAAATGAACAAGAGAGAATGAATTACCTTTAAAAGTGTAACTCCTCTTTATTTGAGCCTAAAGGATTCCTTTGAAAGGGTTCTTCCCAAAGGGAATCCTCTAGGATGAGGAGAGGTATGTGGAGAGAGTAATTGGGTAGGGTTTGGCCGAGCCAAAGGCTTGAGGAGTGTGTGTAAGGTGGTAGAGGTGGGGGCCTTTTATAAGAGGCACTTTTGGAAAGTAAAGAAATATTACTTTATTTGAAAATGTTTTTCGGTTTTAAAAGGTCCCACATTGAAATAATTCGTGGATAAGGTGATAAGGGTTAGAAATACACACATACAATAAGTTTTGGACATGTGTAGTTTATAGATTTTACATTATCTTTCCATTTTATTTAAATCGTTAAATAATGAGGTCATCGCTGCATCATCATGATGTCATAAATAAATTAATTTATTTAAAGTCTAAAAATTATAAAAAAAATACTATGATGTAGGAAATCTTTTTATCTTTCCCATGAATATTTATAATCAAAAATATTACTTGTATAACCCCATTTAAAAATTGTTTTAGTAACAAAATATCATGTTTGTGTCATTTTTACTTTTACATTAAATAAAAAGTTATTTATGTCATTTCCCAAACAAAGTGGTTCCATGGGGTCCCAAAGTTGACCCATGGCTTGTCTTGGTCGGCCATGACACAACCAATGAGGGTAGGACATGTGTCAAGCTCATCTTATTTTATTAAAGCATTATTTTTACCTTAAACTACACTAATTACCACTAATCACGATTAAAAACTTAATAAGTTACTATTCACCAAAAAATTATTTTAATCTCATTGAACCACATTTTACTTCTTAATGACAACCATGTATGTCGGATTTTTGAAAATCAAAACACAATGATGGAAAAATTTCATTTAAACGGAAAATCAGTTTTTATAAGTACCACTTAGTGGTTTCACTATTCATCAAAAATTGAAGTTTTTAAGAAAATTACCAAAAATTCACCCTAAGCTATATTTGATATTACAAATTCAAAAATGAAGTCTATTTTACAAAATTCAAAACATATAAGTCACATTAATTAATTTAATAATTAATTCCCACTGTCAGAGCAAATAGAGTGTTTTTATGAAACAATAAGTATCAAAAGATTGACACTAGTTTAAGTCCGATTTCAAAGTGAAATTAATTCCAAAGACCACTATTGGATTTAATGGTAAAAATATTTTCTAATTTCACTTTAAAACCAATTCAAAAGATAATCTAATCATATAAATAAATTAGATTAAAAAGAGGTTTTAAATTAAAATACAACATTTTACACTATTCATTAAAAAAATGAACTTTATCAGAAAGGTACCAAAAATTTACACAAAGTAAATTTTGATGTCCCGATTCTAAAGAAGAGTTATATTTGGTCCAATAGAATTTATAAGATCTATCAAAACTATATTTAATGACGGTTCTCCGTCAAAAGGTGATAAGTGGACCCTTTGTGAAAATTAGGGTATAAATGCCTAAAATTGAACTCTTTCCCTATTTTAAGCCTTTATCTTTTATTGGGTAAATGTAAAAACATTTAAAAACATATATAATAATATTTTAGTTATTTATATCCATTCCCGCCAGTACAACGACTACTCGTTAACTAACATTTAAAATAATATTATTTTATTACTTGTGTGCAACGTAAGTTTTCAAAGAAACTCATCGTTGCGTACCGAGTACACTATCGAACGTAGAAACCCCTTTTAATTAAAATTAATATTTAATTCGTAAATATTAATAAATATGAAAATTCTTTATTCTTTATTTACCTGGGATGTTACATCCTTCCCCCCTTTTGGGAATTGCGTCCTCGCAATTTTATTCCCTTATCAAAATAAGTGGGGGTATTTATCCCTCATAGCATTTTCAGATTCCCACGTTGCCTCTTCAATCACATGGTTTTTCCACAAAACCTTTACCTGATGAATCACCTTATTCCGTAACACCTGCTCCCTGTGGTCAAGAATCTGGACTGGTTGTTCTTTATAAGATAGGTTCTCTTCCAGCTGAACTACCTTTGGACTCAAAACATGAGATGGATCTGGCATATAATTCCTCAACATTGAAACATGAAAACATTGTGTACCTGAGATAAACTCGGTGGTAAAGCCACCCGGTATGCAACTGATCCAACTCTCTCCAGAATTTCATATGGTCCAATAAACCTTGGACTCAACTTTCCTTTCTTACCAAATCTCATCACACTTTTCCAAGGAGAAACCTTGAGAAAAAATTGATCGCCTACCTCGAAAGAAAGATCCTTCCTCCGGTTATCCGCATAACTCTTCTGCCTGCTCTGAGCTGTTCTCATGTGCTTCTGAATCAACTGAAATTTTTCTGCCATCTCTTCTACCAATTCTGGTCCCATCAGCTTCCTTTCACCCACTTCATCCCAAAATGCTGGAGTTCGACACCGCTTCCCATATAATGCCTCAAATGGTGCCATCTGTATACTAGAATGAAAACTGTTATTATAAGAAAACTCAACCAAAGAAAGATGTTGGTCCCAACTTCCCTGATAATCCATCGAACAAGCTCATAGCATATCCTCCAAGGTCTGAATTGTTCGTTCTGACTGCCCATCTGATTGAGGATGAAAAGCTGTACTAAAATTTAATTCCTCACCCAACGACTTATGAAGGCCTTTCCAAAAGTTAGATGTGAACCTGGTATCACGATCAGATACAATGGAGAGAGGAACTCCATGTAACCTGACTATCTCTTTAAGATACAAACGGGAAAGTTGATCTAGGGAAAAATTATCTCGTATAGCAAGGAAATGAGCAGATTTATTCAAGCGATCAACAATAACCCAGATTGCATTATTACCTCGATATGTCCTCGGTAATCCCACAACAAAGTCCATGGATATGTTTTCCCATTTCCACTCTGGCACTGGTAAAGGCTGAAGCATCCCTTTCGGTAACTGCCGCTCTGCTTTAACCTGTTGACATGTCAAACACTTCATAGTAAAATCAGCAATATCTCTTTTCATTCCATCCCACCAGTAATACTCCCGCAGATCTCTGTACATCTTAGTACTGCCAGGATGAACTGAAAACAGGGAACTATGAGCCTCACATAACAACTCATTCTTCAACTGTGAATCACAAGGCACACATAACCTCTTCCCAAACCTCAAAACATAAACACAAACTTATCCAAGAACTCATGGAAATTTTTTTTCATAAGGTCCATGAATACAGCAGGTGCATTGGTTAACACAAAAGGCATAACTACAAATTCATAATGGCCATATCTAGTACGGAACGTAGTCTTCGGAACGACTGCTTCTTTTACTTTCAACTGATGATGCCCCGACCTCAAGTCAATCTTCGAAAAATACTGAGCTCCCTGGAGCTGATACCACTTCATTCGATGGCCCAACATCTGCTGAAGTTGTTGCAAAGGATTTCACCACCCCTTTCTGCTTATAGTCTGGCTGCATTCCCCCAGTTGAGTTCTTCGTTGGACACTCGTTTGCATAATGACCCATTTCATTACACTTAAAACATCTTACCGTTGGCTTTTCATTTCCTGCTTGATCATCTTCCTTACAGTTACGAGAAATATGACGAGACTTACCACACCGAAAGCACTTACCAGACTTGGATAAACATTCTCCAGGATGCATTTTACCACACTTCTCACAGGATGGATATTTGGTTTTCTTACCTCCTTGCTTCTTTGATGAATTCTTCCCCTTTTCCTGCCAACTAGACCTCTTATTCTGTTGTTTGTCATAGAACACCTGATCATCGGCAAACTCCATTTCCACCTTCTCCGCACATCGAACAAGTTTTTCATAACTTTTGAACTCACGAGAAGCTAAAGCCCTTCGATACTTTGGCTTTAACCCTAAGTAAAAACGGTTTATTTTACTATCAAGATCTCGTATGAAGTTTGGAGCATACCTTGCCAATCAAGTGAACTTTTCTTCATAAGCAGCCACTGAATCATCCTCCTGCCTCAATTCTAGGAACTGTTTCTCCATCCTAAGACGAACCACCTTAGGAAAATATTTCTCAAGAAACATACCTTTGAATTCGTCCCAGTGAAGATCCTCAATCTCATCACTATCCCTTATATTTTTCACCATCGACCACCACTGATCAGCTTCACCTTCAAAACGGTAAACATCAAGACTAACCTTTTGATGTTCTGAACACCCCATGACATCAAAAATCTTCTCCAGTGCTTTAATCCACCCTTCAGCTTGCACATGGTCAGATGATCCTCTGAATGATGGGGGATGTTGCCTCATGAAATGTTCCACCACTGACATGTTCGTCTGCGGTTGATCTGGCTGATCTCGTGCATGGATACCACCACCATTTATAGCCTGAGTCAACTGTGCCATCACTGCAAAAAACTGTTCAGTTCCGATTCCGACAATCTCAGGTTGCTGATTTGGATGGTTATCTTCCTCCTGATGTCGTCCCAACATAGCTACTTTCTTTCCTCTACGGAAAACCATTCTGAACACAGAAATATCTTAGGCGAAGCAACATGGTAATCCGTAAATGCTATATCATTTCAATCATATTATAATTTAACACTTTTCTAACTCCAAAAGTTGTCTAATCCGACCTCTGATACCAACTATAAGGCCCCGGCCTTAAACATTACTTAATATTGAATTAAATGAATAATTCACGTCGAGGATATTTTCAGGTTTAGAGTTTTAGAGAATTAGAACATAACTATTACATCTCAAAAGATTACAAAGTAGTCACTTCTACTAAGTTTCCATAATAAAAAAAAACTATTAAAAAGAAACGTGTCTAGTTCCATGTTTTATATAGGATGACATTCCCTTGATCCCATCCTTGACCTTATTCCACATTAAGTCCTATGAAAACATTTCAAAAAAAACTTGGGGTGAGCATAAAAATCTCAGTAAGGGATACAGAAAGAATGAAAACTGTTAGTTTTTCAAACATCAAGTAAACCATATATACTCTATCAAAGTAATACCTTCACCTTCATGAAGTAGTAAAAACTCTTCACTGAATAAAGTATCATTACTTACCTTTTTGTAACCAAAGGATTACCATAAAACCCATAAAAAGAACACATAACATATATAAAGGTAACTTGGGACATAAACATACTTAAGTGGAATAACCATACGGTCGACTTCCACACATATCACTTAATGGAATAGCCATACGGCCAATTTCCATACATACTTAATGGAATAGCCATACGACCTACTTCCATACCCAATGCATTGGAGGTTATAACGTAACCACCCGTCCTGGTATTCTCGACACCACCCGTCATATGGTTTATAACGTAACCACCCGTTAAAATGTCCAAGTACCGATATAAAATCATAAAACATAAAACCAATATAAAGGAATGATAACATTTCCACATTTCAATCACAATATATCATAAATATATTGACATAATAGAATCATTTTTCAAAACCATTTTCAATACCAAAATACATAAAAGAGTATATGGTATTTATTTTATTCTAAAAACATTACGGCTTATTGAGAAAGCCAAAGACCAAATAATACTCGCGGCCGCAGAAAAGGTCATTGTCGCCGCGTATGTTAAAAGAAACATTCCTTTTTGTCGTTTTGTAAAACGCTTCGTAGAAAAAGATTCCTTTTGTATAAAAGTAAAAGTCAAAAGGGTTTATACACCATATAAAAGAAAGTTGTGTATAAAATGAAATATGCCTCAATGAAAGGAGATTGAGACGAAGTCCCTTACCTCGGGTCCGACTTGACTCGATCGTTCTTTAACGTCCTGAATAATAAACTTGAGTTAATTTATACATGATTAAGAACCTTTTTAAAGTTCATTATTCCTTTTATATCACTTATTGCCATGTTATAAACATTATGTAACCATTTAAGTTAATAATGTTTTTTTGTCAATATTTGGTTCTTAAGTCGAAAGTGGACTTCTTACAATTACATGTTGTTCGTGTGGTCAAAGGTTCTTTATATCCAGAATGAAACTCCCAATTTGGATATAATATGTATCATATATATCTAGCATATACATGTATTTATAATATTACATAATCATTTAGAGGTAAGAAATGAAATGCACCGTTCATGGAGACGGTAAGCCGTACGTACGCATGAACGCTACTTTCACTTCTTTGTCATATTAATGGAATTAAAACTAAATGATAGGTATGTATATTTTAATTACATAATTATATTCATCATTTAGATATATCATTAATTATATATATACATTATATACATGTACTTTTAATATTACATTACATTTGGGGATAAGAAATGAAATGCACCGTTCATGGAGACGGTAAGCCGTACGTACGCATGAACGCTACTTTCATTTCTATATCATACTTTAATGGAAAGAAATAATAATGATATAGAGGTATATTATAATTATAGTATAACATCATATATAATAACTTTAAATCCATCCTTTACATGTCCCACATATGGCATTAACGAATCACATCACTTTGAGGGGGCGATAGTCCACACTTCCTTAAATGAAGATATCGTGTTTACCCATAATGGAAACCATAAAGGTATGCCCAAAATGAAAAATACAGAAGCTTAAAGAAAAAATAAACATATTATATATCATATATAAAAATAGTGACATCATAATGTCCACCTTTGAAGGTGTTAAATGAGTATTGAACAATCATCGTTTCGGGAGGCAAAATTTCACCATCCACGGAAACCGTATGTTCTTTAACCATTTGATGTAGTTGTGTGAGAGTGTAGCTCAAATAAATATTATAACAACATCATAGTATATTTAAGATACTAGTGTTGTTACAAAATAAGTAAATAAAAAGAGTTTAGAGGGTTGGAGAAGCAAAATAAAACAAATGAACAAGAGAGAATGAATTACCTTTAAAAGTGTAACTCCTTTTGATTTGTGCGTAAAGGCTTCCTTTGAAAGGATTCTGCCCAAAGGGAATCCTCTAGGATGAGGATAGGGATGTGGAGAGAGTAATTGGGAAGGGGTTGGCCGAGCCAAAGGCTTGAGGAGTGTGTGTAAGGTGGTAGAGGTGGGGGCCTTTTATAAGAGGAGAGGAGGGGCACTTTTGGAAAGTAAAGAAATATTACTTTATTTGAAAATGTTTTTCGGTTTTAAAAGGTCCCACATTGAAATAATTCGTGGATAAGGTGATAAGGGTTCTAAATCCACACATCCAATAAGTTTTGGAGATGTGTAGTTTATAGATTTTACATTATCTTTCCATTTTATTTAAATCGTTAAATAATGAGGTCATCGCTGCATCATCATGATTTCATAAATAAATTAATTTATTTAAAGTCTAAAAATTATAAAAAAAATACTATGATGTATGAAATCTTATTAGCTTTCTAATTACTATTTATAATTAAAAATATTACTTGTATAACCCCATTTAAAAATTGTTTTAGTAAAACATATCATGTTTGTGTCATTTTTACTTTTACTTTAAATAAAAAGTTATTTATGTCATTTCCCAACCAAAGTGGCTCCATGGGGTCCCCAAGTTTACCCATGGCTTGTCTTGGTCGGCCATGACATAAACAATGAGGGTAGGACATGTGTCAAGCTCATCTTATTTTATTAAAGCATTATTTTTACCTTAAACTACACTAATTACCACTAATCACGATTAAAAACTTAATAAGTTACTATTCACCAAAAAATTATTTTAATCTCATTGAACCACATTTTAATTCTTAATGACAACCATGTATGTCGAATTTTTGAAAATAAAAACACAATGATGGCAAAATTTCATTTAAACGGAAAATCAATTTTTATAAGTACCACTTAGTGGTTTCACTATTCATCAAAAATTGAAGTTTTTCAGAAAATTACCAAAAATTCACCCTAAGCTATATTTGATATTACGAATTCAAAAATGAAGTCTATTTTACAAAATTCAAAACATATAAGTCACATTAATTAATTTAATAATTAATTCCCACTGTCAGAGCAAATAGCGTGTTTTTATGAAACAATAAGTATCAAAAGATTGACACTAGTTTAAGTCCGATTTCAAAGTGAAATTAATTCCAATGACCACTATTGGATTTAATGGTAAAAATATTTTCTAATTTCACTTTAAAACCAATTCAAAATATAATCTAATCATATAAATAAATTAGATTAAAAAGAGGTTTTGAATTAAAATACAACATTTTACACTATTCATTAAAAAAGTGAACTTTATCAGAAAGGTACCAAAAATTTACACAAAGTAAATTTTGATGTCCCGATTCTAAAGAAGAGTTATATTTGGTCCGATAGAATTTATAAGATCGATCAAAAATATATTTAATGACAGTTCTCCGTCAAAAGGTGATAAGTGGACCCTTCGTTAAAATTAGGGTATAAATGCCTAAAATTGAACTCTTTCCGTATTTTAAGCCTTTATATTTTATTGGGTAAATGTAAAAACATTTAAAAACATATATAATCATATTTTAGTTATTTCTATCCATTCCCGCCAGTACAATGTCTACTCGTTAACTAACATTGAAAATAATATTATTTTATTACTTGTGTGCAACGTAAGTTTTCAAATAAACTCATCGTTGCGTACCGAGTACGCTATCGAACGTAGAAACCCCTTTTAATTAAAATTAATATTTAATTCGTAAATATTAATAAATATGAAATTTCTTTATTCTTTATTTACCTGGGATGTTACAGATGGGACCATCATTCACCCTACATGATTAGAGATATCATCATAAAGGGATTATATTACATAGTAATTGTCTACGTGAGTTATAATTTCATTTTGGAATTTTCTTCTTTTTGTATGGGTTCCATGGAAAATTTCTAGACACTAACCATATACTTTAGGCTGCTTCCCAAATACCACTGAGAATGTGGCCTTGAGGGTCACACATTAAGTGTATCTATAATATCAGTTAAATTATATATAAATATTTATTATTTAACAAGTCGAATATATTTTAGTCCCGCACATGGTTAAATAATTATTCATATTTGTTTGATCACATATATTTTGGCATTGGTTATTCAAGATAATATTATATCTTCATAATATTTAATAAATATTTAATTGATATTTAGTGAATATAATATTTATTTATTTATTATATAATAATGTAATGAATTATATTTATTAAATAAATATCCATTATTTGAAGGCATGATAAATATTGTGGATAATGGAAGAGCAATTTTATAGATCCAGTGAGAAATAATATATATTGAATATTATTTGATTAAAAAATATTTAATTTACTTTTCGAGTTTAGCGCATATCCGGAAATAATATTATTTTTATTATTAGAGACATGGGGTTCTATAGGGATTAAATAAATAATATAGGTCACTGGTGTCATTATTTATTTTTAACCCTAACCTAATTATATTATTTTATCATATATCCAGTTCATTTTTTGTTGTGCTTAGTGTAATCTAAATAATTTTCTCGAAGCCATACAATGCTCCATTCTTCAAGAATGATCCCAATAATGAAGAGTGATCATTATCCACCTTCCACTCTTAAGTATAGAGATATCAAGGATAATCCTTTGGATGTGATTATGGAGGTGAGCAAAGGAGAAATATTCAAATGATATGACATACTATTCTAGCACCTTGAGATTCCTACAATGATGTTCAGTGATTTTTAGAACACGTTTGAAACACTTATAAAGGGAATATAATCTTGATTCATGTAATGAAACTTTGGTATGTTGAAGAACTATTGTAAGATCTATCAATGATGAAATAATTTCACTCGAGTTAATTAATTGCTTGCTTAAATTAATTATAAATAATATTTGATGATGTTGGACTCTGGTTCTTGATATTATCCATTGTCTTTATTCTTTGATACAATTTTGTTGATCATGGAATTTATAATCTTATAAATCTTGGATTAATAATTAATACTAATAAAAAAGAAAAGTTGGGCATGAACCAATCTCACGGATCCATTTCACCAAGAACCTACAGGTGGTATCAAAGTGTTTGCATAATTATTTATAATTATTTATAATTATTTAAAAATCATTGATTGATTTATGAATATATTATTGTTTATCCATTATAGTTGAATCATCCTCATTTTAAAATGCATGGTCAGATTTCATCCTCTTAGTTTCTCATAAATATAATCATATAAATTCATTTTATGAACAAAATAAATTAAATAATCTCATATGGATTTTCCATAGAGTTTAGATGGATAACACAAGAGTACACATCATATAACCTGAAGGTATATGTTGTGTACTAGTGTTTAATGCACTAGGAATGAATTCAAATTTAATTTGTGTCATGTGTATTTATAACATGTAGTGAATTAAATTATACACTACATGTTGACTGGGCTATCCTAGCACACAGTTATCCAGTATACACAATGTGCAACATACATACATGTTGTTTAGTCCTTTAGTCACAAATAAGCCATGTATCTTCTTACATTAACTATATTAATGGTGTCCATGTAACTCAGAGATGACACACCATGTATCCCATGTACACACTGTGAACTCCAAATTTTTTTTCGTGTCGTTACACACGAATTACCAAGTCATTTTTCGTGAATAGATAGTGAGAATAATACATGGTGTGTATCTTAAATGTACAAACCATGATTATTTACCAAATTACATGATATATACTGCTTTAGTCACTGACATGTCATCTATCTTATAAAATTCCCTACATGACTAGTGGTCATATAATTCGAACACCACATTCCATGTATCCTATGTAAATGTCATGTACATGAAAATATTTTATGGCATGGTTACATGAAAAGTTGATTGGCATGTTTCATGGATAGACTGCGAGAATAATACACATTGTGTATCTTAAATGTACATGTTGTGTACATTTAAAAAATTACTTAGAATTAAAAATAATTTATTATATTGTCTAAACCTTATCAATATGTAATTTTGTGTGGTAATTAAGTTTATAGGACACTCCATGTGATAGGTTAATATATATATATAATTAATTTTACGTAATATTAGAATCTAAATATCATGTATAAGTCGTATTATAGTTATTACTATAAGAACATTAATGAATTACATTCTATGTAAAAATAAAAAACATGTAAATTGTATCATAATTAAGTTTATAGTATATGTCATGATATTATGTGATATGAGGAGTATACCACATGTAACAAGAATAAATATTATTGGAGTATAATACAAGTTTGGTAGTTTGAAAAGTACTCACCATGTTTCTGACAAGGGGTATTTTATACATAGTTAATTATATATACATTTATTTAATTTGATTAATATTATAATAGATGATAATCTCAAGGAAATTAATATAATAATTAAGATAAAATAATTGATTAATTAAATAATATAATTAATTTACTCGACCATGATATATCTTAAATTAGAAGTATTAAAATTGATTTATAATTTTAATAAATGCATAATTCATTGTTTTCCAATGTATTATCATGATCCTATACCATACCGTTATATTTTATGGGTTTTATTTAATTTATTGTTAAATTAAATAATTTCCATGAAGGTAATATCTCATATCATTTTTCAAGGGCATGTGTTCCCACAATTTCTTTTATTTAAACCCCTTAGAAAATATTTTGGTTCCCTTCACTTATGTGAGAGTAAAATCACATGCAATGGATGGATCATTCAATATAGTATATTTGGTTCAAGTTTTTAGTTGAGGAGAAACTAATGCAACAGATATACATAGATGGATAGGTGGAAAGCTGCAACATGAACCCTAATTGGTTCAAGGTGTTTCGCCCCTAGGTCAACGAGTATGTTATAATCCATTGGATAAAATGAACATTAGTAAAATCTAATGATCATACCAATTTATTATTTTATTTATAACTAGATGTAATATCATTTCATTATAGATTTTTTGTCATGAACACCTGAATTAATGAATTAACAATCATGTAAGATAGAACTGAAATAAATTGTCTTATGCCTAAATATTTTCTAATACAAGGTTAATTAACTAAATAAATCCACATAATATTAATTAACATTAAATAAAGATAATAATTGTATTTTTACCAATATAAGATTAAATCCCTCAATTATATATATTAATTCAGTATAACATCCTACAGCTTTAGTTAAAATTGAACCATACTTCAAAGTGATTGACCAACCAATGTTGGGGAAATTTCAATTATAATGTGATTATAACTTGATTTTTTGGGTTTAATTAACCTATTTCACATCAAGGGTTGATTTCTAGAGAAGGACATAGTGTAACTGAGATGAAACGGTTTCAGAAATCCAATTTATGGATTTCATGATTAGGGAGTTCACTCAACAGATCAAGGAAATATGAGTTAATGTAGTTGGAATTTGGAATGCCTAACTAAAACCCTTTATATTACTTAAAGAGACACATTTTTGGTGATGATAAGTGGAATACAGATCCTTGTCATTAGAATTTCTACGAAATATAACATTCTAAAGCCAATGGTGAGCCCTACATGGTTTCGATAAAATAGTGGGATATTGATTAATATATTATTTATTTAATTGTATAACTTTTATAATATAAAGTATAAAAAATATTCTTATCTTATTTGAAGATACAACAATAAAATGAATTCCAACATTTTTCCAGGATCCATACATGATAATTATAACCTTCTCACCAACAATAATTTTCAAGAGTTGTAGAGGTGCTTACGTGTTATCATATTCCATGAATGGAAATTGTATATGCTAGAAGAACCTATTCCAAATTAACCTAGTAATGAGGATAGTGATAAATAGTAATATCACTATGAGATACAATTAATGATGATAAACAAGTTTATTATTTCATGATATCATCCATGAATAATGATCTTTTGAAGCAACACGTGGGCATGGATGTGAAGAGAATGATGTCTTGCCATTGAAATATTTATCAAGAGAAGTAGAGGAAAGAGATATATAAGATCTCAAATTCCATTTTTATAACTAAACAAACAAATTATTCACCATCATGGCCAAATGTAATCAATCTGATTGTCTAGATTTAATGATCATGCATCTTAATTATTAAATTCCTATATTAGTTGTGAACTAATCTCATAATTTCCCCACTAACCAATAAATTCTCCAATTTGTTTTATTAATTATAACATGAGAAATAATGTGAAGAGTGTTTTGGAAATTCTTACTATAATTTACCATGTGGATAAAGACATGGGGTGTGACAAACCCAGACTTCATAAGGTGAATAATAAAATAAATAACAAGATAAAGGGGGCCATGATTAATAACTTGTATAATTCTCTTAATCACTATCCTTTTGAGAAAAGTAAAATCCATAGATTGGGAAAATAAAATAAGGAAATATGTTTTTCATATGGAAAGCAAGGCCACTGCAAAATAAACTACAACCAAAATCAATGAGAAGCTAATTGTGCATTCGTTATTGTGCGTAATATTTCAATATCAACACATTAGGTTTAGATATATATTGTGGTTCGCACAAGCATATCAAAATATAGGAGCCAATAAGATAATGAAATATTGTGATAGGAGAGGTGGATTTTAAATCTAAAAATTGTTTGTGGTTAGATACTGTATCCATTGGTGACTACCAATGCTAATTACCAATAAGAATAATATACTTAATGGGTTTTTATTATGTACCAACTATTTCCATGAAAATAAATTTTATATCATGCCTAAATACAGATGATTTTTCTTTGATGTTTAGAAATAATTTTATTTTATTTTATAAATACAACATATATTATGGTATGACACATTTAAATAATATTATTTACATATTAAATTACCAAATCCAAGTTTTGGAAATTGATATAGAATCAGGGTCATGTGAATCTTGTAACAACCAGCTATGGAATGATCATATTGGTCATATAAATTGTATGTGTTTTGAAAAACACTACCAAGATGGTTATTTAGACTCTTTTGAGGTAAACCACTTGAAAGATGTCATGGTGGTTTCGAATATAAAATATACAACCCATCATTCAGTGGACTAGGTGAAAGAGTCACGATGCTTCTAGGATTGGTACAAATTGGTATGTGTAGACCATCTCTTGTAGAATATAGAGGTAGATATTCTTACTTCATAACTTTTAATGATGACTTGAATATATATGGATATGTATAATTAATGAGGTACAAGTTTGAGTCCTTTTAGAAATTAATATAATTCAAGAATGATTCAGAGAATCTACTGGGAATGATGATAAAAATCATCAATCAAATCAAGGTATATAATATATTAACCAGGAGTTCATTAAAAATATATTAGATTTTGGTGTTATATCTAAACTCACTCAACCATGGAAACTATAGAGGAATGGTGTTATTTAAAGGAGGAACTATAACTTGTAAGACATGTTAATTTTTATGATGAGCCATGAAAGTCTATCATTATCCTCCAGGGGATAAAAATTACAAAATAAGGCATATACATTTAATAGAGTACCAACTAAAGAAGAAAATTTAATTCCCTTAGAGTTATCGAGTGGAAAGAAACTTGTTTTATCACATACATGTGTATGGAGTTAAAATTTGTTAGTTAATGCCATCTTAGAAAAAAAATACTAACACCCTAGGGCATGGAGCGTATCTTTATAGTGTATCCTAAGGAAAACTAGGGGTAATACCTAGAAAACCCCTTATATAATAAATTTATTATCACTAGACAATCCAATTTTATTGATAGGGATAACAACCTCAAAAATGATATTGGGAGAAATATTGACTTCAATGAAGTTGATGATCAAGATATACATGATCTGGTGCAGTAATGTATTCTAATGGTCCCTGTGGATGATGTACTTCCTAAAACATAAGTATTGCATAGTATCAATAGAGAGGAGAGGGAACCACACAAATATGATTTTCTAGTCACCAAAGATGGTGAATCCTTATTGGCTGACAATGATGAACCTATCTCCTATAAAGATGTAGTATAGTGCTAAGAAGATACAAGATGGAAAACCCCATGAATTATCAAATGGATTCCATTTATTAGAACCATTTTTCGGTTTTAGTGGATGCAACATTTTATGTAATGGATGTATGGTGTACATGGGTATTCAAGAGAAAACTGGACATATAAGGTATTGTAAATACATATAATGAAAGTATAGCGGCTAAATGGTTTAAAAATCATCATGGAATTGACTATAATGAAACCTTCTCTCTAGATTCTATGTTTAAATCCATAAAATTTCTATTTTCTATAGAAGATTATCATAACTATGAAACTTTATAGATGGTTTACAAAATAGTTTTACATAATGGGAACCTTCAGGAATATTTCTATATCATACAACTAAAAGGGTTTGTATCTATAGGTGATTCCAAAAATATTTTCAAGTTTTCTAAATCCATTTATTGATTAAATAAAGTGTCCAAGTCATGGAACATTCAATTTGATGAAGATACAAAATATTTTGATTTCATTAAGAATAAATGATAGCCATGTTTTAAAAGAGGATAAGTGCTACTGTAGGTCTTATCCTAGTAGTAAATGTTTATGACATAATACTTATTGAAAATAAAATACCAGTCTTACACCATATTAAGGACAGGTTAAACAAGTGTTTCTCTACAAAGGAGATGAGTGAAGTAGCTTATATTTTAGGGATCAAGATCATCCGTGATATATCCAAGAGGCTATATAGACTAACTCAAAGTACATACATTGACCAGATACCAAGTGATTTATTAGGGAACAATCCATGTGGGGATTGGTTTCAATGCCACATGGTATACATCTTTCTAAGAAAATGTGTCCTCAGACACAATATGAGAAAGATATAATGAGAAAGAACTTATACACATTAGTGATAGGATCAATTGTATATGTCATGTTACATACTACAAATGATGTAGCCTATGAATTCATCATTTTAATAGATATCAATAAAATCTAGGAGAACCACATTGGTCTACTAATAAGGCTATCCTCAAGTATCTGAGAAGAAAAACGACATGTTCCCGGTGTATGGAGGAGATGAGTATCTGGACATTATGGGTTATAATGATGATAGTTTTCAAAAAAATCAAAATGATCTGTAGTATGATTTGGGATATGTTTTCTACCTCAACAAATGATCTTTGAGGTAGAAGAATTTAAAGCAACATGTTTTCACTGAATCCAAATTTGGGTTCAAGTATATAGTGACTTCTGATGTAGCAATGTAATTATTTTAGATAAGAAACTATTTTTAGGATCGTGATGTGGTACCTAGAAGTAAATACCCTATCACATTGTATTAGTATAATATTGTAGTGCTGGCTCTTGAAAAAGTGCCAAGTTTGAACTAATGGTAAATTAACATACTCAAAAAGTATCACCTCTTGAGGGATTTTTATCAAAAGAGATGAAGTTTTAGTAATAAGACTTCCCACAAAAGAAAATTGTTCACCAATTTACTAAAGTCTTAGCATAAGCATGAGTATCATGAGAGAGAAATCGGACTAAAGGATGTTAAAATTTGGCTCTAGTGTAAGTGGGGGTTTATTGGACTTAGTGCCCTAGAACCAACATTATTGTACTTTATTATAATTTCTATTCATGGTTTTAAATCATAATAAAATCCTCATCTCATTATGATTCTTTTCATATGTAACATAGTTTTTAATAATTTTCTATGCGTAGCTATCATACTAAAAGGTCCTAGAAGTTCGCCGCTATGATGAGAACCCATAAGTTCTATGACAATATTCTTAAATATATGTTCTATAGCTGGATGATATTATTTTAGGGACACAAACAATTCTGGATATCAGGGTTGGACTCTTATTTGGATTTGAGGCATCTTCTCATGGTGTACACCATTAATAATATCTAATGTAGGATATTATGTGAACCTAACCCGCCAGTTGGAAATCAACATTTATATGTGTCATTGGATGTTTCTATCTATGGATGTGTATGATGATCCTTAGTATTTAATATTATTATTACTGAGTATTAATAGTTGTGTGCTTTTATTTATTGATGACAACTATGGAAACATATATTCACAATAAGGTAGGACACATTGAGTACGTCATGAGTAATATTTATTTAATGAATAGTGAAACAAAGGAGTTGTCCCAAATGGTCTTTAAAAAAATTTCATATCTCATGCCTTTTGATTAAAATAATATAGCCTATATTAACCCATGGTTATGTTCTATAGGAAATTTAGATATCTATAAAGTCAAAGAAATAGACATCAAGAACATAGGTTGATGGCACCAATATGCAACCTTCTTGATTATAGATATCATGATAAAGTGATTATATTACATAGTAAGCATCTGTATGCGGTATTATGTCATTAAAACTTTATCTTATTTCTATATGGGTGCCTTGGTGTGTTACTAGATGCTGACCGGGACATTAGGATGTTTTTTCTATTGCCATTGAGAAAGAGGCTTAAAGGTTCACACACTAAGTGTATTCAGAATCACAGTTAAATAGTATATTTTTTTAATATTTAACAAGTTGAATAAATTTTTTTCTCATACATGGTTTACTAATTATTCATGTTTGTTTGATCGTATATATACTTTCACAAGAAATTCGAGAGAATATTATTTGACTGGAATAGTTAATAAATTTTTACTTTCATTTAGTGAAAATAATATTTATTTATTTATCGGTGATAATGTAGTGATATTTATTTATTAAACAAATAGTCATTAATCAAGGCATACTAAATATTGTGGAGGAATGGTAGAATGATTTTATAGGTCATATAAGAAATTATATATATGGAATTTTAGTTGATTAAATAATATTAAATTTAATTCATTAATTCAGTGCATGTAAATAAATAATAATATTATTGTTATTATGGATATGGGGTTATATAGAGATAAAATAAATAATACAAGGTACTTGTGAAATTATTTATTTCTAACCCTAGATATATATAAACTCAATTATATTATTTTTTAATAGACCAAATTCATTTTTGGTGGTGTACAAAGAAATTGGGAGAATTATTTCAATGTCATAGAGAGATGTCTTCTCTAAGAATGTTCTCAAGAATGGAAATGTATCTTCATCAACCCCTACACCATTGAGTCTAGAGGGATCATGGAGAATCCTTTGAAAGTGATTCAATGGGGGATCAAAGGAAAATCGATATAAGTGATAGGAACTATCATGCTAGCAACCAGAGATTCCTATGAATATATTATAGATTTTTTAAAAATGTTTGGATCACTACTAGATGTAATATAATCTTGATTCCTATAAGAAAATGAATGTAAAATTCCAATCTGTTGTCAGATCTATAAATTAAGAATGAATTTCACATGGGTTAATTCTTTAATTTCTTAAATTAATTATAAATAATATGTTATGATTATGTGTTGTGGTTCTGTTCATTATCCATTTTATATTTTCTTTGATTAAATTACATTTTTCATGATGTTTATTAACATGTATATCTCAAAAAAAATTGGAAACCACTCAATCACACTTTTCTTCTATTCCTGAAACATACAAAATCAACATCCAACAATATAAAAAAATTCACAAGGAAAGTCTACTGCTCTGATTTTTTTTATTTTAAATGGAAATTATAAAGGTGTTGATTTTTAATTGTTTATAAATATGGGTTTTAGGAAGGGTGAACTACGTTTGGGCTAGTCCTTTGACCCGGTAGCAATAACAAGGTTCATCATTACTCCTCTTCTCGAACATGAAGAATGAAATGTGTCCACATATCTTGTTTTTATATTACACAAGTGGCATGAATGGGGTTAACACCTCCTGCAACCAAAATCTATAAAATGTGAATTCACGCTCTCCTATTCTCTCACTCACTTCATCTAATTTTACAGTTCACCTCATTGGTATTGGAATATCTTTATCAAATTATTATTTTAGATCTTTGAGAAGGTAAAATTTCATTCTTTAAATTAAATTTTTTTTGTTTGTTTATTTATATTGTATTTATATTTTCTTAGATCACTTAAAAAATATGTACATTTTATGACCTAGTAAATATTTTATTCGGAAGTTTTAAATATTTATTAATGGATTAGAAAATTTAAATATGATGTTTGGATGATTAAAATGATGTTCAATGAATTAATAAATTTATATTGATTATTGTATGTAAAAAAATATTTTATAGAATTAATGCATTATGAAATATAATTTATCAACAGTTCTAATTAATGTAGAATGATACAGAGTTAGGCTGACCAATAAATATTTGGTTCTTTTATTTTAAATAATAATTTTCAATATTTTTTTTCTAATGATCTACGTATCATTTATTTCTTAGGCATTTTTGACATGTGTTTCCATGATAAATTTAAAGCATAAAAATATACCATTTTCACTTATTTTCATGTGACCAAAGATATAAAAAAACATGTTTCTATGAAACGATGATGTTCGATATTTCATCTATACATGAAAATTGAAGTGAAATTAACGAATTTTTTATGAGGTTGACCAAACTGGATAAAGATTTCCCCATATTCTGTGGCTAGTTTTTCATTTTTTGAAAAACCAAACCCATTCCATACATATCATGATCATTTTAATAGTTTTAATGATATTTTTTAATTATTTGTTAATGAAAATGTATGTAGAAAATATAATAGAAAATATACAAATTATGGAATTTAAATTTAAATTAAAATATTTAATTAATTCATAATTAATACACATATATGATATTAAAATATTTGTTTTAGAAAAAACATGAATACATTTATATTTTTAAAATAACTAATAGGGTAATCTAAATGTTTTTTAATAATTATTTTAAAAATAAAATTTATCTTATATATATCTATTCATGGATTTTTTCAAAATATATTATTGGTATATTTTTTTAAATTTTAAATAAATAAAATATTCTAATTTTTTATTAAGGTAAATAAAGCAATATATATTCGAGTATATGAAAAAATTGATATAAATTTAAAAATATTAAATATAACTGTATTTTTATAAAAAAACATCAAAAAAATTTTCATAAAATATAAAAATATATCAATAACTAATAATTAATATATTCTTCAATATAAAATATTTATTTTTCAAAAAAATACATCATAAATTATATAAATTTTCAAATAATTTCAATTAATATTTTGAATTATTTATAATATAAAAACAATTTAATAATTTTGGCATATGTTTCTATTGAATGTTTTAAAATAATATATCTATTTTAAAAAATTATATTTTAAATTTACTTTTTGTAGTATAATTTTTCAATACATGATAAAATAAAAGATTATTTTACCATGAACTTGTCTTTAATTTCCAATATGTAAGAAATATCAATCAACTATGGTTTAATATACATTATTGTATGTAGAAAATAACAACTATCCATATTTACAAAAGTTCGGGGGAGGGGATAGAAAGAAATATATAAAATATATGACCCCTATAAGTACTTGATGAGTCTCGAACCTGAGACCTCCCATGAGAACCTTCAATTTTGTAACCATTAGGCTATTCCCATGAGGAAAAAATAACAATTATCCATAAAAAACATGGTAAATTAAGTATTTTGAAGTTGGTTATATAATTTGTAATAATTAAATTTCAATTATTCATTGATAACCTTTTTGTATTGTGAAAACAATGTAAGGCCCTTTGTGTATGTGGTAACTTGTTTTGTATCACATACCCCTTTATCCCCTCACTTACTAATAATCCATAATTTTTTGTATTTTATCATTATTTTTTTTAGAGTACAATAACTCCCAACTTCGTATGATTGGATAAACAAATAGGAAAAATTACAATATAAAAAAAATCAAGTTAGGAATTTCAAATTTTAAATTAAAATACCAAATTTTATGTCAAAAGATAAGACTAACACACTAATAGAGGCACATTTTTTAAGGATTTATATCTTCTCAGGTCTGTGTGTGGACCTAATGGTAAGGTAAAAATTGGGATGACTCCCCACCAAGAAAATTAAAAAAGTGGCGCACAATCTTCTTTTTTGGTGCTACGATTTAAGAAAACAAATTAATTAATTAGAAATGGTTGGACCATAATGTCATTCCTCATCTCTAATGTTATTAAAACCACTATAACTATAAAATTTTTATTATAAATTATAAATATGATAAATATAAAATATTTAAAATTAATAATTATTAAAAAATTGAATTATAAAAATAAATAAAAAAATGTTATATTAGTTTATGTTAAGATGTATTTAAATGTTTTAAAATTACATGATCTAACATAGAATTTTCATACAATCTATATATTTTAATTAATTATTTTATATTTAATAACATTTTCGATTCAAAAAATTTAATAATATTTTGTATTAAATATTAATAATAAAGATATTTTTAATGTCTTAATAATAAATATAAATGAAAATATAATTGAAATTTGAGTGGAAATTTTCAATGAAAATTTTCACTATGAATATTAAATGAAAATAACAAATTTAAATCATGAATAGAAAATTGGCACTTTAAATTCGAAATAAATATTGTACAAAAAGATTCGATAAGAAATTTACACTAAAAGTTTACACGATAAATTTTCAATGTAAAATTTTAATAAATAATTAAAATTTCTAATTATGTATTAAAATATATACACGGTAATTTTAAGGGCAGATTTGAGTGGGAAATTTTCAGTGCAAGTCTACATTAAAAATTTTTAGTGGAAGTTTGCATGAAGAATTTTTAGCAAGAGTTTGAATTGAAAATTTGTGGTGGAATTTTTCACTTGAAATTTCAATTGGAAATTTATAGTTTAAATTTTCAGTGCAAAATTAATCCTATGTATTTTTTAACTTGATATTTACATTGTAAATTTCCATTTTTACATTGAAAATTTCAATACATTTTTCATTTATTGAAAATTTTCACTATAAAATTTCATTCAATAAAATATGTAATATATTTATATTAGAAAATATATGATTTTTTTGAAATTATATTCAAAATTTTATTTTGAAATTCATATGAAAATTTAAACAATTCTTTTCAAGTGGAAATATGCAGTGAAATTTTTCAACGAAATTTTTTAGTGAAAATTTACATTGTTTTATATTTGTAATAATAGATCATGTATTCATACACTAAAAATTTGTATATTTATCAATATTAGTTTATGCATTCCTGTTTGATTTTTAGTGCAAATTTCTATGGTTCATACTGTGTTGTAAAGACAAATTAGAATTTCATTCAATATTAGAATTCAATATAAATTCCTGGTAGAAATTACCATTTAAAATTTTCATGGAAAATTATCAATGTATATTTTAAATGGAAATTAAAATGTAAATTTGTAAATGTATTTTGTTGTATAGTTTTGTTACCATAAATTTTAAGTGGGGGAAATTTTAAAAATAAATTCCCAATAAAAATAGAATTTTTATTTATATATTAATATATTTTCAATGAAATTTTAAGTTAAAATTATAATTTTAAATTTCCAATGTAAATTTGCAATAGAAATTTAGAATGGTTAATTTCACTTTAAATTTCTAGTGGAATTTTGTAAAATTATATAGGGAAATTTGCAGTCTAAATTTATACTCGAAAATTTCCAGTGTAAATTTCTGCTGAACATTTCCCTATTAATTTTGTGATTTAATTAATAAATTTCTAATTATAAATATATATATATAATAAATATTATAAATGATAAATATCATAATAAATATTATTTATATATATAATAAAAATTATATATAAATATATATATATCTATTTAATGCTTTTTTGATAAATAATAAAAAATATATACTAATTACATTGAAAATTTATAATGAAAATGTTTAGTAGAAATTTTATATTTATGTATGTATGCACTATAAATTTATTTTCTAAACTTATACTTGTGAATTTGATTGTAAATTTAAATTTATACATGTAGATATTTTTTCCAAGATTCATTCAAATATACTCTAGAAACATTCAGTTGAATTTTTTTAGGTAAATCTGCACTGTGAATTTCAAATATGTCTGAACAGGAAATTTACAATGTAATATTATGATGTATATCCATATTGGTGTATTCATGCTTGTGTGATGTTCAGTGAAAGCTTCTACGATTCATGTTGTTTAGTAAACAAACATTTTAATTTATTCACTCAAAAATTTTAGTATAAATTTATGCTGGAAATTCCCATTGATACTTTTCATGGAAAATTAATAAAGAAAATTTTCACTAGAAATTATCAATATAAAATTTTGAATGTATTTATTTATATAGTTATGTTTCCATAAATTTTAATTTGTAGAAATATTTATTGTAAATTATTAGAAAAAATTTGCATTTTTTATTTATGTATTAATATATTTTGAATGATTTTTTTGTGAAAATTAGAATTCTAAATTTCTAGAGTAAATTTAAAATGAAAATTTCCCATTGAAAATTTGGAAATTCCATAGGGAAATTTGCAGTGGAAATTTACAGTGTAAATTTCCTCTTTAAATATCCCTATGGAGTTTGTAATTTAATTAATAAATGTAATATTACAAAAATATATAATAATTATTATATATAATTAATATCATAATAAATATTATATATGTATATCTAATAAAATTTATATATATATATATATATCTATATAATGATTTTCCATAAATAATAAACAATATATATTTATTAAATTATAATAAAATTTATCAAATATATAATACTTTCAATAGTTATATTTATATAATTATGTTTATTTGTATTATTAATAAATATTATATAATAAATAAATATGATAAATATAATACTAAATAAATTTTTAGTATATATATATATTTGAAGAAACCTAGATCTAGTGCTACAGTTTAAAGACATGATAATAGGGGAAATTCTGTCCAAAAACCAAACCTGAGGCTCAGGTTCAAACCCAAACCTGAGACAATTCAAATCCATCATGTGATGAAAAAGAGGAGCTTGGATAAATGAAGGTCACATCGACGCCCTGATTTCCCATCACTGATGTCTCACCACCATCGGACCACATCCAATAAAATCCAACTGCACGTCATCATCATCATCATTTCACCATTGTTAGTGACAATACCAAATAATAAAAAACACAGATCTTAAATAAAATCAACAAATTACATAAATTAAAATCAGTGAAACCCAAGGAGATAAATATAATAAAATTAAACTTAATATCATCAATATTTCCATGTCTCTGCAAGTGACAATAGCAATGAACGAGGTTACCATCGATTCATGGAAGCTCGTACAATGGTTCTTAGGGATACCAGATAACCCAAACCTAAGCGAACCACAGAGGTCATATCTAGAAAAACTATAGAGGACAACCCTATATTAGGTCTTGAACAATTAATCAAGCCATAATCAAGATGAAACCCATGATAAGACATGTACAATATGGTGAGCGAGGCCAACATAGCAGTGGAGACGAGGAAGAAGAGACAAAAATTAACTGAGACAATTAAGAAATAATAATCTATTCATGAGACCATGTATAATGTTTGACATAGCAAAAGAAATAAAATATTATAAATTAAGTTTTTAGGCGCATTAGATACTTTATTCCACTGTACCCTTCCCAACTACTATAATAAACCAATCCATAAATATAATGATCATTGGAAGAGGATATGGCCATATGATTAGTAATATTGGGAAATTCATAATCACTGTCTTAAAGTGTGTTTATACACTACAAACATAGTACATGAGACATGTTGTGGATGTGTGAAGTATTTTGTTGAATGCTCCCAATAGACTTATCAGGGGATAAAATTTGAGATGGAATTTGGTCGAAAAATCCAAAAAGTCATTGGTAGGATTTTATAGGAAGCGTCATCATTTTGTGTTCAAAGATTATAATAGTAAGGGATCCACTTTGAGGCAATAGAGTGTCATAACCAACTCATAGGGACTAGTGGATGAGTGTTATTGGTTTTATTGAAACAAATGTGTAATTATTTCACTTATTTCTGGGCACTAAGGTATCCCTATTCACATGTCATTCTAGTTTTTTCATTGATCACTAGGAACCTTATATTGACATAGTCCATCACATGGGAACTCTGGTTAAATACTAAAATAAACTTTAAATTCATGGTTTGATTTTCATTTTTTTACCCGGTCAACAAACTATCTTACTTTTGTCCCTGATATTACCTGGTTGCATCCCCATGTAAGGCCCAAATCTACTCATATTAGAAACATGATGGACTAATATGGAGAATTTTGGTGGGGCTATTATGCACCATATATCACGTAGAAGGTCATAATCATCAAAAATTGTCCCAATGTGGTAGGGAAGAGTTCTTTCTCACATCAATATTGACTATTTTATGTATTCTATCACTATTGTGTAAAACTTTTATTGTATTTTTTATTGTTTCAACTTTCATTAATAATTATGATTATAAACCTCATTTTTCTATGTATATTTCATAAAAAATGATTATTAAAATGTATTACATTAAGCATAAATATTAATAATTATATCCTAAAAAGATATGGGGAATGTTCCACCATTCACCTTCTAATATTTTCATGTTTATCATGTTTTTTAGAGGATCATAAAATTCTACCTCATAGTGTATGAGTATCACACCACATTCATCAAATTATACCCCTTTCTTCAATTATACCCCATCAGTGACAAGAATGGTTCTATGGTGTAGAAACCTATGACTTCACATTTGTTGATCACCATATCAGCATAGTATTTATGAAGAGATAGAGGTCATAGAAATATACTTTTTATCTATCATAGAGATTTGTGATCATTAATCTTGATGGTGCCTTGATTATGTTATTCCTCTCTTTGATTGGTGATACTCTGACACATTGAGTTGTTGGTGATTTTTAGATATGTGATAAAGAATACTATGAATAGTTGTTTAGGATAATGGATGTTCCATCATTGGTAGCTATCTCTGCATTACATGGATATAATATAACTTTTCCCATTTAGATAATAACACAAATGAGATCACTATCTTGAGAATTCTAAGTTCACGCATTATACCACTTTTTAGAGGCATGATAATTATCAATCATTCTACAATATCCATTAGTATTATGTATTTATATTTACTTAAGGGCATCCAATAGGTAAGTTGATACAATGGGGGGGTGGGGGTTAGTGTGTCTTAAAGATACATATACTACATTATGAAGAACATTTATCATCATGAAGATACTAATCAAAAGTTTTGTTATTCTTATTCTAATTATAGAATGGGAGTGTATCCTCCACTTCACTCCTCATTTTCTCACACCATTTCCCATAAATATTTTCCTGGACTATCAGTGTGAAGGATGATATGTTTATTCATCCTTATAATATGAAAGTAAAATCTATAAATTTATAATATGAAACTATAATTTTAATAATGTTATCTTTAGGTGGTGATAAGCCTATAGATATTTATATACTGCCTGACATGATGTCTAAACTTATATACTAATGTTGGACAATCTTAGGCAAAATTATGGACACGATTAATAATTTTTTACATAAATTATAATGGTTTATTATAAATGATTTCTTTTTTTAATTTTATTTTCATTTTTTATATTTCATGTTTCATGGATCACATATATCTATCATGTTCTATAAATTCTCATGCCTTACTACATGGGGAGGTTTTCTTCTATCACATTTGTTGTTCCTCTAATAAATTTTCATTTCATTGGGTGGAAGCATGTCGATTGAGTTATAAGGTAGTTTGGGTACCTTTACCCCATTCTTATACCACCCAATTAGTTAGATTCATTTCATTATTTAAATATATCAGAGAATAGAGACTTTGAATGGAGAAAATATCATGAACATAATAATAAAATTTGGGGAAAACATCATGTAACAACCCATGAATTAACAAACAAATACTTTTCTTATTTTTTTGAGTTTTAGTTGTTTCATAGAAGGTTAAGGAGGTTTCATGGTGGTTGGAGGTGAAACAGATCTAATGTATGAAAATAATGTCTTAAAGGGGGTATACAATGGGAATTGGTTGCTCACAGCTTGTGTAACTAGCTATTTTCATGGCTTGAATGTGGATGAGGGGGGAACCTATGAAATAGATTCACAAAATTAATGAAATTGATGATGTGAAATATAATAAAGGCCAAGTAAACATGAATTTTTGTGGAGGTTGAAATTTTGTACAACCCATGGATTTCACATTGTGAATGGGTCACACAATGTGAAAGTCTCAAGTTATAGGTTTTAAATAGTTATCTAATCTAAATTCCTCCTTATTTGGCCATGTAAGTTCTCTCTTATTTTGGATGAGCCCTAGGTGAATCTCAGAGTAAATTCATCCCCTTCATCATACTTCAATCCATTTATTTTAGTGGATCTCCATTGGCTATTTGTAGTGAGTTCCCCCCTTTATCCCCCTATTTCCATTCCGATATTCTTATAGGATTCACTAAAGTGGTGTAGTTTTTTTGGGGTGTGTGTGGGATGTGTCTTGATAATCCATTGATGTATTGTCATTTGATTCATCATCTCGGGGTGCAGTTTCAGTTTTCGGACAGTTCTTTATCGTCTTGATATTTGAATTGATATCAGGAAGCTTCTTTGAGGCAATTAATCACTCTGTTCTCACATATGTTTATCATGCAGGAGGGGAATATAATTGTTTATCTATGGGGTATTATTTACACTATCCTAGTTAAGATAAATTAACAATTTTATTTAAATTGAATATGAAGTAAGTAACTACCCAAACTCTTATAAATAAAATTCCCCTTATGATTTTTAATAAAAGCCTTTTAGTATATTATGGATATAGAAAACACATGAACTTATTTGGTTTTAATATATCCTATCATATTTAAAAGACCTATAATGATCATTAACATTGATAATATAGTTTTTGAACAATGATCCTATTACTAGTATAAATATACGGTTTTAAAAAATCCAATTGACACAGATAAAGGACATGATGGCCTCAAATGGTTGGATCATACCCTATGAAGCCCATTTATTATAGATTTAGAGTGAGATATAATCATTGGTACTTAAAATAGAACAAACCCATGTTCAGATCCAACCACTTAAGCATGATAGAAACCCTTTATAGGAGATGTCCAAGCTAATCCGGATCACATCCAAAACCATGTACACTGAACCACCACAGGAAAGTCTCACTATCACACACCTTACCCATAGGGTGTTTTCTGGTGTATAAATGAGAGGTGAATCATGACCCTAATAAAATTATTATTGATATTGTATATAAAAATTAATATATTTCATCTTATTGGTGAAACATTTTAAATGACTTTGATTTCTATACAATAAAATAAAATTATAATTTTTTGTGTAATATTCAAATTCAATTAAAGAATTAATTTTGATGAATTAATTTTTTTAACATAAAAATTATTTTATTAAAATATTTTTATTAGATGATTTTTATTAAATAGAAATGATCATATAATTTTTATAAAGTCAAATGTAATTTTTACAAGGGTTTGAAAACTATTATTGTAAAAAACCCCAATATTTCTCCAAATATGTTGACTCTTATTTTAATAGTAAAAATATGAATATTTTGATATTTAGTTTTATTAAATGAATATTATTTTTGAATCAGAAAGATGAAATTATCCAGCAGTGAATTTTTTCATAATTTTTTGAGACAGTCAAATGTTTAGGTAAAAATTAGATACCGTATAAATATATGGTGTGTATTATAGCATCATAATGACCACAAAGCGATGTAATAAATACTATAAATGGTATATATGACCAAATTTATGTTTTATATGTATAATAATGTGATGTTATTTTAATTTTACTAATTTTATAAAGCCTTTATGAATCATCCATAACCATTACTGTATTTTAAGGTTCTAAAATCATTTCTTTAAAAGTCGGAATCACTTCCACATCAGAAAGGGTATTATTTTATTAATTTTGTCCCATTACCTTATAAAATTATGACACTCACTCAAATTTGAAAGAAAAATTTGAAAAAACCATGGGAAGGTTTTTGGTTTTGGTTATTTTATTATATAGATTCCAAAACCTATGATTTATAAATGATAACGAATTCTCCACTCATTTCCTACATAAAATCATCCAATCTCTGACTTCTCTTCACTAAAAACTCTTTTAGAATTTTCTTAATATGAGATTCCATATCTATATTCATTATATGGTTCCCTCAAGTTTTCAATAAGTCCCTCCCAAGAATTTTGAGTCACACACACATGTAAGGGATTCTCTCTTTTTATTTCAATTGAAGAACCTCTATTATGGTATGTTTCTTAAATTAAATTTGTTAAATTTGGTATATGTTCTTCAATATCATCCATACTAGGATTTTTATTTTTAAATTGTTAGAGACCCCTTTCACTCCCCTTAATCTCCCCCATGAACTTTTATGTACACTAGTTATGAAGCCAAAATTTAGTAAGAGATCCTCTAATTCCACACTTTATTAAAGTTTCTTCGTATTATAATCCTAATATTTCAAATTTATTTTGTTTGGATAAGTATTAAAGTTATCTTATTTCTTAAAAAAATTAAAAATTATTATCGAACCATTTCCCTCTCATTAACTTATTTTATGAATTTTTAAGTGATGTCATTATATTGCTAAAATTTCACCATGATTTTCCATGCTAAAACAATTGTGTAGTGAATACCATACCCATTTCCTATCAAAGATGTTCTCATTTATGAACTTATAATTATTTGAATAAGGCATCACTTGTATTATATCATCACTACGTCATCATGGAATAAATTATGATAATTAATTAATCCATGTTGTATGATCTATGTGGAACACATAATAATGAGAATGAAATGAAAGTTATGGGGGATCCAAGAATTAGAATATGATCTAATGAAATGGGATATGATTAGACACATGATATTTCATGTTTTTATATGAAGTAAACTTGATTCCTTTATGGTACTTAGTCCATCATGATGCCTTTTATGTTTTCCTTGACCTATTTTTATGATTGAGTGTTTTAAGTTGTTGCCACATTTTCCATGTTGCCTTTATGATTATTGTGAAAGATCATGCCTTATTATTCATGCATATAATGATCAACCCTTTTAAATCCCTTTGATATTTCTATTTTCCAAAAATTATTAATTTATTCATGTTATGCCATGTTTATTCTATCACTAGGATTTATACGTCACCCCTTTCTTATGTATGTCCCTAGGTTATCCCATGTAATTTTAAATACGAGCATGTTATGAAATATTTCAATAAAGATAACATGTATCATATTTTAAGTTGTTATGTAATGTACTTAAATATCAAAGACACTATACTTCTTGATATTCCATATTGTATTATTTGGAATATTACGTAGTATATCACAAATTAATGAGTAATAAAGAGATGGGGTTTCATAGTTGGTATCAAAGAGAATGTTTAGTTATTTTTGGGATTAGGATTAAAAAAATCTAGAAAAAGCCTAGGTGTGAGACTAATTATAATAAAACATCCCAAAATTTTGTTAATAATTATGTACATGGTTTATCCAAAATTTATTTCCCATTTTGGATACCACAAAGTGGATGTGGCTCTCGAAAAGATGTAGATACCGGTAAAACATGAAAACATTGTATTGAGCTAAACTCAACCGAGGACTAGTGCATGATAACGGGCCTTGGTGCACACTAGGTTTGACTCTCCTGGGGTATATGATTTTCTAAATCCATAACTCATTATGAACCACTATTAACGGGACAAAAAAATACCCATAAGAATATATCATTAGAGATAGATCATGGATAACATAGATTGAACCCCCGAAATTAATCATTTTAAAAAATACATGTAATATATAAGTTATCTATTTAATGTCATCAGGTTTCAGTTTATGTTTTTAACAGTTTAAAAACAATCATCCTTAATTATCCCTTTAATATTGAAAATCGAGGACAATAAGAGGAATCAGGTAAACAACCAATGTGATGACTGCCCCAACGAGAAGCCCAACCTAATAGGAGAAAGAATCATGAACATTGTGATGATACTCTCTCAATTGACTTAGGTTATCAATAGAAAACTGGATAAGGAGATGTTTCAAAACTTCCTAAGAAAGAACAAGCTATAATTGAGAGCCATATACTATAAATTCTTCTAAAATTCAATGGATCATATTACCCCTTATTCGATGAACAATGTCTCAATTCCATTGAAAACATCTTCTCCATCCTTCAATTTTACGAGCAAGAGAGGTTATAAAATATTTTTATCATATGGAGGGAGAATCTAATTAGTGGTGGTCATTGATAAAGAATATAAATCCTATGGAAGAGATTGAATTGATGGGGTGGAAGTAATTCCAAAAACAAATTTGATAAATATTTTCTTCGCACGATCAAACTGAAAATCTAAATATATTTCCTTTACCTTAATAAAAATCAACCCATCTATTGTGGTACATGAGTAAAAATTCACAAGACATGCACGATAAGCCCCTGGCTTTGTAGTTACCCTCGATTTCAAGATTGACCAATTCTTTAATGTGATAAAACCTATTCTACAAAAATCCCTACTGATCCAAAAATTAGAAAGCTATCAGTAAAGTGTTCAATGTTCTATCAAAGTCAAAATGGAGATAGTTGAATCTTATGGGGTATCACATGGATAAGAAGTGGAAAGTGGAGTTTATTTCTAGATTTCCATTGATGAAATATAATAGTGCCAAGATATTTCAACATTCCACTTGTCAATGGAATGTAAAGACGTATGTTGGAAATTTCCTAATTGGAATGAGGAAATTCATTAGGTGTAGTAAGGAAGGACACCTAGCCCGTAATTTCTAATAAGAGATACCCACTAAAGTTTTGGAGGAGAGGAATTCTCCAGTCAACCCCCAATTCATTTTTCATTATTTAAAATTCATGGAACCATGACACTATTCAAACCAATGGACTAATCTACTAGTTTTTGGAGATATCCAACAACCTCCAAGGAAGAATTGGTGAGATTTTTACATCACAAATAGTATGGTGGATCTTGATAAAAAAAAGGTAGTGAAAGGCATGTTAATTATTCATTTAGTCATGGGGAACATACTTTTTGATTTTGGTTCTATGAACTATTTCACATAACATAGTTTTAATAAAAATATTCTAACACCACCACATAACATGTAAGTAGAGCTATTTGTGAAAATGATAAATGGGTCAATTGTTGCATCCCTAGTATGTAACTCCTCCCCTATCACAATTTGTGGGCTGAAAATCCAAGAGAACCACACTATAATTCAATTGGTGGAATTTGATGCAATTCCTAGCATGAATTGGGTTTCTGTATATCGAGTGTACATAAATTTCAACGAGAAGAAAACCATTCCACATATTATGAACCGTCCTCTGATTCCATACCAATGAAAAGATATGGATGAATCATCATTAGCACTAACATATCAAATGTGGATATTATTTCCCTATGAGAAACCATATCAAAATCAAATAATTTATTCTAAAGAAAATATCATATTTTCATACATTTCCATTGCGAGGGAATATGTTAATGTGATTCCGAATGAATTTTATGGTCTTCCTCCTTGGTGAGAGGATAGATATTCAATATTTATTATACATTGGTAGTTACCATTATCTAAGACTCTATATAGAATTTTTGTTGTGTAACATTAGGATATGAATAAATAACTATATGTGAATCTTGAAAAAGGGTTCATACACCCATTTTCTTCACCATGGGGTGAACCATTCCTTTTTTTCAAGAATATGGATGGAACAATAAACCATAAATTTATTATCGTGATGTCAAAAAAATATGATAAAGGGATAGTATCATATTACAAAGATATATGACTTGTTTTATCCGCTATGTGGGAAAAAATACATATCCAATGAGGATCTATGGTTATGACATTACCAATTTATTGTGAACAATGAATACATCCCCAAGACTTCTATTCATACAAGGGATGAGCACTATGAGTCCATATTAATTCCATTTAGACTCACTAATTCTCCCAAAATCTCCATGGATATGATGAATAGAGACTTTATAGATTACGACGACAAATTTTTGGTAGTCATTATATATGATATCCTAATATGATCAAAACCCAATGAGGAGTATGAAGAGAATATTAACACTATGTTAAAGACCTTATAAAAGGAGAACCTATATGAAAATTACAAAAAATGTGAGTTATGGTGGAAGGTATTCTCATTCTAGGGTCCTATCGTCACAAAAAATATGAAATCTATAGACCCATCAATGATAGAAGCAATTGAAGGATGGACAAGGGCATCATCTATAATAGATATCTATAGTATCCTTTGAGTGTCTAGGAAATATCATCGATTCCTGAGAAAATTTTCATGACTGTAAAATCCTATAACCAAGCTAAATCAAAAGAGAGTACAGTTTTCTTGGAATTATGAATGTGAAGAGATATTCCAGGATTTGAAAAAGAGTATTATCACCGCATCTGGGGCCACACTACCCATAATTGGAGAACATTTCATTGTAATCAATGGTGATTTGAAGAAGGGTTTGGGTTGTGTGTTAATAAATAATGAAAAAGTTATAGTTGTGTGTTAATGTAGAATAAAAAATTTATATCCTATTGTTGAAACTACTTAGTAAGGAAAAAGGATTATGAAAAAGACTTTTAGATATTTTAAAATATCAAAAATAATCTAATGGAGTTAAAGGACATAAAGTAAAATGGGACCATGCGGGACACCTATGCCAGGGACATATGCGGGATACCTCTGCATCAGGAAAACTAGTTCACGTTCTTCTCATACAGCCCAATGCATATCCCCTTCATGACAGACCAATGCATAGTATATTCGTAGAAGAAATATGTGGAAATATGATTTTTTCACCCCTATGTGGAGGAGTTACATGGTCGACCTAAGCCGATAAAATCCTTTCGACCAGTTCCCCTCCTTGCCTATAAGTAGGACCCCTGGGATTCCCATTTCAGAACTAAAAAAAAGTTTTAAGAACTCTTGAAGCTCCCATTGGGTCTCTCTTTCACCCCGATCCCCCAAAATTTCTCAGGTAGATCTCTAAAACAAAAGAGAAGAGAGAATTACATGGAATAATCATGTATGAAATAATTTTAGATTTTGAAACACAAAACATCTGGTTAAGGACCCTTCTTCCATAAAGAAGAAGCTACCTACACAAGGAATATTATTTAAGGACCGATGAGGGGCTATTCCAAAGACACCAAAGGAGACCCAATGTTTTTAGATGTAAATCTCACCCAATTGATATCTCATAGGTAGTATACTTTTTTTAAGATTGAGTAAGATTAGATCCCCTATTTTAATCATTTTTTAGTCATCACTAGGATCTGAACGACACAACTATGTGCAATACATGTGCGGCATACCGACACAACAGACCTATCCGGTAGAGTTATGATGCATAGCCATGCCTATGAACTAAGCATGTCATCTTTTAAACACTTTTCAATTACACTCATTAGGGGGTATCTCCATTCTTGGTTCCCTTATCTAAAAGAGACTATGTTGAAGCCTCCACTAAATCCAAAAACATATCTAACCTTTAGGAAATTCACATTATCATTTCTCTTATTTGTTTTCTTATATCTACATTCAGATGTTTCCTATATTGGTCTTCTATGGGAGTTAGGATCCTTGGGATTTTTTTAGGTTTTTATATCTACAATCACATGGATCCTAACCATATAAATAGTTTTGGAAAGTTTTCAATATTGTATTATGTGGATGGGACTCGGTCCTCCCCTTTTTGTCTATAAGGTTTAGAGCATCCGGTTCCTAAAAGATAGAGTGAGGGTCACACTTGATTTTCCATTCAACTAAGGAAAAGTCTCACTCCTATCCTAGGACCCATATTTGGGATTCCCTCATGGATTAATCCCATGGTCTTTTTGGATAGACCTAATAACATTCAATTTTATTTTACATTGAATGGATCATTGCTCCACTCCATCTCCCACCATTGGCTTATCTTCTTTCTCCGTATGCCCAAACTCTTCCAATAGAAGAAGAGAAAGTATGTGGTTTGTTCAATCATTCACATCCTCTTGTTTTTAATATCTATCATGACTCACATGGGCTTACATATTTGTGATGATAAAAAATTCAACACAATCCTCCTCTTCTCTTGAACTACGAGTACTCAGATTCCCACCATAAATTGGATACATAAGAATCCTTCAACCAGGGCTTGAGATCACTGGATATCCTCTTCAAGAATCCAACCTTAATTAAATTTATGTGGTCATCCAACTTAGGAGTAACCACTAATTAATTTCTCTCAAAGGGTCATATAGCCCTATGAGACTTACAAAACTACGTGGGCTTTGATTCCCATCTAAGTGGGATACGTAAGAAGCCTGTCAGAGGTTCAAAACCAACACTCCAAATCAACCCTTTCTTTATTGGTCCATATTCCCTATAGATTTTAATCCAACATTGAAACCTGTATCCTTTCCAAGTTCCATGGGTTGTTTAGACATACGCCTCACACCAAAATTTGTCTAATCACCACCATTTTAGATGTTATTACCACAAGACATTAAACTGTACAGTTACGTCTTTATCAAACCACCTTAAAAGTTATGATGTGTCCAATTAGGTGGAACCCAACTATGAGACTTTTGATTCCATTCACAAGGACACATAGGTAGCCCATTTATTGGTACGATCCCAACATTACAACAAAATTATGTCTCTCAGGATAACGATAAATTCTAGACTGCCCCACCGACTGGTTTAAATACCAAAATTATCATAACAATGAAAAAACAATATCTAAGTAGTATATGGTAGGATACCATTAATGGGGAACCTTGAATATATACGGATATCTCCATTAATGAAGAACCTCAAATATATACAGATGATTTTCAATTCCAGACATGCCAATAATTGAATGTAAATTTTAATGGGAACCTATGTTATACTTGGTAAATTAAAAAGGATTCCTGAATATATATTAATTCTATAAGAGAGACTCGGAGTAGGCAATAATTCCCCTAAAAGGGTGTCATGAGTTCGACCACCCACCCTCTCGACCAATGTGAGTTCTTAAGTACCGTAGTTCCAATCCTAATAAACACTTTTCTTTTAGAATGTAAGTCCCTTTAGATACAGAACCATTGGGTGTTTCCTGTTACATAAATAAATCCAATGGAAACCGTCTTATAATAGTGATTCATAATAAGGATACACATTTCGAGAGACAAAAAAATGGTGAACCTGACATGAATTTTGACCAAGTTGATAGAGTTACCTATATTTCAGACCCCTATTAATTGATAAAAGAGGGATAAATAAGGGAATCAATCATGCATGTGTCAATATAAAAAATGCTACTCATATAGAGTTCATTGTTTTTATTTGTAAAATTTTCTCACAATTAACTTCAATCGAAATGGATTCCTTAATGTTTGCACCCATGAATGCCCCAACTGTTGCTCAAGAAGGATCCTCTTTCGCTGAAGGACATCAACACTAACTCAGTGTCTTCATTGCAAGATCTCAATTGAATTTATTTGGGAATACTTTCAACATGGTACTATCCCAACCTTGGAGGTTACCGAACATGATCTCCAAGTTAACAACAACCACCGATCATCCGGTCAGTGAGGATCGGTGGTCAAGAAGAAAACGGTTCCAACCACCATCTTTAATTGCGTTGATTCCTTATCCCTGAAACACAACAATCAGTCCCAAGCATACTATAGAGAGGTGGATCAAGAGTTCAGTGATGTCCTTAAATAAATGAAACAAAGGTTTATCCTTAGGACTCTTTCCAACAATCCCCCCCACCAACACAACATGGTAGTATACCCAAAAAATGATGAGGGTGTTATCTTTGGCTATTCAGCCCTAGTCTCTCTGACTCATGAATAAAATACATACCATCGAGGACAATGACTGGCCAACAAGGAGAAGGTTCATACAATTTCCCCCTCTAGAGAAGTCCTTCAACCCACAATTTTGTAAAACTAATAATGGGCACATAGAACCATCTATCCTAATTCCACTAGCTTGCAGACTCATATGGCGATGCACAAACAATCTGACCATTTAAATCTAGAAGAGTACCATGATTAGGCACATAAACCTGCTTAAAAAATATCATCCAGTTATCAAACTCGTTTGATTGCATTCAAGGAATCCAACCAATCAAATATGGTGGCAATTTGTAAGTTGGAACGTACACCTTCCTGAACATACCAATCCTACCAGTAGTCTCATCTATCAGAATTGAAAGTATGTTGAATATGATTAGAGGAAAACAACCAGTAGTAACATACACCTTCCATTATCCATCAATCCATCCAACAATCTTATTTGGAAGCACCCAGATCGTCCATTGGAATGCTCTGATGACAAATCCGAGGTAGACTCAACTATCTACCCCCACACATGAGTAGTGATAGTATTAACTAATAGAAAAGGGAGGACATGAGTATGTATATAAACCTACTCTACATTCCTAATGGACATATATTTCCGTTCCGGCCACTGAAGTCAAGAAACACATTTTAACAATGGTGAAGGGGAAGACACAAATTTGTTCCCATATACTAGAATCCTACTAAAATATTATAAAAGAAACATCAGTAGTACCATAGGGAAGGACACATAATTATTTCCCCACACATGGGATGAATTGTCATCATGTCATCCTAGAGTAGATACATACCTCTATTCTAGTCCAAGAGGGCTATGGGGCATACTACTCCATGTCATACGAACAACCGGATTGGGAACATAATCCCTTCTTAATTATAGATAATCGGCCTATTTTTACGACCACTATAAGGCAGTAACAATGATGTCCACATCTCTAAGAAAGTGGCCCCTACTACATGTAACATAAAATCTAAGATGAAGTCTCTCCAATCACATTTGGAAATTCAGGATTCAATATGCGATTTGGCTCCTCATAATGATGGGTTTCTTGATGCCCTTAGACATTTATCTATTGAAACTCATGATGATACCATCAAATTACAAAATTGTGGGAGTATTAGAAGTAAGTTTGAAGTTCCCCGTTAGATAATTCATCATTAAGGATTGCTTCAGGACAATTCGGTAAATCTAGATAATCTATCTCTAGATGAGAGGTGCAGAAACCCTTCATGTGTCCAGAAGACCAAGGAGCAAGAGGATCCTCCCATACTATAATCCACCATGTTGGTCCTCCCCAAGATGGAATTCGCTATGAATGTTTTCTCCATAGTAGTGTTTTGCATTGTCATTATAATTCTTCAATTGACAATGTAGTGATTAGAAATCCCTCTTATCTCAAAGAACATTCCTATATAAGGCTTTTCATGTTTGATGGATTATTATTAACATGTGAAATACTTTCTCAACCAGAAGGTATCCCAAGGAAATAGTCATTCTCTAGACCTCTCTTAGGCCATTTTCATTCTAACACGGCAGAGTGAAAAACAACATATCCTATTGTTTGTGATAAAAAAATTGAGAAGCATCCACTCTGGTTGGAAAATGCAGTAAAACCTATAAAAAATATGATGAGGATATGTTGAATATGAGAAAACAATTGGATAAGGGTGAAATACCAGTCATGTTATGGCCTTTGGAAACCTCTGAATACAACATTCTAGAATTTATTGCTAAAGATTACATTCATGCTGTCCACATAAACATATAGAAATCTATTCATCATCTAAAATCCAAAGTATTAACATATTATGAAATAAAATTCATGCCAAGGTAATATAAGGGTTACAATACCAAATTGACCTGGCATTTATCCATGTTTCCCAAAATCTAAAGGCTTGGAAGCAACAAGTAGATCTTCAATGTGAAGGCCTTAATGTAGTAAATAAGTTGTGACAATTTATTACAGAAACACCATATGGTGTTCATATCAGAGGATAGGGTGCACACAGAGAAATGAATTTAACTTCGATCTAAAATCAAAAAATTCTTCCAAAAGTGGTCTCAGGAAATGAAATTTCCCCAAGCCAATTACAACAAAGAAATTCTATTCATAACCAAAGAAATAATCATCAAGAACATGACTTGATTTGTTTTCAACAAAGATAGGCCCAAAGAGAGTAAGCTTTAGAGAAACTTTAACATCAACCATCTGATATTATTAAGCAGGTCTCCCAATTAGAATATTTCAGCCATCAGATTGCACAAATGTCTAAAATATCACAACAGTCTTCCAAAACTAGCGATTTAAGTGGTTGTCAGATAACACACCTAGAAAATGATTGGACAAGAATTCATAAAATTATAAGAACATATATGATAATATATGCCATAATAGTTTAAGAGTCACCTCATCTAGTAGGGTTGGATGATTTTTAACCCAAACTTCAAATTCAACAAATAGAGTTTAAAGGTTCGAAGAAGAATATCAGGAATACCCTCAATATGCAGGGATGTGGGATTTTTCACATCCAGAATCCTATCCTCAGTGGAAGTTAGTTTTATCTCGATCAGGGAAGAAACCACCAAGTGAATGCACAAATTAAATATCCATGGATTCCCTTTAGGTTAATGTATGTTAAAAATTTCTTGAGGAATCAGCATATAGGATAACTGAGTCGGATGGAGGGCATAGAAGAAGATGATCATACAATGATATTGAAAGAATTATTGTCAATGCATTATGCATCGGGGAATGTTATTAATACAATTATGGAATATCCTCTAGAAAATTAGTCTAGTTTAGGGGAGATAGAGGATTATGTTATTGTTCATAATAAGGTTCACAACATAACAAATAAAGGAGGTGCGCGTTCCCAAAATCAAAGGCTTAACCAAAATCTAGGTATTCCCTCAAATAACCAACTCCCATATCTTAGAAAGGCATCTAACAAAGGAAAAGGTAAAGGTATTATCATGTATCACTTTTCGACTGGAGAAGGTCAATCTCTTTCAATATAAAAATATTTTCTTACTAAGAGGAGGATATGAAAGAGTTTAAAAGACTAAATGTAGAGTTAGTCTGAAGAAGCATTCCTTCTAGACAATCTCCATAAGAAGATCCTCAGTGTTCACATTCAATAAGAGCTCCACATCAATGAAGGTTTGTTGCAATTGCACATGTGAATAATTAGTTCCCTCCATTAGGTACAAATCCAGAATTGTATCAAACAGATCCTTACAAGCTTTTCCCTATGGGTTATCCAAGACAAATATGAGTAGAACCACCACTTTTTATTTTTCTAATAGTCTCACTAGTTAATGCTTCAGCTATTGTACCTATACAGGTCCCAACTCATTCAGATATTCCCAAATTCTTATAAATACAATTGAGGCTTTAACAACTCGATTGGAATCTATAGAATAATGGAATGAAATAGTACAACTAGAAATAAAATAATACCCCGAAAGGGTATATTTGATCCTTACCCCACCAAGCTTTATGAATACCACATTTCCAATAATTAATGGTTTTAGAGATCCGGAGCAACATTTAACACATTTTGTTTCTCACTATGTTCCAATGATGGGGACCCCTCAACAACAAGAAGCAGTAAAGATCATATGTTTTGTGAAATCACTAAAGGGGGTAGCCTTTGTATGGTATAGAAGTTTGTAGTCCTGATCAATTATTTGATGGGAAGACCTCCATCATAAATTCCTTTTCCAATTTAGATCAAAACCATGGAAGACAAAAATATTTGATCTTACGAACTGAAAATAAAGGGAGAATGAAAGAGTTTCATATTTCATTTCTCTATGGAAAGTATTAGAAATATTCATCAAATCAACCACTCCCTTAAGAAGAGTTTATGCAAATTTGTATGGAAAATCTTGGTGATTAGTTATGCACACCACTAATCCCTATGAAATAAACATGAGGGTTTCAAGACATTGATTCAATCACCCAATAGGTGGATAATTCCATTGTAGAAACCAAATCTAAGTCTCATTTAATCCCATCAGTTCCATGAAGGAGAATAGGGAAAGCAGAGGCTACTATAGTTACATTCAAACAATAACTTATACCAACTTCTACTTCAAAACCATCATCATACTGAAAGGATCTACCTCTTGAGCATCAACAGCAATGACCACATCATCAAGACAATAAAAAATATCATAGGCATAGATAGTTTAAGGAATTAAATACCAAATTCTATTGTTTTTGGAATGAACTGGTTCTAAGTTACTTCATTTCATCTTGAAAAAACAATTTAGTTCAGTTTCCAAGGCTGAAGAAACTGAATAAAGAAGGAAATGAATATCTATAAAATTATTTCCCCTTTCATAAAATGTTGATGCACCCAATTTAGGAATATTTTTTTCATAGATCTCATACAAAAAATGGTAGACTCTGGTCTAGTAAAACTAAAATGTTAATCCACACAAGTATCATGTGTTACTGATAATGATTTAGGGAAAGAAGGTGGATGGAAGAAATTCAAAAACAAAAATTCAAAGAATTATACTGATGGGATGGTTAGGAAAATGATCAATCAAACTCATGCTATTTTATGAACACAGTTAAAACAACCAACTGTGACACCTATAAATTCTACTATAGAAAATAAATATTTATCAAAGGATTAGTCCTCCAAAGGCCAATCCTTAATAAAGAAACCTAGTCAGAAGGATAAAGAGAAGTCAAGAGAAAATGATCTCATGTCAAGGCCAAAATTGTCGTTGACTTAGGAATAGTTCGTGATAACTACCTAAAAATCATGGTCATTCCCCTACCAAACAACACAACAAGAACCAACATGTCATGAAGAATATTCATTAGATGAGGAATTGATCTTTTGTTTTTTTATCATTATCTACTTAATGAACCCCTATATAGATGATGATTCTGGTTATGAACCCGAATTCCATGTACCAACTTAGGGAAATATGGGAAGAAGTCAAAGTTGAGGATATAGGGGAATCCATGGATATGTTAGAAGACACTACTTTAACTACACCACTACTTGAAATATTTATGCTGTAGAAACTCATGGGATATCCCTTTAGTGTGCTCGACAAGAACAAGGGAACTTTCCCACACATAAGAGGATCAACCCCGACATGATCATCTTAGAAGACTAATTAAAGGATATACTCTCTCTCTCTCGGTAGTTAGATAGACCTAGTCAGACTAATATACTAAGAGTAGAATTATTTCTAGCTTCCACCCTGATACATGGTACATCTACATCAGTAGCATCAATTTCCAAGGCACCTACAAAACCGCATCCCCATCCTAGAAAACATAGGCCTTTAGACCAAAAATTATGATTGTTTTGAATAAATTATCCCAATTTCATGAAACATTATCAATCTTGGATGGTTTGAATATGTCAAAAGATCATTGAGAAGCACTTACTGAGGCTTTTTCAAGTCCTTAAGAGTTTAAAACTGAGGTAGCTACTACTGAGTTTTACCATATATAAGATAATCCTAAAGAATTTCATCTAGTTATATCATTCAGGGATCAAGATGAGGATTATTTTCTTCATGGAAACATCATCCCCCTGTATTTAACTTGAATGATCAATAATATAGAAATTCGATGAGCCTTTATTGATCATGGCTCAGGAGTCAACATCATTCCCATATGTACACTTCATCAATTGGGTCTCAATGAATCTAACTTATCTCCTTCTACTCTGATGCTGTAAGGTTATGAAAAGAATGAACAAGAACATCTATGAGATATCACAATCCGAATTCAGTTTTGGGATCTTGTTTTTAATTTTGATTTCATGGTTGTTCGACAAGACACAACTTTCAACATTCTTCTTGGAAGGCCTTGGATACATCAACATGTGTCCATTCCAGCTTTATATCACCAATGTCTCAATTATTTATTCAATTTTAAAATTGGGACATTGTATGGTGACAATGTTCTATTCCAAATTTGTGAATATCAGTATATTGAGGCAGAATTCTATCACACAAAGGGAATAATGTCCATGGAAAATGATGTAACAAGAATCAATGCTCTGAATTGTCTAGAAAAGATCCTAGCCAACCCATTCAAACATATTAGTGTATATTACGTGTTTCCTATCAATTAAATTGAAAGGATTGACCAAAATATAATCATTCATCATGTCGATTACCTTATAGAAGTTATGGCAATCCATCCTGACAGCATGGGAGAAATTTTTGACATACCAAGATGTGGTGAAAGCTTAAATAGAGATTTCTTCATTTCTTCCACCGAACATTAGGAAGTATTTTATTCATTAGTCAGGCTTGAAGAATTTGTCTTAGTAGTAGAGGAAGACAATTATTTTGATTCCCAAACCATCATTTTCTCTTCAATGCTCTAGAAGGACCCTTCATCATCATTTGGGTTAGAAATGGTTACCTATTCTTTAGGATTTAAAATACTGACTCCTACCCTAGATCTAAAATTCTTTTCTTCATCAGTGTTGATTGAATAAGTTGTCTCATTAGTAGAGGAAGATACAGATTTTGATTCCAAACCCATAATTTTCTCTTCAATTCTCCAGGAATACCCTTCATCATCACTAGGGTAAAAAATTGTTGCTTCTTCATCAGGTTATCCAAATATTGACTCATCCCCTAGTTTTTAATGTCTTGCTTAATCACCTACCCTCCAAGAAAAAATATAAAGGGTAACATTTGAGAATGTTTATGAAGAATTTCTCAAGGATTCCCTTCCATAATTTGAGGTGGGCATCTCTACCACTTTGGATGATCTCATAGAAATGAATATGGTTACAAAATAATATCCATGCCTCACTCTATTTAGTACAGCCATGACTTATGAACAGAAAAAGATGTATAATTAATTTCTAAAGAAACATTGAGATATAGTTTATTGAATCTATATTGAAATTACAAGCCTTGACCTTGACATAGATACCCATAATTTGGGTTTTCCAAAAGGGAATCGAGGATTTTAGCAGTCAACACGAAGAACACACCCAACTCACACCTAAAAAATTGAAGCTAAATTCGACAATCTTATCAAATATGACTTCATAAGAGAGGATAAATATCCCAAATGGATGGAAACCATTGTATCAGTGAAAAATAATAATGGAATAATTAGAGTTTGAATTTATTTTATAGATTCCAATCAACATTTTCCCTATGGATGACTTTCTAGTTCCAATCACATAAATTTTGATTGATACGACAGTTGGCTACGATGCTCTCTTCTTCATTTAAGGATTCTCTGGTTATATCCAAATTAGAATAGCCCTAAAAGATGAATAATGTATAGCTTTTAGAGCCCTTCATGGAATATTTATCTATCAGTTAATTCCCTTTATCTTGAATAATGTTGTTGCAACATATCAATGTGAAATGCAGTGTATTTTCAAACCCTTCTTAGGGAAATTCATTGAATGATATGTTGATGATCATGTGGTCAATTTCAGATAACGTTATGATCACTTGGATGATCTTGATACCATATTAATCATGATTCAACAACATATTTTTAAAATGAATGCCTTGAAATGTGCTTTCAGGGTATCCTCGGGTAAATTTCTCTGTTTTGATGTATGCCATCGTGGTATCCAAGTTGACCCTAAGAAGAGTAAGTACATCCTTTGTATGTAACCTCCTAAAAAAATGAAATAATTGAGAGGAATTCAAGGAAAATTGGCCTATATCTAGCGCTTCATATCCAATTTAGTAGGCAAGTGTTTTCCCTTCACAAGATTTATGAATAAGGGAGTCACTTATCAATGGACTGAAACTACCAAGAGGCATTTGATGCCCTCAAGAAATATCTCTTGAGCCCACCAATATTAATTATACATGTTTAACAAAATCCAATCATTATCTGTGTAACCGATTTAGAGTGATCACTAGGTGCCTTCCTTGCCCAAAAGATTGATGCCAGTAATGAAAACAACATGTATTCTTTTAGTCCAACAATGATCGATTTAGATACTCTATATTCATGTATCTTGAAATTCTTTATAGAATTAATTTTCACAGTTTTGATTCTAAGAAACTACCTGTAGTATCACAAGTTCCACTTTATATCCCATAATAACCCGCTCCAATTTATCCTCAATCATCCTATGTTAATAGAATGTTTGGCACAATGGGCTGTTATTTTACAACAGTTCAATATCTATTTTTTACCTTATAAAGTAGCATAAGGTCATGATTTAGCAGATTTCCTTACTGAGCATCAATCTACATAAGAGATAGTGTTGAATACTGAATTTACTAATGAAGAAATATTCTATATCCAAGAAAGTCCCTGAATATAGGAAATGTACTTTGATGGTGCTTCTAGAAGTCCAATAGGTAGAGAATGGAAGACCATAAAGTCAACAAATTTGGGTTAGGAATTGTGATTATCTATCCAAAGAATGCATAATTGGAATATTGATTTCTGTTATCGGAAGGTGGTACCAACAATGAGGTAGAATATCAAGCTCTCATTGCATGCCTGGAATTTTCATTATCATTACAAGTGAACCACCTAAATGTGAAAGGTGATTCAAAATTAATAATCAAACAAATTAATGTGGATTATAGTATCATAAAAGAAGAAATAATTCCTATGTGTGATCATATCTGAGATTTAATGACTGAATTTACCTTAGATCAAACATTGTCTTATGTCCCACGATCACAAAATTCCCAAGATGATACATTAGCTATTGAAAACCACAACCCTAAAAGATCCAAATCGAGATTTGAAAATCATTAGTGTTTCCCATAATCATATGTTTTCACCTATTTCTCAAATTAGAATGGAGTAAATTAATAAAATTATCCCTATTTCTGATCCATATTGTCATACCATGGTATGGATGAAACCAACCATGGAATATATTCAAAATCGGGTTCTCCCACAAGAAAGACTTCAAAAAGAACATGTATGATGAAGAGTGCCAAATTTTTATATTAATGATATCCCGAAAAACTAGAAGATCCTCTAAGTTGGAGGCTTTGATGGAGTCCTTTTTAGGTGTATTGATGGAGAAGAATCTGAAGCCATCATGAAATAAATACATGCATGAGCCTATATTGCTCACCTGTCTAGGCATAGGCTTTCTAATCAAATTTTAAGTCTCGGATACTTTTGGACTCTAATTACACAATATTGCACATATTTCAGTAAGAAGTGTCATCCCTTCCAATTGACTTCCAACTTCATTCATCATCCGCCAGAGTTTCTACATATAGATAAATACTCCTGGACATTTTACACATGGGTAATGGATGTTTTAGGACCTTATCCCCTAGCTATGGATAACTAGTTTATGTATATTATTACTTCTATTTATTTCTTATCCAAATGGGATGAGGAAATACCTCTCAAAGAATTCAGGGCCAAAGGCATTTTTAGCTTTTTCAAAGCTAATATCATTACTAGATTTTGAGTCTCTCATACTATATTGATGGAAAATGGCACCAATTTCTACCTAGTTGAGGTAAATAAGTTTTATAAGGAGAAAAATATCAAATCCAACCATTCATCTCCCAATCATGCAACAACCAATGGACAAATAGAGGCTTAAAAAAAGACACTATCCAATATAATCCATAAAATGGTTGATAAAGAAATGAAATATGGTCCAGGTAAACTTTTTCATTCATTATGGTCTTATCAAACAACTACTCATACTTCCAAATGGGAAACTCCATAATCATTGGTGTATGAAACAGAAGAATGTTTTCCTATTGATATTAAATTACCGTCACTCTGAGTTTCCTTTTGGGATCAGTTTTCTATAGATGAGTAGTCTCATTAGCAGTTTTATGGGTTGGAACAATTAGATGAAAAAATATTTCATACTTTATATCATTTATATGTATATCAGAAATGAATAGTGTGAACTAATAACAAGAGAGTTCTCCTCCTCTCATTTCTTTAAGGAGAATGGGTATTAGTCGACAAGACTCTGATGATACTAGGAAAGAAGCCTCCAATGCTTGATCCAATATGTGAAGGACCATATTCCATATATAAGGATTACTCTAATGGAGCTTATTAACTAATTTTAATAGATAAAGAACTTATTACAACTCCAATCCATACAGGATTTTTGAATAAGTACATTGTGTAATCATATACAGTGATGTACTAGTTTCAAAGAATTAAATTTCATAACAACCATATACGTCCATGCTTCACAATGTTAAAATGTGTAGCATCATTTCATTTTTACAAGACCTTAAACTATATGATATCATTTGTCCTCGCTACATGAAATTAAACTATATGGTTAATGTCATCTTTATTTGATGTTAAAATATCCTTTATGATAACATAAATTGGAATTCTTTATGGTTCTTTAAAAAAATTATTATCCTCCATGCGTAAGAATTAATCACATCATTGATAATCCTTAGTAGCACATGAATTCAATTTCTCCTTATATTTGAATCAGATTTATATAGAGGCCTCATTTCAAGAACTACATGTGGATTGATTCTCATAACAATAGGATACATATAGATGTCTATATCTCCAATATTGGGCCTAGATGCAACCATATAAAATGTATTTTCCATTTTCCTTCTGTATATGAACCAAATCTATATAGAGTACTCCTCCAGAATACATGGTTGGATCTTCATACAATCTAGTGTCTTCTGTTTAATAATTATTCTAGAATTCATTAAAATCCATCGTCTCTCATATCCAACTCAATTGGTATGGGGACCAATTTTATCAATAACTACATTTTTATTGAATCTCATAATAATGGGATATGTAGAGATGCCTAGATCTCTAATCTTTGGCCCAACCACCACCACAGAAAACCCTCATCCCCATGTCAAAACATGATTGATATAGGAAAAGGTATCAAGAAATACATGTGGCATGATTCATTCTCCAATAATATATACAGTGACACTTAGGACTTATCCCCTAGTCCAACTGAAATATTCATCTTCACATTAAAATCACAAAATTTCCTTACAGTATGACTCTAAACATAAAAACATAATGTCCTACTTGCATGACTCTAAACTGGACAATATAACATCGTCAGTCCATGACTCTAAACTTCACAACATAATTTCATCGTTGCATGACTCTAAATTGTATAAAAATTTCCTCACTATAGGACACTAAACTGTATAACATAATATCCTCACTACATGACATTAAATTTCAAAGTACCCAAATAACTATGTTTGGATTGATTATCATCCCATTTTGATACATATTGAAGACTAGATCTGAGATCCTAGTCCCATACACTATATAAAAGAAAATTCCTCCTCTTCCACATACAATTAATATTCCATGAAAGAGTCTTCATTTTATATCCTCTCCTTAGAGATCCAATAAAGGAAACAAGAAATGTCTCCATTTTACGTATGAGTCAAATCTCCGTATGAGACTCCAAACACATGGCCACTGTGGATTCAAATACTTTTCATTTTTATTGAACATCACATATTTTACATTTCAAACTCTTAATCTATAATATATTCAAATCATCATAATATTTCTTCAGTTTCTCATGGAAGAATATCTGATACTTGAGAATTCTTTTTCCTAAAAATGTAGTACGTTCCCCTAGGTGGCCTTGAATAATTCACTTATATAATGGTCCTATCAATCAAAGGGTTCCAATTTTCGGCTACAAAACATATTCCCTAGTTACCCTTGAATAATACATCCCAAAAAACGGGTTTGTCAAATAGATGTAACTTCATTTGTGGTAGAATCCTTCTTTATCCCCTTTAAACATTGATGGAAATATACAGGAATCCATCTCTTAAAGTGGTTACCCATTGTATAATTTTCCCATTAATTTTCAATTGACCTGAAATCCTCCAAGATCATGGTTTAAACATTTTCCCATTCCATTTGTTCAAATCATATTGAAATAACCTTGGATCATTTGACCATATATCATCCATTTTTTCCATGATATTTTTTTCTTAATCATAAGACCTAAAACTATTCGTACCATACTTACTACGTTTGGACCAGACCTTTATAGAGAACGAATTCATCATTTTATTTAAAAATCATGATTATAAATACACTTTATATATTCATGGTATTTTATCCATAAACCAAACTCTATGATTTGGAAAATATGAATCTCCAAAAACATTCTTCATTTTTATCAATAGAATGCATGATCCCCAATAGATCTTTTTGCTAGACCATGTTGTGTGTGCCCCTATATAGCCCTACAAAATTCCCCTACACAATAGGCATGTTAGTAAAAAGATTCAACTGTTTTTCTATGCAACATATGCCCTAGTTGGCCCTGCATAATACATCCCATACAATGGGTTCATGTAATAATGGTGACTTTGTTCTTGGAAAATACTTCCTCTAATTCCTTTTTCCCTTTTTTCCATGACATTATCAAGATCCAAAAATTTCCAAATCACATTTTATAATTCATTAATTCCATACCAGAACATGGTAGTATGTTTCCAGACAAATTATCATGAAATTTGAGACTCATAAACCTTGGGTCAAAGCTAAAGAGTTTAAATTAAATCCCTATAATGTCCTTATGGTATGACTTGAAACTAAAAATCAAAATATCAAAAATCCACCTTTCTGAATAATTCTAATCATTCTTCATATATATATATATCAAATTTATGTAGGAATGATTTTCTCCATTCATATCATATGTTGGCTCAGATAGAACATTTATTCACAAGTATATTTCGATGTCTAAGCCACCCACTATGTCCTTGAGACATCCAAATCCAAAATCCCTTTGTCTATAAGCAATATAATGTCACAATTCTTAAGATCTCTTTTTCTTGAATATGAAATACATGCCCTAATTAGCCCTGAATAAAATTATCCTATATGACGGGCCTATCAGTCAAAGGATGCCATTGTTTGGCTATAAAGAATAAGCCCTAGTTGTCCCTGCATAATATAGCCTCCATAATGGGGTTTTCAAATGGAGGAAAATTAATTCTTGTAAAATACATCCTCTATTATTATAATTCATGTTTTATATTTGGTGACCATAAAAATATCATTACTCAAGAGTCTTATTAGGAGTATCTAAAAAACATCTGCAACTTCCCAACCATCAAATCCTTGTTTGGGTTCTAATTTGAAAATTCATTGTCAAAGCTATTCGAACTAAAACATTATTTTTATTAGTCTAACATGCATGACTTTGAACTTATATGGAAAGGAGACATTTTACTCACCGGGTTGAAAACCCTCAAAATGAACCTTAGAAAAAAGTCAAGTCTCGGCTCACTGACCTGCATTTTGTATAGTTTAGGCAATATCGAGTAATAAAAATTCAAAATATAGAAATTTTGTTGGTTTTTATATATAACCCTATTAAAATAAACTATACTCACTAGGACCGTTAGCTAAGATGAATATTAGAATACCCCCATTCCCATTATTGTAATTATGATTATCTAACCTAAAATTTTGATGTTGTAAAAATCAAAATTGGTATTTCAATTAAATTAAGAAAGAAAGAATGTAGATATATATGACTGTAGAGAAAATTATTTTCATTTATATGGTAAAATAAGAGGAACATCGATAGAATAAAGCCTCTATGTATTGTATTAAAAGAAACACTTGGCATGAATCTTCATATACTGAATGGAATCATGAGCTTTATCATCCACTTTCTGAAGTTGAGATAGTTGAACAACATCATCCTCCTTGGCTTGACAAATTGATTCTTTGGAAGTTGAAATAGTATTTAAACCTTCCAGTTGGGTTTCTCCCAATGTTTGGTTGAATTTCTCAAGCATGATGTGAACAAAATCCATTTACTGCTGAATATGTATCTTGTCATTCATTTCCTCCTTAATTTTTTGGACAATTTCTATCAACCAATGCCAATGGTTGGCCTCTTCCTCAACTACTGCAGCTTGTAAACACTCAACATTAATAAGTCATTTGGAATTTTCAAGAACTTTCCACATATTATGTTCTTTCTCTCATCAGCAAATGGTATCTTTAATTACCTTGTAGACTGGGAGATAATTAAATCCACCATATCCAAATATTAAAAATAGTACTGGGAGTATGCCAAATGGGTAGACATCTCATCTAAAGGATTCATAGCAATTAACTTCTAAATTTTTCGCTATGTCTTTTTGCACACCAGTACAAGAGAAACTTGCATCTCTAAATATGAATTTGAGTCACTACCATGGGGAAAAATGTAATCTGTAATAAAATCACTTATATAAGTGCCCTAATTTTCTTCTTTTAGAATAGTGGATACTTCAAATTCTATTGATGTTGGAGCCAACACAAATGTTTCACCTTCAGATCTAGTTATGGGAGCCGATATCCCTAAATGGAGAAATAAAATCATTTTTAGTGTCAAAGAAATGGAAGAAATGGATCCTGATCTAGACAGTCAATAACATTTACCCAATAATAATTTGGCTGCTTGAAAATATTCATCACTATTTTTATTGGCTTCAGTAGTTTTAGCTCATTTTTCTTAGGGAGGGGCATTCTCCTGAGTTTTCCTAGTTTCCATAATTGAAGGCCCTAGAGTTGCTCCCAACATGGTATTATATGTTGGTATTTCTCCAACCTCAGAAGAAGAAGGATATAGTGGAATTCCCCATTCATTAAGGGCCATCAGAACATTCTATGCAGACAAAGATGCATAAGTTGAAATATGATGTGAATTACCAAGTAAAAGTAGAAAAAATATGAATGTAAAATGAAATAATGGGAACTTATTTCCTTTAAATTTATCAAGGAAGTACCAAAAATCCTTGACGTAACATGTAAGATCAATTTTTGGATTAAGTGTGTCCATCATTTCAGTGTACGAGGCTTTGAATGTTATAGCATCCTCACCATTTAAGGTATCCAAAAATTGTTGGCTGATATTCAAATTGACTCCCCAAACATTTTGTTCCATCAATTCTTTATTTGGTGAAACAGATGCAGTTATCTCTCTTAGTACTTTGTATATTATGATAACAAATTCATCGACATGAACCTATGATTCTCTAAGGGTTTCATTCTACATTCTTGAAGGGCTATTTCTTAATCCCTTAAGAGAAGAGAGATATTCAGATCCTATGATAAGATGAATGTGCTCACCAAGGTGTATCAACCAAGTCTAAATACTAGAGGAAAACAAGAATACATAATTATTTTACGTACACTTCATATCAATCTCAATGTTTTCTTCCATTTCTTTTCATGTGCTTGTAGAGATATTTCCCTACTCCTCTTGGTAGGAGAATCCTGAGGTAGTGTATGAGGATTCTTTGTATCCATTACCTTAGTAATGGATTTCTCCCCTGGACAAAGTCTTGTAGATTTTGGAAGATCATCTAATGTGTCAATGTGATAACTTGTAGGTCCATAAGATGGTGACTCAAGACCCTTTCCTGAGGTTCCTTCCCTAATTTCATGTTTCAAAAATCAATCCCATCAAGATTAATGATGATGAATAAAAAGGTATAATTGAAACAAAAGAAAAGGGAAATAAATTATCAATATTAACATAAATATCCCATTCCTCTTTAGGTTGACCAATTACCCTTCATGTATCCCTAAATCCATCATATTAGATACACATTTTGAGGTCGATAATTGGTCATCAGTTTCATATATAATGGTTTCCAAATCTCTAATATTCTCATATACATCATCTAGATTACTCTCTAAATGAAAATTAGAATGTGATTTAATATCACCCACTCCCAGTATTTGAAGGCTCGATAAGAGGAATTCCAATGCATCCCCGAGTTCAAGAGTTAATATTTCCCAATATTGAATAGATAGTTCCACACATAATTTGGTTTTTATGTGGTTGGATACGGAGAAAACTCAACACCCTCTGATAGTAAATACTCTTTAGTCCTCTCTTCTTAATCATAAAAAATCAGCAGAGGGGGTGGTAATATCTTTCTGATGATGGAGACTAGATAACCTCAATGCTGGTGGTATTTATTCCATAACCTTGGACTTCTTAGTGGGTCTTCTACGAAGATTTTTTGGTGTTTCTAATGCTTCTAATTCCTTTTCATCATCTTTGGATTTAGATCTTTTAGCACAGTTTCTATGAATAATAGTTGTCATGGCCATTACATGATATATTTCTTTTGTTAAATCTCTTGAGGGTATGAAGAAGCCCATGATTTGGTATATCCATCCTCTAATCCAATTTATTCATCTAATGAAGGTAACTTAATTGATAATTTAGATGTTTCTAAATCCATCAATAACCACTATTGTGTAGATACCATTGTATGTTTCTCGTGTCTAAAATACTTGGGAGGAAAAGTACTTGATTTTTGAATACATTTGAACTGGTGAGAAATCTTACAAGGGAAATAAACCTCATAGATAATTTCACCATAAATCATGGTGGATAACCTATTGTCCCTAAATTCCATCATATAGGCTCTCAAATCATAATTTTCATCCTTATCATCATCAAAAAATCTTCCATTTGGTGGGTTACCAAAAGGAAAGAACTATAATTCTCTTGATGCGTTCAGTTCCATTAGCACCGCATTAGGTTTTAGGTTCAAAAATTGAATCCTAAAGACATTCTATAAAAATGGGTTAAATTGACCATTATGGGCTTTAACTAAATTCAATAATGAATATGAAAAATAATGTGCCGCAATCCAGCTCGACAACACTTGAAATGGTCTTAAAAGTCTAAATGGATCCTTTCCATTGTACAAATGTAGTAGGGAATGATATATTCATTCTAATATAGGGGTTTCCAACCCAACATATTTCCCCTCTACCAATTTGGCTGTAATAACAAAATTCCTCGACCTTGCAACGATGACAGAATCATGGGCTAGATGTAAGTAAATGCTTTGACACGTAGCAGGGAAGCCAACTAAGTGTACCTTTGAATCAATATCACACTTGAATTTATAAAACCAATCTTTGTAGTAAAACCTTTCCAATTTATGCTAGAACGTGCTTCAAATATTGCGATTATCTGCAGTTGGGAAAATTTTAGGATGTCAGCAGTTTGGACCTTTCTCTTTTTTTTGTTCTAAAAAAGATTCCATACACAGTCTTGCATTTATATATTTCTTACCTTTTAGAAATTCCTTTACTGTTTTGAATAATTCATGAGCCACTGGTGGTGTCTTGGTGACGTCACCCCATGTTTTTTCCTAGTGGAATGAATTCATCATACAATTCCCCACGAATAGGAATCCTAAATATTTGGTAGACATCCCACAAGCTGATGCCAACCTGATAATGCGTCAAGTAGAAAGTATTTTCTCGCAGACTCCATCGGCATAGTAATTCAAGAATGAAGTAATTTTTTAAACATAAGTTTGTCCTATCCAGAAAGCTTCATAAATTTGAATATCTGATAGTTCTATCTTGAATTCTTCACAAGTCTGTCATACCCAAAATTCCCACATCCATTCAGGTTTAATTCTTCCAACAGAATGAAGTTCTCAGTCTTCCTTCCTACCATTAGACTGATCTTTTTGTGAATCATGAAAGGTTGAATCATAACAATGCATACTTTTCTCTACAACATGATCTTTTATGTCAATGGTACAACCACTATGGTGTTTGATTCATCTAATTGGGTCTATTCCCTTATTAATTGGTATACCCTTCACGGTAATATTCATGCAATGATAGTTAGAATATTAGAGAAACCAAGTTTCTTGAAAGTATCTCTTAACATCCGGAATGTGGGAGTCTTGAAAAAACACATGTCCATATAAAGGTAGATATTGGCTTCATGGATATTCACATTGATATCGAATCATGCCTTTTAGAAACCCATGGATGGTACTTGCAACTATGTCATAATAGTCTGGTCCAACAATTTTAATCATCTCATTTTGAAGAAATTTAGCTTCCACAGTTTTAGTTATTATGTGAGTCCTGTACTGAAAAATAATTACCAAATTTTCACCATTAAGTTAGAATTTTGACTTCAGAATGTTCAAATTTTAACATCAAGGAATTTAACATATTGTAAGAAGAAAATATCCACATAGATCCTTCGACGAGTTCTTCTGTATAGTTCCTTAGGCAAGGATCCTAGCACAATTCCTTCAACAAAATCCTTCTGAGTAGATCCAATGATCAAATAGTTTTATCTTGAAAATTTTCAATGGACCTATAAAAGATCCCAATGTGGAAAAGATGGAAAATTGAGATATGCAAATACAGTGAAAATATTGAGATTTTATGTGAAGAAAATCGCAATGTAATGATACAATTTATAGACACTTCCTACCTACATGGTAGACTTGTGCGAAAGACTTGCGTGTAAGACCTAAGTAATGTAGCTATGCCTCAGACTTGCGTGGAAAACCTACGCCATAAACATGCACAGTTTATAATTGACTCTCTATAATATTTTCCCCAAAATATGTCCTCAGGACTCGACCCTAATTTTAATAGGGTCTAATCCTAGTGGGGTTAACACTCCTTATAAAGGAAAACATATTATCAAGAAGTCTTTTGTATATTTCAAAATATAAACAAGAAGCTAAATGAAGTAAATGTCATAAAGTGAAAGTGGCTTATGCAAGAAACCTAATCTAGGAACCTCTGCGGCATACCTTCGCATCCAGAAAACCATTTCATGTTATACACATACATCCCAGTGTGAATACTCCACACAAAAAAACTATGTGGAGGAGATATACATAATAACTACATATTAATATGATTTCTATACCCCTATGCAGAGGAGCTATGCAAAATAGCTATGTAACCAACTTATGCTAACAAAATTCTTTTCAACCATCCCCTCTTTGACTATAAATACAACCCTTGGTCTCCCCTTTTGAGAACTAGAAAAAAGAAGTTGGAAGAACTCTTGAATATCTCATTGCATAGCTCTTTCGCGGAGGTCCTTTAAATTTTCTCAAGTAGATCTCTAAAACATGAGTGAAGAGAAAACTATATGGGACAAGAAGGTTTGAAATCATTTTAGAGTTTGAAACACTAAAAATATTTTTATGGATTCTTCTTCTATAGTGAAGAATCTATATACACGATGCCTATTCTTTAAGGACCTATGCAGGGCTCTTCCAAAGACAGCAAAGGATACCCGTGGTGTTTAAATTCTAAATCTCACCCATGTGTTGACCCCATGGTATTTCCTATTTCATAATCATTCATAGGATCAGTTCCCCTATGTTAATAATTTTCTCAGTCATCACTAGGATCTGTGTGGAAGACCTTCACAACATACCTACATGACATAACTATGCGGTAGAGTTATGCTACATAGCTACGCATAAGACCCAGCATATCATATTATAAATCATCTTCAAAGCCACTCCTGGTAGTGTATCTCCTCCCCTGCTTCCATTATCTAAAAGGGACTAAGTTAAAGCCTCCACCAAAACCTCATGACTTATCAACCCTTTGTTAAAGGCACATCAATGTGTCTCCCAATTGGGTTTGTATATCTATTGTCAGAGGCTTCCCACATTCGTCTTCTAAGGGAGTTAGGATCCTTTGGATGTTTGTAGGTTTTTATATCAATAGTCATAGTGATCATTACCCAATATATAGTGTTTGGAAGTTCCCAATCTTGTATTTCGGGGATGTGAATCTATCATTCCCTTTTCATCACTAAGATCTGGAGCCTACGATTCCCAATAGGAAGAGTGAGGGTCAGACTTTCTTTTCCATTCCACAAAGGAAATGTCTCCCTCCTCTCATGGGACCCATCCCCGAGCATCCCTCATGGAGTAAGCCCTTATTCATTCAGGTTGTAACCAATGACCTTGAATTTTATTTCACATTTAATGGTTCATTTCTCCACATCCTCACCCACTGTCCCCTTGGCTTCATTCATCATAGGCTTGGCCTCTTCCACCAGTGGAAGATAAAGTGTTTTGTTTGAGGAAAATTTCACAACCTCTGGTTTCTCACACTATTCATGAATCACGAGGGATTATAAAATTGTGATGATCAAAACATCTACACAATAAACCTCATCTCTTGAACTAGGAGAACTCTGATTCCCACCATAATATGGATACATAGGAAACATTCACCCAAGGCCCGAGCTTAATGGATATCCTCTTCAAGAATCCAACCTTAATTTCCTTAATTTAGACATCCTCATTAGGGGTAATCCATGACTTATTTCTCTCAAAGGGTCATATACCCCAATAAGACTTACCAAACTAAGTGGGATTCGATTCCCATCTGATTGGGATATGTAGGAAGACTTCATGAGGTTCAAACCCAATACTACAAATCAACCTTGTCCTTCTTGGGCCATATTTCAAATAGTGTCTAATCCAACTTGGAAACTCATATCCTTTTCATGTTCCTTAGGATGTTTTGACGTAATTCCCACACCAATAATTGACTAAGAACATTTGGCTTAAATACCCTTACCAGATGGCATTAAACTGTACGGTTAGGTCCTTATCACACAACTTTAAAAGGAATGATGTGTTGTTTTTAGCGGCACCAAACTACAAGGGTTTTGATTCCTTTCACAAGGATATGTAGTTATCCCAATTATGGGTATGATCCCAACATCAAAGAAAACTTATGTCTCCCTGGATGAAAATAAATTCCATAGTTTCCCACTAAGTGGCTTAAAAAATAGCATCATAATAACAATGAAAAAAGGATATCTAAGTAGTATATGACAGGATAACTTTGATGGAGAACCAAGAATACATACATAGGTCTACATTAATGAAGAACCTCTAATACATAATGATGATTCTAAATTTCACACATGCTAGTAATTGATTGAAAATTTCTAGGGAATCTGATGTTATACTTCTTAAATTAATAAGGATTCATGAATATATTTAAAATCACAAAGAGAGTCCCGGAGTATGTAATGATTCTCCCCCAAAGGGTGTGATGAGTCCAACCACCCATCCACTCGACCAATGCAAGTTATTAATTATCATATGTCCAAACCTAATGAACACCTGCCTTTGGAAGTTAGGTCCCTTTGGATATAGAACTATTGGCTGTTTCCCATTCCATAAACAAATCGGATGCTAACTATCCAGAAATAGTGATTCCAAATAAGGACACACATTCTAGGAGAAACACATATGCTTAAAGGAACATGGAAGATATCCAATAGAACTACCTAATGCATTATCTATAGTTGGCTATAGTTATCTTCAATTTGAAAATATGTAATCATTATCTCTTTGGGGATAGGTGTGAAATATATATGGATCATAAGAGCCTCAAGTATATATTCACATAGAAAGAGCTGAATATGCACAAAAAAAGATGGTTATAAATGATCAAGGTCTATAACTACTCATTCCACTACTATCATGGGATAACAATTAAAGTGAAAGATTCTTTATGTATAAATGATCCATCAATTCTATCATATATTGCATTTTAGATGGATCCTATCTTATTAGATTTGAATATGACGGACATGGGAATCATAAAAGAGGGAACATCATCAATCCTTTCACAAATTATTTCTAATCCATCCCATTAGTAGAGGAAGAAAGATGATCAAATAAATGATGTGGGAATTCAGAAGAATGTAGAAGCTACATGAAAATGGAACTCCTCATAGTTTAATTTTAATGAATAAGGAGTTATAATACATGAGTAAATAATTTATATACCATTAAATCATGAGTTAAAGAAGGATTTGTTGGATAATAAATATATATCGATCTTCTCCATCCATCAAGAAGGAACAAATAAGTATATCGATCTCCTAGAGAACTATTGGTGAGACAATATGAAGAATGAGATAGAATAATATACATGAAGATGTCTTGTATTCTAGTAATTGATGGTGGAAAGGAAAACCTCCAAGGTTATGCTGCAACTATTACCCGTACCAACATTGAAATAGGAAAACATCACCATGTAATTTTCCATTGTCCTTCCAAAGACATCAAGAAGAAATAATTCTATCTAGGTTGTGAAATATGGTCTTACAAATGCTGCACAATTCATTGATATTTTAGAGGACTTCTCACCTGATCAACATGCAAGGATATAAATTAGATAAGTGGTGAGGATGCATGGAATTCCACTATCAATTGTTTCCAATTAAGATCCATGATTTAACTCCATGTTCTGTAAGAGTGTTCAACATGATCTAAATACTGATTCGAACTTCATCATGGCTTATCATACACAAACTAATAACCAATCCAAGCAAACTATCCAAACACTCAAGGAAATAATGAGAGCATGTTAAATTTTTTTAAAAGGAGTATGGGACCAATATATTCCTCTTGTAAAGTTAGCATACAATAAAAGTTTGCACTCAAAAATATAAATGGCTCCCTCTAAATACCTTTCTGGGAATTGGTTCCAAACACCCTCATCTTGGGATAATGTTAGGGAATGGAAATTTCTAGGCTCTAAAATGGTCGAGGAAATGGTGGAAAATGTTAATACCATTTAGTTCACATCATGAATGCTCAGTGTTAATAGAATATCTATGATAGAAATCTTTGATGAGACCTAGAGATAGATTTTAGAGACATGGTATTCCACTACAAATCTCTATGGATGAATGTGATGAGATTTAAGAAGTTGGTAAATCTTAGAAAAATTTACATCGGTACCTTTTAGATCCTTAATTGAATTTGACTAGTGGCCTATCAACTAAAACTCCCACCTAAACTATCTCAATTACATGAATTATTCTATGTATCTATATTGAGGAAGTACATACCATACCCCTCACATGTACTCAATCTAGTGGTGGTACCAGTGGAGAATGATACTTCCTATAAAGCTGTTGAAAATATATGATTGTAGAGTCAATGTTCATGAAATATGTCAATTCACACTGTAAAATTACCAGAAATAAAATTTTTTGAATAAGAGACATGAGAACTTGAGGAGGTGGTGAAACATAGTTACCCTCATCAATTTTATTATGGGAAATAAGAATTTCGACTATGAAATTTCTAAAGGGGAAATATTTTAACGACATGAAGATTTATAAATAAAATTCCTCATATGATTTTAATTAAATGTATTATTATATATTGTGGATATATAAAAACCATGAACTTGTTTTATTTTATTATATCCCATCAAATTTAAAAAACTGGTATGTATCATTACCATTGATAATATAGTTTTTAACAGAGTTCATTATTAAAAATATAGGGTTTTAACAAATCCAATTGACATAGACAAAGGATGTGATAGCCTCAACTAGTAGGTTAATACCCTATTAATCCCCTTTATTAGATATTCTTAGGGAAATTTTATTTACCCTAAACCAATCCCACGTTGAGATCCAATAACTTAAGTATTAACAAAAAATTTAGGGGAGAAGTTCAATCTCCTCGAGATCATAATCCAAACCATATATGTCAAACCACTCCATGAATGTCTCACCATCAAACACCTTCCCCTTAGAGTGTCTGATGGGGTATTAAAGAGATATGTATCAAGACACTAATAATATTATTATTTACATTTTATAGAATAATGAATATATTTTCATCATATTATTACTACTTTTTAAATGATTTTTATTTTGATACAATAAAACAAAAGTTGTAATTTTTTGGGCAATATTCAAACTCAATTAAGGAATTTTTTTTTAAGAAATAATTTATTTTTGGAATAAATAATATTTTAGTAAAATATAATTATTAAATTTATACGATCTTATAATTTTTATGATGTAAAATTTAATTTTTATAAGACTTCAAAAACTATTATTTTCAAAAAAACCCAATATTTCTTCATAAATGATGATGATGATTATTATAATAGTAAAAATAAAAATATTTATAAAAATATTTTGATAAAATTAATATTTTATTTGGATTGAAAATTTTTCAATTATACAACAATTCCTTTTATCTTAATTTTCTTAGATAGTTTATTTTTTATGTAAAATTTAAATACTTTATAACTATATGTTGTGTGTTATGTCATCATAATGACCCAAAAGTGATGTAATAAATACTATAAAGGGAATATAAACCCAAATATATGTTTTACCCTTAAAATAATTTGATTTTAGGTTTATTTTTTCAATTTTATAAAACATTTTTGAATCCTACAGAATAATTAATATATTTTACTGTTTCAAAATATTTTATTTAAGAGTATGACTCCCTTCCACGTCAAGAATGGTATTATTTTAATAATTTCGTCCCTTGGCATTATTAAATTATTAATTACACTTTCGTTTGGTAGAAATCGTGGGAAAAACCATGATTATTTTTGTTTTTTTGGTTATTTTATTATATAGTGTCCATAACTTATGTTTGAAAAATGAAAAAGAATTCCTCACTCATTTCCTATATAAACCCACACAATATCACACTTCTCTTCACTAAAAATCCTAAAATAATTTCCTTAATCATCCCTTCTTACTCTTCCCTCCTCTCCCTAAAGTCCTCTCATGGTTCACCCAAACTTTCAAGATGGGCCTCCAAAGAATTTGGAGTCACGCACTCAAGTAAGGGATTTATCTCTAAAAATTTCAATTGAAGAAACCATTTTATGTTATATATCTTAAATTCAATTTTTTCATGTTGGGATATTTTATTAAATATTCCCCAAACATTACATTTTATTTTTAAATTATGAGATACCCCTTTCACTCTCATTAAGACCCCTCACAAACCTTTATGCTCATTTGTTACCATATTGAAATTTAGTAAGGGATCGTCTCATTCCTCTATTTAGGATTATTCATTATATTATCCCATTTATTTCAAATTCCCAATGTTTTTATATGTATATATGTGACCTTATTATAGAACTTTTGGTGTCCAATTGATGAGATACTCCTTTCTCTCTCATCAACCGATTTGATAAATTTTTATTTGACATTGGTATGATACTGATATTTAATGATGATTTTCCATCTGGAAAAAATTGTGTACTGAATACCATACCCATTTCCTATCAATAGTGTTCAAGTTCATACAATTATAAATATTTTATTAGGGACTTACATATATTTATTACACACTCCTTGATCTTGGAATAAAATATGATGTTGAATAAATCCATGTCGTATGATCTATGTGGAACACTTAAGAATGAGAATAAAAGAAAAGTGATGGGTGTGAAAAAAATTATACTACACTCTAATTTGTAGGGTAATGTTTACTATCATGATACATCATATTGGGATAGGGAGTAAACCAAATTCTTTTATGGATCTTTTTTCCATCATGATTTCTTAGTAGTTATCTTTAATCTATGTTTATGATGTAGTGTTTTATATTGTTTCGACATTTCCCATGTTGACATTATGATTATAATGTTATATCATTCCTTATCAATCATGCTTATGATTTTAACCCCCTTTATGTCCCATTGATATTACTATTGTTTACCATGTATTACATTCTTCATGTCATTCCATTTTTGTTCCCTTACTGGGATTTACTGCTGACACATTTCTTAAGTATGTCCCCAGGTTATCCCATGCAGTTTTAAGTAAGATCATGTTAAGGAAGATTTCAATAAATATGAAGAATTTACTATTTTATGTTTCAATGTAAATAACTAATTACCAAGGACACTAGACTTATCAATCTTCTAGGTTTTATTATATGAAATAATATGTAATAAATTAGGAATTAATGGGTAATACTGAAAATGTTTGACATAAAGGATAAATGACTCACATGTTTTTATAGCATTGATATTATTATGGTTTTGTGTTTGTATGAGCTGAATGGACCCCTAAAGATTCATGTATTTTGGTAGAATTTTATTGAATTGTATTATTTGTTATAGGGAAACATTTTTTCATGTTGTTTTAATATACCCTTAAAATGGAAATTGGATAAAAACTTGAAATTGGATAATTAAATGGTTTCAATGGATTTCTGTTTTGTGTTATAGTTCCCCAAAAATAAATTTAAATGTTCTAAAATCCCCTCTATTTAATCTATAGGATGTTATTTTATGTTTCGTGATGTGTGGATGTGATTCTGGGGAGGAAATTTTTGGTTGTGATGCGGTGTGGGGTAATGTGTGGTTTGTTTGGGTGTGCTTTTGTGGTATTACGGGTGGTTGTTTAGCCAAGATTTTGGGGTTTTGAGGTGATGGGTTTTTTGATCATGATTTTGGGTTGGCGTGATGATGGTTTGTTTTTTAGTTATTTTGGGGTAGCATTTTGATGGTTGTTTGGATGTGATTTTTGGGGAGGAAAGGTGATGGTTTGTTTAGTCATGTTTTTGGTGTGGTGAGGTGATGGTTTGTTTGGCCATTCATGTGGTGTAGTGAGGCAATGGTTTTATGGGAATAATGAGATACTGGTGATGTGTGGTTGCATTGTTCTAGAATCCCTTGTAGTGATGGAATAATTAATTAATAATTATTGAAATGGATGGGGTTTGGTTTGGTTGATGGGATGTAACTGACTAATGAACAAATAAATGATCGGTTGTGTGGTTAAATGTAGTTTTTGGTATATAAAGAAATGTATGGGATAGAAAATGGAATTGGTTGGTGGTGTGAAATGTGGTTTTTGGTTTGTGAAGTGTTATGGAGTTATAGGTGGATAAAAAAGTGGGAATGTTATGATTTGGTTAGTTTTTTGTTGTGAAATCATATGTTGGTCTTGTGTCTGGATATATATATATGTATATATATAATTTTATATTACTTGTAATTTATTAATGCACACCTTCCACATTGAGCAATATGAAATGACACATATATTTTAATAGGGGGTATTTTTTCCCACTTCCAAGTGATGATGATGGATGGATGGCTACCCAGTCATTCCCACTCTGTCTTCCTAGAAAGTAGATATACATAGGTTGTGATGGTCGTGGGTTTATTAGTGAAATAGGTGGTGGGACAGTTGTTTTTGGGTGAGATGTGATATGCTTGTGCTATGGGGAAACTTATGGGGGTGTTGTTCATGGTGGGAGGAGGGAATGAGGTTTCTATATTCCATGTTCATGATACCCTAGTACTCTGATTATGGTGTTGATGTGGTATACTAGGTTTATGTGGGTGAGATGAGATGTGATCGAGCTATGCGGAGGTTACCTAGGTGTCTACAAGCATGATGTGATGTGACCGCGATTATGGGGTGGGGATATATTTTATTTAGATGAGTTTGGAGTTCCATTAGATGTGAAATTGGGTTGTGATAGAGGAAAATAATTGGGATAGTGGTGTAGGGTACCCTTTATCGATATGTTTCTTTTTATGTTACTATACCTAGATTTTTTTTGGGTGGGAATTCCTTAGTGATGTTCAGATGGATAGTTATCTGTTTAGGTGTTGTTGGTTCTTCTATTTATTCACGGGTACATTAGTATGCTTATTTCACTTGTATATGAGAGACTTTGGTTTTCATACTTAGTATACTTTTATGGCCATCCTAAGTTATTAAATTAATTATAATATTTCAAGGAGGATTATGTGGATCATGCTAGACAGTACTATCTCAGGCCAATTTGGACAGTTTATATGTTACTCATTTAGATTTTCTTTACGGTATTTACATTCTGAGACTTTTTTTATACCTGCTTTATTTATACACGCTTCACCGGACAATATTGGTTTATTTTTATATTATGTCATGTTGTTTCTTATAGATGACTCATATTATCTCCTAATCATATATTATTATAGAGGGTAATGCCTCCAATTTCATGAGATTTTTATACCCTTGGTGATAGTCCCCAACCTAGGGACAAATAGAGGTGGGACACAAAGTTCATTATCTCTTTCCATTATCCCAACATCATTGGTAGGAGGGAGTTATGAACAATTAGTATTAGAGGGGATAGTTGAGAGATAAGATGGAGTTTGGTGTTAGAAAGTGGGAGAATTTCATGTGTTTGTATGGAAACAATTCTAATTGACATTGGTGAATGAAAGATGCCATGGGGACTGGCTAGGACATTGGATTTTAGGGCCCCTTCGATCTAGTGCATTGACTCTGAACTTAGTTACTGACCAAGTGAAGTGGACATGTTTATAGGGTAGAGACCTAGGAGAGGTACATGCATCATGATGACATGTATTCCTGTTTGAATTGGGATGTTTTTGGAATGTTAAAATGAATAATGTGAATTAAAATGATTCAAAATAAAATTACATACTAAATAAGATTAGGAAATATGTTTTCCTCTATTTTATATATGAATCCTAGATGTCGTCTTCATGCGGTTCATGGAGAAGAGGTTTAGTAGGCTGATTTGGATTTAGTCATAGGGTTGATCCTGTAGAGAAGAATCATTTTTGGTAGAGGTATTTTCAATCTTTCCAATAATAGTCATTGTGGAAGTACGAGGAAACTATTTCGGAAGTGGAGACTGGGAACTAGATAGAGGAGTCCGAGGTCACATTCAATTTGATCTGGGCCCTAGTGAAAAATTGGGTACCATTTCCAATTAGTCAGATATGAGGAGTTGTGCATCAGTGCTGGATGCTATATCTAGTTGAGAGGAAGGATGAAAATGTTTCATGGGTTTACTTTTATAAGTAGTTATGAGTAGATTTCATTTCTTCTACCATGAATATAGTGATGAGGCATGACATTTTTTCTCTTTATTAGTGGAATTTGTCAGTGTGGGATTTGGGGATCAATTTCAAGGACAATATTACTTTTTCCTTGGATCGTTTTATAGATGAGGAGTATCACATGATTTGTATTATGAAAAAACTATATCCTTTATCCACTATGTAATTACTCCTTTCATTTTTATAGTGTATCTAGAGGTTCCGAAGAACGTGGAGGAGATCATGAAGATGAAGTTGTAACACCCGAGACTTTTATGTTATATAAATCATCAAAGGAATCTTTTTCTACACAACACTTGCTTGGCTTGCTTTACACGCAATCGCGACCTTCCTCGATAGCTTTCGTCGTACGCAATACCGAGTTTCACTAAATAACAATATGCTATTAAAACTAGCCGTTATGAATAGTAATAACCACTTTTTGAAATTTTATAAATTTTATTTTTCAAAATGGACTTCATTTTTGGACTCAGAATATCGAAATTAGCCTAGGGTGAAATTTTGGTATTTTTCTGAAAACTTTCAATTTTTGATGAATAGTGAAACCACTAAGTGGTAGGTTAAAAACCGAATTTTGCATAAAACATAATTTTACCGCTTCTGTGAATGGAATTTCGAAAATCCGAGAGACACGGTTAATATCAAGGACTAAAATGTGGTTCAATGAGATGAAAATAATTTTTGGTGAATAGTAACTTTTTACTTTTTTTTACCGCGGTTAATAGTAAATAGGGTAACTAAGGGTAAATATGATATCAATATTACCCTAACACATGTCCTAATTCTATTGGACAAGTGTAATTCGACCAAAAACAAAATTAGGAATAAAATATGACCATTTAGGCCCACTTGGATTAGATTAGGACATTTATTATTAATTTATTTAAAGAAGGGTTAAAATAGTTAAAATCAAAGTTTAATAAGTAAATCATTTTTAATATGGGGTTATACGTAAGATAAATTCAATTGTAAATATTCATTAGAAAGATAAAAAGATTTCCTACATGATGATATTTTATTTGTAATTTTTAGACATAAAATAATTTAATTTATTTATAACACAAAGATGATGCAGTAATTATCTTATTAATGAAATATTGACAAAATTGATAATATAAATACCAAAATAAATGTAATTTAAGACTTTTTATAAATTCCACTAATTTTATAGGTTACTATGATATATTAATGTTGATTTAATCAACTTGGTTCGAACATATAATTCTGTTATGACTTTCACAAAAATCATATATCAAATAGTGTCAAAATTGACACAAAATAGTTTTTAAATCAAATATTATATTATTAATTGTTATTGTATTCCTAAAAATCTAAGGTTCGGCCAAATGACTTAGATAAGGATATATATTTTAATAATAAACAATTTGGGGTTCGTTTGACATGTTATAGTAAGTGTATTAACCATATAGTGAAAGAAAACAAAAAGACATGGTAAAAGTTAAATTATTTAACTTAGAGTTAAATCTAATTAATAAGGTTATAATAATACCCTAAACTTGTCTAAATCCTATTGGTTGATAGGATTTCGACCCTTCCCCACTTTATCTTCGAAATAAGACCCTTTGGAACCATTATAAACCGATTTTGACTTTAATATAAAATAATATTTTGAGATATTCCTAAGGTGCCCCTCTCCTCCCTTATAAAAGGGCACCTCCTCCCCCTCCTCCTCACACCAATTTGAGCACTCAAGCTCGGCCAACCCCTGCCATTTTCTCCTCCCCACTTCCCTAGAATAATCCTAGAGGTCCTGGTCTTCTCCAAAGACCAATCTTAGTTCCTTAAGTGGAGGATTCAAAGAGGCGTTCCAAAGAAGAGGTAATATCGATTACCGATCTTTTCAATTTCTTTCGTCTTCAACTTCTTCTTCTTTAGTTGTTTCATGACAAAGTAATAACATCAGTATTACTTACATACTGATATGTTATTATAAATATGAAACAACCCTAATTCACCTTCTATCCATCCTACGGAAAAATGAAATCACCGCGCGTGCGTACGTACGGAATACCGTCTCCACGCCGTGGTGTAATCTATTTTTCCACCATCACCTTACAAGGATGGTTATAATGGTGTAATAAGTAACTATATATGATTATTATGAAGTAATATTGATACTGAAATAATATATATATATACTCCAATACAATTCCACGATCATAGGAACGATATCATCACTCGTGCGTACGTACGGAATACCGTCTCCACGATGTGATACGACTCGTTCTACATGATCTTCATTTCATAATGATTATATAAATGAATTGAATGAATGAATATGGTATATAATACATTAATACCATTCTGTAAATGAATTATCTATAACCTAAAGATAAGAATAAGAATTTATTCGACAAAACACGCATAAGAACAAAAAGTTATAAAGACCCGAGTAACAAGTAACAATGAAATATTACTAACAAGAAGCTAATAATATGACCATATATGATATCATATCAACATGTATGATTCTGGAATAAGTCAATAACATTATTTAAACCATTATACAGGAGCTTCGGACACGTACAAAGCAAATTGGACCTAAGGTAAGGGAAATATCACAATCTCATTTTTATCCGAGATTGTTTATTCGTAAGTATTTACTGGGGTGTATTTTATCATCCACATCCATGTTCCCTCAATATGTAATATTGTTTCCATCCACTTGCAATAGTTTAAATCCAATTTTACCCTTAGGTGAGTTTTTAGTAAAGAATATGAAAGGAATCTTTTGTCGTTTTTCCGTACGAGGTACTTTTTTTGACTTTTCCGACAAAAGTACGAAGAATGTTTTTTTTTTAACTTATACGGCACGAACGGATTTCTACTGTTTTATAAAGCCTTATTCTCATGAAGCTTCCTATAAAATATTTCATGACTATTTTCAATAAAATCTCTTTCTTTTAAAATTGCATGATGTTTTGTGAAAAGAAATTGATTTTGAAGAAGAAAGGATATTTTCCTCAAGAATTCAATTCAAGTGTTTTATCAAAATTATTTTCCATCTAAGATAATAAAGGGTTCTGTTTCTATCCATATTTTTACATTGTTTTGACTATGTTGTGATGGAATTATTTTTATGAATTCCTTTATCTTATATGAATTGATTTATGATGTCACGATGTTTCAAGAATCCCATTTTTGTTACATGTGTTATGCAATGATGTATGTTTTATGATTATGTGGCACACATAAGAAAGGATTCATTATAAGATGGGTGGGACCTATATCTCCCTCCAATGCATTGGGTAAAGATTTTATATCTCATGAGATAGACATGGCTGGAACGGAAGGTTATTTCGGTTCAGTGATACAGGACTGAAACGAGGAGTGAACTCGGTTCAGAAAGGGACTTTGTCCACTAAGATAGTCTTGGCAATAAGTCATGACTAACAAGAAATGATTTTCTATGATTATGTGTGCATGCCACAAAGTTTCAAGTTTTATGTTATGATTATGGGGATCTCATTTTCACTTCTATGATTTATTCCATGTTAAGATATTATGATCTCTTTTGCAGGTTTTGATTTTCATAAAGATATGATATGATTTTTATTTCCTTTATTTGCCCTTGCTGAGCATTTGAGCTCACCCTTTTATGTTTTCTTTTCCCCAGGTCAGGAAGATGGATATTAAGTAGAATATGCTAAAAGGGACCCTAGATATGATGAAATAAATGGGAGACACTGTAGAAGATTTATGAACCAGTTGTTTATGTTTCCCAGTTTCTAAAGACACTATACCTATACGGTCCTTTGTGGTTTCATCATATGTTGTAATAAGTGTGCTCCAATTTTGAAGTATTAACAATGTATGTAAAGTATGGGTCGTTATAGTTGGTATCAGAGGAAAGGTATAGTCAACCTTTGGAAACTAGGATGTGAAAGCCTTAGTAAGAACCCTAAGGATGAGTCTAAGCATAGAACACAATCTTAGTGTTTTAGAAATGGCCTTGAATAACCTAGGATAAGACCTTAAGCATGAAAATTTTATTCTTGAATTATGTGGTTTCCTATTATAATTAGTGTTGCTCACACTATTCTTCTTGGTTTTAGTCAATGGCTGGAACCCGAAGGAACCGTGTTAATGCGGAATGCGATGGGCAATGCAATGATTGTCCCCCTGAGCAACCAAACAATATGGGAGATGGAATGCAAAATCTTGTAGCCATGCTCACACAACTTTCTCAAGCTATGAATCATGCAGGATTTCCAAACGAGCAAAGGAGGGAGCAACATTCTGTTGAATCCTTCATGAGGCAGCGTCCACCTTCTTTCAGTGGGTCTACTGATCCATTAGTTGCTGAACAATGGATTAGTACTACTGAAAAGATATTTTCAGTTCTTCAATGTTCTGAACATGATAAAGTCATCCTAGCAGTGTATCGTTTAGAAGGAGATGCTGATCAATGGTGGAATCTTGTTAAGAATACGAGGCAAAGGGATGAAATTGAGTCTATGGAATGGGACGAGTTCAAGAACTTATTTTTCAATAAGTACTTCCCTCGTATTCTCCGAACAAAGATGGAGAAAGAGTTCCTTGAACTGAAGCAAAGGGATGATGAATCTGTTAGTACCTATGAAGCAAATTTTACAAGACTTGCAAGGTACGCTTCTGGTATTATTATCCAACCTGAGAGTAAGATCGATCGATTCTTTAGTGGCTTAAAACCAAGTCTTCGAAGGGCGTTAGCCATAAGGGACTTCAATAGCTACGAGGAAATCGTTCGATGTGCTCTCAAAGTCGAGATGGAGATTGGAGTAACCCATCAGTCACATGGGTTTGATAAGAAGAGGAAGATGGAATTCAAAGGAAACTCTAAAGAGCACACTGAAAAGAAGATGAACTTTCCCTTATGCTCAAAGTGTGGAAAGAAACATGGAGGGAGTTGTCTTAAAGGGACAAGTAAATGTTTTAAATGTGGAAAAGAAGGTCATCGGGCATTTGAATGCCGTGATAATGGGAAGAAGATGTCTAATGATGCAAACAAAGGAAGGGATACACAGAATGATCCTACTACACTTCAATGTTTCAAGTGCAAGGAGATGGGGCATTATGCCAATCAATGCCCAAATCCAAGGGTTGATGATGATGGTCGACGTCAACAAACTCTTAAGGCTAAAGACAAAGGAAAGTCACATGCAATTTCTACCGGCGATGTGGAGTACGATAACGATGTGGTGAAAGGTACACTTACCATCCACTCTAAAGTAGCAAATGTTTTATTTGATTCTGGATCCACCCACTCTTTTATTTCTGAAGACTTTTCTAAGGGTATCACCGTATTACCTCAACAATTAGATGTTGAGTTAGCTGTGACAACACCTAATGGCACATCAATCGCATCAAAAGTTTATAATTCTTCTCCGATCGAAGTTTGTGGGAAAGTGCTTCCTGCAAATCTTGTGATCCTTCCTTTAGTGGAATTTGATGTGATTCTTGGCATGGATTGGCTTTCTCTACATGGAGCTCATATCGATTGCCAAAGAAGGGAAGTCACATTTCATATTCCAGATCAATCTACGATCGTCTATCAATGCAAGGACGAACATAACCTTCCAGTGGAAATTTCTTCCATCTTATGGGTATTGATTCCACTAAATGAAGGTTATTTATCTCAAATGGTTGGTGAGAAACTCACGATTAAGAATATGCCCATTGTACGGGAATTTGATGATGTCTTTCCGGAGGAATTACTGGGTCTTCCACCAAATCGTGAAGTTGAGTTTTCAATAGAACTCGTACCGGGTGCTTTGCCTATTTCAAAGACACCTTATAGAATGGCCCCAATTGAGTTGCAGGAATTGAAGAAGCAACTCCAAGAGAATCTTGATAAGGGATTCATACGCCCTAGTGCGTCACCTTGGGGAGCACCTGTTCTATTTGTTAAGAAGAAAGATGGATCAATGAGACTCTGCATTGATTATCGAGAACTTAACAAGATCACTATCAAGAACAAATATCCTCTCCCACGCATTGATGACTTATTTGACCAACTACGCGGAGCTCAATACTTTTCCAAGATTGATCTTCGTTCAGGGTATCATCAATTAAGGGTCAAAAGGGAGGATATACCAAAGACGGCTTTCCGTACAAGGTATGGACACTATGAATTTATAGTGATGCCATTTGGTCTTACTAATGCCCCTGCTATCTTCATGGATCTAATGAATAGAGTCTTTAGAGACTATCTTGATCAATTTGTGGTAGTCTTTATAGACGATATTCTTGTCTATTCAAAGAGCAAGGAAGAGCATGAAGATCACTTGAGAATTATATTGAAGACCCTGAGAAAGGAGAAGCTTTATGCCAAATTTACTAAGTGTGAATTTTGGCTTCAAAAAGTTGCATTTTTGGGTCACATAATCTCAAAAGAGGGGATATCTGTGGATCCAGCAAAAACAGAGGTTATCGAAAGATGGTCGAGACCAACAACAGCAACTGAGATCCGAAGTTTTCTTGGTTTGGCTGGATATTATCGACGTTTTGTAAAAGATTTTTCACGATTATCTAATCCACTCACCAAGTTGACTCGGAAAGGAGTTAAGTTTGTCTGGACAGAGGAATGTGAAGTGAATTTCAAGGAGTTGAAAAGAAGGTTATCCAGTGCACCTGTGCTCACACTGCCTTGTAGTGGAGAAAGGTTTGTGATCTACAGTGATGCATCCAAGAAGGGATTGGGGTGTGTTCTTATGCAAAATGATATGGTGATAGCTTATGCCTCACGACAGTTGAAAATCCATGAGCAAAATTACCCAACACATGATTTGGAGTTGGCTGCGGTAATCTTTGCATTAAAGATTTGGAGGCATTACCTTTATGGTGAAAGGTGTGATATTTATACTGATCATAAAAGTTTAAAGTATATTTTCACACAAAAGGAGTTGAATATGCGTCAAAGAAGATGGTTGGAGCTGATTAAGGATTATGACTGCTCAATCCATTACCACCCTGGGAAAGCAAACAAGGTGGCAGATGCATTAAGTCGACAAGACCATGCTAGTTTATCCATGATGAGGATCACAAAAGATCCAATATTTATGGATTTACAAAGGATGGATCTTGGAATTATAATGGAAGGGGAAAAATCTTATCTTTCTCAAATGAATGTTCAACCATCTATACATGTGAAGATTAAAGAGGCACAGAAAGAAGATGTCGAGTTACAAAAGAAGGTGAGAAATGTTCCTGAATTCAACCTTGATTGTGATGGGATAATAAAGTTCAGGAATCGGGTTTGTGTTCCTCCCATCCCCGAATTAAAGAAGGAGCTGCTGGATGAGGCTCATAGTTCATCATTCTCTATTCATCCTGGAAGTACGAAGATGTATAGGGACCTGAAAGAGTACTTCTGGTGGGATGGCATGAAAAGAGATGTTGCTGAATCTGTATCTCGATGCTTGGTTTGTCAACAAGTTAAAGCTGAGAGACAGAAGTCTAAGGGGATGTTACAACCATTACCCATACCCGAATGGAAATGGGAAAACATCACTATGGACTTTGTCACAGGACTTCCTAAAACATCCAAAGGCAATAATGCTATCTGGGTCATAGTTGATCGTCTTACAAAGTCTGCACACTTCATTCCTATTAGAGAGGATTTCTCTCTAGATCAGCTTGCCAGGATATATGTAAAGGAAGTGGTAAAATTGCATGGAGTACCACTTTCTATTATATCTGATCGGGATCCGAGATTTACCTCGAAGTTCTGGCGAAGTCTTCAATATACTCTGGATACAGAGTTAAGTTTCAGCACTGCATATCATCCCCAGACAGACGGTCAGTCTGAGAGAACAATTCAAACCCTAGAAGATATGTTGAGAGCTTGCTCTATGGATTTCAAAGGAGGTTGGGATCAACACCTACCTTTGGTGGAATTTTCTTATAATAATAGCTTTCACTCCAGTATTCAGATGGCTCCTTATGAAGCTCTATATGGAAAGAAATGCAGGACTCCAACTTGCTGGGATGAAGTTGGGGAAAGAAAGCTATTAGGACCTGATCTCGTTGATGAAATGGCAGAAAAGGTCAGATCTATTCAACAACACATAAGAGCAGCTCAGAGTCGACAGAAAAGTTATGCCGACAACCGAAGAAAAGACCTAGAGTTTGAAGTGGGCGATAAAGTGTTCTTACGAATATCTCCCTGGAAGAGGGTTATGAGATTTGGAAAGAAGGGGAAGTTGAGCCCTAGATATATCGGTCCTTTCGAAATACTGGATCGTGTTGGGAAGGTAGCTTACCGATTGGCGCTTCCACCGAATCTCTCTCAAGTTCACGATGTGTTCCATGTATCTCTCCTGAGAAAGTACATACCTGATCCTTCACATGTACTCAGCTCAGAAGTTGTACCGCTGGAGCAAGATCTTTCTTATGAAGAACAGCCGATAGAGATTCTGGATCGTAGCCAAAAAGTTCTACGAAACAAGACCACTCGATTGGTGAAAGTTTTATGGAGGAACCACCAACTTGAAGAAGCTACTTGGGAGCTTGAGAATATGATGAGGGAGAAGTATCCTCATCTGTTTGTTACAAAGTGACGAATTTCGAGGGCGAAATTCTTTTTAAGGGGGGTAGAATGTAACACCCGAGACTTTTATGTTATATAAATCATCAAAGGAATCTTTTTCTACACAACACTTGCTTGGCTTGCTTTACACGCAATCGCGACCTTCCTCGATAGCTTTCGTCGTACGCAATACCGAGTTTCACTAAATAACAATATGCTATTAAAACTAGCCGTTATGAATAGTAATAAACACTTTTTGAAATTTTATAAATTTTATTTTTCAAAATGGACTTCATTTTTGGACTCAGAATATCGAAATTAGCCTAGGGTGAAATTTTGGTATTTTTCTGAAAACTTTCAATTTTTGATGAATAGTGAAACCACTAAGTGGTAGGTTAAAAACCGAATTTTGCATAAAACATAATTTTACCGCTTCTGTGAATGGAATTTCGAAAATCCGAGAGACACGGTTAATATCAAGGACTAAAATGTGGTTCAATGAGATGAAAATAATTTTTGGTGAATAGTAACTTTTTACTTTTTTTTACCGCGGTTAATAGTAAATAGGGTAACTAAGGGTAAATATGATATCAATATTACCCTAACACATGTCCTAATTCTATTGGACAAGTGTAATTCGACCAAAAACAAAATTAGGAATAAAATATGACCATTTAGGCCCACTTGGATTAGATTAGGACATTTATTATTAATTTATTTAAAGAAGGGTTAAAATAGTTAAAATCAAAGTTTAATAAGTAAATCATTTTTAATATGGGGTTATACGTAAGATAAATTCAATTGTAAATATTCATTAGAAAGATAAAAAGATTTCCTACATGATGATATTTTATTTGTAATTTTTAGACATAAAATAATTTAATTTATTTATAACACAAAGATGATGCAGTAATTATCTTATTAATGAAATATTGACAAAATTGATAATATAAATACCAAAATAAATGTAATTTAAGACTTTTTATGAATTCCACTAATTTTATAGGTTACTATGATATATTAATGTTGATTTAATCAACTTGGTTCGAACATATAATTCTGTTATGACTTTCACAAAAATCATATATCAAATAGTGTCAAAATTGACACAAAATAGTTTTTAAATCAAATATTATATTATTAATTGTTATTGTATTCCTAAAAATCTAAGGTTCGGCCAAATGACTTAGATAAGGATATATATTTTAATAATAAACAATTTGGGGTTCGTTTGACATGTTATAGTAAGTGTATTAACCATATAGTGAAAGAAAACAAAAAGACATGGTAAAAGTTAAATTATTTAACTTAGAGTTAAATCTAATTAATAAGGTTATAATAATACCCTAAACTTGTCTAAATCCTATTGGTTGATAGGATTTCGACCCTTCCCCACTTTATCTTCGAAATAAGACCCTTTGGAACCATTATAAACCGATTTTGACTTTAATATAAAATAATATTTTGAGATATTCCTAAGGTGCCCCTCTCCTCCCTTATAAAAGGGCACCTCCTCCCCCTCCTCCTCACACCAATTTGAGCACTCAAGCTCGGCCAACCCCTGCCATTTTCTCCTCCCCACTTCCCTAGAATAATCCTAGAGGTCCTGGTCTTCTCCAAAGACCAATCTTAGTTCCTTAAGTGGAGGATTCAAAGAGGCGTTCCAAAGAAGAGGTAATATCGATTACCGATCTTTTCAATTTCTTTCGTCTTCAACTTCTTCTTCTTTAGTTGTTTCATGACAAAGTAATAACATCAGTATTACTTACATACTGATATGTTATTATAAATATGAAACAACCCTAATTCACCTTCTATCCATCCTACGGAAAAATGAAATCACCGCGCGTGCGTACGTACGGAATACCGTCTCCACGCCGTGGTGTAATCTATTTTTCCACCATCACCTTACAAGGATGGTTATAATGGTGTAATAAGTAACTATATATGATTATTATGAAGTAATATTGATACTGAAATAATATATATATATACTCCAATACAATTCCACGATCATAGGAACGATATCATCACTCGTGCGTACGTACGGAATACCGTCTCCACGATGTGATACGACTCGTTCTACATGATCTTCATTTCATAATGATTATATAAATGAATTGAATGAATGAATATGGTATATAATACATTAATACCATTCTGTAAATGAATTATCTATAACCTAAAGATAAGAATAAGAATTTATTCGACAAAACACGCATAAGAACAAAAAGTTATAAAGACCCGAGTAACAAGTAACAATGAAATATTACTAACAAGAAGCTAATAATATGACCATATATGATATCATATCAACATGTATGATTCTGGAATAAGTCAATAACATTATTTAAACCATTATACAGGAGCTTCGGACACGTACAAAGCAAATTGGACCTAAGGTAAGGGAAATATCACAATCTCATTTTTATCCGAGATTGTTTATTCGTAAGTATTTACTGGGGTGTATTTTATCATCCACATCCATGTTCCCTCAATATGTAATATTGTTTCCATCCACTTGCAATAGTTTAAATCCAATTTTACCCTTAGGTGAGTTTTTAGTAAAGAATATGAAAGGAATCTTTTGTCGTTTTTCCGTACGAGGTACTTTTTTTGACTTTTCCGACAAAAGTACGAAGAATGTTTTTTTTTTAACTTATACGGCACGAACGGATTTCTACTGTTTTATAAAGCCTTATTCTCATGAAGCTTCCTATAAAATATTTCATGACTATTTTCAATAAAATCTCTTTCTTTTAAAATTGCATGATGTTTTGTGAAAAGAAATTGATTTTGAAGAAGAAAGGATATTTTCCTCAAGAATTCAATTCAAGTGTTTTATCAAAATTATTTTCCATCTAAGATAATAAAGGGTTCTGTTTCTATCCATATTTTTACATTGTTTTGACTATGTTGTGATGGAATTATGTTTATGAATTCCTTTATCTTATATGAATTGATTTATGATGTCACGATGTTTCAAGAATCCCATTTTTGTTACATGTGTTATGCAATGATGTATGTTTTATGATTATGTGGCACACATAAGAAAGGATTCATTATAAGATGGGTGGGACCTATATCTCCCTCCAATGCATTGGGTAAAGATTTTATATCTCATGAGATAGACATGGCTGGAACGGAAGGTTATTTCGGTTCAGTGATACAGGACTGAAACGAGGAGTGAACTCGGTTCAGAAAGGGACTTTGTCCACTAAGATAGTCTTGGCAATAAGTCATGACTAACAAGAAATGATTTTCCATGATTATGTGTGCATGCCACAAAGTTTCAAGTTTTATGTTATGATTATGGGGATCTCATTTTCACTTCTATGATTTATTCCATGTTAAGATATTATGATCTCTTTTGCAGGTTTTGATTTTCATAAAGATATGATATGATTTTTATTTCCTTTATTTGCCCTTGCTGAGCATTTGAGCTCACCCTTTTATGTTTTCTTTTCCCCAGGTCAGGAAGATGGATATTAAGTAGAATATGCTAAAAGGGACCCTAGATATGATGAAATAAATGGGAGACACTGTAGAAGATTTATGAACCAGTTGTTTATGTTTCCCAGTTTCTAAAGACACTATACCTATACGGTCCTTTGTGGTTTTATCATATGTTGTAATAAGTGTGCTCCAATTTTGAAGTATTAACAATGTATGTAAAGTATGGGTCGTTATAGAAGTCATGAAGGGTTTAACCACGAGAGGGGTATCAATAGAGTTCCTTAAGGATCAAGGTTATTTCTGGCATGTATCAAGTACCCAGACCATGAAGTTTCAACCAGTGAAGAGTTGTCTGGAACATCTTACCTTCTAGTATTTTGGGGCCAATGGTTACTATGATTTTCCAAGAGATATCATACTATTGTGTTTTTTTGTTATGTTTGTAGACATCACTAGAAATAGTTCCTAGTGGTTATAAGATGATCAATTTGTTGGAGGTAGATAGGTTCAATGCTTGCATCAGATGTAGTTTCTAGTGAGACCATTTCAATAGAAGGTCCAGTAGGATTATACTCCTCTGAGTGGAGATGGAGTGTGTAGAGGCCAACCTCAGAATGTACCTCAAGTTCAAGGGCCTTAACCCAAGAATTTTCATATATCTGACCATCAATATATAGGGAGAGGAGTTGGGAGTAGTTAGTTGTATACAATAGAGGTAGAAATGCTAGAGGGTCTAGAGATAGTTCAATGTAAACATAGTATTACATCCATAATTGTTTGTGCCTTTTTTGATTTATTAGCCCCACACTACTTTATTTCACCCCTATAGTCTATTATATTGGAATAGATAAAGAGAGGCTTCATGTTCCCCTGATATTGAATATTCTAGTCAGATGCTAGACCAACTTGTTTGTTGTGTGCTAGGGGTGTAGACTGATGATCAAGAGAAATCTGTCTCATGGGGATATTTTCTTGCTAAAAATATATCCGTAAGATGTCATACTAGGCATAACTCTGTTATATTTTTTATGTGCTACTATCAGCTACTTCCATGGGATTTTCATGTTATTTTATGTGGATGTCCATTGGGTGGTTTCTGTTGGTGAGTGGGGTTGTCGGGTGAGTAGTCGGTGTGTGGAGCCACTTATTTATTTGATGGATATGTTTTCTATGGAATCAGTAGAATCAGGAACTGTGGAGGTTCCCAAAGTCATATGGTATTTCATAGATGTTTTCCTTGAGGAACATGTGGAAATTCCCACTCTCTGGGTTGTTGTGTTTGGGATAGACTTGTAGCATGATGCTTCTCAAATTTAGATGGATCCTCATTAAATGTCACCTTCTATGTTTTAGGAGATGAGGATTCAGATAAATGATTGTATATAAAAATGTTTTATCAGGCCCAACGTGTCACCATGGAGTCCTCTAATTTTTTTCACCATGAATGTGGATGGTAGTATGTGTTTTTGTATAAACTAATGGAGGTTGGATCAGATGATGATCAAGAACTGTTACCCTCTTCCAAATATATATGATCTTTTTGACCAACTGAGAGGGGTGAGTTAGTTTTCAAAGATCAATTTTCAGTCTAGATATCACCAGCTTATGGTGAAAGAGGGTGATATCTTAAAGGGTGCCTCCAAATAAAGGTATGGGAAAATTGTGTTTTTAGTCATGTAGTTTAGTGTCATAAATGCTCCATCTGTGTTCATGGGAGTCATGAACTCTCTATTCCATGAATTCCTAGACTTGTTTTTAGTTGTGTTCATTTATAATATATTAATCTAATATAACATAGAGGAGGAGAATTCTGATCATCTTAGATCTATCTTGCAGGTTCTTCGACACTAGTAGATCTATGGAATGTTGTCAAAGCATATGTTTTGGATGTCATATGTTCATTTAGTTTTGAATGTGGTGTCTCATATGGGTGTGGAAGTGGAACCAATAAATGTTGAGGCAATTGTTTATTGAGTATCATGTAAGAATGTGGTAGAGGTTCATATCTTCATCGGTCTCGTAGGCTACTATTTCAGGTTTGTGCTTGATTTCTCTAACATTTTATGCCCATTAAAAACATTGACCAGGAATGACCATATTTTTTGGTGGACTGATCAATTCTAGGTAGAGTTATGTTACTCGAAGGGGATGTTGGTCAGTTCTCTATTGATTTAGTTTCCTAGGGAGGGTGTGATGATTGATGTGTTTTGTGATGCTTATAGTCTAAGAATGAAATTTATATTGATGTATTACATGGATATAATCTCTTATGGGTCTAGGAAATTATGTCCCCATGAGCATAACTTTCCCAGCCATGATCTATAGGTGTAATTAGTTGTGTTCACGCTAGTGTTTTGATGACATTACCTCGTTGGTGAGTGTTTTTCAATCTTCACAAATCACAAGAGTTAGAGGTATATATTTTCTCAGTAAGATATGAATATTTGGAAGTAGAGTAAGATGGTGTTTCTTAAATATTATGATTTTTAGATCTCATATACAATAGTAAAATGGAATTTTATGGAAGATTCTTTGAGCAAGATGTCATGGAATGATGTTGTTTAGGATTTTAGGGGTGTTTGGAGAGTGAAAAGGGAGTTGAAAGCCTTACACTTATATGAAAGTGTGGTTAATGGAAGCAGTTATTTGCTGTAGAAAAAAGTGCATTATTTTTTTATGCAGTAAGTGGAGGAGTCTCAGTGGGGAGAATCAAACACAAAGATGATGTGTGATCTTGTTGAAAATTATGACTCTATATATAGATGATTGGGGGATAGTTGGAACAAGATGATTTTTAATGGGAGAATACATGTTATGTTGGTGATACATTAGAGAGTCCTCTATTATTTTCATAGATCACCTTTTTCAGTATGCCTAGGAGTATCCAAGATATAAAATAAATTAATGATGCATTTTTTGTGGCATGGGATGAAATGGGTGGTAGTGGAGTTCACGGCGAGGTGTTTTGTTTTTTAACTGGTAAAGGCCAAGCATTGTGTTCTTAGTGGTTTGTTGTAGTATTTGGATGTTACTCAGTGGAAATATGATGAAAAAATGATGGTTTTCTTTAAAGTGTTATCCCATGATCTATGAGGTCGTGATTTAATATAGGTTATCATGGATCAGTTGACAAAATCATACCAATTCATAGGGATCAAGTAGTTGGGAGGAGTGGGTGCATTTTCTAAGAGGTATGTGGATGTGGTGGTGTAGCTTTATAGAGTTTAGAGGTACATTATCTCAGATTAAGACACATATTTTACCATGAGAGTCTATAGGGTTTTATTACATGATTTTGGTGCTCATTTATGCATCAACAATAATTTGCACCCTCAAATAGATGGTCAGATAGAGCATAGAATCTAGACACTAGGGGAAATGTTTGGGGAATGCATCTTATAAATTAGTGTATATTGGTAATGACACCTAACTTTGGTCAAGTTTTCATACAACTATAGTTATCTCTCATCCATTTTTATGGATCTATTTGAGGCATTGTATGGATTTCCAATTCATTCTCCACTATGTTGGATGGAAGTTTGAGAGTTGGTAGTTCTTTGTCCTGATTTGGGTAAGAATACAACATATAAGGTTAAGATTGTTCATCAAAGGATGAAAGTAATATAGGACTATAAGAAGTCTTATGTTGATCTCAAGAATATTCCCTTGGAGTTCGATGTTGGAGACTATATTTTTTTATGGCTTCCTCTTGACATGGGAAGAATATGTTTGGAAGGGGGAGTAAGTTTTCTCTTAGGTTTTTTGGGATCTTTGAGGTGCAGGGGAGAGTGGGTGAGGTGGTGTATCAATTTTTGTTTCCCCCATAGATATAGAGGATTTAAGAATTCTTCTATATCTAATAGTTTTTTTAGTATCATCATGATGACTACTAAGTCATTGAATAGGATGTGTTGGATATCAACGATGATGCGACATTCATGGAAAAACTAGTATATATCTAGGATATTCAAGGGAAACTATTGTGAAGACAAAACATTCCCTATGTTCCTATGTTGTAGTGTCATGGAAGATTGAAGGTAATAATTTAGGAGTGAGAGACATAGATGTGTTCCCATTACCATAACTGTTTTTAGTTTTTCCACACTCTGTTTTCCTTGTGATGTGATGTTTGGATCTTATTTTTTTATGTGGTGTGCCATTTTCTTGATGTGTGATGTGTGGTCAATCTTCTGACACATGAAAAGATGAGGACCAAAATCCTAATAAAGACACAGAATAATTTTCCATGATTAAAACCCTATTGGAAAGCTAGTGCAGCCCAAAGTTAATATTATCTTGACATGGAGGATGGAATTCTGTGATTCATGTGTTTGGGTCGATGCCCCTTTTCCTATCAACCATGTAATTTTGGATTTGAACCTTTGGGCCTCCATATCATTTAAGGGTTCTCTCGTAACCTATTTAAAAAAAGGATAGATAAAATAATAATAATAAATTAATTAGAGTAGATTAGTAATTGCAGTTTTATTGAATTTTTCATGACTGCACTTGATTTATTTTATAAGTAAAAAATTTATGTATTAAATACCATTAATTTTTATTCAATAATACAATCATTTAATTATGATTAATTTATAATTTAATTATTTTTGAATTTTTATTTGTACCTCTCAATAAAATAAAATTTATGTATCTATTTAAATCATGTTAAATAAAATAATATGTGTGACATATAATATATTTTATCCAACATATTTTCTTATTCTATTCACATAATATGAAATATTAAATTTAGTTTTCATAACTTACCCATTGAAATTGTGAATAAAATATTTAATATTATTTAATATGTTTTTTTTTGAATTTTTAATATAACATTTACAATTTTATTTTAATTGATAAATAAAATTAAATTTTTGAATATACCAATTAAGAAATTGCAAAAACATGAAATTTTATATTTTTAGATTCTTGCTACTAATGTAAATTATAAATGTATAAGAATGTATTTTATTTGTCATTGTACGACCATATTATTTTTATATTCATTGTGATATTACTAAATTAATGGACATTAATTATAAAATTTGGAATGAGAAAATTATTCTTCATTGGGAATTAAGGTATATTGATAATTTCATTCATAAATAGAAACCACTCTTAGTTAATCATGACAACAGAAATGTAGAAATTAATTTATATTAACATTGGTAGTGGTTGAACTGTTTGAGTATAATGACTACAAATTCTGAATCATCTTCTAGTCTTTTTTGTTTATTCAAGGAGTATATTAGTGTTTGTGACTTGCTAAAGAATATAGATGAAAATGTTATCTCATCAGGTAATAGATTAGAAAGTAAATTAATTTCCTTATAATCATTGGTATGTTATGAATAAAATATGGTTAATATAATTAATAAAAAATTATGGATTGATTCTGGTTCTACAATGAATATTGTAAATACCTTTCATGGTATTCATGAAAATAAGTTAATTGTGATATTACAGTATATTTTGGAAATAAGGTTCTCTCACATGTGAAAGTGGTAGGGGAATGAATTCCAGTATTATGCGTTGGATTTACATATTATTTATAAAGGAAATTTTATATTCCATGTTTCACAAGAAACATTATTTTAGTATCCAAAAATGAATCGTTTGGTTTTACATTCATTTTTTGTATAACTAATTGTCCACTAATATATGGAAATGGCATCGTTAGATGTGATTATTTCATGGATGGAATTTTTTATATTGATTTATAGTGTAATATTGTTAATTATTCAATGAATGTTTACATTGGTATTAAAAAACTATTTCTTTTAACATTGAAGATTAGATTATATCTCTAAATAAGGAATCCAACTATAAGTACATTATAGAGAACTCATTACTATTGATTTTATTGAATTTCTAATATTTATGGATTGAATTAATTATAGGCCAACCAATAAATCAAATAAGGGTACAAAAAAAAGTGAAAATATATTTTAATTCGTTCATATAAATTTTTTTAGTTTAGATATGGATTTACATGGACCTAAATTCTTCATTTCATCCATAGATAACTATTTATAATATATGTATCTCTACTTGTTTTGTAAAAAATATGAGACTCTTGATGTCCTTGCATGTTTTAAGGATGAACTAGAGAAACAATACAGAAAAATGTTTAGATAGTAAAGTTGTATAGAAGTGGAGAATATTTTGGAAGATAAAATAATGATATATACTTACATGGCCCATTTGGGAAATATAATTTGGATATTAGAATATTTTCCTAATATATTATGTTTAGATTACTCGACTAAACTGGTGTAGGTTAAAGAATATGTCAAACCTTAATTGACATAGTATGTAGTATGATTATTAATTTCAAGAAACCTAAATTCATGTGAACTAAATCACATAAAATAGTGACATAAATTTTAAAATAGGTTCTAATAATTATAGTTTCAAATACTCATTTTCAATTTATTATGGATTGGAACCTCAGTTTTTTGACATGTGCATGTTTCTAGATTCCCTTTAGAAGTGTGATTTTATATCCTGCAAGAATGAAAGTTGGATTTGTGGTCCATATATTGTTATTTAATAAATTATTTGGAAAGTTATAAAGGATATTAGTTTTATTCTCCATCATTGAAAAATATAATTATGAAATAAATAAATAAAAAATTCCATGAAAATCACTTGATTGGTTGGAGTAATCTGATTAGAATTTATTCTGAGATAGGTCATTCATAGGGCCATGTATTTACCATTGGTGATAGATTAATCAATTTTCCAAAAATTACTAATATATAAAGAGGTGTTTGAAAAAGTTTTTTTCATAATCTATTGATAATCATCCTATAAATTCGGTGGTTCATGAATAGGAAACCCTTAAATCAATAGTTAAACCACATCTTTCTCTGGAAAAAGAAGGTGAAACATTAATACGATTTAAAATTGTGAAAATATAAACAATTTTTATTAATTATATATTGTATACATGAGAATATAACTATAATATTGGAGTATATAATGACCTTGAAACATTTTCACATGACATATGTTTCAAGGAGATGAGGCTATTGTACGATATAATGAATGAAGAGATGAATTCCATAATGAGAAATGAATTTTGGGAACTTATTTGGTTTCATATTTTTTTAATACAACTAGATAAAAATTTGTTTTTTTTTAAATCACAAATAATTCATTGGGATACATTGAGATATATAAGGCCTGCTTAGTTGTAAAAGGAATTAATGAAAATAAATAGATCGATTATACTGACACATTTTCAACACTAGATAAAAAATATTATTTATTCATTATTTTGGAATTGGGTGGTTATTATGATTTGTAATTAAAATAGTTTTTTTGAAAACTTTAGTTCTTAATTTTAATCTACATGAGGAGGATTATATGAAACATTAAAAAAATTATTCTCTAGTGATTGTGAACATTTAGTATATAAGATTAAAATGTCTATTGATGGATTAAAACATGAATCCTAAAATTGTTATTTATGATTTCATGATATTATTTCTTTATTTTGTTTTAATGAAAACAATATGTAGCAATGTATATACCATAATTTTATTGGGATAAATTATTTTTCCTTTATTATATATAGATGAAATGTTTCATTCTTGCAATTATAAGTGTTATCTATATGAGGTGAAACCATTTCAATCTATATTATTTGAAATGAAAGCTATAGTTGATGAATCCTATGTTATTTTAATAAAAATGGAATGAGATAGATTGAAATGCATTCTAAGATTGTCTCAAGAAACCCATATTAATAAAAAAAATAAAGATATTTCAAATAAAATACTACTAACTAAGAATACTAACCACAATTAATGTTTATAAATTCACATTGAATTAATTCCCTAAAAATTATTTAAAAATAGAAAAATTCATTTCATTTCATTTTCTTCCACTATTAACAATTTAATGTCATATCAGATCTTTATAATGCCTAACAATACATTTTATATGGAAATGTTAGGTTGTTAACAATTAAAATCATGTTTAGATCACTAGAAAGTTATAAAGAAGATATTATTATACCATTAGTGTACTAAGGATTATATGATTTTATATAGACAGACTACTGCCTTGGAGGTTTTGGGCTATTTAGATATAGAATTTTCGAGTTTCTTTGATTTAAAAAAATCAACTTCAAGGTATATTTTTATGATTGTTGATAGAGATGTGCCTTGGAGAAGTGTAAAAATGAAATTGATATCCACTTATACTATGAAATATGATTTTTATAGTGTTTTGAGGCCACTTATCAGGGTGTATAACAATAATGTTTCATTTTAGTGATGAATTATATGGATTCTAATTCAAGGACATTAATAATTTATTGTGATAATTTGGTTATTACCTTTATGGATTAGAATAAAAAATCATGATTTTAAATAAAACATTTTGACATTAAGTACTTATCCATGAGAAAATTTATTATAGATAATAAAGTATCTATTCAACTAATCAATGTGAAATTAATGATTAAAGTTCATTTACCTAATTACAAATCCATTAAAATTTGAGGATCATATAATGTATATGATTTTAAATCCAAAATTCAATTTCATTGTATAAATGAATTTTATTTGAAACCCAAAATGTGTATATTTCTGATTTTCAGCTAGTATGTACATATTCATTAAATGAGAATATTTCATGGTTATAAAATAAACCATGCAGTTATCATATATTAATTTGGTAATTTAAGATTAAAAATGGATTATGGTTCATGAAATTTACTACACATTTATTTAAATTATATACCACTATGATTCATGTATTATGTTTCTAACTTAAGATGAAATTTGGGAATATATATACTCAATAATTGGTATGGAACAATTAAGAAATTATATCAATTGTGATCTATTTCCACCACTACTCAACCACCCACCACATCACCCTATTTTCTGAATACATGGTTTAGGGGTTGGGTTTTATTAGAAAAAATTCACCAATATTTTTAAGCTTCCATACCTAGACAAACTATGGGGAATACACAATTTAAATCCATTCACTTAGGATGTGAAAAGAAATTAGGTTGGGTATCATCCAATTTACCTTATTATTATTTTTTCATTATTTAGAGGTAATTATTATTTTATGAAAGGTTGAAAAAATATCAAGAGGAATTATTTTATTTAGTATTAATTTCCTACTAACATAGCCTCCTCTGATTGAGAATTTATAATACCGTGCATACCCTATTGGATTCTTTGTCACACTTCCCCATTCTAGAGATCCTTTTCCTATCCAGATTTGTTTTGTATGCAAGTATATGTCTACGAATTATCCCTCAAAATTAATTCACATCAAATATAAATGTTTTTCATGTACCCATTAAGCCTCTATTATCATTAATATTTCCATATTGTCTTCAAATTTCATGCTATCATATCTATTTATTTTTTCATGCCATAAATCTATCAAGGCCACTTTTTCTCTTCTACACGATTCCACTTCCTGAATCTCATTATTGTTTTCTAAGATACTTTTTACTTCCTAGCCTCTAGAGGCCTCTCTGTTATTTCTCATACAATCTTCTAAATAGTATCAACATATGAAAACATCATTCTTATAGTATGGGGTGTATTAGAAAATATCCTAATACTATTTTTATATAGAACATCCAACTATGTGCATGTATATAGTAGCATAAATTTAGATAACGTCTATAGGTGTGTTCTATTAAAGTTAATAATAAAAGAGTGTGTCTATAGTTTACCTAGAATAAATGGTGTCAAATAATGAAACCTAAAAATTAGTGGGAGTTTGTGTCAATAAATTAGTGGAAGTAATGACACCCAATAATTATTTCTTATTAAAGATATCTAAATTAAGGAGCCTATATATTTAACAAGAAATTATTAATTTTACCTAAATTTATTTTTTTTGTTATATATTAGATCATTATTATTTTTAATTGTAATTAATTAATTTTGATAAGATAAAAGTGATTTTCGATGCCCTTTTTTCCCCTCACATCATTTTTAATCCTCCCTCCATTATGAAAAAAATTTCGTAATAAAAAAAATTGGTATCAAAGCCTAGGTTGAATGGAAATTACCTTTGGCTTAAATATATGGTGATTAAAAAAATAAAATCAATAAAGAACGACATATTTCCTTTTCATTAATAAATTTTTATATCAAAAAATTATTCAATTTAGGAGACGGATATGGAAGAAAAAATAGAGTCTTTCAGTGTCTAGAAATCCATTAAGATCACTACTAAAATGTTGGGGGAGATAATGAAGGAAAAAAACTTGTTCATTCATTTTACAAGTCATACCCATGAATTTGGTGTTGAAGGTCATTAGTAAAAATATAGTGAACGTGTTGTGTTATTGTGTCAAAATCTAATCTATTTGCATCAATCAGATTAAGAAGGAAAATATACAATAAAAAAGGTAGTTCAAAGCTCTCAAAATATGTGAGACTGGGTATTTTGATGAATTTTATAGATTATATTATTGGATTGTAAAAATATTTTTATAAACTTATAATTGTCATGGTGGATGGAAAATTTGTAAATAAATTGTTTGATTAGTAAAATTGGGTTTCAGCCTCACTCAAGACACTCTTTGACATGAATACTATTTCATTAAAGAAATAAATCTTGGAGTTGGATGACCATGATGATTGAATATGAAATTTTTATGTTAGAGGATACTATATTCTTCTCACTCATGTAATGTGCGATACACACACCAAAAGAGAGTGGGATTTTGTCATAGAGAAAAACTGATAACCATAATTGGCTTGGTCAGGGAAGAAGATGTGGCAATTAGCCTTGTGGTGGAAAGGTAGTTCATAGAGATTTTGATATGTTATGATTTAATAGAATCAATATTTGTAGAAGAGGAAACCAAAACATGATCCACATAAAATATTAAACTATAAAAATTAAGGAATTTTGACTCTATGTATTAAAACAAGTGATATGAAGAAGATACTAACATCACACAGTCCTATTATGATGAACCAAGACTAATGTTATAGAAGTATTGAGAGGAGACACAATACAGGAATTAACAAAAAGGTTTATTTATACTAAATCAAGTAATGGTGGTTCCCAAAATATGTACCACATAAAATGAGCATGTCCATACTAAAGTATTATATCTAGAAAATGAAGAATAAAACCACATGATATGCTAATGAGTAAATTTTTAGAATCTAGACAAGGAAATCATCAATAAATATAAATATATATATGGATCCACTATATATATAATGGAAAAAGGTCCATTTTATTCTAGTACAATAGTGGTGAAGAAAACATTATTCTAGAGGTATATTAAATACATAGTATTTGTAATAATATTATAATGTATATATGGATAATAAAGGACATTAATGAGTTTTAAATGGTGGGTTGATCAACGAATATATATGATAAATGTAACATAATTTTGATGATAGTGAGATTTTCACTGAGCTGATTATAAAATCATTTGTTGTAAATTTTCAAGCCAACATATCTCATGGTGATCCCAGACAACTCAACATAGTGTAACGCACAATGTTTATCCATGAAATTGACATTCTTTGAAGTTTATGGTTGATAAGATGATATATTTTTGATTCTTAGTGATTATGCAGCTGAATAAGAAATGTGGAGGATATAATATTTCCAATAAAACCATAAATACATTGTTGACAAAATAAAATAACAGAGAAAAAAATCTTCTAGATTTATTGCATATTGATATGCTAGACCGATTATAGCATGAACTATTTATAGTAATAACTATTTAACTCTAATTTTTTTTATTATATATCTTTTATATGGGTATAAATCATAATTTAAATGATCAAATTATGCTCTATGTTTTTTAAATTCAAATTTTTGGTGGAGAATTTATTTTTTAATAAGGTAAGGACACCACAGACATAATGTGTTAGTGAATTCCTTTCAACTGAATTAACAAGATTTTGTGAGGAATGTTTAATCACGAGATATCCCACTATACTATAAACTCTAAAGAAAAATTTTGTGGTTTATTATAGTAATCACACAATCATGGATTTGGTGAGGTTGTCTCTCAGTAGTTTTCAAGACCCTAGAAGATTTTTGGGTGAGGCAGTGAGACATGTGGGGTACTTACTACACCATCTATCAACAAAGGTGTTGATAGGGAATAATCTATATGAATCATGAATTAGAAGTAAACTATTAGATACACAATAAAAAAGGTATATCATAACTTGTGATGTCCCTGGTTTCATAATATGTGATATAAAAGAGTTTCATCATACAAATTATAATTGACTCATATCACAAGGGAACTGAGATTCCCCAATTAGACTATATCATTGTGTATGATAGGTTTATGATATGGGATGAATGGTGTGTGAGTTCATTCATAACCTCCATATACTCAAAGAAGTTCATTCAGTTACGAATCAATGATTTAGAATCATTAATAACAATTTATGCATGATAAAGTTGTTCAAAGAGTTTAAATGAATCTTTTTCATCCAAGGTAGAACAATGTGTAATGACTTTAATGTGATAGAGTTCAATATTTCTGCACTCCAACTCTCTTTATTTAATGAATATTTTCTATAAATGGAATGTGATGACTCCTGTTTTTGGAAATCAATGATTTCATTCCATAAAACATATATCCCATTATATTTCAATTCTTTAGTCATCTTCATCGAATGTGAAAAAACAATTTTAAAATATATGAATCCTCTCATTATAAAAAAGGATCTAAATTCCAGAGTAATCCCCTTAGATGAAGGAGTTATTTAATTGTTTCTCTGACGATCCAAGTAAATCATACTTTATTTTAGAATCATTATTTACAATACAAAATTAACATTATGCTTGTTTTTTGTTATTCATATACAAATTGAATCTATTGAAGATAAATTAGGCATTTCATGGGTTTCTTCCATCGCCAATATTTATTAAATAAACACAAAAAAACCAATTAGTGGTATCATACCAATTTTATTCAATGGTTCAATGTTATTTTCTTCTAGTTATTTGAATAAATTCCCTATCATAAGGCATTTGAATACGTATCATGAAATATGATATTTTGAAATACTTTGATTTCCCAGAGTTATGGAAGTCAAATGCCTTATGTCACATGGGAAAATATAATGGAATATAGTGAATTTGAACTTGAACATAAGATATGATACACAATAATATGAAATATGAATCAATATAACATTTAATATAAATATAGAACCATAAAATATTTAAAATATCGAGTAAATTGTTAAACATGATTGAAGCCTAGTGATATCTCCAATCAGAAGCGATGATATAAACTACTGATTATTATAGGGTTATATTATAAAATATGATTGATAGGTGAATCCCTCTTTACATATCAATCATAATTTACAACTTATAATTCCCATTTTAAGTTGTATGGTATGATATAGTTACAAATGTTAAAAAAATTAATATTTTTAACAAAATTCTTATGTTTTATAAAATGATTATTAATTATAAGTGTTGGATATTATAAAATTAGTCTTTCAATTCCGAAATTCAATATTAAAATTTAATATCTCTAGGTAATTTTTTTATAAATAAAAAAGTATTTATTTTTTTGATTATTCCTTTATTTAGTGCCCAATGGACCATATTGACACACCTAGGGGTGAATCAGGTGTGAAACAATTTTTATGAAAAACATTTTTTGTTTGATTTTATTTAAACCCCTTTAGTTTTTAACCTCTATCACAAATTAAGATGTAAATGGGTCTCTTTTATTTTAACCTTCCATACACCTATATGAAATAAGTATGCTAAAATTAAACATATAATAGAATTTTTCACAAATGTTTGGCCCAAGGAGGAAAAATTACTCCTTTACACATTCAATGCCTACTAGGACACAAACTCTTTACTAATATTCAACTCACCAAATACATTTTGGTGGCTAGATATTTCCTGAAACCAAGTTCACACATTCTTATACATGTGTGATCACTATATTATGCAAGTGACAATCCTCTACTGTAATAAAAAAGTGAATGGGTATTTATAACACATCCCATGTCTTCCGCTTCCAATGGTATTTAGATTACTTCATTAATTCAAAAGTAGATCAATAAAGATGCATAAGATCTTATTCTCTACACGAGTGTAAATTAAACAAACTCAATGTGTTCATATAATACACATTTACCTTGGTCACATGTACTCTCCACAGTTGCTAGTTCTTCATATTATTTTTATTGGATTCTCATAGTCATTTCTGAAGAACATTAAAAAATATATATTTTTTGGATTTTATGAAAGGATTCATAAAACAAAAATTTTTATAGGTGATATACTCTAAGACACACGAGTCTTATCTTTTTCATAGCTTTAATCAACTCAGGTTGGTCAGCTTTGTCTTCTTTCTTACTAAATATTCTTCAGTGCAAAAAACTTGGCATCATAGAATAATCTCTTACTTATTTTAATTTTATTATTAAACATAGTATCAACAAATTAGTCACTTATTCTATAAAAAACATGTGAGATTCTTATTATTCTTCCTTCATGAGATTTTATTTTCTTCGTCTTTAGAATTTTCTCTTGACCCTCTCACCCTCATTACTACCAGAGTAACAGATATTTCTTCCTTTTGTTTTAATCCACATATGATATTCTCTTATTCATGTGGATTAATTTAAGAGAAATAAATATATCCCATCATAATTAGGATCCATAGATGTAATACAAGGATTTATTTTCTTATTTCAAGTCTAAAATAAGTATTATAGAATACCTACTTTTTGATTCTCATTGTTTTACTTTTACTTATTTTTAATCTCAATGGATATTATAGAAATTACCATAATAAATTGAACCCACATGGATGAATATATTTATATTTTATTCTTCCATAATCTCAACTTAACCTCCTTTAAAAAACTTCAAAAACACAAAAATCAATTTATACATATGTATAAAAGTCATAAAATACATAACATGTGGCATATAGTCCCCCTCTTGTAACATGAGATAATCAAACAAAAAAAATTTATATAACTCAACTAGATATTTTACACAAAATAGTAACTCAACAATCTTATATTCTTATTTATTATAAAATTATTTTCACTATAAATTAATGATTCTCTAAAGAATAGATTGACCTTCTATTCTATAATATCTGTATTGTTCTTGAAAATATGATAAATTCATTTTAAATCTTATGATGATTTAGAAATTCCTTCTTACATTGATATTATTATCTCTTGTCTTTAAGATCAATTCGTCATGATTAATTAGTGGCTTCAAAAAGTGTCATTATGTTTTAAAAACATAATAACTACGGAGAAATATTCATTTATAATTACTCTTCAGAATTATAATAATGAAAATCATTATTTTTCATTCTCAAATTCAATAAATGTCTCGTGGGAGGTTGAAATATCACAATTCACATATGTGCTACAAAAATATCTTCTCCCTATGTGAATTAGTCTACATGTTTGGAAATTCCCTTTTCCAATTTCATTCTCCTCTACACAATATATTTTTAAAAATGAAAAATAATATAATTTTGGCCCATTATATATTTTCCATTATAATTCTTTCTTTTCCATCACAGGAATTCCATATTTCTTTAAATAAATTATGGTCTTCTTCAAATCAACTTTAGAGCATTCCATTAAATTAAAATCACTCCAAAATAGAACCATATAATTTTGTTACAATTTCAAACCCATTATATCTTATTCCAAATCCCATAAAGAATTAATCTAGTTAGATAATTTCTGTGAACTTCCCCACCCTCTTATCTTTAACACTACATTAATATTCAGGAAACCATTATCTATAAGGGTTTCTTACATAACACATTAATTTATATTTTATAAACTATAATGATGGATTTTATATCATTAGATATATTCTACCGAATACATTGGTCTTATTTAACACATACTAAATATGTTTTATAAAAGTTATCAAGTTTAAGTTCACAAGACAACTATGCCTTCAAATTTTTACTTTCATTGAAACTATTATGGACAATGCTTCTCTATGATTTTAATCTTAACTTAAAATGATGATTATATGAATCATATTATTCTATTAGGATGCCCTTTGAATATATACAATTATGTTTTCAAGGGACTAAAGTTCATTACCCAACAAGTGTGGTAACTACCATACTCTTCCGTTGGGTAGAAACTCAATCCATCATAATTTTCTTCACCTTTACATTAACTAAATCAACAAGCTTCATGACTACAAGGATAATTGAATATAAATAAAAGAAAATAAATTTAGGTACTTCAATATTACCCTTTTTGATTTATTTCAATTCCAATTACAAATAAACTCCACTAGAAAATTCAATTATCTTCCCCTTAATTAACATTCATCAAAATGGGGAAAAGTACTTTATCCCTAATTGACATAGTAGTGTAGGGTGAAGACTTTTAATTCTCCCCATAATTGGTATTATTGGAGGGTTATTATCATACTTATCACAACAAAACATCTTATCCTATTTCATTGTATAACATAAGAAAATATTTAAGAATCATTGTTCCCCAATTTCAAGTGATTATAAGAACAATATACCAGCAAAGCATCATTATAAAAAATCACTACCACATTTATATTAGAACTATACTATATTATAATCAACTCTGATTCTATATGGGATAAACCAATCTAGAAAACATGAGTGGTTATTTATAAAACTAGGATTTCTATTTACTCAATATAATACATAACAAGTTTATCCTTTTACTAAGAAGGGATTTCTCAAAATTTTTTGTAAGAATTTTAAGCAAATTGAACAAACTTTAACACACACACATATCAACATATTTCATGTGCTTGTCTGATTCTTCCTACATGGTTTGATAATTATCCCCCCTTAATAAATTTAATATGTATATATCAAGAAAAATTGAGAATTAAAATCACTCCACACCACTCATGTTTAATGGGGTTTTCCAAATTGACCGATTAGTCAAAAAATGGAAAATTTATAGAAAAATTATAATTTTTAATAAATCCTCCTCAATAGATTCTTTCCAAGTTTCTTCAACTCTAATTCCAAACATTAGAACATGAAAAAAATATATTGGGAAAATAGTGGATTGTATTTAACTTCAAAATAGAAAGAGTGAGGCTATGACTTGTTTCTCCACAGATGAAACTTCTTCTCAGTGACTGCAAAATTTTGAGAACTCTTATTTATATATAATCCCTTAGTTTTTCAACTATGACATTGTTTGGACATCGGATACTTATTTATTTTAGTAATATTATTAGATATAAAAAGATCCTTTAATTTAAAAAATAATGTACTATATTTACATTCATATTGTTATAATCTCCTAGCCTCTTCCAACTGATTTGTCCATATGAAAATACATTATTGTTGCCATATTTTTCCACAATTGTGTGTAAGGAATCATTATTTAAAACTTTTTTCATGGAACTAAGATACATATATTTGTTTTTTTTCTTAATTTGGCCTAGTAGGATATTTTTATATTTGATAGCCATATCTGATACCTTCTTTCACCCTACAAAGAAATCTTCCCCATCTTTTACAATTCCCCACATGGAAATCTTCACAAATACATCACGAGAAGTGTTAACCACTAATATAATCCTATGATCCCTCTCTTGAATGTATTATCTTTTTTTATTTTATCATTCTTGATTTAATATTGATCTTTATATACATTTTATAATGTTATATTAGGAGGACTCTCTTTAAATAGTAAAATCACTTCATCCCTTTGGGTAAAACAATCTAGTCAACTTTATTCACTATCTTCTTGGGTATATCCTTCCTCACTGGTTTCTATTAATTATGTCCCATGTTGGACACAAATAATTGGTTCACATGTTTCTCATACCATGGTTTTTATTTCTTATCTTCAAAATATTATTGATATCTCACAGGGTTTTACCAAAATTATTCATAATATTGACCATAAATGTATCAAATTTCAAATAAATTTCTAATGCTATAATATTACTTCACTGTGATGATATTATTCTATTTTTTGAGGTATTTTTCAATCTATAATATTTCTTTATATAATTAACATTTCTCCCCATTTATTTAGGGTTTCAAGAACAAATCCATAATGACATGTTTTGTTAGTAATCGATTTCTCTATACTCAAACCTCTAATAACACAAACATATTCCAATTAGTTTTTTTCATTTCACTTTGGGTGCATCATGTCTAGTCAAACACCCTTTCAAGTTTTAGGTGGAATCACTAACCTTTTTAGACTATTAGGGGATAAATATTTTAGTTACATGTTCACCTTCACCCATAATGATATGGTGGGTGTTTCAACATTTTCATTAGATCACATTTGAAAATATTATTTTTTATTTTTCCCACCATGTAGAGTATTTATTGAAGAAAGACTCTGATCTATAGTTTGTGTGGTAGTATACATTTTCTAATAATTTTTGGAATGATTCAGGTTTTTCCTCTTCTATATTTTCTAATTTGATATCTAGATCACGGAATTTCATGTTATGAACATTATTCACATCTTCATATGATCTCTTCCTTCCTTCCCTTTCAATTTTAAACATCCCAACTTGATCCACATGCATCTTTTTTATTTATTGTAATGAACTATCAAGATACTTTAATCTATTTACATTGTAATCCAACTAGGAAATCATGATATTCATAGACAATTGATAATTCTTGTCCAATGCGTATATAAACTCTTTAAAAATCATTACAAAACTTATTTCTCACAAAAAAAACTTTTTCAATTCTTCAAAAATAATATAATATCTTTTATTTATTAGTGATATTGATTCATCCTTGGCTTCAACTCGTTTTGTGAGTGTCTTACACTTCTGAAAAATCTTGTATAAATCATCCTCAATCACTTAAAACCATTAATATATATATATATATATATATTAATTTTTATCCAGAATCCCATTAGTGCAAGTGAATATATTTAATCACCTCATAAATGAAATATATCAAATAATATTTAACCTCAATAGAGAGTAATTAAATAGATTCAATGGATCCACTCTCACATCTTATACTTTATTCACTAGAGGAATAATGATCATCAATATATTTACATGAAAACTTACAACTCTAAATTCCTTTAGCTAATGGTGTCTCATCCCCCTTCCTTGTAGATTTTATCTTCTTTCAAGACTATTTATTATTAATTCTATCAATTTATTTTTTATCCCTCTAAATCAGTTCTAATAGTCATATGATTATATTATTCAATCTGGTGCTCCTTAAAATCAAATATATACAAAATTTCTACCATGTAAAACAATGGGAAAAACATTCAAAACCAATCATATAGTTCATTTTAAATTATATAAATTTTAATAAAAAACTATATCCAATAAAATGTAACTTATACTCTGATACCAACTATAGTTTCTAATGTACTGAGCAGAAACATCATTGGAGGGGTGGGGTCATGTGTGGAATGACTTTAACAGAACCTAATTCATCTTAATATTATTTCAACCAAATTGGGTTTCGATCCTCAATTAACTCTTAATATTTATTTGGATCTTTTATTGTTTAATACCACCCTTACAACTATTTTCAATGATAACCTTTAATAAAAAGATAGCACTAGTGTTTTTACAAGGTTCATCCTAAATGTGGGAAACCTAATATTTGCTGTATTCAAATTCTATTAAGACAGGGACTCTCCACCAATATTCAGATCACAAAAAACAAGTGGGTGGCCAAGTATTATCCTGTAAATTGGTTCACAAAATATTACACATGTTTGATCACTATATTACATTGGTGATAAGTTTTCACTATAATACACGAGTTAAGTGGACCATATATTTCATCCCATGGTCTCTTTATCCTATTAGCATTAAGATTCCTTATTTATTTTTGAAGTGGATCAAAAATGATTCATAAGGATTTCAATTCACCATCTAGATGTGAATTTATTATTCAAAATAGAGAAACATTAACATCCCAAAAGACTACAACAACGATACATGAAACTCGATCCCTAGTTTTCTATTAATTTCAGGGAACTTATAAATTTAATTACCAGGGTATGAATTTAACTTATCAAGAACACCACCCAAAAAATATTTTACTTAGAATTTATACGTTGAAATGTAACCTAAATTTTTTTCTTGGCAATACACTCTAAAAGACATGGGTCTGAACTTTCACACAACTTCTACCAACCCAGTTTGGTCAGCTTAGTCTTCTTTTTTCTACTTCTTCTATAGAACATGTAACTAAAGATCTTGATAGGGTCTCTCACTTATTTTAATCTTATTCATTGACACCAGTATGATATTACCTGACTCAAACAACATCAAAGTCATAGTCTATACTTCGTTATAGCATGTAGCATGTTCTTTTTATTCATTCTTCAAGATATATTTAGTTCTTCTTCTTCAACACTAACTCTCAGCTCTCTCACACTCAACAAAACTATAATAATGACCCTTTCTTCCTTTTTTATTTTATCACCTTCTATATTCACATGCATATATGGATTCATTTAAGAGAATTAAATTTCCAAAATTTACAAAAATGGAATACCATGTGTCATTTTTTATTTCCTACTAAAAAAATAATAACAAAATACTTAATTTTAGATTATTATGAATTTAATTTCTCTTCTTTTGAAACAAATGAATATTCTGGAAATATCCTTAATAAGTTCACCTCAAATGGGAAAATTTATTTCACTTTTAATCTTCCATAGGCTCAGCTTCATCTCCATTAAAATATCTCCAAAAAATAGAATCATCGATTTCTATAGGTAAATGAAAATTAAATATCACACAACATGTGATGTGAACTCCATCACTTACTGTTTGAGATCTTTGATGACAAAATTGACATAACTCAACATGAGTTTGTACACATAGTAGCAACTCAACTCACTTATCTTATGTTTTATTCTCAAATATATTCATCTATAAATGAATTAAAATCTCAATAACAGTTTGATATTTGACTCAAAAAATTCTCAAATATTCTTGAAAATATGATAAATTCAATTCATCAATTATGATACTATAGACATTAATTCATAATTTGATCCTCTCATCCCTTATCCTGATGATCAGTTCTTCAAGAGTAGATCTTGTTTTAAAAAATCATCAATATTTTTTCAAACCATAAGAACAATTCATAAATATTTAAATTTATTTCCACTTCATAATTATAATTCTATAAATCTAGAGTATTTATTACACATGATTTTAAAATTATAAAAAATAATTTCTTGTATGTCACTATGAAATTCATATGCAACTAAAAAAATACAATGGTAGGGAAAAATATCACGTAATTCCAAATCAACCAAGTAAAATATAATATAAATAGGGATATTTTAATTTTCTTCAGAACCATAAAAATTATCTTTGTCAAATATCATATGAGGTATGAAACATCCTATATGATTCCCAATGTTGTATGGGTTTATAATTTATCAAAATGAGACAAAATCAAATATCGTATGGGTCATAAATTATCATGTGGTATTTAATAAATGTCCAACAGTTGGATCAAATATCTAAATTCATTGATGCACTTTAGAAATATCTTCTCTGTATTCAAATTGTTGTACTAATAGTAAAATTATTTTTTTTTCATTTTTTTCCTCCTGTATACTAGATATTTTTCAAACTAAAACATTTCATGCCATTGAATTGTAACATATTTTACTTTATCAATCTTTTTACTCCAACATAATCATTCCATATTTTTTTAAATTAAGTCCAAGATTCTTTAAATTAAATCCATTTTATTCTATTCATTTTAAATCACTCTTGAATAACTTCAAATGGTTTTGGTGATTATTAAATGAATTTAAACCTCATTATATCTTGTTATAGATCCCTAAAAAATAAAAAATACTCCAGTAAGAGTATTTCAATGAAATACTCTACCCCCTCATCGTCAACTCTATTTCAACCTTCATAAACAATCTCCCAATAGTGTTTCTCCCTTACCATGATAAATTATATTTTATATAATAAATTGATATTTTATGTAGCTCCTACTGAATTCTCCCTAATAATTTGGAATTATTTAACACTTAATAAATACAGATTATTTGAGATGTCTAGTTTATGTTCAATAGCCATGACCTCAAACTTTTCACTTCAAATGTAACTATGGTATACATTGATTATTCAAGATTTGATACTAGAATAATCATGATTATCATCTTAATAATAATTTAATTTTAGGATTCCTATTAAATATTTAATATAGGGTATTCAAGTAAAATAATTTCTGTAACGCCCCGACCCCAGTTACCCAGAGTCGGTGCATTATTACATAACATTGGCATGATCACAAGAAAGATCAAATCTCGAAAGACTGATTGGTTTAGTATCCTTGGAAAAACTAGATATATTCATAAAGTTTTACATTACATCATAAAGTGAAAAACTACTACAACAACATATTCTCCATATTCCACACTCATATCCCCACATAAAATCCCTGCAGGTCATTCCTAACTTACTTCTTCACATCCTGGGAAAAATAAAACATAGAAAAGGGGTGAGATCAAATGCCGAGTAAGGATAACAATATAGCGGAAACATTCAAAAATAAGCATAAACATTTAAGGCAATGTTTAAATAAAACAAAAGCCTTTTAAAATTGAAATTCAACATAGTATGGCAAAAGTAAAATGAAATAATTCCATTTACTTATTCACATGGATATTCTACTAATATAATAATCAAATGCAAAATCAATAACCACTTTCATAATGATGGAATGCATAATGCCAGACTATCATAACCACATAGCCAAGGTCTCGTGCCAAGACTACAAATTAGATTTTTCCAAGGCCTTCTGCCAAGACACTAGTTTGTCTCATGAGACCTACCGATGCATCGAGGAGCTATAGCGGGCTCCACCCGTCACATATTAAGTCCAATGCATTCCCATATGAAAAGGTTTAAACATAACATAAACATTCGTATTAAAACTAGCATACGGAATGTCAATACTTTCACCATAAACTATGAATGGTATAAAAATAGAACATCCACAGTCAAACATATCACAAAACCTTCAATACAATATAGAAGTTTTGTATCATAATAAATCAACTTCAAATAAGCGTAAAATCCATCAAAGGATATTGACATAGATGAAATCAAAACTCTTTGTAGAGAAATATCTCTTTATATTTTGAAATCATTTAAGAGTCATATATTTATAAAATAAAACATTTTCTTTGAAAATATTCTTATAAGATTATAAGGGAAGCTTCGACAATTTTATAACAGCGGAAAATAGCCGCACTCGCCGTATAAGTTAAAAAAACATTCTTACCTTAATTCTGTCGAAAAGGTTAAAAGCACCTTGTTTAGAAAACGACGAAAATATTCCTTTATAAAACACTTATAAAATGTCAAACAAGGGTATAAATGACTTTAACCCATATTCTATTAAATAGTAAAAATGTTTTGAAATACATTTTTAAGAAACATGGATGTGGATGATAAAGAGATCCCAGTAGATTATTACGTATAAACAACCTCGGATAATGAAGAGATTGTGAAATAACCCTTAACTTGTACTTTTCCTTGGTTGGGGTAGGTTAACCTCCTGTATAATGGTGAAATAATTGTTATTAAATTATACAAGAATCATATACATTAATATGATAACATATATGATCTTTTAACATTGATTTGTTAATAATATCTTAGTAATATCATTGTTTCGGGTGTTAACTTAATCGTTTTCTTTTATATTTTTTGTTACGTAAGACATGTTTGTAATGTATAGGTTGTATCTTAATCATATCCAGAATGATATCAAGTCCTTAGATACTATTATTAATCATTAAATGAGAATTATACTTGAATGGATACGATGGAGAATGAATCTCATCGCGTTCGTGGAGACGGTAGTCCGTACGTACGCACGAGCGACAATATCATTATTTGGATATTAAAATAATATATAAATGGATGGTATATCATATATACAGAATCATTAACATGTTATAATTATTATTTACATGTGTTACACATCATTATTATACCCATCCAAATAATAATTTATTGAATAACAATTACACCACGACGTGGAGACGGTAAGCCGTACGTACGCACGTATGGTGACATGTTATTCAAAGGGTGGATAGAATAATGAATATGGTTGTACCATATTTATAATAACATAACAGTATTTATAAGATACTGGAGTTATTATTTTAGAATGGTAATAACAAAGAAGGAAGAAGTGGAAGAAGAAATGTAGTTGAAAAAGGGTGGTGAAAACATTACCTCTTCTTCGGGTTCTTCCTTTTGATTTGATCATAAGGGCTCCTTAGGTTGGCTTTATGATCAAACTAAGGCCTCTAGGTTGTAGTGAGGGAAGTTGGGAGAGTATTGGGGCAGAGTTTGGACGAACCAAAAGGCTTTGAAGGTGTGAAGAAATGAGAAGGATGAGTTCTCTTTTATAAGAGGGGTGAGGGGAACCTTTGGAAAAGCTAGAAATATTAATTTATACTAAATTAATATTCGGTTTATAATGGCTCAAAAGTTGATTATTCAAAGGTTAAGGTGGGGATAGTTTTAAAACCACTCAACCAATAGAATTTAGACAGGTTTGGGTACTTATATTAAACTTATCTTTAAGTATTAACTCTAAGTTAATTAGTTTCACTTTTACAATGTCTCTTTGTGTTTTTATATTATATGGTTAATAAACTTACTATATACATCCAAGAGACCAAAAAGTTGTCCATTAATGATACAACTCTCATGATATAAGTCTCATGTCCGATCCTTAGATTTTTAGGAATTTAATATCAATTAATAATATAATATATGTTTTAAAAACGCTTTTATGTCAATTTTGACAGTATTCAATAGTTGATTTTTGGGAAACTTATAACAGAATTATTACTTAGAAAAAAGTCCATTAAAGAAATACTAATATGTCATATTATCCTAGAAAATTAGTTTAATTCATTAAAAGTCTCAAATTATATTTACTTGGGTATTTATAATATCAATTATTTTAATTTTTCACTATTACGGTAATTACTACATCATCATTGTGTCATAAATAAATTGAATTATTTAATGTCTAAAAATGATAAATAAAATATAATTATGTAGGAAATATTTTTATATTTCTAATGAATATTTATAGTCGAAAATAAAACATATATAACCCTATGTAAAAATTGTTTTTCTAAAAGATATATGCTTGTGTCATCTTTGTACTTATTTTAACTTAATTAAAATTAAGTGTCCCTATCACCTACAAGTGGCACCATGGGGTCCCCAAATCGACCCAAAGATGCCCATGGTCGAACATGTATCAACCAATAAGGTTAGGACACGTTTTATGGTAATTTGTTATTATTATAATATTATTTTTAACGCTTATTTACCGGATTTACCCTTAACCATGGTAAATAAAATATTTACCGCAGTAATTATTCGAAATGTCTAAAAATGAAAGTTACCTATTTACACAATTTGAATATACTGATTCCAAATATGGAATCCATTTTTCTAAATTCAAAACACAGAAGTGGCAGAAATTAATTTAAAATTAATTTCCGCTGTCAAAACAAAAAGTGTGTTTTTAAGAGATAATAACTATCAAAAGATTGACACTTGTTTATGTCTAGTTTAATTGTAAAATTATGTCCAATGACCAAAATTGGATTAAATGGTAAAATATATTCTAAATATACTTTAAAACCACTCAAATTCATAATTTATTACTAATAATTATTTTGATTAAAAAAGTTGTTTTTAATTAAAATTTAGTAATTTTCACTATTCATTAAAATATTAATGTTATCTGAAAAGTACAAAAATTTTACCTTAGGATAAATTCGATATTACGAATCCAAAAATGAATTCCATTTTGAAATATAAAATATATATAATTTCAAAAAGTAGGTATTACTATTCATAACGGCTAGTTTGATTGGTTATGGTGTGTTAGAACTCGGTGTTGCGTACAACACACGCTATCACATTATTCAAAGAGAAGAATACCGTAGAAGCTTGGGGTGTTACATTCCCCCTCATTCAAATAATTTCATCCTCGAAATTTCTAGAATACTTATCACATGAAAATACTCAGGTGGTTATTCATCATAAGTTCCTCGGGTTCCCACGTTGCCTCTTCCATCTTATGGTTTCTCCACAAAACTTTTACCAGACGCGTCGTCCGGTTTCTCAGTACTTGTTCTCTCGTATCAAGAATCCTGACGGGCTCTTCACAATAAGACAGATCGGGTTCCATTTCTAATTCCTCATAGGTGAGTACATGCGTTGGGTCAGACATGTATTTCCTCAATAGAGATACGTGGAACACATCATGAACTTTGGAGAGACTTGGCGGCATTGCCAATCTGTAAGCTACAGCCCCAAGTTGTTCTAGAATTTCGAAAGGTCCGATGTATCTAGGACTCAATTTACCTTTCTTACCAAAATGTATGACTCCCTTCCATGGAGATACCTTCAAGAAAACATGATCACCGACTTGAAATTCCAAATCCTTCCTTCGATTATCGGCATAGCTCTTCTGCCTACTTTGAGCTGCTTTGATGTGATTTTGGATTACCTTCACCTTTTCCATCATTTCCTCCACCAGTTCTATACCTACAAGTTTTCTTTCACCAACGTCATACCAACAGGTTGGTGTGAGACATCTCTTTCCATACAACGCTTTATATGGTTCCATCTGAATACTCGAATGGAAGCTATTGTTATAGGAAAATTCTACCAGAGGTAAATACTGATCCCACATACCCTGAAATTCAAGTGAGCAGGATCTCAACATGTCTTCTAAGGTTTGAATAGTCCGTTCTGATTGTCTGTCTGTCTGAGGGAGGTAGGCAGTGCTCAAATGAAGTTCAGTATCTAGGGATTTCTGAAGACTCTTCTAGAATCTTGAAGTAAAACGAGGATCACGATCAGAAACAATCGATAGGGGTACTCCATGAAGTCTCACAACTTCATTAATATATAGTCTTGCTAGACGTTCCAGTGGTAGATCTTCTCTTATAGCAAGAAAATGTGCTGACTTGGTAAGACGATCAACAATAACCCATATTGCATCATTCCTTCTTGGAGTCTTTTGTAGCCCCATGACAAAGTCCATCGTAATATTGTCCCATTTCCACTCCGGTATGGGAAGAGGTTGCATGACTCCTCCAGGGTGTTGCCTTCCAGCTTTCACTTGTTGACAAACCATACATCTTGACACAAAATCAGAAATCTCCCTCTTCATATTGTCCCACCAAAAATGTTCCTTCAAATCTCTATACATTTTGGTGCTCTCAGGGTGTATAGAGAAATTGGAACTATGAGCATCATCCAGCAATTCCCTTTTTAGATCAGGTATATCGGGAACACAAAGTCTCTTCCCGAATTTCAAAATTCCATCTTCATACACAAAGTCTCTCAGTCTCCCATCATTCACAGCTTTAATCTTCTTTTGAAATTCTTCATCATTGGTCTCAGAACTCTAAATACTTTCTAGTAAAGATGGTTTGGAAACCATTTGAAAAAGCATTGATGTTTCTCCTTCCCTGGTTATTCCCATGTCCATCTTCACTAGATCCATGAAAATTGGATCCCTTTCAATTCTCATATTGTTCAAAACTCCATGATCTTTTCTGCTCAAAGCTTCTGCCACCTTTTTTTTCCTTCCCCGGGTGGTAGTGTATCGTACAATCATAATCCTTGAGCAATTCAAGCCATCTCCTTTGCCTCATGTTGAGTTCTTTTTGTGAGAAAATATACTTCAAACTCTTGTGATCAGTATAAATCTCACATTTTTCACCATAGAGGTAGTGCCTCCATTTCTTCAAAGCAAATATCACAACTGCTAACTCAAGATCATGAGTAGGATAGTTTTGTTCATGAATTTTCAACTGTCGTGATGCATAGGCAATAACTCTATCATTCTGCATAAGGACACAACCAAGTCCTTTCTTCGATGAATCACTATAAATAACGAACCCATCATTCCCCGATGGTAGAGTCAATATAGAAGCATTGACTAATCTTCTCTTCAGTTCTTCGAAAAATTATTCACACTCTTTTTTCCAAACAAATTTAACCCCATTACGTGTGAGCTTCGTTAATGGGTTAGCCAATCGGGAAAAATTCTGGAAGAAACATCGATAATAACCTGCTAAACCAATAAAACTATGTACCTCAGTTATACTCGTAGGTGCTGGCCATTCTTGGATTACCTTGGTCTTAGAAGGATCAACAAAGATTCCATCTTTAGAGACAATATGGCCAAGAAAAGAAATCTCATGAAGACAGAATTCACACTTGCTAAACTTCCCATATAATTTATGCCTTCTTAGAGTCTTCAAGATAATGCGCAAGTGATTTTTATGATCTTCATAGCTTTTGGAGTATAATAAGGTATCATCAATAAATACCACCAAAAATTCATCGAGATACTCCTTGAAAACTCTATTCATCAGATCCATGAATACATAGGGTGCATTAGTCAATCCAAAAGGCATTACAGTAAACTCGTAATGCCCGTACCTGGTTCGAAATGCTGTCTTTGGAATGTATTCCTTCTTCACACACAACTGATGGTATCCAGATCGAAGGTCAATCATTGAAAAGTATTGAGCTCCATGCAGTTGGTCAAATAAATCATCAATGCGTGGTAGGGGATACTTGTTCTTTATTGTTATAGCATTGATCTCCCTATAGTCGATACATAACCTCATAGATCCGTCTTTCTTTTTAACAAAAAGAACAGGGGATCCCCATGGAGAAACACTAGGGAGAATAAATCCCTTATTACTCAATTCCTCTAGTTATTTCTTTAGTTCAACTAATTTTACAGTGGCCATTCTATAAGGGGTCTTTGATATAGGCCTTGATCCAGGAATTAAATCAATGGAAAACTCAACTTCTCATTCTGGAGGATGTCCAGGTAAATCTTCCGGAAATACATCTACAAATTCTTTCACAATAGGTACATCTTATATTTGAACATTCCTTTCCTCACCCATAGTTATTTCATTCTCTTCCTCCCCAATAATTGAATTTCGTTGAGCTACTGGGGGTGGATCTAAATAAGAATTAGGTGGTGACTATTTTGCTCTAAAGATAAGGTGTTCCTTATCATCATCATCAAGAATCGTGACCTCTTTCTTCTTACAATAAATCATCGCATCATAGTCCAAAAGCCAGTCCATACCGAGGATTATATCAAACTCAATCATAGGTATGACGATGAGAACAACAGATAAATAACATTTATGCGCTCTAATGGGGACTGATTCACAAAACTATGTTGAAATGATACTTCCCTTAGATGTTTTAACTGAGAAATCCCTTGTTAAATCAAATTGGAAATATCTAATTTTCTTAGCAAACTGGGAAGATATGAAACAATGCGATGATCCAGAATCAAATAATGCATTTGCTAAACTTGAGGAAACCATTAAATTACCTGCCACCACGTCTTTCGGAGCTTCTACCTCAGCAGTAGTGATAGCATAAGCTTGGCCTTGATCCCTTGTCCTTTTCTGAGGTAAGTTCTCCTGATGCTTAGGACATTCATTTGCATAATGCCCCATCTCCCTGCAATTGTAGCACTGAACGTTGGTGGATTTCTTCTTCCCCTTGCAATCACGAGCTTGGTGGCCTTTTTCACCATGCTTGTAACAGACTATCGTTCCCTTCAAGCAAGTACCGGGGTGTTTCTTCCCACATTTACCACAGGATGGATATTCAACCTTTCCCTTCTTCCCCTTATTTATATTCCCAGATTGATCAGCAGGTCTCTTCTTCTCTTGCTTTTCTTTAAAGTCATAAGACTTAGAGAATTCCTTTTAGGTCTTGATAGAACATGAGACAATGTTTTCGTACGATGAAAAGGATTATGAGACTAATGCTCGACGGAGAAATGGTTTTAACCCGTCAAAGAAATGATCAATCTTACTTCTTGGGTTACGTATATAATCTCCATCATACCTTGCTAACCTTGTAAAGTTAGCCTCATACTTTGCGACATTCTCATCCTCCATTTGTCTCAAACTCAGAAATTGCCTTTCCATATCTGCTCGATGGTCGTGAGGAAAGTATTTTTATAAAAATAGATCTTTGAACTCCCTCCATTCTATATTTGATACTTCAGCATCTTCCTTTGTATTTTGAATCAATGGCCACCATTGATCAGCATCTCCAGTGAGGCGGTAAACTGCCATGATAACTTTTTCCCTTTCACTACTCCCCAAAGCCTGAAATATTTTCTCTAGGGAAAATATCCATTGCTCAGATATTAAAGGATTTGTACTCCCATTGAACGTTGGTGGTTTTTGCCTCATGAATCGATCTAACATTGATCCTCCACGTTGCGGATCAGGGTGCTCCATACGGGTAAGGTTATTATTCATAACCTGAGTGAGTTGTCCCAGTATGGTGATTAGCTGATCGACACCAGTTGAATCACCAGCTCCATTATAATTATCTTGAGCAGCAGGGCAATATCTACATGGATTGCATGCATTGATATAGTTTTCATTTCTTCCACTAGGTGCCATTTCTAAATAATGGCATAAACTAGATCAGTTTGTGAATCAAAATACATAATCCCATACTTATAAAACACTTAACATAAATTGAACTATTTATGGATATAATCCATAATCATAAGAATGTTTTCTTTGAGGAAGTATATACTCATAAACCCTTCATAATGATTTTTAAAGAAAATGAGAGTTATCCTAAGCATATCCCCCGACAGTGTCATAACCAAGAGTGCAGCAAGGCCCGTTGTCGTGAACCAGTTCTCATTCGAGTCTAGCTCAAAGCGGTGTTTTCAGGTTTTACCCCTAGGTACATCTGTGCCAGAGCCGCCTCTACCTGCTCGTATCCAGATAGGGATGTATTTCTTGGAAAACTCACAAAATCTCTACAATACCAAAATTCTAGGAAGTTCTTCTATACTAATCCTCAAAATTCATCTTAGGTCTACGTGCTCTAATCAGAGTTTATCTAAATCTTGCTTCAAGGTTTGTACTAAACTTCCTCTGATACCAACTGTAATGCCCCGACCCCAGTTACCCAGAGTCAGTGCATTATTACATAACATTGGAATGATCATAAGAAAGATCAAATCTCGAAAGACCGATTGGTTTAGTATCCTTGGAAACACTAGATATATTCATAAAGTTTTACATTACATCATAATGTGAAAAACTACTACAACAACATAGTCTCCATATGACACACTCATATCCCCACATAAAATCCCTACAGGTCATTCATAACTTACTTCTTCACATCCTGGGAAAAATAAAACATAGAAAAGGGGTGAGCTCAAATGCCTAGTAAGGATAAAAATATAGAGGAAACATTCAAAAATAAGCATAAACATTTAAGGCAATGTATAACTAAAACAAAAGCCTTTTAAACTTGAACTTCAACATAGTATGGCAAAATTAAAATGTAATAATTCAATTTACTTATTCACATGGATATTCTACTAATCGAATAATCACATGCAATATCAATAACCACTTTCATAATGATGGAATGCATAATTCCAGACTATCATAACCACATAGCCAAGGCCTCGTGCCAAGACTACAAATAAGATTTTGCCAAGGCCTTGTGCCAAGACACTAGTTTGTCTCATGAGACCTACCGATGCATCGAGGAGCTATAGCAGGCTCCACCAGTCACATATTAAGTCCAATGCATTCCCATATGAAAAGGTTTAAACATAACATAAACATTCGTATTAAAACTAGCATACGAAATGTCAATACATTCACCATAAACTATGAATGGTATAAAAATAGCACATCCATAGTCAAACATATCACAAAAACTTCAATACAATATAGAAGTATTGTATCATAATACATCAATTTCAAATAAGCGTAAAATCCATCAAAGGATATTGACATAGATGAAATCAAAACTCTTTTTAGAGAAATATCTCTTTATATTTTTAAATATTTTAAGAGTCATATATTTATAAAATAAATCATTTTCTCTGAAAATATTTTTATAATCTTGTAAGGTAAGCTTCAACGATTTTATAACGGCGGAAAATAGCCGCACTCACCGTATAAGTTAAAAAAAACATTCTTACCTTCATTCTGTCGAAAAGGTTAAAAGCACCTTGTTTGGAAAATGACGAAAGGATTCCTTTATAAAACTCTTATAAAAAGTCAAAAAAGGGTATAAATGACTTTAAGCCATATTCTTTTAAATAGTAAAAATGTTTTGAAATACATTTTTATGAAAATGGATATGGATGATAAAGAGATCCCAGTAGATTATTACGTATAAACAACCTCGGATAATGAAGAGATTGTGAAATAACCCTTACCTTGTACTTTTCCTTGGTTGGGGTAGGTTAACCTCCTGTATAATGGTGAAATAATTGTTATTAAATTATACAAGAATCATATACATTAATATGATATCATATATGATCTTTTAACATTGATTTGTTAATAATATCTTAGTATTATCATTGTTTCGGATACTAAAAGGCCTCAGAGCGGCAGCGATCTTCTCCTCTCGCGTCGTTAGGGTTCTCCGCTAGATCTCCCCCCTTCCCCCTCCGGCGTGGTCCGACCTTGGTGATGGTGTTCTATCCTGGAATTGCGTCGACAGTTGACAGTGCTGTTGGGCCTGTCTCTGAGGTTCGAGATCCGATCTTTGGCTTTGGATCGACCGACGATTGACTCCGTTTTGAGCAGCGACGACCTCGTCTCTCCTAGCTTCGGGATCCCTCTTCGGCGTTGGTTTGCGTCGGATCTATGTGGTCTGGTTCTGGGATACCTGCTCGGGGTCGGTTTCCCCTCCAGATCCGGATTCTTTTCGTGGCTTTGGGAGCTTGGTCTCGTGCTTGGTGTTCTCGGTGACGGCGTCGGCATTCCCCAGTCCATTGGATCTCGTCGCGGCTGTGGTGCACTCGCCGTAATCTTTTGGGTGTTTGCTGCTGGCTTCGATGAAGCCTCGTGCTCATCGACGTCTTGTCATTCACCTCTGAGTTTTCGGCCCGGCTTCATCTTGGCTCGATGCCAGATTTGGTGTGCCCCGGTCTGCTTGGGTTCGGTTCCAGTTGCAAGGAGGGGGAGGCTATGTGTTTTGATTTTCTTGGCTACTGCTAGTTTTGGGGGCTACTCTTCAATGCTGCTTCTGTTTCGGTGATGTGGGTGAGTTGGGTTGATTGTGTTGGTGGTTTCTTCTTGTTGATTGCTAGGAGGTGCTGCTGCTGGCGGTTGTTTGTGGTGATGGGTGAAGGAGGAACGACCGAGTTGTATGCGGAGCAGGGTGCAGCATCAGGGCAGCCTGATCTGTTATGATTAAATGGTGATGTGGTGATGTTGAAGTGATGGTGAAATGGTGATGTGGTAAACTCCCTTGATGGTGAAGTCTATGTTGGTGAATCTGTTGGAATGTTGGCAATGGTGGATCTCTGCAGTTGTGAGATTTATGAAGTGTTTGATGTTGTTGTTTTGACTTGATATGTAATTCTCATTTTGTTTGGAAGTTTTGATTGGATTTGGGCAAAATGTTCGCCCTCATCCATACCTTTCTTGCTGCAACTTTTTTTTAATAAATAGTCAGAGGTTCTTGCCTCTGACTGAACTTTCATGGTATCATTGTTTCAGGTGTTAACTTACTCATTTTCTTTTATATTTTTTTGTTACGTAAGACATGTTTGTAATGGATAGGTTGTATCTTAACCATATCCAGAATGATATCAAGTCCTTATATACTATTATTAATCATTAAATGAGAATTATACTTGATTGGATATGATGGAGAATGAATCTCATCGCGTTCGTGGAGACGATAGTCCGTACGTACGCACAAGCGACAATATCATTCTTCTGATATTAAAATAATATATAAATGGAGGTTATATCATATATACAGACTCATTAACATGTTATATTTATTATTTACATGAGTTACACATCATTATTATACCCATCCAAATAATAATTTATTGAATAACAATTACACCACGACGTGGAGACGGTAAGCCGTACGTACGCACGTATGGTGACATGTTATTCAAAGGGTGGATAGAATACTGAATATGGTTGTACCATATTTATAATAACATCACAGTATATATAAGATACTGGATTTATTATTTTAGAATGGTAATAACAAATAAGGAAGAAGTGGAAGAAGAAATGAATTTGAAAAAGGGTGGTGAAAACATTACCTCTTCTTCGGGTTCTTCCTTTTGATTTGATCAAAAGGGCTCCTTATATTGGCTTTATGATCAAACTAAGGCCTCTAGGTTGTATTGAGGGAAGTTGGGAGAGTATTTGGGAAGAGTTTTACCGAACCAAAAGGCTTTGAAGGTGTGAAAAAATGAGAAGGAGGAGTGCCCTTTTATAAGAGGGGTGAGGGGCACCTTTGGAAAAGCTAGAAATATTAATTTATAATAAATTCATATTCGGTTTATAATGGTTCCAAAGTTGATTATTCAAAGGTGAAGGTGGGGATAGGTCGAAAAAAACTCAACCAATAGAATTTAGACAGGTTTGGGTACTTATATTAACCTTATCTTTAAGTATTAACTCTAAGTTAATTAGTTTCACTTTTACATTGTCTCTTTGTGTTTTTATATTATATGGTTAATAAACTTACTATATACATCCAAGCGACACCCAAGTGGTACATTAATGATACAACTATCATGACATAAGTCTCTTGGCCGATCCTTAGATTTTTAGGAATTTAATATCAATTAATAATATAATATTTGTTTTAAAAACTCTTTTATGTCAATTTTGACACTATTCAATAGTTGATTTTTGGGAAACTTATAACAGAATGATTACTTCGAAAAAAGTCCATTAAATCAATACTAATATGTAATATTATCCTATAAAATTAGTTTAATTCATTAAAAGTCTCAAATTATATTTTTTTGGGTATTTATAATATCAATTATTTTAATTTTTCACTATTATGGTAATTACTGCATCATCATTGTGTCTTAAATAAATTACATTATTTAATGTCTAAAAATTATAAATAAACTATCATTATGTAGGAAAGATTTTTATCTTTCTAATGAATATTTATAATCTAAGATACAACATATATAACCCTATATAAAAATTGTTTTTCTAAAAGATATATGCTTGTGTCATTTTTGTACTTATTTTAACTTAATTAAAATTAAGTGTCCCTATCACCTACAAGTGGCACCATGTGTTCCCAAAATCGACTCAAAGATGCCCATGTTCGAAACTGTATCAACAAATAAGGTTAGAACACGTTTTAGGGTAATTTTTTATTATTATAATATTATTTTGTAACCCTTATTTACCGGATTTACCCTTAACCATGGTAAATAAAATATTTACCGCAGTAATTATTCAAAATGTCTAAAAATAAAAGTTCCCTATTTACACAATTTGAACATCCTGATTCCAAATATGGAATCTATTTTTCTAAATTCAAAACACAGAAGTGGAAGAAATTAATTTAAAATTAATTCCCGCTGTCAAAACAAAAAGCGTGTTTTTAAGAGATAATAACTATCAAAAGATTGACACTTGTTTATGTCCGGTTTAATTGTAAAATTATGTCCAATGACCAAAATTGAATTAAGTGATAAAATATATTCTGAATATACTTTAAAAACACTCAAATTTATAATTTATCACTATTAATTATTTTGATTAAAAAAGTTGTTTTTAATTAAAATTTAGTAATTTTCACTATTCATTAAAATATTAAAGTTATCTGAAAATTACCAAAATTTCACCTTAGGATAAATTCGATATTCCGAATCCAAAAATAAAGTCCATTTTGAAATATAAAATATATATAATTTCAAAAAGTAGGTATTACTATTCATAACGGCTAGTTTGATTGGTTATGGTGTGTTAGAACTCGGTGTTGCGTACAACACACACTATCACATTATTCAAAGAGAAGCGTACCATAGAAGCTTGGGGTGTTACAATTTCATTACAAAACTATTTCAGGTAAGTTATTCAATATTACATTGGATGTATAATCAATCCATCACCAAAGAGATCTCCTTAAAATTACATACATTAAATATTATTATTATAAATCATAATTGAAATAAATACAACTAAACACTTTTAGGCACTTTAATTTAGAATATTCTTGGTTATAAATTATTCCCAAAATATGAATGTTGTGTGTAATTTAATTTATGAAATAAATTATTTTTTTAATCATTTATCAATGAATTACATGCTAGGTATGAATCTTAAGATTTAGTTTTTTATATACCTTGAACTCAGTTTGAAAATAAAGACACAATCATAAATTTAGTTATTAAATGTAGTTAATACATATTAGGTTTATGAGTTATCTGGAAATGGATTCTATCTTGAGTAATGTATCCATAGAGAGAGTGTCTTGGGGTCATACTTACCACTATGCTAGAGGCATATTCATCGTTCTAGAATGGTGGGGGTTGGGAATCTATCACTATAGTTTTACTAATGTGGAATTTTGTGATCACAAATATTTCTAAACTTTTTAATTAAAAGATTATGTACTTTTTCATAAGATTCATTTGGATATGTATAGATACTTTTTCATTTATTTTTATGTTAGTAACACAATCCTATGGGTTATATAAATATTTACACATTAATATAAGATTCACATATTAATTTTGTGTTTTCAATAGGGATTCAAAAAAACTAAATCATTAGAAGAATTCATAAACAAAGGAATAAAACATGAGATAATAAATATTTCATATGATATAATAGTTTTTAATTTAATATGCATATGATTCATATTAAGTTGGTGATAATTTTATAATAAAACCTATCAAGTATAAAGTATGAGATTCTATCTAATGAAAACTCAAGTTAAGACCATGATTATCTAATCATGTAGGTTATGAAAAATAATGTTTCCGCAGTATTCTCTAGTATAATTAATGGAGAAAATAGATAACCCTAGGATTTACATAACCAAATTATTGGTGAAACATAGCTAGGAAACCAAAATAATTAGGATACTAGAATAATATAATTGACTTTATATTTATCAAATTGTTTTAATAGAGAGTTATCCACTCAAATATCTATGAATCCTAACTATTATGATTTGTATGATTTCCTACATAAATAAATTATTGGTGAGAGTAATTACAAACTGTAATTATTACCTTGTGAAATATGGATCTTGGATCACTAGATGGATTTAATGTATGGAGTCATAATTTTAGTTAGAGTACTTTATTGAGGCATTCCTTAAATCCCTCTTAACATGTGATGTAAAAGTGTAATAATATTTTTTGTTTTGTAGATATTGTAATGTGGGGTTACTTTCATAAAATAGATTATGTAGTTCTTTATCATTGGGATGTATCATAATTCATGAAATTTTATTACATGAAATTTCCTTTTTCAATCATAAAATATGATAAGGAATTTCATGTATGAATTTTCGCATAATATGGAATGGAATATAATAGAATTACCTTTGATTTTATGGGTCGTAAAACATTAACTGTTAACATTCAATAGAATTATTCCCACATTGGTTATCATTATTAATATCCTAATGAGATGAAACATTAATGGAGTAGATGCATAGATTCATTCATGCATAATATGATCACGAATTATAACACATGAGTCAATTCATGAACTATTGAGGAGTATTCAAGAAATATTTATAAAGCATATTTCCATGAAATTGTGTTTGGGTGATTATTTATTAATGCTTAGATAAATATCTCCCAGAAACAATGATCTCTTTCTTCTACCACCCTTATAATATTATGTGATAACACATCATGGAGGATATAGAATCCCATTTGGGAGTAAAAAGGTTCATCCTAACCCATGGATCCATCCAGAGGTGTGAGTCCCATTAGTTTAAACTATAATTATCATCATCAGACCCATACAAAGATGATAAGGATGGATGATATTGCAGCTCATAGGTGTAAGGTACACATAAGGCTTATATCAGTTCATCATTTATAGTTTTTAAGATTTCATTTTTATATGTATAAGGATATTATATTTGAGATTCATAATTATTTATATAACCTCTAATAAGTGTTGTTACATACCTATGGATCTCAACAGTGGTATTAGAGTACACAAACTAGATTCTTGAAATCATGTTGCTAAAATAAAGAGTTCAATATCATATTCTATATTGTATCCGTGTCATAAAATACGATTCATGATTCATCATATCTAGATATCGTAAATTGATGTTCATAAAAAATAAATATTATTGAACAATTCTTATCATATGATATTTAGAAATCGTAATATATTATTGTCACACTGAGTTTTCCAAAAACAGAGCGCCATAACTCTCTTATGATATCCTGATGAATTGAAAAATAAGTTTGGGATATTATAGGAGATAGAATTCATATAACCAAAAAAATTTGATTGATAGTAGTTGTTACTAAGATATCAATCATACTCCATGATTATGCCTAAATTATAAATATGATTGAAGTTGAAAATTTTATTTTTCATTAATTCAATTATGAATTGAATATTATTATTTATAAATTATTTATTAATAATTATAAAAGGTATCATAGAGAAATTTATTAATTTTAAATGTATATTTTAAATAATTAATTATTAATAGTTTATAATTAATTAATAAATATTTATGAAATATTTATTACTAAATATTCCTCAATTTTAAATGTTGATATTAAAAATACATTTAAAAAAAATGATATGGCATTCCTTGTAAACTAGAAATATATTTTCATTTTTAAATCATATGGGTAATATATAAAAATTTTATAAATGGAAAAATATTGCCAAGAATATAATGTTTTCATATTTAAATTTTGAATTGTTTTTAATACAAAAGTTTAATTCCTCAAATTAGGGGCCGTGTTTGGAGTATTATTTAAACTAAGTCAAAAGAGTTTTGATGATCGATATGATAAAGGGTCAAATAAGGTTAAGTATATCATATTTAGATTACATGAAATGTTTACATAATAGAAAATGGATTATAAATTTTTTATATTTCAAAATTATTATATATTTATTGTAAATAACCTATAATGAATAATATAGAATATTTCATATTATGAAATGAATAAAATGTGTTTATATTAGATTTGTTTTGGAAATTATCTAATTATTAGATAAATTATAAAGTTTTTTTAATTATATTTTATTTATAAATTGTTCAAAAATATTTATCTAATGATGAAATATGTGAATTGTTCATTTATTCAAAATTTCTTCCCCTGTTTATTATTCATGGATATAAATTTTTTATATTGTCAAAATATTTATGTGTTAGTGTAATGTTGTTAAATTACTTATAAAATTTTCATGTTGTTCAATACTTTATACATATCATTACATAATTTTTTTAAATCTACAATGACATTGGTTTGTAATTAAAGTTATTAGATTTAATTTATTTATTGAATATTATTTATAAATAATAGGTTTAGTATTTATAATTAATTAGATTCTCACTTGACTAAATTATCCACGTGTAGAGGGACTTTGGGATAGATTTTTCACTATCCTGGAGGCATGTTCATTCTTCTAGAAAGGCGGGGGTTATCTATATATGGATTCTGGATTAATCATAGTGATATTATCAATTCCAAATAATTTTAAACCCTTACCTGAAGAGTTCATGTACCATATGCCTGAGATGTATTTGGATATGTTTAAATATGGTTTGCTTCTATTTTTGGGTGACTAAAACAATATTTGGGTTTTATAAAGAGCTTTACAACAATATTATTTGAAATATTAAATTGGTTGATAAAATAAGTATCCCAAACTAAATAATTAGAGTAATTAATATATAAAATGTTAATAACATTATATTAGACAATGAGATTAAAATCCCATTAAAATAATAAGTACTAGATTTCTTATATTGTTTCACTTGTAAAGAACTCGATTGTTCATAATGGGTTTCCATAATAATTTAGAGCCCATGGATTATCTTTTTTTTAAGGAAATGATGTAACGAGGATACCTTAACCATTAGGTTCCTTATTCCTAGAACTTTATTTGGGCTACATTTAGTTGGGAAACCCTTATTGTTATGATACCAGAGGTATAGAGTTGATTGTCCTTCTATATAATGGATTTAGATAATGATTTATTCAATCATACATCAAAGATTCATATATTATACAACTGAAAATAGTTATCCATTAGATATAGTCATAGATTATTTATGTGATACTTGGTGTAGGTCATGATGAAATATAGATCATGGAATACTAATGGATATGATGTTCTATAAAAGTGGTCATCATTTTATTGGAATTCTATTTAATAATATCATGCACTAAATATTAATTAAACATGATACTAATATGATAAAAGATTATTTCGGATATAAATAACAACATCATCTCAAAACATAATTATGGGATTAATCTAATAAAAATAGATGGTTAATATAAGAAACTTCATAAGATTGGTAAATTAAGAATATTTATTAAGTAAGGATGAATTATATGTGTAATGAATCCATATCCCAAAAGAGTACCCCTCCTAGACAGGTAATTATATTAGGGAGATGGTAACCGCTCGAGTCCAACCTCTAGTATGCCCCTAGTCAGAGACAAGGACTCATGGTATAACATTTTGTGTATGGGATGAATTAACATCTAAAAGAACATATAGAATAAAGAGATAATAAAAATACACCAATAAAAAACTACGCATATATATATAAAATGAAAACCTATGTTCATACATGTAATTTCATATAGTTCTAGAAAACTAAAATAAAAACTACAAGTACCAATATGGTAAATATGGTAGAAAAATTAAGCCTAGATACCTCCTTCAAAAACCATGATCTAGTAATATCCAACCTAATCTCTAACATACTCCCTATAAACTAAAAAACATATATATATACATTGGGTGAGCATAACATTATACTTATTGAGATCCTACTGGGTGCCTCTAATAAAAAGATAAGGAAATCATGCATAAGAAAGGTGAGAATCATTGTAACTAACTCATCACTCAAATTGGTAGATTATGTTCCGAGCCATACCATATATATAAATCAAGAAGTTTCTCATGAAAGGAATCATATATTATAGTAATGAAACATCAAGGGTTCTATAATCCTACTTCTCCACTAATTTTCTACTATTCCACAATGTCACATGTCATGAACCATCTTTCTCCAAAATAAGTCAGCCCGAAAGAACTAAGGCTATGTACCACAACATACACCTCATGCATCATGTCATTGAATTATCTCTTATAATATCTTCATATAGTAACCAATTAGTTTTCAGGTTCCACCATAACTCGGATGATGTGTATCATACATCGGAAATTATACCTCAATCCATCGTAGCACAAACACCGAGTAAGGTACCTCAAGACATCACAACATAGAAACATCAAACCTATAACAATAATTTGGGTACAATATTCATATATAAAAGTGTTTTAAAAAACTATAAGACATTATGACCCCCCACTCACATATATGGGAATCTTACCTTTGTGCATACTAGCACATATAATTATCAGGAGAAGATAGTGGGGCCAAAGGGGGTAGTCAACCATACATCCTCTCTAAATAATGCTAGGAAAAACACCCTCCCACAGTCCAATGGGTACTCGTGTCCCTATTATAAATGGGTGGGGAAGAATGTGAAATCAAAAAATATACATGATAAAACATATCTCACGGCCTCACCATGGGCATAACCTATCCCAAGGCCCAACTAAAATAATCGTCACATGAATACAAGACTGTCACTACTAAGAAATAGATATCCAATAATCACATATCCATTATAATGTGTTGAATTAAATTAAATCACATTCATATAACAATTACCTTTATATTAATTAAATCATTATCCATTAATTAACCATGAATGTTATTCAACATTAAACATTATTATCCAACAAAGCCAAGTCCATTCCCTCTAGGAATAAACTGATCCGAGCAAATAGACTGTCAAGAGTAACATCTAATTTTCATTTCAAAAATAATTAAACCAATGGGTTAAACATTTATTATTCATTATTAACATTATTACATAAAATAGTTACTCTTGGAAAAAAATTATATGCTACTAGAAAGAGAAAAATGCAACCAAGAATATCCAATTGCCTCATGCACTGAGAAAATGAATGTAGATAAACAAGAAACCAAATAATCATTATATAAAAATATATATGTTGAATGAGAATCCAAACTATTATAATCAGATAAAATGGTAATCCTAGTATAACTCCATTCAATTATCTCTGGTGCCATCTCTGACACCCAAATATGTATCCCAATGTACCTCACCATCATATGTGTCAACTGCTGCCACATCATCTGGGCCTCTACACCCTATATCAAATAATCAATACTAGGATTATCCATAATAGGATCACATAAAAAGTATTTTATCTAGCTAAAATAATAAGGCAATAATAAAACATTAATACTCTATAGCAGACCTTCTCCCTAAAACAAATCATTCATCTTTTTAACACAAATAGGCCCTCACGACCCCAACACAATGAATCCAACCTTTATATGAAATCATCCACTCAAGACCCTAAAGATTCCACATTATAAAATAATAGGTAATTATTAACTCTTCGATTATCCAGTTATTTAGTCAGTGGTTTCAACTATTGTAAAACTAAGGCATAAGACAGTAGAAGCTATCAGAAGTTAATCATTTTTTTTAGAATTAATTGCGGTTTCAAAAAACCACAAGATATATCATTCTCATTTAATATGCCTTATAATTTTTACCAGAAACAAGAATTAACATAATTAATGTTCCTTATAAATTCCACTAACACATGGAGGATCATATAAAATTAAGCATGAACATTCCATCAATTTGATTAAAATTATTAGAAACACCATATTCAAAACATGCCTCTTCATAAAATTCTTAGTACAATTAATAATTTTTTTCTGGATTCACATTATTTACCACTTTCATCAAATCAAACATGCTAAAACAAGAATAAAAAAAATTCTAAAATCATATTATTGATACAAAACTATCTAGAAAATCAAGATCCAAACTGTTATCATGGTGTAAAACAACAACATGCTATTGATAATCATAAACTACATTCATTATTTCATCAGATTAAATATTTATTAGGTTATGTACATTTTCATCCAAAGGGGAAAACCATGATAAATTTATGATTTTAGATAATTAAATTGGACAATAAAAAAATACCTTACTTTAAAAATACCAAAGTTCTTTTTATGAGAATGAACCAATGTTGCGGATCTCTGATCACCTCTCCCATAAGAAAATATGATCTCCCATAGAAGTCATACCATGAACACAATGGAAAATGAAAATGAAAATTCTATTATATTAGTGGAGATCAAATGAAAAATGTTGAAATAAGAAATAATAAAAAACTAAACTATATAGAGAGAAACCACTAGAGAGAAGCGGTAGAATGCACCTTGGATTACCATAGATCAATTGTCAGAATCTGGGATGAAACCCCATTGAAAGGGTATTCGAAGAAACTAAAAAACAACAATTGTTCACTTGGGGTTTGAGAGAGATAAGTAGAAAAGAGTGGGTTTCATAGTTATTAGGGTATTTATAGACATATTAATGAAATTAATACCACAACACAACCCCTTGGACCACACCACAACACTATCTGATATAAGAGATTCTAACACGCAACCAAGGGTAATATTCCAATGTCGTTATCTAGAATTGTTGATTATTTCAATACAATATATTACCTATAAATTTCAATTTTAGGGTTATAGTGCAACCATAATCTATACACCACAAGACCCACAATACCTAGAAATAGACCACGTCGTAACCTATAACCCAAAGTGTATCATCCCCCCAATTTGGTAGTAGCCTAATATATTCTACCAAGCTCCCATATGCCATATTAATTGTCCACTACACCACAAATACCAGTAATACATCACAATTACTTCATCCACACAAAAAACATGCCATTTTTGGAGGTTTCCTTCCACATTTTCCTCCAAACATCCTCCGAACACCTTTAAACCACCACCAGGAACCTCCAATGAAAAATCATGAAAATGAAAGGGATAAAAATATCCATATCTCTTAAATATATCCCTATTAAATAATTATAATCCTAAAATAAATTCAATATGAACCTATAGAGGACAGTCGAAAATGGGTTCATCTAAATAGCCACCCCATGATATACCTCTCTAGTATCTCACCATTACAAAAAATCAACCAATTCATCATAGGAACAAGTGAAAAAAAAGTAAAAAAATATCTTCTAAACACTCTCCTAGTGGAGATACCTATCAAATGAGATCATGGGTACCAATAACAAAGAAATATGATAAAACCATATCATGCATCATTAAATTGCAAGAAAGGCTCCCTAGGAACAACAACTGGTGATGTCTATCCTTATACCAAACATCAAAGAAATTTACAAAGAAAACACATTCCCTCCAAACCAACACCCCAAAATCCCCCAACTAGGACTCTTTTACATTATACCCTAAGGATTAATGAAAAATAATCTAGAAAAAGATGAAATTTTACTCCATAATCTCCCATTTCAAGATGCATCGCTAAGAGATCTTCAATCACTCCCCTGGAATCTCTAAATCCATGCATGACATCACTATATGACTTCCTTATCAGCACATCCTCTACAACATTTTCCTTTGAAAATTTATATGAAATATAGAAGTCATAAACTAGTAATAATTCCATGCACCATCACTATTGTAAGTCTAATTCACACTGATAGAAGACGTACCTCAGTATCTTATGGTCAGTAATGGCAACAATATTCTCACCAATGATGTAACATTATAAAAAAAATCAAAGAAAACAATACTATAGACAACTCAAGATCTTGGGAGGCATAATTAAGATCGGTGAAAAATAACTACAAAGACCAATAAGAGAAAATTGAGATCTACTGTAACAAAACATATCCCAACCCAAGAAGTTAAGTGTCATAGAAAACCTCAAATAGAACTCCCTCTACTAGAAAAAGGACTACAGTGCTGACCAACTTCTCCTTCAAATACATAAAAGTGGTCTAAAATTAGTCAATCCACAAGAACACATAATCCTTTCTAGTTAAGTCTATCAAAGGAGTCACAACCATAGATAAATATTTTATTTACTTTATATAAGATCCTAGAAGACCAAGAAAACTTCTCACCTATGACACTATCATTGGGGATGCCCAAGAACAAACAACCAATATCTTAAAAGGATCCATAGTTACTCCCTACTAGAATACTGCATGACCTAAGTAAATAAATTCACGATCCCATAAATCACACATATAAAACTTTTTGAATAGCTACCCAAGTTGTATAAATCCTTAAATGGAACATATATGCTTTATATACTGATTCAAAAAATGTAGAGTAAATAGATATGTCACCAATGAAAACCACCATGGACTTATCTAGGAACCCTTATAACATAATGTTCATCAACCCCATAAACATTGATGGAGAATTCATCACAACAAATGTAATCAAAATGAAGTCATGATTCCCAAGATTATAATAAAAGGTGGTTTTTAGAATATCATCATCCTTTACCCGCATCTACTGATATCCTGAATGATAATTGATATTCAAGAACCAACTTACTCAATTTTTTGATCGAATAAATCATAAATCCATGGAAAATGATATAAGTTCTTTACTATCACCTAATTCAATCAATGAAAAATGATATTAAGTCAAATAATTCTATCTACTTTCTTCATTAATAGAACTAGTACACCCCAATGTTACACACTCAACTAAACAAAACCTCACTACAACATATCATCGATTTGTAATCATAAATCACACAAATCATAAGTCTCTATACTATATAGAGACATCGATATATGAGAAACACCAGGTTGAAGATTTATCCCAAACATGATCTCCCATCATGTGGGTAATGTTACGACCTCCTCAAGAAATAAATTTGGGTACTCTACTGTAACCCAAGGAAAAACCATTGGCTGAACCACTAAGAAAACCATCATCATCTCATTCATCAATGAAGACAAGTATGAAACATGCCTATGACCCATCTGAGGGTATCACTCACCAAAAAACACTTATGAATCTCTATGAACATCATAAAACACAACATTTCTCTTAAAGTAATCCATGATATCCTATATTGTATATAGCTAATCCACACTGAGGATGGTGTTTTTTTGGATGTATCAATAAATATATGAATTCTATAAAAGTGTGATGCTTCTCCATCAATAAATCATAGTATCTATATACTTCATATATGTTCTCTTGACCTTCGATTAGCATAGTCAATGACAAGGTCCTTGGAATCTTCTCTACCTCAAGTCTCAATTCAAGTAAAATGGTAGGTTATACGAATGAAGTGTGTGGATCCAGAATCAAAAAAATCCCGAAAAAATTTAGAAATTAAGAAAAGTTAACCTTGAATGACATTTGAATATCCCAGGACTAGAAACACTAAATAACAAATATAATCATGATATAATTTGTAGATACTCAGAACCTAGTAATGACCACCCCCATGATCGTGCTATTCTATTTAAAGAAAAAGTTCCTATTAGGGTTGTTATATGCGTGGACAATCTATTGTCTACGGATCCCTATATGTAATACCATGCTTCTACTAACTTTTATGAAACTACTTAAATAGAGGAACCTTAATCAGAACACATGATGAATGAGGACTACTCATAATTTTCGGACACTCTCACAAATGATGATCTTGGAATCCCTAAGAAATAAACATGTCTGACTCCCATGGAATAGGTCTGATATATGCACCCCATATTGAGACTATATGATGAGGATTGATACCTAACCCTAGCTTTCAAAAAAACTCATTATTCTACTATAATGAGAAACCTAGAACAAATATTTAATTCTTGAAAAATCCTAATGACTCCCCTATCAGTAACTTCCAATTTAAGCCAACATACTCTCAATATCGCCAGATCTATCTAGTAACTCAAGATATGTAAGAAACAGGGTGAAATAGAACTAGATCTAGGGATTCAAAACCTCCTAAAAATTACTCTCCATAGCCTTCTAATTCACTAATAGTTTTAAATCATATCATAGAAGGGTCTTTAAATGGACCCCAAACTCCTGCACACTTGAAATCTCATATCGAAGGGTAAGTAGGTCTTGCCGACTAGCTACCTTCATAGTTGAATAATGAATCTCCACTTGAAACTAGATTAAAAATTTCTCCCATGAGATTAAAAACACATCATGATATCTTAGGAATAAGATCCATCAATTCCACAATTCCCTACATAGTATCGTTAGAGCCATAAAAACCCAATTCTCTTTCCATGTATATATCGAAGTGAAAGATATCTCAAAATCATCTAAACATTATCATGTGATTGAATATAAAATTAATCCATCAAAAATATACATTATATATCACAAAAAATCATGGAGTGTCACCTTCCAAGTTTTATCTTCATCGATCTTCACTCAATGATGATCTTCCAAATCATCATGTTGAACATCTTTAGTGAAAAACAGATGAGGATGTAGACATAGATCCATGATTTAAAAAGAAAAAATGGTTAGGTTCCTAAAACATGAAAATTGAATATAAAAAATTAATATTTTAATTATTTTTTTTCTTTTTTATTGTTTTATACCATCCCATATTCTACCCAGTTCAAACATAGAAACAATGAAGAATGACACATGATAAATTCTTAGATATCGACCTCATAATTAGTATCACTTCATTTAGTAGACTCGTCCAAATTAATGGTCCGTATATCATATCACAGGGGGCCCTAAATAATATTTTCTCAATCGGTCTCCTATTTTTTATATTTCTTATGAAATAGAAATGAAATTTTTTCCCTACCGACCCATTCAACCCTCACCTCCACCTAAATGCAATATCCATTCTATAATTCCACATGAACCGTCGATATTACTATATTGTGACCACCTTCCCCAAATAGTACCACTCTTGGGCCAACAATAAGTTATGAATATGGTGACTGACCAATTCTAGTGGCCAATATGCCCCAGATTGTAGACTTTTACCAAGCATATAAAATCATACATATGGTAGGCAATACCCTCAAAAGTGCATACAAATTAAAAATATATGGTAGATAAACCAATATAAAACCAACTCAGATATGTATGAAAGGAAAAACATAGTGAAAACATGTAATTTAATACAATACCATAAAAACTGAATGGAAAACAATAAGCACTGAAAATAAAAATTCAGCATCGACAGAAATCCTAAACAACGTCTGAAAAAACTAGGACCATGTAATATCTAACATGATCTCCAACATTTTTCCATTATCCTGAAAGCAGTTTATATATATTTATGATGAGAATAACATTATACATTATAATATCTTCTCTGGTTCCTCTCGTGTAAAAAAAGAAAGCATACTAATGAGAAATAATGAAACTAACTCATCTCCTAAAAAGGTATACTATGTTCCCAGACTCACTATGGATATATCTCTATGTATCACACACAATGAATGAAATAATATAACAATGAAACATCTAGGGTACCCCACTCTAGGATCCCCATTGGGTTTCCACTCTATCCCAACATCACATATCCAAAGATACATCTCTCCAAAATAAGTCAGCCTGTATACACCAGGGCTAAGTACCACAACATGCACCTCATGCATCACATAATCATATCATCTGATATAAAATATCTTTATTGTAAATATGTAATTTCTAGGATCAACCATAGCCTATGATTATTATTATACATTAGAATTTATACCTCAAAACATCCCCGCCCATACACCGTGTTAGGTACTTCAAGCCATCACAACTTATACTCATCATACCTATCATAATCCTTTGGATAAAATATCTAGAGATACATATTTGAGAAAGAAACACAAGCCACTACATCCCTCAACAAACATATATTGGAAACTAAATACCATGAATATGAGTATATATAATTACCAATAGATGAGAGTGTGGATACATGGGGTTGTTAGACATCCATCCTCTCACTGGGATATGGGGGAAAACAACTTCCTAGAGTCCACTGGGTGCATGTATCCATAACTAACATGGGTGGGGTAGAATATAAAATTATAGAATATACATGATATAATACAAAATCATAACCACACTATGGTAATTACCGAATCCTAGTCTATATTACAACTATCATTCCTTGGACACACTACTACTACTGTTAGGGACTAGATATCATGTATTCACAAAAACATTTTTAAGAGATACATTTAATTACATTATTTTATTTTAAAAAATCAATTTAAGTTAATTAATTCATTATACATTATTTAACCATCAATATTATTCCACACAAAATATTTCAATCCAAAAAATCCTCCTCCATTCCCTCCAGGAATGAACTAAATTGAATATATTGTTTCCCGACTCTAAAATCTAGTTTTCATTCCATCAATAACCAACCCCTTGGGTTAAAAGTTTATTATTAATTATTAAAATTATTCTATAAACGAGGTACTATAGGAAAAGCACCCTAATATACCACTAGGAGAATAACTCCACCAAACACAATCAACTACCTCATGCAACGGGGAACAAAATATGGATAAATAATAAACCCGACCATTAACCATTAAACATATTCATTTCAAGTGAGCATCCCATATCTCAATGTCACATAAATGGGTGATCCCATTTTCAACCCATTAAATCATATCATGTGCCATTCCCAACACCCACCTTCATGTCCTGATGCACCACAATATCACATTCTACAACTGCTACCATATCGTCTAGGCCACACCTCCTCATTGCACATCAGTCATCCTAGGTTCATCCATCCCACGTTCACATGACAAGGACCAAATATAGAGAAAATCAAAAGGATGAATGAAAACAACTATAATGAATAGGGGAACTTGTCACTAAAACAAGGCACTCATTTTTATCACAAAAATGGACTTCATAACCCCATCGAAAGGAAACCAAAGTTAATTAGAAAACACGTACTCACATACCCAATGATTTAACTTTAGAGAAAAACCAATTATTATTCTATCATAGATTAATTGAATAATTATTTATAAGTTCTAACTATGGGAAACGTAATGCATCATGATATACAAGCTATCAAAGTTATTCATTCTCTAAAAATAATTTTGGTTTCAAAAATCATATATAATTACCGTCATCATTTGACATTATTTTTTTTTCTCATCAAAAATAATTAAAATGCTTCATGTTATTTACCGATTAAAATACCACATTGAAGATGATATAAAATTAAACATTCACATTGGCTCAGTTTGATAAATATAAAATAAAAATAAATATTAGATTGAAAACATCCCTCTTCCTAAAATTATTAATCAAATTAATAAATTAATTATAAATTTATGTTATTTACAAATTTCATCAAATTAAAAATGATTAAACAAGCATAAAAACATGATAACAATCATAGTATAGATATAAAAATATCTAGAAAATGAATAGGAAAATTTTTATCTTGGTGGAAACCAACAACATATGGTCGATGAGCATAAAACAACTACATTATTTAATTAGGTTAAATCATTTTAGGTTAAATAATTGGTCACCCAAAGGGTTAAACCCTGGTAAAATTATGATTTAATGTAAATAAATAAGAGAATAAATGAAAACCCTACATCTAAAGCATCAACATTCTACACATGATAACAGAGATATTTTGCGGATATATAATTGCCTATAACATAAGAAACTACATTCTCCAACATACATTATGAATTGAGAACACTTCAAAATTACATGAAAAAATATATTACAATATCAGTGGTAATATTCTAAATTCTTGAAATAATAAATGGGATGAAAATTGTACAAATTGGAAAGAAACAGCTAGAGAGAAGAGGTATAACACACCTCAGATCGGAATATATCAATCATTGGAATTAGTTATCAAAACCCTTTGAATGTTGTTTCGAAGAACCTAAAAAATAACCCTTGTTTTCCAATGTTTTGAGTCATAGGAGTTGAAAAGAATGGGATTTGGGGGTCTCAAGGTATTTATAGACCAAATGAAAATTAGAATAACATGACACAATCCATTATACAACACAATATCATTATCCAACAAAGATAATTATACATAACAACCTAAGGTACTATTACATAACCATCCTCAGTCAATGAAGTTTCAAAGAATCTAGGCCTAATAAAATAAAAGTATATCAAGGGGTTATGGTGCATCCAGAAGAACAACACCGTATGATCCCCACTACTATGAAATTTAATATGTCGTAGCCTATAGTGAACAACATAGCTAGCCCTAATTAGGAATTTAACTCATTTAGCCTCATGATATCCCCTATGTTGTTTCCAATATCCACTACACCATATTCATCAGGACAATGCCATATTTTCTACCTCCATTCCACAACCATTCTATTTTTAGTAGTGGATCTCCAATTTTTCGTCAAAATATATATTAAACTCATTTGAACCTACACTGTGCACCTCCAACACCCAAAACCCATAAAGGAAAGGGCTATATAGATCTAGTCCCTTAAAAATATATTAGAGAAGAACCTTCTGGAGTAACTAAGTACTAAATTTATTTAATTAGTGAATTTGTATTATTATGAGAATCATAAAATAATTCAATAAATATTAAAAGTGATTATATTATAAATATATTAAGTATTTTTAGTATCATATACTCAATATGATTGGGAATGTGGAGTGATACTCAATATGATTGAATATGGAAATTACTTGGTGTTACTAGAGGTTTAGTTAAGGATTATTCTTATTATATAATTCATTATATTTTATCATTGAATATATTATAAAAATATGAATGTGTTTAATAAATTTTTTCCTAATGTTATAAATATGTTAAGAATAAATTAATCGGGCATATCCTGTCTATGATATGATATTTTATTAAAATTTCAAGTAGGTAAATGTCAAAATTGGAAAATTAGAATATATTTGGAAATATCAATGATTTTTTTTATGTTTTCAGTCACGGTCATTTGAAATCGTGGTATTATCATAAAATTAGGGTAATGATTCCATGTGATAGGATTATTTTATATTCACAATTTTTTTAAAAAACATTAAATAAAATCATTTTTCATTTCTAATGTCATATAAATACATACTGTTATTTTGAATGGTATGTGATACCAATTAATTTTTTACAGATTTTATAGATATATAAAAGCTCAAAATCAATGTAATAATTGATAGGGAATGTAAATTTAATTCAAGTGATGATGTAAATAGTTTTTAAATAAAATATTTAAATAAAATGGAATATATCAAGATTATATATAACTAAGAAAAGAATGTGTATCTTTATCTCATTTTTCTTTTTTGTCATGAGAAGTTTTTAATTAACAATGTTTTGTTGTAAAAAAATACATGATTAATTATATACCAATTATTTTTTAATTATTATATTCTATAACATGTTTTAAAAATGATACAAGGATACAAATATTTTATCCAGGTAAAATTATTTATTCAAAAATTTGATAAAATATAAGGGAAGATTTTCCTACCACCTATTAGTGGTGAATTTTATGAAATTATTTCTTATTTTTCCAAATAAATCTCCAAACATATAGAATACCATATATTATATAAAATCAATGGTTTATTTGTAAAATTTATATAATAAAATGAAATAAGTTATATTTTTAATATAAAGGATTTTTTGAAACATCAGATGATATTTTAATGAGAATATAGTGTCTATGATTCTAGAGGGAGTATGTTTTAACTTAGAGAAGTTCGATTTCAATAGAAAAAATATTACAATAATAGAATGTGAAATTTATTTAACATAATATCCAAATGATTTGAGTATATATATGATAAATAAATAATATAAAAGTTTCATCTAGTATCCCTGAAATAGTGAATTTCACTATTTTCTAGAAGGGATATCCATGTAAAAATAAAAAATAAATTACATTTAATATCATATAATTTTTAGGATATATTGGTGAAGATAAATTCAAAGACTTATATTTATTGACCATACAAAAAGTAAATTTCTCTTTATCCTAAATGAGGTTAGGATATGTTGGTAAGACATAATGTAAATAGTTATATTATTTACTAAAATATTTCAAGGAATATTTTGTGTGTGAAGGGTTCTAGGGATGATGATGTTAAATAAAAATGTTCTATGTAAACAATAGAAGATGGAATTAACATTTGATGTTATGGATCAAATAATGTTTGAGTATGTTTAAGGAGTAGAAAATTTGGAATATGATTACAAAATCTCACCATTATCAAAACTTTATTTCTTTATATATATTACTAACTAAAGAGTTTATTAGGAAGTTTTTATCATATGGTAACATTAATATCTGGAAAGAATTATATATACATGTAATGATTTAAAAAACACCTAAAAAGAACAAAAGACTTAAGGATGATATAAAATTCATTTATTTAAAATAGTTTCAATAGGATCTTATGAAGAGTTTTGTCAAAAAATATTATATTAATTTTTAGAATATTAAATGAAAATATAAAATACAATATACTCAATATCATTCTTTCATAGTGGTTGAAAAAATTGATATACTGATATTTATTTTAGGAAATGTAATTATAACTGACCACCCAAAGTATGAAATTGAGTTATTCCTTACCGATGTTCATTATGATGTATAATGTGTTATGATGAAATGTTATGGTTAGAATGAGTATAATTCTTGTAATAGATTCATGAAAATCTCATGAGGCATAAAAAATGTTTTTGAATGCTGGGTTTCCCACTATGAATACCACATTGAGTGTTATACACATTGTATTTAGTATATTTGGGGTTCATGGATCATATTTAGATCCCCTATAACCAGAGGTTAGTGAGACACATAACAGTAGAACCCTCATAATTTGATACCATTGTTACAAAATCCTTATGTCTTAGCTAATAATAGGGAGGTTATGTGTGTTTCTAATGATGTAAATAGTTATAAAATTACCAAGATAGAATTTTTCCTATTAAATTATTATTATGACATTTAGGACCTTGATTGAGATAGATTAGGGTAGTGTACCTCAACACCTTGATATTAAACGTGGCGTTATTATCAATTCATATGAGGGTCATGTGATGTGTTGATTTGTAAATACGAATGACATGTGATGTATTCATCAAATAGGGTATTCTATACTCAGATTATAAAGAATGTATGACTTGGGTTTATGATATTGACATTATTTTTGTTACATGGTTACTTCATGTCTTTGAAAAAGAGAACATATGAGAGTGTGCACTAGCATGTGATGTCTCCAATGGACACATGTATAATGGTACATGTGTTTTATGTAGATCATTCTTGATACCGTTATATCTTGAGTACCATTTACACTTTATTATATCCCACTCATTTATTAAGTTTTTATATACATGGATTCCTATTTTTTCAATGACATTATGTCGCATGGGTTATACAATATGGTTGAATGAATTGGGATTTATTTTTACTCAGAGTTTCTCTGAAAATGTTTTAGAGTTTATCCAAATGAGTTTTGGATGGGTGTTCACAAGGTATTTGATATGGTGTAATACATAGAGAAGTTAATGAGAGATTTCCAAAAGTATTTTTGAAGGTATAAAAATGGAATTTTTGATATAGTTTTACAATTTAATGTATATGATACAATATTAATTGAAATGAAACAATTTAATAGGATTTAGTGAAACTGGGAGATTGAAGGAGGTATGTATTAAAGACATATTTGAATGTGATGTAGAGGATAATCATATTTTATAGTTGAATGACATCATAAACAATGAGGAAATATTTCTACCAAGATATATTATTCGTTACGATTATGAAATATCACTATGCATGAAATGTGATTTCATAAAATTTCCATTTTTAGTCATATAATATAGAAGGGCATGTCCTATGGTAGAATTTCTTTTTGAGTTTTAAATTATGAATTTCCACATAATTTGGCATGGTATATCACATAAATTAAATCAATTATATGGGTGGATAAATGTTATGTGTTATATTTTTAAAAAAACATTCCCTTATTGTTTATCATCATTAACTATTTCTTGAGATGAAATTTTATGGGAGTAGATGCATAAATGAATTCTTGCATGAGATATATGAAGTGGGATATGAATTTAATAATTATTTATAACACATTAGTAAATTAATTAACCGTCAAGGTAGATCATCATATAATTTATAAATCCTATTTCCATGAAATGGTGTGTGGATTATTATTCATTTATTATTGGAATAACTCCCATGAACACAGTTCCTAGTATCATATACCTTATTTATACAAGGAGGCACTAGAATTCTTTGGATGATAGAGAATCCCATTAAAAAATAAAATTATCTCTTATAACCCATGGTTAAATCAGGAGGTTTTATTCTCATTGGATACCACTATAGTGATCTTAATCGAGCTCATATGAAGATGATAAACATGGATACTATTATGGCTCATTGGTGTAAGGTAACCAAACAATTTATTTCAATTATTCATTTATTCTATTAAAGGTTCCCTTTTATAAGAATTATAATCCTGGGTTTGTGATTATTAATCATTAATTGTTCAACTAATAAGTGTTTTTATATCTCTAAGGTTCCCAATAGCGTTTTCATTAAAATTACTTATTGAAAACATTTAAAACATGATACTCACCCATAGATGTATCTTTTTTTGTTGATTATGGAATATATCATGTTAATAATTATGGGATTATTTATAGGCATCAAATATAAGATAGTTCTAGATTTTTATCTATGTATGATAAGTGTTATAAACAAAAATGATTTTAAGCATCTTTATATGAATGTTAAAGAGTTCAATTTCTCTAACTCTGAGACATGGGTATTGAATAATGGGTGTGAATCACACATTTTTACTGATAAACATAGAGTAAAAAATATTAATAAATTGAAAAGGGTTGAAGTAGTAGTCTAGTTATAAATGGAGAATGAATTTCTGCAATAGAGTTCAATAGTTGTTATCTATGTTTACTGAGTGGATTGGTTCTATAATTAGAACTGTTTTTAGGTTCCTATCATTAACTAAATTTTTATTTCTATAACTTTTTTTGGAAAATATGGTATTTTCATCCATTACCAATAAAAATAGTTTATATACATAATAATAAAACACTGTATTACTTTTTAAATATTTTAAATGGGTTATATATTCTTGATATGTATAATCATTTCTATATATTCATAATGAGAACTCAGTGGTTCATATACCCCCATATTTCATAGGTATCATCCCCTTAGATATATTAATGATAAATTAATCCATAGACTCCATAGCTAGGATTATTGGGACAACTTGATTATGAATCATTTGATAATTAATAATCTTTTTTATTAGGAAAAATTCCAATGCCCCTTTTAATGAAAAATCTGAAAGGGCTAGTGGGATCTTGAATCTCATACATGGTGATGTATGTGAAAAAATGAGTATATAATATAGTTTTTGTTTTAGGTAATTTGTAACAATCATTATGGTTGTATATTAAATATGATAACAAAGTATATGAATTTTGGAATTTTCAAAGAGTTTCAAAAGGACGTATATAATCAATTTTGAAAAAGTATTCTAATTATTTGATCAGACTGGGGTGGTGAAAACTTTTTCTAAGAATTCCAAGATCATCTAAGAGATTGTGGAATATTTACACAACTCATTCCACCTATAACACAATTATGGAATGGTTTTTCTGAGAGGAGTAATCCTACAATTTTGGACATGGTTCAATTAATGAAGACAAAATGTGACTATATTATTTCATTTTGCATTTATCCTGTGAAGAATGATGAATTCCTGTTTAATAGTGTTTCATGTAACATTTTAATAAAGACACATTATGATATATGGATTTGTAAATATATCAAAATATTTTTTATGATAATTTTTTGTTTCAATGCATACAAAATACTTTTGGATTCTAATAAGCATGACCATACTATTTATCATATTGAAACTGAGGGATATTATAGCTATATTCCTATAAAGAACAATGTTTTTGTCACTTAAAAAGGAATATATCAAAAATGAGTTTGTTTTAGGAATTTAAAATTAGATAATTTTAATAATAATGAATAATAAGTGTTTCTAATATTGAATTTGATCATATTCAAAAAATATTTATCAAATAATAACTATCTCAAGTTACACAGGAACCTTAAAGGTCAGCTATTATTAAATAGGATCCCAATATATATAGATTTCTTATGGTAAATGATGATGAAGTATTGTTCATATGGGATAAACCTAATACCTACCATGAGTTCATTGAGAGTTCTAATTCTATGAAATTGTTAAAATTTATGGAAAATGAAATGGAATCCTAGCATACTAACCAATATTAGAACATTGTGAATTCACCTAAAGGGATGAGACCAATGAGGTGATAGTGGGATTTTTATAATAAAAATTACATGTACAATAGAGTGTATACCTATAAATAAAACCCAATGGAAATGGTTTTCAAAATAATTCTTGGAATTGACTATTAAGAGATCTTTTAACTTTTGTGATGATAAATTCCATTTAGATATTTCTTTCCATAGTAGTACATTTTTATTAAGAGACAAATTAGTGGATGTTAAAACATCTTTTAGCAATTATATTTTTTAAGGAAATGTGTATGATACAATCTAAAGGTTTTTAAGAATCAAACTGTATTGTTATTATCATCAACTTGAAAAGGTCCATTTATAGATTGAAGAATCCTTCTCATAGTTAAAATATCTGTTTTTTTTGAAAGAACCAATGATATTTTTTTTATCATGAAGTCATATAATTCTTGTGTATACAAAATATGTAATGTGATATTTATTTTATTTCTAATATTTCATGTCGACGACATAATTATAAGTGGAAATGATATACTAACTTTACATTATATAAAAATATGTTTTGGTAAATTATTTTTGTTGAAAGAAATTGGATACCTAGCCTATATAGTGGTTATACAGATCTATAAAGATATATCAAAGGGGATTCTTGGACTAAGTGAAGACATATACATTGGTAAAGTGTTAATGTGGTTTAACATAGAGAACATAAAAAATGGGTCTTTACCAGTTTTTTCTTGGAATAATGATTTGGAATATTCAAGATCCTTCTAAAGACTTATTAAGGATGGATATAATTTCCTACACACCCCTATATAATAAATCATGTATGACATGACATTAACTTGAAATAATGTGACCTATTATCCTGGAATAACTATTTTTTCCAATCCAACCACAATGACAGTAACTAGAATTTTATCATCAACATCCTTAAGTACATGAGAAGAAATAAGGATAAATTCGTGGTCTTTGGAGGAGAGTATAAGATTTGTGTGAATAGTTACACTGAAGCTAGTTTCTAGTTCAGATAAATAATTTATGAGATCTTGATTTGCTTTCTTTTTTTCAATGAAAGGGTTTGACAACAATTGGAAGAGTTACAGATAGAATATTGTTGTAAATTTAATAACAATTCTAGAGTACATCACTATATTAGATTATTCGAAGGAAGATGATTGGATCAATAAGTCCATCCCTAAACTTTGGGTGATTCCAAAAATTTAGGGATAAATATAGATTTATTATGAAACCCATGGAAACATTTCTTATTATAAGGAACCCCAATCCAACCAAAGGAAAAAAAACATCCTTTAGAAATACCATCTTATACAATATATCATTTTTGGGGGGATGTTAGGATTATTCTGGTGAATAAATAAGAAAATGTAGTTGGTTAATTAATGAAACCATTATTGCAATGCAATCATGAGGGTCATGCTGAATTTCTTGGTATAAATTAATTAAGATAATAATGTAAAACTTTGTTAACCATTAATTTAGGTTTGCTGCAACTTCTTTTATATTAACAATGGAATAATAGTATCCCCTAAAGGTATGATAATATTTTTTCCATAATTAATGATCATCATGGAGTATTATAAGTTATGATGATATGATCAGATTAACATAAGTACTAGACTCATGGGAGAATATGTAGAGACTTATTATTTGGAACAAACCACTAAATTATATTCTATAGAATGTCATACACAAATCGATATACTTAAGGGTGTTTTATTATTATGAATCATATTTAACTGAGGCTAGAGAGACACCTAGAATGATGATCTTAATACACTGTCACCTTAATTTCACATGACATGAGGCTTATATAGTAATTGGGTGGTTGGGAATATAAATGAGTATACTGTTATTTGGATCTCAACCAAGATGACATTTTTCCACTAAAATAATGGGAAAATACATTTGAACCTTGATTGAATTAGAATGATGAAATTCATGACCATGGTTATTTGAGTGACATGAGATGTGATCAGCCATATGGATAAAGGACATGTGATATGCACATCTTCTAGACGAATGAAATGTGATGTATTCATTGACTTGGTCAGTCTTTTTTGGAGGATCGCAAAATTATGAGATGACCTATAATATATTAACAATATTCCTTGTATAGTGGTTACTCAATGTATTGTAAAATGGGATTATATATGTTTAAATATGATTTTTATGATACATCATGAGGTCGAAATGTTCATATAAAGATATCAGTATGTTTTAAGGAAATAACATCAAATCCCATTGTAGCTTGCGTAAAATTAATGCTTTATTAATGAAAAATCATTACATACATCTATTATATTAGAATTTAATATTTTTTTCAAAGTTGGAAAGGCCTACCATGTCACACAAAAAGTAATTCGGATAAGGATTATGTTTTTTAAATTTTTTTTCTTAAAAATAAATATATTTTAACAAACCAAATGAAAAAAAATTATATTGGATGGATTCATAATGAATAGTGAATTTTTAAATAAATTCATTATAGGATTTTAGTAGAAGTGGGTGATTGTAGTATATGTATTAAAATAATCCTGTAACTTATGATATCCATAGATTTTTAAGATGATATATATTTGAGTTTCATATCACAACTTTTAATTATCTCATATAATAAAAGAATTGTTATTCCATAATTATATTATATCATAGTGTATGATATTCTTTAGGATATGGGATGCATGGTATGTGTGTACATGAATCACAACCATATCTTTTATGTTGTTCCTTAAGTTATGAATCAATTATATTGATTCATCAATGGAAATTTACACCTAATAGATGAATTTTATGAGTTCAAATGAATCTATAAGAACCAATAGGGTATAACATGTGACAACAACTATGAATTGGAAGTCGATGTTCCATGTATTCACCCATTATCATTTAATGATGGCTGTTTATAAAATGGTTGTGGTCCCTCTAGTTGTTGGTATTCAATTATTTCATGCGATAAAATTAATATCTCTTCATATCATTGTTCTTTATTCATCATCATCAAAGGTACTAGAAAATTTGTGAAGGGTATTAGTCTTCTTATTATGAATAATTACAAAAAGGCTAGTGTAATAACCTTAGTATAAGGCTTCAATTGATTTTTGATTTGGTGGTCCCCATAAAACATTATTCATAAACGAATTGAGATGGATAATACTTGATTACATGTATCTAGTTTAATGTTTAAGAAATTCATAAGTTTATTCCACAACCAATGTTTATTAGATGGGCACCCTAATACCTTCAAAACCTCACCTAGCTCCTTCGAAGGTGTTTAAGTGCACTGATCATGTAAATCATGATGAATGCAACCATCCCATGTTATAACACTTTGTGGAATAATTTTATAATTGTATTCTTTTGTATAACCCTCATCACCAAAAACTCCATGAAACCATGGATGATGTTTTCGAATAATAAATAAAGTGGAATGAGGATATACGTACTGATAGATATGATCAAAATAAGGATTGAGGAGGAACTCTTCAACTAAAATAATAATAACCTTATTTATGATATTGATGATATAAGAATCACTAACGAATAGAAATCCTATGTTATAACAAATGAAATGATGGGTCTGAAATGACATATTCTAGAATTAATGAATCTAAACTATATATGGATTAGGGGGAGAACTAAGGTAGGTAATAAAGATATGGTCAAGTAGTTGACCAAGAATTAATGGTTTCAAATAACGACATTTAATAATTAGCATGATTTTCTATCAATAAATTAGTGGCATTAATGACCCTAAAAAATGGTGACATATTAATGAAATATAGATTAAAGGGCCTAAATATTTGACCAAAAAATATGAATGTGGCCCAAATTTATTATTGATTATTCTTCTATAAATTAATTCCTTATTTACCGTATTGATAAAAAAATTATTTTAATAAGATAAAAGTGATTATAAGTGTGATATATTTTTTCCCTCGTTGCATTTTTCATCTATCTCTCCTTGTGTAAATATTTTTTTAAGAAATAAATCATATTCCATACTATTTCCGTTTACTCATGTTTATAATTAAACAACTCTAACTATTTTTTGTAACAAACATCTTTATATAGAAATATATAAAAATTATGTTTATGAGTTATGGATAATTATAAATATTTTTTATAGATTTTCTCTATCAAATTTAATGACCACTATATTATTTATAATAGTATAATCATAATGTTTTTAAATATTATTCTACAGTGATTATTTTCACAACCAATGTGAAAGATAATCATTTGATGGTTTTCCATTTCAATTAATAACAAATTATTATCAAAAAATTATTTTATATTAGTTATTTACTAATATATGTTGAATATTAAATAATAAACTAAATATTTTAACTAGTTTATATTTTTTTAAAAATATACATTTATATTCAAATAATTACTCACAACAAACAATGAAGTTTTTTAAAATTTATTTTTTTCATATGTTATAAATTTATAGTTTTAACTAGTAAGGTGTTAATAAAATAATTGAATGATTTTAATTGTGTTAATTTAAGAAATTAAAATTTTGTGGTTAATAAAAAATCATTAAGAATGATAAATAAAAAACAACTAATAAATATTATTATTTAATTTTTTATTTCATAACATGATAAAAAAATAAATATTATTATAACGTTTTATTAATGTTTTAAACTAAATTAACATTTATTAGTATATTAAAATTACAACTGCTAACTAAAATTTTATTTTTTAAAATTCATACTTATATATAAGATGATAAAGAAATTATTATTAGAAACATTTACTAAAAAACTTTTTTCCAAAGAGGAAATATATTATTAAAATAAATATAAATGTTTTATAAATAAATCTAGAAGATATACTTTCAGACTCAAGAAATGGAGTTAAAAAGGATTATATATTCATAGGTATAGTGCCCATGGTTTCCAAATATAAAAGTATAACATATTGTAAAAATTTAGGTCCCTGAAGCTTAATTATTTGTCAATATTTATATGCCTAATCAAATATGGATATCATAAAACATGACTATCATCTTGATCTTGAAAGATGGATTCTTGTATATTGTTTTAATTCATTATCATAGTTTATGAATTATAAAAAAATTAAGTAAAAAACCAATCCTCGATAACAGTTCTAGGTTTATTTGTTCTAGTATTCCCATATTTTTACTCTAGTATATATTACTTTTCTTCTTCAAAGAAATCAAAAACTACATCACAAATAGATCCATCTAGTTTTTTTCACTTCCCTCGAGATAGAGAGATATTTGTTTTGTGAGAGAGAAGAAACTAGAATACTACATTATTATTGAATAAACATCACCCATTTTTTTGCATGAAGTTGATTGATATTTCATTAAAAAACATTCTATTATGGTAAGAGATGATGAAGAGTTCGTTTGTGGGTACATTAGTCAATGAAAAATAGAATAAAGATGTCTTTACTATATTTCCCCCTTCTTTAATGTTGAATAAATATCAAAAAACAATATCGAATCCCCCTTTAAAGGATTATTTCCCATAATACAACATCCATGTAACACCCCACCCCTACCTCATTGGCTTGAGAAGGAGGTGATGGCTACATGGCCTTAAGTGACGTTCCCAAAACGCCAAAGGCTGGTAATAAATGTCGAGGGCTCCAAGATCATGTTGGGGAACGATTTCCCCTTAAGACAAACCAACCAAAAAATCCACTAACAACCACTATATGATTCATACCAATTCAATTACCCAACCATGAATTCCCAAAAGACATCCAAGTAGTTCCACGACACAACAAAAAACCAATACGACTAGAAAAGTTCACACAACATCAGAGTACATTACGGAAACTAAACAACCATATACTACAATCCATGACACCACCACAACTCCATGCCAAGCTCCAATCTCTAAGCACCACCAAGGGATCACAATGATCCACTAAAGGAGGGTGATGCCTTACCTTTTCTCACGTCACGGTACACGACATCTGCAAAGACACCACAGTGCTAAAAAAAGAGGTGAGTGCTATAACTCAGTAGGATTTCCCCAAATTACTTCTCTACACATTACACTTGGATAAAACCGTTTGCACATTTATATAAAACAGTTTATTGAATATAAATAACCAGTGCAACCATTTTCATAATCCAAGCATGCCCTTACCAAGCCATCACACCCAAACCAAGAAACCAAGGGAAAGAAAAAAAACATGCAACAAGCCATCTCATCATTTACTTGTTAGCACAACAACTTCTATCATTCAAGCAATGAACAACAAACAACCAAAACAACCAAACAACCAAATGGTGGAGCTTCCGTTCAACCCGTTCACCCATTCACACTTAGTGGTACTTCCCGTCCACTTACCATTGATGTTGGCCCTTCCATCCACTATACATCCCCTTTTTATAGTGGTACTTCCCACCAATTCCACACATCATTCCAAAAAAGCCAAACCAAGCATATAATCCACCATGGTCACAACCACATGCAATCAACCAATTACATTGCATATCAATCCATTTCAATAAATAATCCATTTATTGAAAACCATTTTCCATTCCAAACAAAATTTTAATAAAACAACCCTTTTTATTGAAATCTATTCCCATCAATCATTTTCACAAATCAACCATAACATCCCATTTTAAAATCCACAATAATAGCATTTCACCACAAAACCCTCATTTTCCCAAAAATCCACTAAACCTCACCAAAAGGATTTCTAAAAAATTTTGCACATCAAACAAAATTAATTTCAAGCACAAAAAATTAATTTTAACCAAAAACATTAGCTCTAACCAAGTGGAGTCGAGAGAGAAGCCACCTACATTTAGGGTTCCCGAGAAATCGACCCACAAGCCACCGCACCTCAAATCCAGCAAACACACAACTGAAACTTCTATAGATCCCCTTTCCCTTACATCCACAAGCATTAATGTTAACATCCAATGAAAACACAACCCTAGATCTACACACAACATGTTTAGATCTAGAAAATCATGAAATAGAGGGATGTAGATCTAGAGGAAAACACAAGAGAAACAAGAGGAGAGACTTACCCAGGAGAAACCACCTTCAAACTGCCTTGAAACCCCTTTGAAACGCTTCCAAATCAAGTGGAAGACCACCCTTAACCCCTGAGAACCCAAAATCCCAAGTGAGGCTCAAGTGGGAGGACGATTGGGGTGAAATAGGATAATCCCGAGGGAGCCCAGAACTTAGAACCCTATTTTTAACTGGCCGCACAGTTATCCCACACGATTTGGCAAATGGTGCGCTAACCATGCGCATGCTACTGCCTCGGGAGCAAGGGTCTGCACAGTCTCCTCGAACGGTTTGGAAAACCATGCGCAGGCCGTGCAAAGCCTACTGTCTCCATTGGATGGTTTCCTGGAGAGTCCACACGGTTTCCACTAGCTGTGCTCAAACCATGCACCCCTTTAAATGCCTCCAAACTCATCCAAAACCATTCTAAACTCTCCTAACCTCTTACCAAATAATCTCTTGCACTTTAAACACATAAAAAGCATAAACAAAGAACACATACCTCAAACTGGGGGTACTAAATTCTCCCCACAATTGGACATTCCGTCCTCAGAAAGTAGTGAACCCGCCCTTTGCCGAAAGAGCTCGGGCCACTGCTCGATTATCTCTTTCTCCCATTCCCATGTGTCATCTTGAATCAGACCATGTTGCCACAAAAAATGAACTAAACTGATGCTTTTACCATGCAAAACATTCTCTTACCTATCCACAACTCGCACGACCACATGCACCAATGAAGAATCTGGTTCTAGCTCAACATGATCCCATCGAATCACATTGTCATGATCCGGCTGATACTTTTTCAACTGTGACACATGAAACACATTGTTCACTGAACTAAACCATGGTGGAAAAGCCAAACGATAAGCCACATCACCAACCTGATCAAGAACATCAAAAGGTCCAATATACCTTGGTGATAACATTCCATGCTTACCAAACCGACGATGTCCCAACCTAGGGGAGATCCTCAAGAAGACATGATCACCCACCTCGAACAAAAACAGTCATCGACGATGATCCGCATATGATTTATGATGACTCTGAGATGTCTCCATTCTATTCCTGATCAACTTGATCTTATCCATAGTCTCCGGGACAAGGCCTAGTCCAACCATTGAGGACTCACCCATTTCCACCCAACATAGTGGAGAACGACATGGACACCCATACAATGCATCAAATTAAGCCATCTGTATGGATGCCTGATAACTGTTAGTGTATGAGAACTCAACCATTGATATGTGGTCCTCCCACAAGCCACCAGAATCAATGACACAAGACCGAAACATATCCTCCAGAGTTTGTATATTCCTTTCGGATTGACCATCCTTCTGAGGGTTATACGCCATGCTCATAGTCAACTGTGTCCCAAGGGATTGCGGCAAGGATTTCCAGAAACAAGATGTAAACCTCAGATCTATATCCGATACAATCAAAACTGGAACACCATGCCTCTTTACCACCTGCTAGATAAATATTTTGGATAGATCATCCACCGTATGAGATTCACGAATCGGGATGAAATGGGTTGACTTTGTTAGCCAATCCTTTATCACCCAAATGGCATCGGGCTTTCTGACCGTTCTTGGAAGACCTGTAACAAAATCCATCACTATCTACTCCCACTTGCAAACAGGGATTGGTAAAGACTACAACATTCCTTCTGGCCTTTGATACTCTTCCTTGACCTGTTGACAAGTCAAGCATCTCAAAACAATCACAACCACACTTATTTTCATACCAGTACACCAGACCTGCGCCTTCAGTGCTTTATACATGTTCTAAATGCCATGATGAAAAACACACATGGAATGATGATACGCCTTGAGAAGATCCTCCTGACAAGAAACTGGTAGAACCATACGATTCCGAAAACACAAAACTGAATCTCCATTCAGTTTCCAACCCTCAAAGGTCTCCCCACCATTTAGTCTCGACCCCATGGTCACACACTCAGAATCAGATATCTGTGCCTCTCTAACTAGGCCAACCATGTCAAGAATCAACAAAACTGGAATGAAGACCGCTCTATCGCCCTGGTCCTCATATTTCAACCACATATCAACTATAACTGACATCAACTGCCACTGGTCCGATGCCTGTTTCACCAACTGAGCATATGATTTTCTGCATAATGCATCCGCCACTGAATTTACCTTACTCGGTGTGTACATTAAGTCAAAATCAAACATCTAGATATATTCTATCCATATCCTTTGCCTCATGTTCAAATCCCTTTGTGATAAAATGTTCTTTAAGATCTTATGATCTTTATATACCGTGAATTTCTCACTGAAGAGATAATGACGCCACACTTTCAAAGCATGGACCACTGCTGCCAACTCCAAATCATGAGTTGGGTAGTTCTTCTCATGCACTCTCAACTATTGTGAACCATATGAAACCACATGATTCCCTTGCATGAGAACACACCCCAACTCTGATCGCGATGCATCACAATACACCATGTACCCTTTTCATGGTTCTAGAAAAACCAAGATTGGTGTTGATGTAAGGTGACCCTTTAGCTCATCGAAACACTGCTGACACTGTTCATTCCACTGGAATGGAACATACTTTCTTGTCAAAGCTATCATCGGTGAAGCCAAATGTGAAAAATCATGAACAAAACGCCAATAATACCCAGCTAGACCATGAAAACTCCATATCTCAAACACATTATTTGGCGGTTTCCACAACATAACAGCCTCTATCATTTCTGGATCCACTAAAACACCCCCTTCAGATATCACATGGCCAAGAAAATGAACTTCCTGTATCCAAAAGTCACACTTTGAGAATTTGGCATACAAGCGATGATCCCTCAAGATCCCCAACACTATCGCCAAGTGCTGCTCATGCTCCACCCTTGTCTTCGAATACACCAGAATATCATCTAAAAACACCACCCCAAATGAATCTAGATATCTCTGAAATATCTGATTCATTAATGCCATGAACACTGCTGTAGTATTCGTTAGACCAAAGGGCATAACCACATATTCATAATGGCCATATCTACTTCTGAATGATATTTTACGAATATCCTCCTTCCTCACCCACAATTGATGATATTTAGACCTCAGGTTGATCTTGGAGAACCACTGGGCTCCCCTCAACTAGCTAAAAAAATCATCAATTCGTGGGAGAGGATATCTATTCTTTATCGAAAATTGTTTAAGTCTATGATAATTAACACAGATCCTTAAAGCTCCATCTTCATTTTTCACAAAAAACAATGGCGATGCCCATAGAGATGTGCTAGGAAGGATAAACCCTTTGTTTTCTAACTCTTCCAACTAGATTTCAATTCCCGCAATTCATCTGGTGCCATCTGATAAGAGGGAAGTGAGATAAGACTGGTCCCCAGAGGGAGATCAATCGTAAACTCCACTTCTCTTATGAGAGGTAACCCAGAGAATTATTCAAGAAAAGCATCTATGAACTAATCTACCACTTCTTGAAGAACAATTTGATCAACAACCTCTACCAATTCCATCGACAAAACTGCCAACTGATACGATAACGGACCCACTACTAGTGCCAACAAACCCGTTGCACCCTGGCTTTCATGCATCTCCCCTCTAAAGAGATGTCTAATGCCATTGTGTGTCGTAAAATACACTATTCGCGCATCACAATCGATGTGGGCCTTAAAAGCCACCAGTCAATCGACTTCTAGGATTACATCATAGCCATCCATCTCAAGAACTGAGAAATTTCACACTATCTCAACTTCGCCCACAACGATACAACATTCTCTACACAAGAAGGCTCGACACTCTCTTTGACCCAGAGGAGTTTAATGTTTCAAAATAGTGGTAATTATTTCTACCCTTAAACCTAGCAAATCAACCACACGTGCAGTAATAAAAGAGTGTGAAGCACCTGTATCAAACAACACTTGCATCAAGGTAGAATTTAAAAGAATAGTACCTCGCATCGTGGATGGTCCTGATTGATCATCCACCACAACCTGCTATTCTCCAAACACATGTTTTCTTGCCACACTCTTCTCTTTATTTCCCTGATGAGGTGACATGGTATTCCGAGAATCACCATGACACACTTTACTCTGCTGATGAGGGGTATTCTGATGTCCCCGTCCTATCGAAGCATACGATGTCTACGATCCATGAGGAGTGTCACACACACCCGACCTTGGAGAATTCCAACAATAATGCTGAAGATGCCCTATCTTCTTACAATTATGACATGCTTGAGGTTGTGTCGTATAATCCCGATTTATGTGGCATGTAGAACCACACTGAAAACATCCCGGCATGCTCTTGGGATTCAGATGAAGATTTACCAATCCTGTCGTCAGATTATATGCCATATTCCTGCCCTAAGAATAAGTGTCCCCCTTCTGCTTGAACCTAGCGTTAGAGTTCCCACTATACCCCATGGGTACCACCATTCTTCCCCCGCCCGGAGCTCCCAACATATCCCGCTCAACCACTGAGTCTATATTCACCATCTCTGTGTCATCATCTATACAGATCACCGCTATCTTTGAACGGATTTTTTGCCTTAACCCCACTTCAATGATCCTTGCCTTCAACAATGTGCTACCCGCCACTTGGGGTGAAAACCGCACAATGTTCATAAACTTAGCTGCATACTCCATCACAGACATAAGATCTTGCTTCAAACTGAAGAAATCAATAATACATTGAATTTTGAACGTATGTGGGCAGAATTGTATATTAAACAATTCCTCAAAGCATTCCAAAATCATACCCTAGTCAGTCCCCGCATGGACTACCAACTCCCACCACTGAACGATAAGATTTTCCTACATACACATGGCCAACTTCACTTTTAACTCTACCAGTGTTCCCAAGAACTCGAAGATCTTCTTCATTATATTCAACCATGATTCTACCCTCTCTGGCTCTGAATCACCCCTGAAGATGGGTGGATTCTGCTTTTGAAACTAAACTTCATGATCCACCTGCCCTGGTTCATCCAGTTTGTTTCCACTTTCCACAGTTTGGAAAGATTGCACTATGATTTGCACTAGCTGTTGGTTCACCTGAGGCTCAGGTGCTACCACATTCTCAGCAGCCTCCTTCAGTTGGTCTCTATGACGCCCACCCGGTGCCATTTCTATAAACAGAAAACAAGCAACCATGAGTCTCACTTTTGTATACATCACGAAATCCCATTTAAAATCACATTACACAACACTTTAACAACATGGATTTCCAGAAGTTCACATTTCCCATGTTTCACCATTTGGAAAATCATACAATTGTCAAAATATTCAAATTTATTCACATTATAGTTTCACACAAAAACCATTTCTCAATTCAACCCATAGATCATTATACCCCAATGAAATATGCATCCTAGTGGGAATTTATTTCTACCATGCATGCCATGCTCATCTCATTGGCTACACCCACGAAAATGAGATATCCAATACCTATAAGTGTCTCTAAAAAACTTATGTACCCAACTCCATAGTAACATAAATTTCAGCATAAAAGAGTTAGCTACATCCTTTTATACTATACATTCCAAGTTTCGACATTCCTATGCCTTGCTACCATCCCGACTCAAGGAATGTAACATAATGAATGTCAACACCAAATCCGAGAATCAACTCAAAAGGACCGAACACACAGATACCACTTATAACACCCCGCCCCTACCTCATTGGCTTAATAAGGAGGTGAGGGATACTTAGACTTAAGCGATGTTCCCAAGACTCCAAAGGCTTGTAATAAATACTGAGGGATCCAAGATCATGTTGGGGAACGATTTTCCCATAAGACAAAACCAACCAAACCATCCACCAACAGCCACTATATGATGCATGTCAATTCAATTACCCAACCATGCATTCCCAAAAGACTACGAAGTTGTTCCACAACAAAACTCTAAAACAATACGACTAGACATGTCAACACAACATCAGATTACATGGCGGAAACTAAAAAACCAAACACCACAAGCCATGACACTATCACAAATCCATGCCAAGCTCCATGCTCCAAGATTCACCAAGGGATCACAATGCTCTACTAAAGGAGGGTGATTCCTTACCTTTTCCCACATCATGGTACATGACATCTGCAAAGACACTATAGTGCCAAAGTAGGGGGTGAGTACTAAAACTCAGTAGGATTTCCCAAAATTACTTCCCTACACATTCCACTAGGATAAAATCGTTAGAACATTTATATAAGATAGTTTATAGAAATTAAATAACCAGTGAAACCATTTTCATAAGCCAAACAAACCCTTACTAATCCATCACACCCAAACCAAGCAACCAAGGGAAATGCAACCTAACATGCCACAAGACATCTCATCATTTACACGTTTGCACAACAAATTCCATCTTGAAAAGCAATGCACAAAAAACAACAAAAACATCCAAACAACCAAATGGTGGAGCTTCCATCCAACCTGTTCATCCATTCACACTTAGTGGCACTTCCCATCCACTTATAATTGACGGTGGACCTTCCGTCCTCTATTAGTCCCCTTTTTATAGTTTTACATCCTCCCACTTCCTCACAACATTACAAACAATCCAAACCAATCATATAACCCACCAAGGTCACAACCACATGCAATCAACCAATTCCATTGCATATCAATCCATTTTAATAAATCATCCATTTATTGAAAACCATTTTACATGCCAAACAAAATTTCAATAAAACAACCATTTTTATTGAAAACCATTTCCATCAATCATTTTCACAAATCAACCATAGCGTCCCATTTTAAAATCTCTATTTTAAAATCCACAACAATAACATTTCACCACAAAACCCTCCTTTTCACAAAAATCCCCAAAACATCACCCAAGGTATTTCTAATAAATTTCACACATCAAAACACAATTAATTTCAAGAAAAAAAATTAATTTTAATCAAAACCATTTGATATAACCATGTGGAGTCGAGAGATAAGCCAACTACCTTTAGGGTTCCTGAGAAATCTACCCACAAGCCACTGCACCACAAATCCGGTGAACACACCACCGAAACCTCTATAGATCCTCTTTCCCTAACATCCACAAGACTTAATGTTAACATCCAAGGCAACGAAAAACCTAGATCTACACACAAAAAGTGTAGATATAGAAAACCATGAAAGATATGGATGTAGATCTTGAGGAAAACACAAGAGAAACAAGAGGAGAGACTTACTCGGGAGAAAACACCTTCAAACTGCCTTGAAACCCCTTTAAAATGCTTTCAAATTGAGTGGGAGAGCACCCTTAACCCCTGAGAACCCAAAATCCCAAGGGAGGCTTGAGTGGGAGGAATATTGGAGTGAAATAGGTTATGCCTGAGGGATCTTGGAACTTATAACCCTGTTTTTAAGTGGCCACACGGTTAGCCCGCAAGGTTTGGAAAAATATGCACTAACTGTGACCACGCTACTGCCTCAGGAGCAAGGGTCCACACAGTTTCCTCACACAGTTTGGAAAACCGTGTGCAGGCCGTGCGAAGCCTACTATCTCCCCTATACGTTTTCTTGTAGAGTCCACATGGTTTCCACTAACCGTGCTCAAACTAGGCTCTCCTTTAAAAGCCTCCAAACTCATCCAAAACCATTCCAAACTCTCCCAAACTCTTCCCAACTCATCCCATGCACTTTAAACACATAAGAAAATATAAACAAAGGCCACATACCTCAAACTATGGGTACTAAAATCCCCTTCAATGAATCATACATATTGGTTTCTATGTTGACTATATTTATCATTTCAATATATTATACACCGTGAGGAATCATAATGAGTATAACTTTATAGGAAATATATTTATGTATTGTTATTTAATGACATGGATCATATAATAATATTATATAATATTACAAGTTCACTATTGTTGACTTTCATCCCACTCTAATATACCCTGATCTATGTCTAAATAATATTTACTTATAATTTCAATACGATAAATATAGGAATATATAAAATATAATTATAGTTTGGGAAGTTATAGATTTATATAAGGATTAAATTTTTTATAACATATCTTTATTATTTATATTATAGTTACGTAAAGAGTAAATGTTTAATTATTGATTTTTAATTTATATCTCCTTGATGATCCTCAACTGTATAATGTAAAGGATCATAATCATTTATGAGAAGTACGGGTTAATTATTTTACATGTCTGATTCAATTTTCATTTATCTCTATATTTTTTATATTGATCTTGGGTTTTAACTATTAAAATAAATTTTCTTCGTAATTGTAAAAAAAATTATATAAATAGATATTATCAAAATTTATTTGATATTATTATATTGGAATTTTCATATATTAATTAATGTTTTTTGTATCACATATTTGGAATTTTTTTTTAAAAAAACTATTAATTATTTATTTTTTGGTCAATGGTTTTTTAACCAAGGTTAAAAATATACTCTACATCAGTTATAAAATAATAAACATGGAACATCATTTATAAAATATTTTATATAATATAAATCATGATATAATCTATGTTCATAATAATTTATATTATAAAATACATGGTAAGTTCCCAATTTTTTTATTTTATGCGGGTTTTCCATGTTGGTTATAAAGTAAATGACACAGAACATAATTTATGAAATTGATTGTTTTATATAACCAACATTAAAAGTTCTCTAAAATGTTCTTTAAATATTATTTTCAACATCATTTATAATGATGATCGATGTAGAATCTATTTTTACCCTTATTCAAAATAACTGACCTAAAATGCTTATATATAGTATCTCTTATAAATATTTTTATTATTAACTCAGATTGAAAATAAAATATATAACATTGAAAAACGTTTTATCTACCAGTTTTAGTCCATGAATATTGTATAAAGTTATCTTATATGACCTCATGGGTGTGATTATATGGTCATCAATCCCTCTATTTCATCTTAATCATTCTCTATATGGTCATTTTAAATGCTAGGGTCCTTAGATACCTTGTGAAATGTATTTATTTTTACTAAAATTAGAACCTTTAATGTCACTTTTCTATCTATTATTAAAATAAATCATGTGGTTTCAATTATTAATGAATACACAATCAAGACTATCATTGATTAAATATATGCATGATAGCCCTTTAATAACCATGTATAAAATTTATGGAATGAAAAAATACTATCTAAATGGATAAAGTATTCCACCAATATATTACTATCAGTGATACATGGATAGCATAACCTTTATTTTTATCTTTTTTTAGAAGAATTGATACTTAGTTGAAATATAAATTTTATAGCATGACCTTTCCCATTTCAATTTAAACTCCACCCTTTGTCTATTTTTGGATATTTTATCATGGTACTCAAGAATTTAATTAGGAAAAGGTAACATCTACTAGAAGAAATATATTCATGATTTAAGATTTGTTTAGATGGATAATTAATTAATTAACCTTAGTTTATTATGTGATTTATACACCTAATGAATAAAATAAACGGAATAGGAGAACATTGATTCTATTAGATAGATGCCTCTCTAATATCCAAAGGAAATGTCATTTTCCTATAATATCAGTCACCCTTCTGAATCATGTCATCTCAGACCAGTCTCTCAAATTAATCAAACTAGTGATCTATGCTACAGAAAATATACATTTTTTCTTATCTATGATGTGGATACTAGAAGGGGACTTCTTGTAAGGTTCACAAGGATCATGCAATTCCCACATGAAAGGGAAACCCTAGTAATTAATTTAAAATATAATCATATTTCTAAAAGTTTCCCTTCTGTTGTGATTGAAAGAGAAATAAAATAACACCAATATATAGTAGCTCAGAAAAGATATTTAATAGGGAAACAATAGTCTACAAGATATACGGGTTTATGATCTCTTCATGAAGATGTTAACTAAAAAAAGACATAGGACTGATAGGATTCTCAAGAAGGATAAATTTGCATGTGAAAGGACCAAAATGTTATGGGTTATGGAGGGATAAAAAAACATAAGTTATTTTCAAGACAATATTTGGGAGAGAAAAATCATATTATTTGAAATCCCATACCTAATCGTCAAGTAAATATATGAATTCATTGCAAAATATTCACAACACCTTTTATATTTACATTTTCGTAGAAATAAGAATAATCAGAAATAAAATTAATGTATTTTTTTTAACTAATTTATACTTTTTCGACCATATAAACGACTTCTTAACCCATAAAAGTCTTTAAAAACTCCCCAAAATTCTTCTCTTAATATACCATTCTAGAATCCTTTTATATATTAAATATCTTCTTATGCTGAGAGAATGAAAAACATAAGAATGTTGTTATCTCAGATAGTCAATAATGGTAAACATAATTGATTAAAATCAATGATAGTAATTGATCATAAGATGAGCATGTGAGAATAATCAAGATACATATAAAATCATACCAGAAAATACTAGGTCATAAATCTGGGAATACATCATGGCATAAATAACACTTGAATCAAAAGAGTGAGTTAAAAAATAGGATTCTTGAGAACATAATATATTCATAATATTAACCATAAAACTATAATAAATCTTTAAACATTGTAAAAACATTATTATAGGGAACTTTATATTCATGAGCCACACCATCAATTATAATGATTAAAATAAACTAAAAATGTACACATGAATACATTTGATCATGAGATATATACTTTTATCAAATTAATTGGAGTCAACTTACTAAAAATAGGTTCCATTCCTACAAATATATAACCAGGATTTAGAGAAAGCATGGGTATATATCTTCTACCAAAACCCACACTGGTGGTTTTAAAAAATAATTGGTTTATGATGAGCTATACCAATAGTTTTTCAAAAACCTTGTTTATAATCCCTAATACTCTCCCCTCCCATGAGTCTCCACATCCCCCCTCATATCCGCAGGTAACATTCCACACATCAACTAGGTGTTCCCCCATCATTTTAGGATTTTTTTTGTTGAGATATTAGAAAGGTTATCTTTTAATCCCTCCTATTATTTCTTCTACCCTTACCTGAGTGATGGATGGTTTTCTTATCCATAATTATCTCCTAATTCAATGATTTTATTTATTCTGATCTTCTTTAAAATTAAAATAGTGAGTTCTAAATCCATCTTCTCTTCAACTATCTATTATTTTTATTTTTATCCATACATGTGATTCTACTGGAGCTTATTGGTATCACTTCTATCATTTTGTTTATAAATTTATAGTCTAATAGATATAAAATATAGTCTATTAATTTCCGAAAAGTATTGTTTTAATTATAATTAATTTATTTTCAAATCTATCCCACAAGTAATTATTAAAATAACTTAAAATTGAGATTCATTTGATGGAATATTTAAATGATTTATATATTTTTACTATTGGGAATCATATTTAAGTTAACTAAAGGGTTTAATGTTGGGTTTTTACCCTATATTATTCTAATTTAATTTTTTATATTTAATTTTTTTATATCATGAACCATGGTTAAAATATTTATTAGATTATTTCATCCAAAAAATAAATAGTTTTATAATGACGTACATGATTATAGTATTATAAGTAAATATGAAATATTTCTTTATCAATATAAGTTGGTCATTTAAGAATTTACTATTGTATTAATAGTAATTTTCATTGATTTTTCATAGAATTCATTGTTATGGCTTAGATAGTAATGAATGATTCAAAACTATTTTAAATAATTAAATATTTCGAATTCTAATATTTTATAATTTTAAAACCATTATTATATAGAAAATGTTATAGTATACTTTGGTAAATGTCATGAAATAATTATATAACTTTGAGTGGAATGCTTCTTGGATCATATTCATTTTATGATACATGGTTTACAATGATAATTATTTTCATAAAAATATAGGTATATAAGAAAAAATTAATTGTATATACCTTAGTTTCACCTATTTTGATTAACTATTGTGAATAACATAGTTTATTGTCATGGATGATTTGTTTGTTCATTTATCATATATTGCCTAATTATATGTTTATTTCCATTATACGTTAAATGAATAAAAACCCATCTAAACACAATTTTCCTCAGCTAAGAGGTTTGATCACTGGCGATACAATGGATGAGTTTCATAATGTGAGATAGAATGGATTAATTATTTTTTCATGGTGGATCTTCCCCTAATTAAATTATTTTTATATTGAAATAGAACTTCCTGTAAAATCTATTTTCCTTTTATTTAAATAATATAAGTAATTTTAACCTAATAAATCATTTCAGGTCAAAATGTTATTCTAAATTATGTTTTAAAATGAGAATACCTCTATAGGTATGAAATACATATTTTTATTCCATCATTCCTTAATTTTTATTCATTCTAATACATGAACCTTGTTCGGATATCAATGAGTATGACTTGGTTTTTTTATGATATGAATTGTACTTTGTTTGGATGGATAGTAGTATTCTATAATGGTCACCTTCACCATACAATTTATTCAATTTGGTTTCCTATTAAGGTTAATTTATTTCCACTACACTATTATTTTAATTTGGGTTTGAATTTGGATATCATTGTAATAAAGGTTTATATAATTTATTGATACATAAATTGTTTCACCCTAATATAATGGACAAAAGTTGGATGTGTCATACCCATAAAATGTTCAAATAGATTCAAAATAATTTGGAATTTTTAGTAGATTTATCATTTAACAATGCTTTTGATGCACGTCATATACAATTTAAATGTTATAATTGTGTTTCAAGACCATGGATACGCAAGGATGAAGTTATATAAAATATAATTAAATCAGGATTTCAAAAGAACTATTATTTTGGTTATCATAATGGAGAGACAAGACAATCTTCTAGAATTCATAAATGAAAATAATGAATTTTTATAGAGAATTTGATATTCGGTCAGTTTCCATTTGTGTATCATCATGAGAGAGAATGTATGCTATTGTAAGAAGGAAATGATTTTAATACAGATGTGGAAAATACTATATATGATGATGTTGATGGAGTGAAAAAATTAATGGATTATTCTAGAACGCCTATATCTATGGAATATACTAAAATTAAAATGTTGGATGTTTTAATATAGTTATATAATAGAAAAACCTTGTATGGAATTTCTAATACCGTCATTTTTTATATTGTCAAATTTTTGAATAAATTCCTTCTTGATTGTTTAGATATTGTCTCAAGTAATTATAAGGAGTGGATGTTAATTATGTAGAACATATATTCTACTAAAAAAATTAATTATTGTCCAAAATATTGTAGTTTATTTTGGGAGGAAATAGATGAACATAATGATTTTAATGAATGTGGTATATCTCAATGGAAGAATAATTCATATGGTACACCATATCATGTGCCGAAAAAGGTTATGTGGAACATTCCATTGATTCAAAGGCTTGAAAATCCAATCCTATATGAAGAAATATCATTAAATATGAAATGGAATGATGCTGAGAGAATTAAAGGTATTGATGAGTTGGTTCATCTTTATTATGGATTATCAATGTTGGAATTTGATGCACAACAACTTAGTTCTGTAGTTGTGGTATGTATTTTCAGTTTGGGTCTATCATGTGATGGTTTACATCGATTTACTCAGATGATTACTACTTAGATCATGTCAGTAGTTTTTATTCAGTTTTATAATATTCTTCAATGGATGTGTATAAAAAACCATTGACAATCTTGATTATACTAATATGTGGACCCTATGATCCTAGAAATGATATATACGTTTACATGAAACCTTTAATAAGAGAGTTGAAGTAGCTTTGGAATATGGGTTTGTGCACATTTGATGCTTCTTAAAAAAACAATCAGATGCTTGCTACCCTTCTATGAAATATAAATGATTTTCCTTCCTATGCACTGGTTTCTAGTAGGAGCACAAATAAAAAATATATTATTACCTATTTTCAGGAATAATAATTAATCAAGAAGGCTGAAATATCATTGTAGTTTCAATTTCACAGGGAATCGAGTATTCTTGCCAATGGATCATCAATATAGGGAGAATCATTGGAGATATGATGACTCTGTTGACACTGAACATCCACCACAATATATGTACAGAACTGATGTGCTTAATGAATTGAATGATTTCATTTTTTCATTAGGTATTTGTTATTTGAAATATAAAAAGTGGATTAATCTTGAAACATAATAAACTTATAATTAGAAAAAGATTAGTAACTTTTTTGACTTTTCATATTGGTCTACTAATATGTTGCATCATTATTTAGTAGTAATTAAAATTTAGAAAAAATAAGTCAAATGTTGCTCAAAATTTTTATAAATATCATGGGGAAGACCAAACATGACTTCTAATGTCACCATGACTTGTTGGATTCAGTTATTTGACCATAAATTCATACTGTGTGCGTCGGTGAAAACAAATGGAATGTTCCTTGTGATTTTTATGCGATGACACCTTTGGAGAAAAATCAATTTCTACAAGTATTTGAGAATATATTGTTTAGAAATTTCTATTCCATGAACATATATAAATGAGACAATGGAAGGTATTTGAAACAAAAATTACTAAAAAATCATGATTATCACATCCTTCTTCAGGAATTTATTCCAATAGAATTCCAAAATTTTATATCAAATAATTAAAAGGTGATAGTGATTTTCATGTGCCATTTTTTTCGATACATTTTTTTTAAAATTTTATTCATGTATTTCTTGATAAAAATGTAGTAAGTGGTTCCATTAATTTTTTATTAGTTGGATAAAATGTTTCCACCATCATTTTTCAACTACATGCTGCATTTAATAGTTCATATTCTAACTAAACCACCTCTTGGGTGACCTATTTCATTTTAGGGGATGTATCATACTAAAAGAAATGTGTTCACAATGTAATATTTTGTCGGAAAAAAGAATTATCATTAAGGTTCTGATGTGAGTGGTTATCTCGCTCAAGAATGTATGGACTTTTATTCAATGTATTCTTCTGATGTGAGCACAATACATAACCTGAAAATTAGAAACTAAGATAAGAAATATGGGTAAATCATGCCACCATTTATATGTCTTACCCAAATAGGTGGAATTTGTGGGTCATATAAATTGGCTACATTGAGCCTTGAAGAGTAGGATATAGAACATCACACAGTCTTATTTTACTTTGGTTTGTTCAATGGATATTTCATGTAAGTAGTTTAATTATTTATATGTTATCTAATAATATTTCATTTAATATATACCTTAAAAATTTATTATCATTTTATGTAGGGAACATAAAAAATATTATAAGCAGAGTTCACCAATCATTTCTTTTGTGAAGTAGATATACATTTCATATCTAAGAGTATCTTTCTAGGTTGAAATCAATGGTATGAACATTACATTAATTAAATTAATATATAGATATTAATTTAATTATAAAAATAACATATATTTTAGGTATTCAGTTTACCTATTAATAATACTTCCCAAAAATTAATAGTGTTGGATTTTGGGCCCAATTCATTAATTTGTGAATGAAAATATTTAATATGAAATGGATATAAATTTGTTACCACTGATAGAGTGGTGAAAATTAGAACACAACATGATGGAGTTATGTTAACTACTATAACGGTCTATTATTCCATTACATTATATAGTCAGCCTCTAAATGAAAACTTTTCTTCTGTCATAATATCCAATTATCCTAATGGCCTAGTAGCCTAACTGTTAATCAGAATAATGGCCTAATGGATAATTTACCTTAAGGAATAATGCACAATTTTCCTAATTTTCTAACGGTCAAATGGCCTAATTGCCAATTTCTCAATCTCCCTAATGTACTAATTTCCTAATGTCCTAATGTCCTAATTGGACAATTGGCCTAATTTTCTAACGTCCTAATGTACTAATGTCTTAATTGACTTATGGGCAAATGAACAATTGACCTACTGTCCTAATTACCAATTATCTTGATGATATAATGGAAAATTGGTCAATTCTCCCAATATCTTAATGAAAAATTGGCCAATTGGCCTATTGGCCTAATAGATTAATATTCCAATTGGCCCAACAACCTAATAACCTAATGGAATATTGTCTAATTGTCCCAATGGATTGATGGAATAATGACCAATTGGCCTAATTCCATAATATCCTAATTAGACCACTATACTGTTGTCCTATTGGCTTAATGACCAATTTATTTAATGACATGTTGTCTTAATGACAAATTGGCATAATGGCTTGACGGACTAACTGGCCAATTAGCTTAATGACCTAATGGCCTAATTCGACAATTTTCATAATGGGAAAACTTCCTAATGGAAAATTGAAAAATTGGACGAGCGACCTAATGTCCTAACGGCCAATTGACCTAATGGCCTTCCAATTGGCCAATTGGCCTAATTTATTTATGGACTGGTGGCTAATTTTCATAAATTCTTAATGGTATGATTTCTAATTTACCTAATCTCATAATGTCCAATTGTCCAATTCGACAAATAGCCTAATGGCCAATTGGAAAATTGGCCTAATGTCCTAACAACCAAATGGAATAATTTTCAAATGTCCTAATGTATAATCTCCCAATTGTCCAAATGGACTAATGTCCAAATATACAATTGGACTAATGGAATAATGGCCAATTGGATTATTGGACTAGTGGATTTATGTATAATTGGCCTCATATACTAAATTCCAATTAACTTAATGTCCTAATGGTCTAATAGCCAAACATAATAATTAAAAAACTATCCTAATGGCCTAATGTGCAATTGATATAATATCCTAATGGCCTAATGGTCAATTGAACTAATTTCCTAATGCTCAATTGGCCTAATAGACTAATGGCATTACAACCATTTGGAATAATGGAAAATTGACCAATTGGCCCAATGTCCTAATAGCCTAATTCCATTGCCCTAATAGAATAATTTTCCAATTATCAAAATGGACTAATTACCTAATGGCCAATTGGACTAATGACCTAATTTCCAATTTTCCAATCAACCTAATGGACTAATTGTAAAATTTTCCAAATTCCATAATATCCTAAATTCCCGTTAGCACAATGGAATAATGGAAAATTTCCCAATTGGCCTATTGGTCTGTTGACATAATCCCATTATAGTGTAATGGCCTAAACAGTCTAAATTGACCTAAATTGTTCTGAATTGGCATGAATGGGCTTAAATTGTTGTAAATGAAATTTCTTTTCCTAAATTTGATAAATAAAGAGCCTAAGTAGACTAATTGTTATAAATTTGACAACTAAATTGCCCAATTGTCCTAAATTGGCTGAAATGGATGAAATGGCCTAATTTACCAAATTATCCTAAATGTTCTAATTAAACTAATTCACCTAAATGGATAAAATGGACTAATTATTATAATTTTCCAAATTTACATGAATGGACTAAATAGCGTAAATGTCCTAAATGGAAAAATTGTCCTAATGACATAATTGTTCTATATGGCCTAAATGGCCTAATTATGTGAAATATAATAAATGAAATAATTATTCTAATTAAACTAATTGGACATTATTGGTCTAATTAGACTAATTGGAATAATTTTTCCAATTGGCCTAAATAGAATATTGCGAAAATTGACTTAAATTGATTAATTGGAAATTTGGCCAAATGGTCAAAAAGCCAAATTCCCAATTTACCAAACAACCTAACCTAAAAAATAAACCTAATGACCAAATGATAAAAATTACCATGTGACCAAATAACCAAATAACAAAAGAAAAATAGAATTGGACAAAAATGAACATATAAGAGAAATCAAAATCATATCCATGTTTTTCTTGCTAATTTGTATGTACTATTTATGTAATTCCATAGGTATGAAATGTCAAATTAAATTTATATTTATATGATTATTCTTTTTATGTATTTATATGAAAAATAATTTTTTTATTCAATCAAGGTTTATCACTTTCAAATTATTCAATAATGTAGTATTATACAGAAAAATGTCATTTGCAGCAAGTGAGATTGATCATAGAAGGTTGTGGGCCTGAAGAAAAATTATTTTCCTCGAGTAGGAAGAAAAAGGGTGTAAGCGTAGTAAAATCAAAAACAGAAGAAAATATTGCAAATTTTTTATTCATATTTAAAATTTATATAAGTGATTCAAAATTATATATCTTGTTTATATTTTTAGCAGTCTTCCCTAGAGTCCCTTGATGATAAAGAAGATGAAAATTTCAATCCAAAAGATCATTTGAGTTAGGTATTATGTAAGTAGAACTAGGGGAGAGTCCATTTGTATAGGACAAATACATAATCCAAACAACTTATTACTTATCATCAGGATCCTCTTAGGCCTCTAATACCACAAAGCACAAAGCACTCGGGCTAAAGCAGTTGAGGCCTAGAAAATATATTTTCCAGAGTGTGAAAGATGTAAACTGATCACTGAACACTTCCTAAAAGGTATGTTAGTTATAAGTCAATTAGTTTCATTTTCGGTTAGTAATACTATTGATGGTTATATGGATTCATTGTTATTTTTAAATGATTCCCCAAGTGATGTTAATGAGGCTCTCAGTGGTGGTCGAGCTGATGGTTGTTGTGGTGACAGTAGTGGTAGAGAAGATGATGATGATGTTGATGATATTGGCGATCCATATGATGTTGTTGGTGATGAGTATGTTACTGATGTAAAATAGGATGAGGATTTTAGTGATGGGGGGGGGGGATATTGATCCCATCCATTATTGACATAGGATTAAATAAAAATGTGTATTTTTTAATTACTTGAATTGATTGGTTGTATGGATGTATATGTATGCTACAATATTATAAATGGTTTGAATATTATTTCAAGTAGTTATTTGAATGATAAATATATAATTTATGTATTTCATTTAATGTTTACTATGGTTACTATTTTATCTACTGGTTTGGGCTGGGCTAGAAATGCAATTGTTGTCAAATGTGGACAACTAGATATACCCATAGTTCCTTGAACCGTGGGTATATGTTTTATACATGGAAAAGTTATACCCATGAATCTCATAACCATGGGTATAGATATTTACCCATGGTTTAACAAAAACCATGGGTATGATTAATTATCCTAGGCTATACCCACAATTTCCATATAACTATGGTTATATCTCAACACTTATTACTATATCAGTCATAGTTCATAAAATTTTCCGTATATCCTATAATCATGGTTTTATAAGCTATACCCATGGTTCTAAACCATGGGTCTAAGATATGATTCTAGTATCAGTATATAATGGCCCAAACCATCTAAGGTTTATAACATTATCACTCATCCTTGGTTTATAAGGGAACTACTCATCCTCAGTTTATAATGAAAACACCCATATTTGGTTAATAAGATATTACCCACCAATCATTCATATATATTTATTCCACTGGAAATAAATAACATATCACATCATAAAGAACCCACGGAAATAAAATGTGTTTCATTAAACACATCTTAAATAACCCATGGAATGAAAATGGGTTTCGTTCAATAAATCATAAAAAACCAACAGAAATAAAATGGTTTTCAATGATACTAATAAACATTCTAGGAATATACCATTAAATGAATATAATAAATTATGTGGTATTTTCATCATATAGATAATGGATATATGGTTAGTATTATAATTATCCTCAATCAATTAATGTATAGAAACTAGGTGGACACCCTTCAATCAAATGAATCAATAATATGGGATTCATAGAGTAAAGTAATTTGAAGTAAAATTACTATTATATATAAATATATATTAGGGAAGATAAATGAGGCGATGAATTATATATAAAAAACTGAAGGAAATTATGAAATCCATTTGTAGAAATAAGGTGGATTGTTTCAAAATAATACATCCCCAGTGAAATAATTTAAACATATAAGGATGTTGACATACGAGAAAAACATCATTTCAAAAGAATTTTTCGAATGCTATCACCTAATAAGGAACCAATAATAAAATTCTTTTTATACCATGAGTTCAAGACATAAAAATATATATATATTTATCATAGAAAAAATTATGTAAAAAAATACCAAGAGTGTAAATCATTTTTAGATCCTTGTAATGTTTTGATAACAATGTTTTGTATTTGCTGACAATTAAATTTAGTTAAAGATTGTTTTTTTAAAATAGGAAAAGAATATTTTTTGTATATTAATAAAATATTCTTATGATGTTCCTGGAAAATATGGAAGCTCTAAATATGTAGAAATTTATAATGTTCTATTGTTGTAGAAATTCAGATATTTTTGGAGATGTAGAAAGTTATAAAGTTTTAATGATAAAGAATCTTGCAAAGTTCTATAGATGTAGAATGTTAGATAAATTAAAAAGTCATAATGTTCTGAAGATGTAGAAAGCCAAAAATTTATACTGATATGATGAAATTAATAATTCCTTGAATTTAAGAATGTTTTTTGAAGAATAAATGAATAAAGTCCTAATGTTAGGAAATTTGTTGAGATTTAAAAAGTAAGAAAGCCAGGAAGCTAGAAAGTTGATTTGTTAAGAAAATTTCATACTAAAGTGAGACTATGTTATGATTTTTTTTCGAGTTCCTAAAAAATCATAGATAATTCATTTTATGGGTTGAATTTATTATAATAAAATAGAATTTAAAATATCTATAGTTTCTAAATTCCACGTTTCTAGACACACTTTTGGTTAGAAGGCATATATATTTTCATCAAATGAAATAGTGAATTATTCATAAATTTTCTCAGAAAAAATCTCATGAATGTGTTGTAAGAAAGTATTGAATTTCAATGTTTTAAGAAGTTAAAATTGATTGATCTTTTATAACTGAATGGATGTTTGTAATTGGAAGGATTTTTTCTAATTGAATGAACTTTTATAAAAAGATGGAATTTTTTAATGAAAAATATAATTTTAATCAGATAAACTTTTTTCCAGTGTATGAATAGTATAATTAGAAGAATAATTTTTTCGGATGGAGAATGTTTTCAGGATTTATATATTTTCTATTTTTTGTATTAAAAATGTTGATTTTTGTATAGAGTTTAAAAGATAATATTTCACAATGTTAAAAAGTTGATGTTTGTAAAGAGTTATAAAGTTGAATTTTCATTTTGATACAATGTTGATTCTTCTATAGAGTTACAAATATTATGTTTCATGAATTATCAAAGTCAATGATTTTATATATCTAAAAATTTGATGTTTCATGAAGTTACAAAGATGAAGTCTATACATAGTTACAAAGTTGAATTTTCACAAAGTTATGAATTCATTTTTTATACATATTTCAAAGGTGAAGTTTTAAAGAGTTAAAAAAATTTAAATTCTATATACTATTATAAATTTGAATATCCAACTTGAAAAAATATGAATTTACAAAATTAAAGTTAAATGTAGTTAAAATTAGAGGTTAAATTTTTTTAAGAGTTTCATAAAATTTGAGTCTAAAGAAATTTTGATAAAATTTCAAAGATTTAAGAATCCAAGAAGATTCAAGAATGTCCTAGAAGATTTTAGAAGTACCCATGAAAAATTAAAAGGAGTAAAAAATTTGAATTTTTGAATTTTAGTAATTTGTAAATTGAAATTAGTTTCGTATCTTTTCTATTTTTTGAGAACCTATAAATAGGACTAAGAAAGTACATCATACTCAACACTGTTAATTCCTATTAAATGTTATTATGCTATAAAGTTTTTGTCTGATTGACATTCTAAAAAATTTTGAGTTTCATATTGAAGAAGAGTTATAGAATGAATGATTTAATCTAAATAATTGGACAAATATTAGTTCAAATTTAACGATAGAGTGAATTGGATGGTGTTTCAACATATAAATTTTTCGAGGATTTTAGTTTTATTAAATAAAACCTAAAACTTTTTTTAGTAGTCGATTTTTTTAAAAAGGATTATCAAATTAAGATTAATGAATATAGGAACACTAAAAAGATAAATCTGAGATGAAACTTCTAGAAAACAATTCCTAAAGAATAATTCAAATAGTTATATTTTTTATGTCCTAAATTTTGTATGAAAAGTTTGTGAACTAAATGGTGTTAGTATAATCAAACCTATCAGGATATATATGGAGACAATGATGGAAAACTTAAAATTTTTATCCACTTATTTCTAATAGTGAATTTCAATGTACCCAAAGGAATATCCCTAGAGAGAATTTATGTTCTCACACTGTGATGGATCCCTATCAATCTGTTGTACTTTTCTTACATTATTACTTTTAAATGCATGTGAGTCTACTAAATGGTGATAAGGAAGTAGATCTATCACGATTTAGGGGTTGTGTTTTTTAATGCTCGAAATTTTTAAAAATTTCACAATCGATTTAACCCCCCTTATCAGTTGTTCTATAGCCCCTAAAAACTTCAATTTTGAATAGGAAAATTAAAATAGAGGTAAAAACAAGTAATATATTTTTAAAAAAATTGTGTTTCAAATGAAATTCAACCAAACATGCCATATAAAAAATTAACCTTTGAAAAGGAGAAGTGAAATATTTTGAAAACCTTTAATTTAAAAAAGGAATCTTCAGTGATGGAGCCTTGAAAATTACATAATGTTATCTATAAGAAATATGGATGAAAAAATAAAACCAATTATAATGAAAAGAAAATGAACCTTCTTAATACTTTGAAAATACATTTTTTTGAAAATCCAAATTTTATAAATAATGATAAAACCATATTTGTATTGAGATATTATTTAAAAAAAGGGTTATAAAATACCATTATTGAAACTGAAAAATATATGTTATAGGAGAAATAAATGAATGCATTAATATTTTTATACGAATTTAGTGAAAATAAGTTCAAAATCTAGCTAAAATTCATGATTCACAAAGGCCAGATCCATCATGAATAAAAAGGGCTTCACAAATCTCAAAAGAGTGCTGCAGAATTTATCCCTATTTGAAGATGTTAGCATTCAATTAACATAGGACTCCACAAAATGGTTTTCTATTTATCAATAATTATTTATTAATTTAATATAATAAATTTTATGAAACATATATTTCTGATATTTTTATCCTATTAATACCTCCCCTCACTTGAAATTTCGGGGGATTTGAAAGTTGGAATTCTTCTAACTCTGAATTTGTGAAACATTATCCTTTTTGAGACAAATAAATGATGGATTCATAAAGGTATCCATATTTCATGGCCACTAATTCATGGGTTCTTGAGACAATTTGAACATTGGGAAATTACATTCATTAAGGTTTACAACCTTTTCACTATTATAAAAACACGATCATATCTGGGTTTGATGAGATACATATCCTTTGTGAAAACATTCCCATAAGAACTATGACATTACCTAGATGTAGGGAACATATGACTTCTAAAGGAAAACCCATCATGAGACCCCTAATCTTCATGAAACTCCAATTATTCAAGTAACCCACTTTGTAGACACCCACATGATTCATACATTCCACAAATATTCCTTCACAAAAGTTGAGTTCTCAAGGGTATTGTTTGAATTCAAACATGGTTCATTATTTCCACATCTTTATACATGACCAGTATTATCCACCCTTGTGGGATTAAAAATTTCTATAAGACTATCTTGGATGGTCTCATCACCTCTTAATCCTTGGAATAGGAACCCTAATATTGGTACCCCCATGTTCTTCCACCATATTGAAGTAATTATGCCGTGATCCATACAAAACAACTTCTATAATATACACAGAATCCCTAACGATAGTATCATATTGGGAAACCTCTCACCTTTCTTGGTGTGCAAGAATTATGTTGTATCATTATCTAATAGATGTAAATAGTATCCCTAAGAATAGATTTCCAAAAAGTATGAGCAATAATAATTTAAACTACCTATCCCAATGTCTTATTTCTACGATGTTAAACTGCATAACAAATATCCTCAATACATGATGTTAAAATGTAGCCTTACCCTATGAAATGAATATGGGATTCCCTGTGTATGAATTTCATGGTATAAAACCTCAACTCATGGGAATCCATTATGCATAAGCCACACAAAATTCCTTATTGTCTCCCATTTCATGACAGGAGCATCATTATCACCCATTGTAAAACTTCATGGACCAGTCCAACCACGTGAATCTAAACTACTCACTCAAAGAGCATGGGGTTTAATCCCAATATCCTAAAAGGGAATGAATTAAACCTCACTAATGTTCAATACTAACATATTTGGGACACCTCCTTCTGGTTAAATACCGATACCCCAACACTACCATTAAATCTGCATGTATTATCCATAGAATGTGACAACTATGAAGTGTGATTATCTCCCAGAGGAAATAGTCATCCTCACCAACCTATACCAAATAGAAATTAAACCTAGGGAAAACCTATCCACAAAAGACATTAATCCTTTGAACCACCTATACCCACAAGAAGTTAAACATGTGAAAATCCTATCCCTACCACACATTAAGCTCGTGATCATCATATCCCCCAATAGATAATACCTATGAGCCACCTATCCTCATAATATGTTAATGCTATAACCAACCTATCCCTTGAGTACATTAAACCTATAACCCACCTATAAACAAAATATATTAAACATGTGACCAACCTATCCACACAATACATTAATCATGTGAAACACTTGTCCCCACAAAACATTAATACTATCACCACCATGTGACCACAAGACCATAAAACTATTACCCCATTAGATACATTAGAATTCCATGATCATGTGATAAACATGGAATGAAAAAGGTAAATATCCTAATATGCCTTACGAACCTAGCATAACCTATCACGTGGATGATATAGGATGACTTGGTTTCTACTATTAAGAAGCCTCACACTTGAGAGACCCTTGAACATGAAAGGGAATACTTTATTGGTGTCCAAAAAACCCTATTGACTTTTTCTTCCAAATGTGTCTAATGTCACTATCATCTCAGACCATAGTTATCTACCCTATCAGGGTAGAAGTAGAGTAGTTATCTATTTTCCACTTCAATATGGAACTGAGAATGAGATTCACAAACATGATTCAATTCATTAAGGGAGACCCAGAGTAGGAAATGAGCTCAAATGATGAATCCATGGAATGATGAACAGAAAACCCATCATCGCATTTTGATCATGGAGCTATCATCAACAACCATGGTGGTAGAGGCCACCTACCTTTGGAATATGGTAATTCCAGGAAAAAGAAAAGTGCATCTCCACCCTGATTCCCTCTATAATGGAAAACACCAAAAACAAACATATAATAAAACATAAGGGCCAGAGAACCTAATAATGGAAAATAAATTTTGAAGATGAAACATTTTAACTCAAGGAAAGGATATTTGTTTATCAATTTTTTTTGGGAAACATACTCAATGATGTATAATTTTTTTGAAAAGGCCATTATGTTGTAAAATTGAAAACACTGGGATAATACCACATAATTCCATCAAATGGTATAATTTTCCAATACTATATGTAATTAATTCAATATAATTATCATAACTCAATGAATTAATATAAAGTTACCAAAAACACTGACACATGGGGTTACACAATGGTTAAATGATATTTGAAGGAATTGATATGATTTTGATTATTTAATTATAAGAATTACAAGGAAATAAATTATATCGAATTCATGGTATCATAAATAAATAGAACAAAATAAAAATGAAACAAGATATATAATATTAACACGTCTCAAAGAATCAGAATTGAGACTAATAAAACTCATGCGACTTAGGTACCATTCTAATGAATCCCCTTGAAATAAAGGGCATGTATTAAAATTCAAAAACCATAATTATAATAAAATTCCTGATATGATATCTAAAATAGGAATTTTATATAGGACTTAAATAAAATTAAGCATATAATACCTAAAATGTCTCAAATAGGGGAATTTGAGATGAAAACCGTTACCCTGTCTCTCCATTTAGTCAAATACACTGTAAGCTCCTTTTTTCTTAACAATAAAGAGAGTGGGATGAACCCTTTCAAGGATGGTATTTTTATAATAAAAAAATATATAATTATGTTTTATAGGAGTTTGGAAGAGTGGTTTTGGTATATTTTGGTCTGAAATTAAGATTATTTTTTACGAGGAATGAGGAGAGTAGAGCCCCTTTATTAAGTGAAAAGAGATGGTATTTTTGTAAATACCAAAACAGTTTCAATAATGGAAAGTCAATCTCATGTAAAGTGAATAAAAAATTGATAAATAATATATTTTATAATATGTAATGTCAATTAACACATCCCCAAATCTACTTAGAAGATGTTTTAAATATGATAGGACATTTACATCTATGGTTAATCATTTTTACCATTTTGGCTTTCACCACGATAACTATTTTTTACCTAGGAAATATATAATTTGTGTATGAAAACTAAAATGTACATTATTATATAATTTTCACCCACTAATTCAAAATTTTAAATCCATATTGTTTGATTCTATTTATTAAAGTGATGAAAATGATTTTTAAATAAGTGTATAATGTATTCAAAAATATTCTTTTTATATATGACACATGTTTTAAAATGATAGATATGGTTTTGACAATTAATAAACTTTTTAAAAAAATAAATTGAATTATAAAATAAATATTTATTCTTATAAAAATATTAAATTAATACATAATAAATTCTTATTTTTTAATGATGTCAAAAAAATCATGTTATTTGAAAAAACGGTGTTTTTACTATTCACCTAAAAAGTAAGCTTTTTTAATAATCCTAAAAACTAACCCTAAGATAATTTTGAAATTAAAGATTAAAAAATTAATCATTTTTAATCATTTTAAATTATAAAATTTATATATTTAGTATTTTAAATAGTAATGGTGATATAAATAAAAACATTTTAAAAAAATGTCTTCTTAAACATCAAGTGAGTTTAATATTATTTTATGTAAATTTATATATCATTGAATAATGAATTATATGTTTTAAAACAAAATTATTTTATATAATAATAAACTTTTAAATGTGATCCATTTAAATTATTATGGTAACATACAATTCCCTATTTATGCGATATATAAAAAGACATCCTTTTTAAAATATTAATCAATGAGAATAATATTATTTATTTATTTTAAATATTTATTATCCATTTATATTATAATAATTATATAATTAATTTATTGTTAATAAGTTTTTGTTCATTTTAGTTGGTTTTTGTGTTAGATAAGTGTTGCGTGTGATGCAAGATATTAAAGGTAGTATTAATTTAATGGATCCTACATATCGGGTCATTCTATTCTCCCCCATTAAATAAATTTCATTCTATGTTTTTTTATGATAACTCATTCAAGAAATTATGTGAGGTTATTTTTAACATACTCATCATTTGGTATATAAACTCAAATACAACATCGACCTAACATTTTTAGGCTATACCATATTATTTCCCCACCCTCACACAACTTTTATCGTTAGCATAATCATGTAACCCAATAAATATATATCCTATATATATTTCATAACATACTCTTCACAAAACCTTTTGAATTAAAAAATAATGAAATCATATATCACTAATCAATTAAATCTTATATTCAAACATCTGTTTACAAAATCACATTCTATTCAATATAATCGAAAAAATGAGATAATCCTCACCAAAAATATCATGAATCAATTATCAATCCAAATGTTACAAATACTATTTAAATTGAATTTTCCAAATAAAATCCGCCCTTTATTACATCAAAATCAAGAATATATTAATTAGAATAGTTATCCAAACCTAAATTGTTCTTTCTTCAAATAGTTATCCAAAAAAAATACATTATTATCATAAAATCACTTTTCATGGATATTGATTCCATTTAATATATATTTGGAAACCAGTAAAGTATAACTATTGAAGAAAAATACTTATATGTCTCACATAATTCCCATAAATTATAAAATTACATTAATAACTATCTCTCACTAATGAAAAAATATACGATTAACCTAAATTTATTTTTATATTGGTATGCACATCACTACTTTAGGTAAAACTATGAAACATACATTTTTTATCGTAATAGGAATATACTAAGATTTTAAACCATTAAAGTGTAACCCATTATTTAGTTTTAAGACATATATTTCATTCAATATACACCTTTCTCATGTTTCTCCTTGTGATCCTATTTTAACCAAATACTAAAACCAAAAATGGTTATTATAATATCCAAAATAATAAAAGTATATAAAAATTAAATAACAATAATAATAATTTGTTCCAATATCACCTTCATTTTATCCTATTATAATTTCATTTCAACTATGACATACATTGTTATCCTATAAATCACTTGGTTATACATAAGTTACATTATGTTTTGTTCTCTCATACTTCTTAACTGATTAATCCTTTATAGTGTTTTGTAAAGATTATATAATCAACCAAAGAATATAACACAAGAGTATCTATCTTGGTTCATAGTTATACCTCATTTTCACACACCCAGACACGATTCTATTTAATACCTAATATACACTCTTTAGAGTAATTACCACTAGGTACAAATGTTATAGGTAATGAATCCACTTTCTAGTATCCTTGCAAGGGTTTAGATGCTGAGAAAAAAACATAACATATACTTTTAAAAAATATGATGATGTTATCCTATACTTGTACATTACCCTTAGAATTATCCCTAGCATCTTTATGTGTTTCTCTTATCCTAACCCCTTAAATGTTACCTCAATCAACCTAAAAGATTATATATACCTTTTAGATTATAATCAACGTTATCTTATCAACCCGTGATGAAATTTTTAACTCACAAATTATCATCAATTGATAACATAATAATATCTAAATATATCTAATCCATTAATTAATACAAACTATGATAGCCTTGAACTAATCATCAGGTAATTAAATTACTTCATTAAAAAAAATTCTTATGGCCTTTTAATTATAGAGTTTTAGATTATTATAAAAAAACATTAACTATAAAAACTCATGTATTTTTCAAATAATAAAAATTTTCCCCACTATATAAACATCCTATTTATCTAAAAATAAACTTCAATATCTCCCAAAAATTATTCTCTTATGACACCCTTAAAGATACATCATATTAATTACTTATCTCAATACCCTAGGGAAATGAAAACCTAATAAAGGGATAAGATAAATGCCTTCTGAGGGAAAATATAATAAATAACAATAAAAGATCACAAGTGAACATAAGGTAATCATATGTGTATAATAAAGATATATAAGAATCCATACCCAAACAAATCAGGCCATAAATCATGGAATAAATCATTATATAAAATAATACATGAATAATAAGGGTGAGTCAATAAACATGAGATGTGAGAACATAGAATATTCATGATAATAAAAACTAAGATAGATCTTTGAAATTTAGAAAAAAACATTATTATTTGGAACAATACTTTCATGAGTGACACCATCATTACCCATGAATATTAAAAACTAAAAAGATACCGATGAATACATTATCTAATGACATATAGACTTGTAACCAACCCATTTGAGGAATATAACGAACCCACACATCCTAGGTTTATAATGTAACCACTCATCCTTGGTTTATAATGAAAACAAAATTTTTTGGTTTATAATGGAACCACCCTCACTTTGTTTATAATGATACAACCCATCACTCTTCCATAAAAATGTATTCGACTTTAAATCAATCACTTATCCCTTCATAAAGAACCCATGGAATAAAAATTCGTTTTATAAAACATTCCAAATTATAATCATTAACTTTTATATTATAAATAAACTGTGGAAACAAAATTTTTTTCATTCAATACATCTTAAAGAACTCCTGGAAATAAAATGTGTTTCATTCAACAAACTGTAAGGAACACATGGAAAGAAAATGGGTTTAAATTACATCAAGTAACATTCTAGGGAAATAACATTCAGTTGAGATAATAAATCATATGTTATTTACACCGTATATATAAAGTATACACTATTCAGACAATAATTTTACCTTATAAATTGATGAATGGAATATTGTTGGACAACCTTCAATCAAATTAATCATTAATAGGACATTCTCATAGTAAAGGCATTGGAAGGAAAATTACAGTTATACACTAAAAATGATTAGGTAAGACAATGGTAGGGGTGGATCATTTTTCTAGAAGAGAAAAACATTACATAATCCATATATAAAAAGAATGTGATTGGTTACAAAATAATACATCTAACTTTACGGCAGATTCAATTGCCCATTTTGCCAGATTGGAGGAGACTCTTAGGAACAATGATGGCCTGCATTCCCTTCCCCTTGAGTGTTATTCTATGGTGCAAGGGGATGGCCTTGGACTTCACCATTTTCATCCTCCTTGAAGGGGTGCTCTTTGTTTTTCTAGTAATAAAAAATAATTTTCAGTCAGTCAGGAAATAATCCTTTTTATAACATTAAGAATAACTTTTTTGAAAACACACATAGTAAATAGTGAAATAAAACCTTATTTTTATTAAAAAAGATTTTAAAAAAGTGGATTATAAAATTATATATAACAAAATATTATAGAGGTAAAACCTAATCATATAATGTGAATGCTCAATATGATACATTATAACTCAAAGAAATAAGATTTGAGTTTTCAATATCCTTTACAGACAATATACTCAATGATACATGAAATATATGAAAAGGGGACTACATGATAAAATGCATAAAATGGGAGAATAGAACATAAAATTAGATAAGTGTTGAATTTACCCAACATATATGAAATATGTTCAAGGTAATCACAATAACAGAATGAAAAAAAATATTTACCATGAAATCATACGTCTAGAGTAACACTTTAGTCAAAAGACATTTGATGAAAATAAATTGATTTTAATTTGTTAATCACATGAATCACATGGAAATAAATTATAATAAATTAATGGGATTGTAAATAAATATAACATCATATAATGGAAACATGATTCATAATATGTAATATGTCTTAATGAATTATAATTGAGACCAAGAAACCACATGAATCTTGAGTATTTTTCTAATCAACCCTCTTACAATGGAGGGATAATAATTACACATAAAATACCATGATTAAAATTTAATTAATAATATTATATCTCAAATAGAAATTTTATACCCAATAATTGTAATTATGGGAACAGTAGAAAACATGTTGTAAATAGTGTAATTTGAGACGAATCCCCTTACCATGTTTTCTCTCTAACTCAAATTCACTCTAAGATCCTCAATTATTGGATTATATCCTTTGAAAATGGGATTGAACCTTTGAGAGATGGTATTTTGATAATATCGAAACCACATTAAGGTGGATAAAAACATGGAGGAGAATTTTTGGAAGAGTTTTTTCTAAAATTTATTGGATATTTTTAAGGGAAATGAGTATAGGAGATCCCCATTTATAAGTGAAAATGGATTAAAGTTTTATAAATACCCAAATAAATTAAATAATTTGTAGAAAATCTCAAGGAAGGTTGCTAAATTTTATATAAATAACGGAGTATAGAATTTATAAGATCAAGATACACCTCCACATCTAAATTAGAAACATGTTTTAAACTTGGTGTGCCTTTTACCTCTAATATTACTAATTTTTAACATTTTATTCTTTAACCATGGTAAATATTTTTTACCCAGGAAATTTATCATTTTTACCTAAAAAAATCTCCCTTATTATATTGTTCTTACATACTGATTCCAAATTTTAAATCAATTTTATTTATTCTATTAATAAATGTGATAAAAATTGATTTAAAAATACTTAGTGCGAACTTTTTTGATAATTATAACGTTTATTTTTAAATGGAAAATATGGTTTTTGTAAATAAAAAAATATTTTAAAAATTATAAAATCACTTACAAAATACATATTTATTCTTAGAATTTTTTTAAGAATTTCAAATTCATACTTATATAAAAATAATGTCATAAAAGTCATGTTATATGTAAAAATGGTATTTACCATATTCACATAACAATAATTATTTTAAGAAAAATACAAAGAACCATAATATAATTTAGAAATTATAAATTCTAAAATGAATTTATTTTTATGAAATTAAATTTTTAAAATTTATATATTTAGTAATTTGATTAAAAATAAAAAAGAAAAAGAAATATTGTTTTTAATGAAAAATGATTTCATAAACTTCCGTAGTTTTTATCTTCATTTATATAAGTTAATATATAATTGAATATTAAAATAATAGTATAAATTTATAAATATTGACAATAATAATAAAATCTTAAAAGTGATAGATATAATTTTTTATAGTAACATACTATACCATTTCTTAGGTGGTTCTTTGAAAGGAATCTTTTTTAAAATATTAAAAAAATATATTAATAATATTTATTTATTTTAATTGACTATTATCTATTATAAATTAATAAATATATTATTCCAAAATTTTAAATATTTCATGCTTTTTGGTCATTTGTCACATTAGTTTATTGTTGTGCATGACACAATCCATTGATGATACTATTAATTTAATGGAACCAAAATCTTAGGCTGTCACCTAGGGAACCTCAATATGATACTATAATATGGTTGTCACATCATTGATATCAATATACCCAATCCATTAGCAGTTTATCACTACTCAATTTTATTATGGGAAGGAATCATGTTTATAAGGTGGAATACCCAAGATGAAGTGGAAGAGTTTCATTCTTTAACACCATTCCCCCAAACATTAATAACCGAATAAATGAGTTACTTAAAGCCATTAAAGATGAGGATGAGATCTTATAAGTGATCATAATTCTTAATCCAAAAGGTTATCGTGGATCCAATGTGATGTAGTGATTTATCAATATTACTACATGGGATCTTGTAATTAAAGAAATCATTGAGGCCATCTAATAATACTTCTTGGGGTGGCACAATATCAAGAGAATCACATGTTACACACCTCACACATATCCAAAAGCTAAAAAATACACACCCTTTCAGTAACACTATCCCATTAATCTATGTAATTTTTCATATAAAATATCTTTATAGATATATAATGATAGGATAACTCCAATCCTACCTACCCTTATTGTTGATGCTTGAATTTTAGAAAAGGAAAAGGTCCCCCAATTATTTTATAGGGATAGAAAATATTTTAAATGGGTGATAATAGTTGGGTGATCAACTCATCTCAAAACTAGATCCTAAATCCATGTTTTGTTCCCTGTTCTCATGAATCCCATGTGATCCACCATCATTATTTCTAAATCTCTCAATTCACCGAACCCTAGTTGAGGCCATGTTATACACCCACATCCATTGACTATATATAAACCCTCTAAACCAGTTTTTTTCACAATGTGGAATGATATATGGATGTGTTAATTTCAGTGTGAAAGAGAATCAAAATTTTTACTCAGTGCTTAAAATTATATGCACATATCCTCCAAGTTTCATTTTGGGTGTGTTTCAACTCTAAACTCGTGGTAAAAGGAAGTAATTGAAGTTTATTTCCATATTTTAATAGATATGGTCATTCAAAGACCAATTTTCCCTCTAAATTACCAACATTATTAAAAAATAACCTCCTCAAGGGGTGAACCCATCCATTTTGGGTGAATCATACATGAACATTGTCTATCCTGAATTGTAATTCCCTTAGATCCTCTAGAAAAGGATGAACATAGGTACTCTAAATGGGAAAACTTACCTAGGTCCTAACTATATTCCATATTCACTCATATCAAAAATGGGCACCATATTTTCCTAGGATCTATCTAGGCACCATATTCACCCATGTTCCATACATGGGAACCATATTCACCCTAATAGATTATAGGGATCCATATTCACCAAACTCTATACATTGGTGTCAATTTCTATCAGGACATATACTAGGGCTCCATATTCACCCTACTATATACCTAGAAACCATTTTCACCCAGGTCCCACGCTGGACTTCCATATTATCCCTATTTACCTAATTGGATGCCATATTTTATTAATTTCTGTAATAGGACACTAATTTTATTAGGCCGTCTATTATATAACGATATTCCTAGTTCCTGATACATGAATAAAATGATGACCACTTGGGTGACTTTTTCACATAGGACCATTTATTAGGCTGACATATTTACCTTAAATCCTTAGAAAACACTCAATAGCATGGGGAAACCCATTATGAGGTTACTTTTATATATTCCTCTTCCACATCCTATTGAGATACATGACTGGGTTATGAATTCCAAGGTTCTACCCTTTTATCATTTATTCCACTCATAATGTGGATTAGGTATCATAAAAGATTCGCTACCAAGGGTTTCCTCCCAAATTGATAGGACCCTTTGAGTATTAAAAATCATTAATTCCATTGATAATTAAGGTCCCCGTTATTAGGTTATTGGTGGAACCTCTACTAGCTCATTTTAATCATCTTGACCACTGCATATTAATCATTATATCAGATACCCTATGATCTAAGGAAATATATTCCATGGGAATCCAACTCATTTTAATCCCAATTTCGTTATGACTAGGCCATTTTCCTATGACTTAATTCTTTCTACAATATCTGGCTACACTAATTAATATGTTAAAGAATACCATGGGACTCTAACTCGATGTAAAACCATAGTATTCCTCATTGGGTCATATTCCACATTATTATAGTCATCCTTACCTGAATAGATACTAACATAAAAGAGGTGAATGAAAATCATGTTTCTCCAACTAGGTCAAAGACCCAACTATGTTCTCATTAATGATCTTATCCCTTTCACCCATTTATGAGATATGTATATCATGATCCAATGGCTTAGTATAAGTTTCAATGCTTCCCCACTAGTCTATATTCACCATGATTCAAATATACCTTACCTTTATACCTACCAACAAACAATAGTTATACATATATCATTGACCAATTATTAAGGTTTAATCCACAATCATCTCCTCCCATTGTTAGTTACTAATAGATAGGATGAACTAAAACTACTGGAAAAAATAATTTGAATGATGATTTCAAAATCTCCAACAAATTGATTGCTTTTATTATTTTAGATGTAGTATTATAAAACTATAACCAATTCAAAATGTTTTTTAGTGGTTTTTTAAATCAATACTAAATCATCATTTTTTTTAATATTGATAGTTTTTTTTAAAAACCACAATGAAATTATTGATAGTAAATATTTAATTAATATTTTAACTACTTATTAATCATTAATAATTAATCAATATTTATTATTTATTATTTTATAAATATTATTAATAATTTTATAATTATTATTTAATGTTATTAAAATTTTATTCTATTGGTTTAAATTCATATTGATATGATGGTGTTCAAATTGAAATTGTATTCCTTCTTTAGATGGTTTACTTTTATGATGTGTATTATATGCAATGAATTTTTATATGATGATTAATCTAGAGTACATCTATCATGGGAATGTAAATACTTTAATTTGGAAATAATTTATGGTTATAACATACTGGTTAGTGATATGCCCAAAGGGCGTTGTTATTTCTCTACGGTTCTAATCAAAATAAAAATATATAAAAACTCAAAATAAATTACTTAACTAAATAAAATTTTGTATTAGGAACATTCAAGGTAGAACCCATATAGATGGTGAATTACTTTATTTAGGATTTAAAAAAGAATTAATTTATTTAAATTGAAGAAATGTGTGAATAAAATATGGGTTTGGTTGATTTTATGAAAGAAAAACAGTAGAGCATAACAGAATGATTGGTTTGAAATCAGATTTGAAATCATGTCAGGGTTTTGTAGTTTCAGGATTCATCAATAATTGGATTTTATATAATTAGATTATAAATCTATATTTGGTGTCATATTTGAGACTATATAGATCGAATGGTCATGGTATCCCCTCATCATCCTAGAAATCCCCTATTTCCCTTATTTTGGTATTTTAAGGATTCACCGAATCACGTTTTTCTTGATGCGATATTTAAACCTAATTACCCTAAATTTGACAAAGGTTTCACCTTTTTCAGGTTAATCAGTTGAAAATCTTATAATGGTCAGTCCATATTCAAATATCAATGATCATGGTAAAAGTAAAGGAAATGGGTCAAAAATTGATTGAATAAACTACAACAATCCAAATACATGAGTAAAGAAAAATGAATAAATACAACAACACATTCACCCTTTTAAGACATATAACCATAAATAGGTTGGTTTACTTCCTTACCCTAGTGTTGAGAGAATAAGAGGGAAGTATGAAAAGGAAATAAAACATAATTAAAACCCGGAGATGGAACTGGTGAGGACCCTACATAGCGTAACTTCTAGCTCCAAGATTTGGTCTCTGTGTCTCCCTATAATAAGTATTATAGACCAATATTTATAGAACTACATAGGGAGTGGGATGTATTAAATAGAATTATAATGGATTTTGAAGGTCTATTTTTAAGGTTTTGGGGTCGTAGAATTTTATATTTTCATTGAAAAACTCATCAAAATTTTTTAATTGAGTTTTGTTCGACTCTTAAATGTCATGTAATGATTACATGACATGTAATGATGGATTATTTTTTCTCCTATAATTTTCATTACATAACATTATGTATTAGGTTCATGCCACGTATTGGTTCATGATGTGTAATGATTATACATTGCATAATTTCATATTCTATCTTCAAAAGCTCCATTTATCCCTAGATCTTCAGTTTTATGCCTTCAATGTGTTTGAAGATTATCTTTCATCATGGGAGGCCTTTTATTTTCTAGTGTCATGTTGCAGTGTGAAGTGTCTTTTTCTCCACATTTTCACCTTTTTGTCAATTTTCCTCATTTTCCATAATTTATAGAATCCTAAAAAATGAAGAAAGAATCTTATATATAATATTTTACTAATAGTAAAATTCATCATACTCACTTAAGGTTACTGTTAGAAATATATAAAATAAATGCAATTATAAATCTGTGACATTCTTTGTACTGAGAATTTCATGGTTAACAAGTTTGTGTGTATTTCTATGTGTTTATAGATATTTATATGATTGTATATATATATATATATATATATATATATATAATTATACCAAATTTTACAAATGTGTGTGGGTATTTATATATATTTACGTAAATATATTTATATTTAAATATATAGATCTTTAGATATATTTTTATATATAGTTATGGGTGTGTTTATATATTTGTATTTATATTTATATATATTCATCTATACTACGTTAGTATATATATATATTAATGTGTTTGTATTTATATATATTTATATGTGTTTATATATATATATAATTATATATATATGTATGAATATGTATTTCTAGATATTCTTGTAAACTTATTTGTAGTTATATATATCTATATATATTTATATGTATTTATATATAATATTCTATATATATAATATATGGATATATATATATATAATTATATATATATATTTCTGTATTTCTATATCTGTATATTTATATTTATATATAGTTATATATACAATTTAATTTATATATATTTATGTATATTTTTTAAAAGTTGGGGCCAAAGACAATTTTTATTATGAAATCAATGAAATCTTTCTATATTTGTATGTGTGTGCTTGTGGTTTGTAATCCCCTCCACTTTTAATATATATCTCACTATATGTGTGTGTTTATATATTTATATTTTTTTATATATACATATAATTAAGCTTAAATAGAATTATATTTAATTATATATAAACATGTATTTATATAAATTTATATAAATTTATTTATATTTATAGATATTTATATTTATATATTTATATTTATAAACATTAATATTTCTCATGTGTGTATATATATTCACACACACACACAAATATATATTTAATTATGTATGTATGAATATTTATATTTGTATATAATTATATTTAGTTGTGTGTAAATATATATATACATTTATGTAAATTTATTTATATTAATATTTACTTAATTGATATTTATATATAATTTCATATATTTTAAAATCTATATGTAACTATATTTATATAATCTTATTGGTAATTAAGGTTTTATATGCATGTATTTATAAATTATGAATAAATATTTTTACACATATGTATATATTTACATTCATTTATTTTTATATTTATATATAAGTATATTAAAGCATTGTTAGACAACATATGAAGGGTATAGTGGAGCTTTAAAGGCTTTATAGAATAACAATGTTGTAAGAGGTTAAAATCTCACCATACATGTATTTATGCATAATTTTATAGTAATAAATTAATAAATAATAAAATGGAAAATACTATTTAAAACAAATTAATAACCATCACTAAAGTATTCATAATGATTTTGGAAAAGTGGTTTGAAATGATTAATGATTCCATAATACAAAATAGTTTTTGGAGAATCACTACTATATGCCAAAAAATCATAGCTAAATGGAAGTTTTGATGTAGTGAAGAAAAAGATACACATGTATAAGTCCCACATTATCCATTTCTAGGCACATTTTTCTTATAATCCTAACTACATGACACTAATATGTAAAATATATAGTCCCTTCTAAATAATGTCTAACTTATCTGAACATGTCTTAGTTTTATGACATTAAACTATAAGACACCATGGTCCTGGTTGCACAACCTTAAAAGTGACATCACTAGTTCTAGATGCACAACACTAAGAAGGAATTTCACATGGTCATGTATGAATGACCTTAAAATTAACCACATAGTCCTATCACAACACCTTAAGAGGTAAAAAATATCCCATTAAGAGGTATGGAACTACCTGATTTTTGATTCCCTTTATAGGGATATATCAAAATCCCCTTTTATGGGCGCGGTCCCAACATCACATCACCTATCTCTTACCGATAAAGTGATAGATTCCAAATCACCCAGTTTTGTAGCTTTAAACAATAGTATAAATGACCTGTATGTTGATTTTGGATGACCTACAATACATATATATTATTACAATAGTGCATAGTAATGATCGATCCCTCTCATGAATATAGTAACTAGTGTTTTATTGGGACACTACTACTACTACTGGGAAGGATTTTACAAAATATTCTTAAATTGATAAGATATTCTTGAAATAGGTCATAAGACCACTTAAAGGATGATATCATCTTCAATTATCTTTATCAACACAAAATTCTAGGTGACATTGATATCTATCAATGAACCCTTCCATTGGATTATAGGCCCACATCCGACACTAAATGTTTACAGGTTTGGAGTGTGCGGGGAATAGAAATTGTGAACCCAACATGAAATCTTTTACCCATAAAATATATTGATTTACCTTTAACTCAAGACTATTATGAAACACTTATGGGTTCTTTGTTTGTAGTTTCTTCTTTATGTGGTCCTTTCAATAGAAATAGAATCATTAAATGCACCCACACAGGTAAATCTCTTTATAAAGACTAGTATCAATCATTGGGAACCTTAGGCTACCACACACCACCATCAGTTCCAATAATGTATTCCTAAACCTTGAACTGGGTCACGAACCTAATGTTTCAACAAACACATTCACCAACTCATCCCCTAGAACACAAGGTGGTGAAAAACCGAGTGTGGGAATATAACCACAATATATGCATCCTTACTTTGGAGGTTTCTCGTAAGAGTCACTAGGAGATGAAGCCTCATAGGATATCCTACCAATAACATGTCACCAACATATCCTAATAGACAATCATGAGATGGCTCATATCCCCAATTTTATCATCATCCAGGTAGTTTTTCAGAATTTTACAATAATGGTTCATGAGAAGGCTCAAATATCTTCTCATGTTAATATCATGGAGGTATGTTAGCACATTCCTATGGTAACCCATGTAAAGGCTTATATCCCTACTCCCATCGCCATCAAAGAGGTACACAGATATATTTCAGTGGTTTCTCTAGAGAAGAATTATATCCTTACTACCATCAACATTTATGAGGGGTTTTAACATATTTTGATGTTTTCCCTTGAGATGAATTGTATCTATAATCCCGTTATCATTATGAAGGGTCATGGGTATATTTTGGTGACAACTTAAGAGAGGAACATATTCATGTCCCCGTCAATTCCAATGAATCATTTTGGCATATTTTGAGAGAGAAAAATGAGTTAATTGGGAGGGATCCAACTCATGAACATTTTTTCCATGCTGAATCACCAGAATTTTGAATAGGGTTATGATATTTATTGTTCTGTAAAGGAAATACAAAAGGAGGAATCACTGGTATAATTCTACAATCTAAGTGTATAACATTTCCCTAAGGAAATTAACACCCTTGAGACTCATCATCATATTGGGATAGTATCTTGAGGATCTATGATCTCATTATTAGTTACACAAAGAATCTATTTTCATGTAATTACTCTCCATGACACTATATCCAACATGTCTAGAGATCATAACAAAAACCACCCATCATAATGGTCCTTCCCATGAAACCAAGTATATCATCCATTACGTTCTTCATGATGGTATAGAATGGAATTTTCGTAACCATGGAGGTGATCTCCATATTTATCATTGTGAATTATCTTCTTAAATTGACTCATCTTCTCCAAATGAAGGTCCTCCCCCTGACAAAGCTACACTAATGTTTTCATCATATTGAGAGTCACTCAAGAAATCAAGCCTGGCTTCACCAACAACTATTTATCAATTAGTAGTGTCTCATCCTGCTCAAAAGGAAATATAAGGTGATGATCATAATTTATACCTACCTAGAACCACACACCCTTGGATGTGACAAGGGATATTCTATAGTATCTTACTCCTCTTGGAAATTAGAGGATAAGCAACCTATATGGTCATGTCAAGTTGAATAACCCCTCGCTAATGAGGAATAAAATTCTATAAACACGAGGAAATAATTTGAAAAGAACATAATACTAGTAGTGTTTAGTCATGTTCTCACTCCCTAGTTTGACATTCTAGAGAATTTGAAAGTGTAATTCAGACCCCATCTTCATCTGAACATCTGGGTAACCCTCTATCATCTCAAGACTAGATATCTATTTTATAAGGAAAATAACCACCATCTCAATTTTTGAGATGGGATTTGCCTCCATGTGTACTTGGACATGATTTAAATGGTGCAAAACCCTATGTTTGGGAAATAGAGTGAGTGTATCCAATATGACTACCACAAAAGTATGAATTTTCTCCACTAGATAACCATTGACACGCCGCCCAACATGCATTTATTAGGATGGGTAAAATACAATGTAATTCATTTCACTTCGCTCACTGGCCAATAGGGATTTTTAGGGAAGGAATGTTGAAACATTATCACTTAAATCCAAATATTTGGTCCTAGATCAATGTATACTAATTGTTCCATTTAGTTAAATATCGCTATCCATAAAGCCTAAAATCAGCATACTCAATGAGAATGATCCATTGATAGACTCCTACTTCGGCTTCTATAAAGTTCAAATATGCCTCTTGTTTAAGGAATGCGGAGCCTATAATAATATATTATCCCATGATAATTAGTACCAATTTCCCATAAAAGGCACTACATCCAACTCCTACCCTCAAAAGGGATAAAAAATTAAAGAAGTCCATGGAATTAGTATGTATTGAAGTAATGGGGAATCCCTTTCCTTTATGGATAAGTGAATTTCTTCCTAAATCACTACCCCAATATTATTAAATCAAAATTGGATCATGGCCATGATTGTTTGAAATTAATGTCAAACCCATCCATCAAAACTAGGGAAAATTTACTTACCCCTCCTCTTTTAAATTCATTCATATACATAGCAGGAGTATCTTCATAAGCTACCTGATGATTTATTACACTTAATAATTTTTATCCTTCTTTATAATATTGTTTAGTGAATGTTTTGGGGGATTTTCCGAAGATCACTATATGGAAACTACTTCTGGGGGATCCCTAAGGATATAAATTAATACCTGAAAGGGGTCATATATCCAAATGGTCCTTAAAAAAAGAATCCAATAAGGATTTTGAATTTCCCAAAAATGATATTCAGAGTGACATGAATTCTCTTACTACTCTGGAATGAATGAATATATTAGTTGTGCTACTCAATTTTCATCAGTGAACATCATCAATGTCAAACCTATATATAATATTGACCATGACACTGATGTATAAGAGAATAATGATGAGGATTATATAAAAAGTGTTGCACACACTAAGATACATGAATAAAGTTCATATAATCAATATTATAGGTACACTCATGATATGAGAGATCCTCCAAATATCTAATTATTTTCGTCTTTAAAAGTTTCAACTAAACAAAATTGAAATTTTTTCCTGAATCCACATATTTCCCACCATTGGAAGAAGGTGTGGCTCTTTAAATTGAAGAAAAGATCTACCAATATGATGTTGGGTTGGGGTGGATAAGGAAAATCAATGCTAAAATTTTCATAGGAAATATACATGTTGATTCCAAATCACTGGATGAGTACAATATTTCTCCTTTAGTTAATCCCACTTAGTAAGAGGAAAAAAATTAACCAGAAAGAGTGGAATCTAGTTATATGATTAACCTAGGACCTAAAAACCAACTTTATCTAACCTTTATGAGTATGAAATACATGAAATTATCTCCACTATGGTAGTGACCAACACCACATCAAGTGAGTTATCATAGGCCGATTCAAGTTGGATATCAATAGAATGAATATGTTAGCCAATTATACGAGGCTGATAACACAACCTACACACAATATTCAACTATAAATAAATTTATTTGGGAGATCCTTGACTCAATTGAGTCCTTTATTGCTTTAATGGGATTTATGGAAGGAACACATGCACTAGTGATGCTAGAGAAGAAACAATATCTTGAATGGTTGGATATATTAAATCCAATGCCAAACTTTTAGAATCCTACATTCATAACATTTAATGATACATTAGATTAGAAATAGAATATTATACATTTTTCATATCAACGCAACCCTATGATAAGAATTCAAAAAAATAAAATTTAGTTAAGCATATATGTTTCATAAAAAGTCCAAAATTCCATAATTGGTACCTTATAACAACCAAACACCTAGGTCTATCAATAATTGGGAAGATATTTGACAATATTTTCATTACTAGTTTTGATCCATGATATAGAAGACAATATTCCTCAACCTTCAATATTGAAAATAATATAAAAATGGGAGGGTTTATAACTTCATTATTAGGTTAAATGGACTGATATATCTTCTAAATATGAATCCTCATAAAGATAATATATTGATTATATGAATATAAAATATACATGATGTGTTTCAAATCCCACTTATTCCTTTGAAATGCTCTATTGGGTTCCAGGATGTTTCAACCCCAACAGAACACCTATAAGATGATATTTAGAACTCTAAATATAAATATGATCTATAACCATTAGAGTAAAGAAATAAATCTAGGAATTTAGAGACTATAAATATCATTCTCAAACCTTCGTTGATGCCAAATCTAACCCCTAGGCCCCCTGAATATCTTGTGGTACTTTATCTTCAACAGTAGAAACAGAAACAACATCCTTATTAGGATGGGAAAATGATCATAATTTATTAAACTAGAAGGATTTAAAGAAAATAATTTATTAATTTTAAATTTATTAGGATCTATGGTTTTTTATAACCTTTCTAGATGATATTTGGATTAAACTAATGATTCCCAAAAGATATATGGAATTTAGTCTTAACGAACACCAAAATTACTAGCCCTTTTATTAGAAATTCGAAAATAATATCAAAGATTTCTTCAACTTAAAAAATAAACTCCAGAAAATGATTAACTCAAATAATATGAAGTTTTTTAAACTCTTGATGTATGTAACTAGTGTTTTACTACTTCAAAAAAATAACAAGAGTTGAAGGAAGTGCCAAAAACATGATTAAAAAAGTCCGATGAATGGTTGAATAGGAAATAGATCAAGCAAGATAATTCTGTACTGAATGATTAATTTGGTTTAACTAGGTTCCCCCACAAATAACCTTATGATATATGATTCAATATCTTCATCGTCACCCACTTCAATAAATAAACAATGAAGCCACAAAAGAACAAAGGCATATCAGGAAGATCCCTTTATGGTGGCTAAGATGATCCAAACACTCTTATATTTGTATCCCCGTCACTAGGAGGATGGGAAACACCTCACCAATTGAAAACATCATTTTATGAGGAGACATGACATAACACTATAAATGTTATCCACATGATGTTACCATTTACAAATTAAAAAGATGCATATGAATCCAATGTCTCCACCTATAATCAAGGAGGAGGTCATAGAGGTTGAAGGTGGAGATGCTAGAATAAACCACGACATTAAGTAATCATTTCATCTAAATATATTCATATATAAAAGACCTAAATTCATGGGATTTAGTGATATCATTACTAACAACATGAATAATCTATGTCCCATTATTTACTTATCATACCGATAAACTAGTTAAAAATAGAATGTCAATTAGTTAACATCAAGACATTGGGAGACTTGTGCTACCCAAACAATAGACAACCATGTTACATAACATGTCTGGACAATAGAATGAGTCACTAGACTAGTTAGTCTTAGATCCCAAACATCCATATAGGGAACGACCTCATGGTTGGAAACATAGGAAATTGTTCTAAAAGTGCGTAATTTTAAAGAATCTAGCGGTCATCCTATCTAGTTGTTCAATCTTGGGTGAAATTTTTTGTTTAAAAAACTTTGGTAAGACCTTCTTTAGGATCTTAAAATTCACTAGGAGATTGATATGGATGGTTTTACAACTAAGAAATATCACCTTGATATTTTATCCTTCATGTTACATATAATCATTTACATCAGGTAACAAGACCTAACTACTTATATATAATATAAAATCCAGAAATTGTATATATTTGGAAATCTCATTCATATTAGCATGCATTGAGAACTATTTGAAAATGGTTCTAGGATCAAATTTATCTTGAACTGTACCCTATGATGTTTAGGTCATAATGAGTTTTACCTTTTTTCTTCCATTTTAATAATCCAATGGAATAATAGAGGGATAAAATCCATTATGGAAAATTAATATCATAAATAGGATTAGAGATCTAATTTCTAACTCCAAATTTTGGGTGGTTCTATAGGAAATGGTTTTGAATGTCATTTTAGGAAGGCCATGGTTTTATATGCATGTGACAGTTCGATCAGTATATCATTAATTACATAAATAATCTATTTAAGGGGAAAATAAGGTATTGTATGATGATAGATCCCATTTTAAGTCCCCTAAATAATCATAAATAGACACATGGTACTAAAAATAGACTAGGATGTAGATGATGTTAAATATCCCCATCCAGATCACTACATCCAATGGTCTTAAGATCACCATTGCTAATCAATACAGTTAACTCAATGAGGATTTTGTGTTTCCTATCAATAAAATTTATGAAATATCCCTAAATATGGGTGAAAACGAGGTAGTATTTGGCTGATGAAATTAATAACCTAATCATTTTTCTCTCATATAATGGTTAGGAAGATGCATTCATTAAGAATCCACAACAAATAGAGAAGAATTCCCCTTCACAATCCATGCATATCATTCATTCCCTAGAGAATATCTACATTTAATGGAGTTTTATGGGTATTCAGACAATCTATCCCAGTCTCTTTAAAGTTTTTGGATATGAACCTTTGAATAAGATCATGGATTTTGTGTATATTTTCTTTTATTCATATAGTTTTATCCTCACAAGATAATCCCTACAATTAAAAAATAATTTGTGATCCTGAGGGATGTAACAATACCCAAATATAATATCCTAGAGATCAAAATGCCTATTAATATTCTAAAGAAATAAAATTGAAGAATAAGAGTTCTGTTTAGAGTATGACACTCAATATGGGGTGAATTGAGTTCCTATAAAAGTTTACGTTAAAACATTATTTGAAAGAATCTCCCAAATTAAAAACCAAGACATCCCAGTTGATCAAATTAGTAAATTTATAATAGTCTGGGTGTTCAAATAATTTCCAAGAAGATTGATTATTTCTAATTTATAACTATATGAGACATTTATATAAAATTCAAATCTAATTATTTTGAAAACATTTCTCAAGGAATCCTCTCGTTATGTTTTGGGTGTGATTGTGTTTTTTGACCAAACCAGATGATCGTGAATGAGTATGGTTGGTGTTTGTCGAAAGTTGGTTTCTAAGGTGGTGCAGTTTCCTAATGTTTTCCAAATTTTCGGTCTCAAAATTAGGAGATTGATATTGGTAATGGAAGGATTTCATCATAGGGTTGAATGGAATGAATGACTAATGAGAAAATCAACAAAACAAGGGAACAAAGTACCTCGAAACATGGTCTCACTATTGGAAATTAGATCTTTCCCAACGCTTCTATACCAACGGTTTGCAAAAACCATTGGTATAGGTCCCCTTTCCCAACGGTTTGGCTAAACCATTGGGAAAGGCCCCCAAATTGGCCACTTTTCCCAACGGTTTGGCCAAACCGTTGGAAAAGGCACCCAAATTGGACACTTTTCCCAACGGTTTGGACAAACCGTTGGGAAAGGTGGACCTATCCCAACGGTTTGGCCAAACCGTTGGGGAAGGTCCCCAAATATACCACTTTCCCAACGGTTTGGCCAAACCGTTGAGAGAGGTCCCCAAATATGCCACTTTGCCCAACGTTTTGGCCAAACCGTTGGGAAAAGTGGGCCAAAATTCAACATCCTCCACAGAATGAAAATCACAACCAAAGACCTATACCAACGGTTTTAACAACCGTTGGTATAGGTACTTTCATTTTTTATCGGACCTTCATACCGAGAACATTATATAAATCAAAATTTAAAATATTTATGAGGATACATATATATATTTATGTAATTATGATCAGAAAAGTCATGTTAGGTTAGTGGTTGAGTCGTTCAATGATAAACGAGGGGTCCTGGGATCAAATCCCAGCGGATGTTTTATTTTTGGAATTTATATACCAACGGTTCCATTACCGTTGGTATAGATTTCATATTACCTATACCAACGGTTTTTGTAAAACCGTTGGTATAGACCTATCCCAAAGGCTTACTTGGCTACGGTTCTCCGAACCATTGGTATAGGCTATACGAACAGTTTGGAGGCCCATACCAACGGTTCTAAACCGTTGGTAAATGTTAGTTTTCCAGTAGTGTCTACAGACCTTGTTCGGGAATGGTTTGCGGACGCGTACCGGGTAGCGGGAACAGTATGAGAGAAGAGTTCGTGGAACCAAAAATGGTTCCCGACAACGGTTTATGGTGAAGGGCGAGTGGCATGTGGAATACATGATGTTTGATGAGATTACAGAGGAGAATGGTCTGACATATGAGAAAAGGAAGTACGCAGACCGTAGTGGGAAAATGGTTTGCAGAATAGTTGTAGTTTGTGGCAGGAGGATCAGTTTGTGGTGTAGTCTGCATGGAATCAATGATTGGGAAAATCTTGGATTATTGAGTTTTGTATATATTTTGAAATATATAAGGAGAGTTAATCCCACTGATTAGGGGTGATTGAAATTTTCATTTGAAAATATATATTCTCTTGAATTTCGGTGAAGTCTGAAGGATGTTCACAAGGGAGAATTCCGTGAAGGCTAATGATATTCGTGTGAATGGAATTCTGCTGAATGTTTTTGTAAGGAGTTGTAGGATGCAAAAGAAGAACATCCATGGAAGAAGAATGCATCATTTGAAGGGGGAGCTTCGTTATGCCAAAGAGAAGGCAATCCACGAACATAGAATAGTTTGTGAACATAGGGTGATTCATATAGGAGGTTCTTGGAGTTTGTACATGACAACGAAGGAATAGGAGTCCGCGGATGGAGGGCGGTCCACAGACGTTGTAACAGTACGTAGAGGAGGTGTTCTGTGTTCCGTACCCGGTACTTATTATGTTGGAGTATAAGTTGGTTCATGGAAAATGTTAGGAAGCATTCAAAAGATTTAAATTAGTTTGAGAAAGTATTTTCTGGTATCAAACATTACATGAGAAGGTGGAATTCATCTGTGCATGAAAAAAGGATTTCAACATATCATATCTCTATAGATGAGGATGTGATATTTATGAAAATTAAGGGACCTACGTGTCCATAAACTGTTTTTTTCTAAAAATTATATAAAATGTGATTTGATTTCTTTCCAAGAACAGTGAGCAAAGGAGGAGAAAGACGACGACCCTTTCCACTGCTAGTGAGCCAGATAAAGAGGCATAGGGAGTGACCATTGGGAATGCATTGAAAAGACCCTAAACCTTGAAAAGAAAGTGATCTTTTGTATAGAATATATATCCCGAACATTGCTTTCATTATTCATAGTGATCCTTAGTGAATTTGGTGTATTGACACACCACCATTGAATGCTCCATGGATAGAGCTCATTGAGGGTGAACAAAGTAAAAAATATTGTGTCTGATGCATGATTTAAATTTTTTCATACTTTGCAATGATAATGTGAGAGAATAGAGTTTTGTTTTAGGATGAAAGATTATCTAATGGGGAAGGAATTTTATTCTATCAGACACTGATTCACACCCCCCTCTCTGCGTATTTGACCTAGTGGACCTAAAAAATGGTATCAGAGGGAAAGGTTGAATGTTAGTGAATCTATCTCAAAAGAAGAAATGGAGGTGGTAATTCAAAAAGGAATTATGATATTTAATAGAAATGATTTTCAAATATAGAAAAATCAGATAAAACAATACTTTAGATCAGTAGGAATAGATTTCTTCACAATAGCTATATATGGAATATTAGCTGACATAAATAATGGTGTTGTATCATATACTAAAAGAAGGGAATTGGATGCTGATGATAAAGGTATAAATGCAGTATGGGGAGCCCTATCAAATTAAATTTCTATGAAGGTGATGTTAGGTAAAACTTCAAATACTATATGGGAATTTTTTAAAACATTTTTGAGTGAAACACAAAAGTCTGAGATGCAAAGATGAAGGTTATATGGTACAATTATGAGGAGAAAAAAATGAACCCCAGTGAGAATGTTGATGCATTATTTGATAGGGTAAATGTTATTGTGGAATACATGTGGGGACTTGGAGTAGTGAATGATGATATAAATATTTTGAAATGTATCTTGAGAAAACATCCACTACAGTTCAATTCGAACATTTCAGTGTTGGAAGACAAAGATCTGAAAGAGCTGACACTATATAAACTACATAGTGCCTCAGTATAATATGAAATGAGAAATTATTACAATGATGTATTGGAAAAGGGGATGTCTAATGAAGTGGAATTCAAGGCCCTAAATAATCTATCTGTTGAAGATAGTCATGAGGAGGAAAATATGGATGATTCCATGTCATTTATCTCCTCAAATTTGCAAAGCAGAAAAATGATGTTCAAAGGTAAACTTCCATTTTCATGCATTCGATGCGAAAAGATTGGGACTTTTTTAGTAAATTTTCTTAATAAGTTTGATGATGAAAATGAATATAATGATGAAATTCCACAAAATAAATATTCCTCAAATGTGAAAAGAATGATAAGTACTAAGAGAATGTTATTCAAAAAGAAGAATATTCTTTTAAATGAAGATGATAGTATAGAAGAATCTGAGGAAAAAGAGTTGGAGGATTTCAAGGATCATAAAGTAGATTCTTTAGTGGAAGAGTTTAGAAATTACTTAACAAGAGATGAATGTGACAATAAAGAAGGAAAAATTGAAGGAAGAGTTGATCTTCATGATGAATTAGAATTTTTCCATGAAAATATAGATATTTTGAGATCCAAAACAAAGAAAGATTACAAAGTTGTTTTGGATGAGAAATTCTATATATAGTAAGAATAGAATTCCAAGATGAATGTAGAAATTGAAAAGTTTAGGTCTTTACTGATAGAATGCTCAGTAATTGTGGTTGAGTACAAATTGAAATTTGAAGAGTAAAAAATAGAAATCAATAGTTTGAATGAAACTAGAAAAAATCATACTAAAATTATCTAAGAACTTGATGAAGAAGTCACTAGTCTATGATGAAAAGTTAATTATTAGGAGAAACTATCAACTCTCAGTGTGAAATTATGAAATAAGATCATATAGGCAACAAAAAAGACAAAATTTGAGCAGCGTGGTCCAGCAGAATAAAATCAACAATCAACTCTAAATTATAATGTGGGCATCTGGATTGATCTAAAACAGAAATCAATTATGGTTCAAGTCAGACCACCAGAACTGAATCTATGATTGATGATTGATTTGGATATGATGTAGAATCAGAATATTAATAGAATCCAAGATACAACTAGTGGTGCCTCATTTCCACACAAGAATGTACCTCGTAGAAGATACTATTATTGTGGTAGGATGAGACATTCCCAAAATCTGTGTTCCATAATAATGAGGTACCAAAGGGGAAAAAACCAATATAGACAGTCATATAGAGATCAATATTCTAGGTCATCATTTGGTGGACATCGTTTCTTGTGTAAACGACTCAGACATATGGAAAGATATTCCGCATCAATAATCCACAAGAATGTGCTGAGGCAGACTGAATTTGTTTATAAGAAGCTTCTAAATGTATCATCAAGAGAGATGAAATTTCAAAATTTATTTTCATCTCTATAAGTGAAATTTGTTCCATCATATACTTAGAAATATAAATATTATCATTCTATGATGGGTATGAAGTCAATGATTTGTGTCAAAAAGAAAAGGGATGAGTAGGCAGTGTTTGTAGGAATTGTGTTCAAGGCATCAGATCAAACTTGGATATGGATCATTGATAGTGGATGCACATCCCATATAAAAGAAAATAAGTATCTAGTGTCTATAATTTTGTATGATAAATATGGTATCATAATATTTGGTAATGACGATGTCATGAAAAATATGGGTTCAGGATAATCCTTGTTTTGAGGAAAAGACATGAGATGAGAAGATGTCTTGGTTGTTGAAGGGCTTAGTCAAAACTTGTTTAGTGTTAGTAAATTGTGTGACTTAGGGAATTCAACTAGTTTTTCAATGAAATTACATATCATCATGAAAAATTGTGGTTCTTTTTGTTGCAAGGAAATTTTACGAAAGGTAATCTCTACCTCATGAGTGGAGAAGAAGATATGAGATTTCTATCCAAGGATGAAGAAAGTAATCTATGGAATAAGCATTTTAGCCACATAAACCAAACTTCCTTGGAAGATCTGGTGAAATATGATGATACTCGAAATCATTCTAAATTATCATGTGATCGTACTCATATGTGGGATGTCTATGAATAAGGGAATTACATTCGAAAGGAATATATCCTAATGGAAAAAAATTCAACAAGATTACCTGAGTTGCTACATATTAATGTGTTTCAGCCAATTTCACCAAGGAATATTGATGGGAGGAGATATTATGTTCTCTTCATTTATGAATATAGAATAAAGAAATGAGATACAATAATCAACCATATATCTGAAGTGTTCAGTTGCTTTACTGAATATTGGGGGGAATGTGAAAAGATTCTTGCTCAGAAAATTTAGATGATTTGAACAGATAATAGAATAGAGTTCACGAACATCCAAGTCGAGGATTATATTGAGAAACATGGGATTAGGTGTCAGGTTTTTGTGGTAAGAAATCCATAATGTAATGAAGTATTTATGAGATGAAATCAGATTGTCAGAAACATGTCCAGAACAATTCTCATTGATAAGGACCTTCCGAAGAAGATTTGGAAGGAAGCAGTGATGACAACAGTATACACTTCAAATTGAGATTTACATTGATGGAATGTGGTGATGACTCTATATGAGTTATGTTATAGGAAGAATCCATCATTGAAGTAATTTAAAGTCTTCAGAAGTAGATGTTTCTTTCTCAATAAGAAAAAACATAGGAAGTTTGAATCCCATGGGGATGAAGGGACATTCCATGGATACTCAAAGAAAATAAAAAACATATTAATGCTTCAATAACAATCTAGGAAATATAATTTAAGGTCATGATTTTACTATAGTGAAAAATTAACTAAATTCTTGGAAAATACATGATCAGACTCAGGAGGATAGTGATGAAGAAATGAGTATGTTAGGAGATGCTCTAGCTACAGAGGATGATTCAGAAGAAAACTCAAATGATGAGAATAAATCAATGTCTTCCCAGAGGCTAGCAATAAGAGCTTAAATTTACTTGAAAAACATTATTGGTGATCCGACGACATTAATATAGATAAGGATAATGAAGACTCTACAACAAGAATAATACTTATCATAGGTGGAACTTAAATGTTTTGATGAATCTACTGGCGATGAGAACCGGGTTCCAACTAAAACTTTTGATATTGAGAAAATTGGAAATAATCAAAAATGGGATGTTGTTTTGAGACCATCAGACAAGAATTTCTTAGGAAAAAATGGGTCTTTCAATACAAAATGAATGATGATGTTGTTTTTATTCGAAACAATGTTTGACTTGGGTATAAAGGATACTCCCAGATAGAGGGTATAGAAATCAATGAAACATTTTCACTTCTTACGAGACTAGAGACAATAAGAATATTCTTGGACATATCAGTGCAAAGAAAGTTCAATGTTTTCCGGATGGACATCAAGTCATCATTTCTGAATGGAGTATTGGAAGAATAAGTTTAAATTGAGTAGCTGGATGGTTTTCTCATTCATGAAGATGAAAAAAGAGTTTATTGGATAAATAATACATTATATGGATTGAATAAAGAACCAAGATCATGGTATTCAAGGAAGGGCCATTTTTTAAATAATTTTGGTTTCCTGGTGGTGGAGTTTATTACAATATAAATTTGAACAATGGAAGTAATAAAAGGTTGATATTTCTATTTTATATTGATTACATAATATTTGGGGGATCATATGAATAAGAATGATGATAGTTTTCCAAATTCATGAAATATGAGTTTGAAATGTCAATGGTTAGTGAATTGACATTTCCCATGGTTTACAGGTAACACAAGGAAAGAATGGAAAATTAATTTCTTAATATAAATATGTCGAGAATGTTTTGAGAAGGTTTGGAATGGATAATTTCAATGAAATGAAGACTCAGGTTGCTACCCAGTTAAAACTATCATGGGATGATGGATGCAAGGAAGGTAATATCACAGAATACTTTCATATCATTGAATTTCTATTGTAACTGACAATAGAAAGTCCTTATATTGTATTTTCCACATCCCAAGTAGCAAGATATCAAAGAAATACAAAAGAGAGACACATGATTATAGTGAAAAGAATACTTTGTTATATCAAGGTAATGGTGGAATTTGGTTTCATGTGTAACGAAAAATATCATCCAGAGTTATTAGGATATAAAAATTAATATTGGGAAAGATAAGTAGACAATAGAAAATCAACGTCCCGAGGTTCATTATATTTTGGTGGATTTTGTATTTATTGGTTGATCTAGAAACAAGATTTCATTTCATTATGAACTATAGAATTTGTGTAAATTGGGGATACTCAAGCATGCACAATGTTACTGTGGATGAAGCAGCAACTTGATTATATGAGAGTTGAAATGAAGTCTCCAATCGGAATCCAATGTGATAATTCATGTGCTATAAATCTAAGAAAAAATCCACTACATCACTCAAGGAAATCTCACATTGACATAAAATATAATTTTATCAAGGAGATGGTGGAGCACAGTCTTGCAATGTCTGAGTATGTGCCAATATAACACCAAGTTAAAGATATCCTTACAAAGGCATTACCCAAAGAAGCGTTTGAAAGGAATCTACTAGCTCTGGGAGTCCAGTCGACTCCCTACACTTGAAAAGGTGTGGATGTGGGACCCCTATCCCTGAGGTATGGTGTTATTTTTCCAAATGTATTGTTACGTGTTCTTTACCCAATTGCAAAAAACCATGACGCGCCCTTCATGTTCATTGACCAAGGAGGAGAAACTGTGACTATTATAGGGGAGACAATATTGAAGCTATTAGGTGGAGCAACAAGATAGAGGGAGTTGAAGTTGATATGAATATATTTTGTGGAGATATGACATGGGGGTGGGGGGTATTAAATCTAATTATTCAATAAGTGATCAATCAAATATTACATATCATAGTAGATGAGGTTCATGATTAAAGAAGTGGATTGGTTTCAAGAGTTGGTGTCCAGAATGAATTGATTCATTGAAGAACATTTCATTATAATCTTATTTCTCATACTGAACATGGATCATGTGGGATTAGAGTATTGGTCGAGTAAGTATGTGGTCACTATCTTAATCGCATGAAGTGAATTCTATTTGATGGAGGGACCCTTAAAGATGTATCAAAATTTGATAATTTTTTATTAGAAGAGTTTCCAACAAACCAAAAGTTGGATATTGTTGGGAATAAATCTATCAAGGCATCCTCTTGGTATGTTTTGTGTGTGATTGTGTTTGTTTACAGAGCTAGATGACCACAAATGAGTATGATTGGTGTTTGTCTAAAGGAGGTTTTTAAGGTGGAGTTGTATCCTAGTGTTTGAAAAATTTTTGGGTCTCAAAATCCAGAGACTGTTGTTAGAAAAGTTAGGATTTAATCATATGAGTGAATGGTATGATGAATTGTGAAGAATATCGGAAAAAAAGGGAACCATGTACCTTAAAACAAGGTCCACGAACCATGTCTGAGAGTGGTTTGCGGCTGCATACCAGGCAGCGAGAATGATACGTTGGAGCGGTTTGCATAACAAAAAATGGTTCACAGTGATGATTTTTATTGATGGGAATGTGGTACGTGGAATGTTTTATAGTTCATGGGATGATATAAAGGAATATAGCTGCATTTGAGAAAAGGCAGTAAATATATTGCAGTTGAAAAATGGTTCTTGGAATGGTAGCAGTTCGCCACATGAGGATCAATATGCGGTGGAGGCTGTACAGATCATTGATTTGGAAAATCTTGCATCAGTGGATTTTTTGGATATATTTTCCTATATAAGGAGAGATAATCCCACCGATTAGGGGTGAGAAAAATTATTATTAGTGAATATCATTGCTCTGGTAATTTGGCGAAGTTCGAAGGAAGATCGCGAGGGAGAATTCCATGAAGGATGAAGAGGTTCACGTCGAAGTAATATTATTGATGGTTTTTACATGGCATTGTAGGCTGAAAAGGAAAAACATTTGCATATGAATAATGAGGTACACGGGTATGTAGAAGTGAAGGAAGTCCATGAATATAGAACATATCACATACATAGGGTGATTCACAAAAGAGGATCACATAGTCGGTACATAGAGGTGGTACACGACAATGAAGGAAGAGGAGTCCGTGGAAGAATTTTGTTTCTTGGAAGTGGTAGTAGTACATGAAGGATGTGTTCCACGTAGCATACCCAGTACACAATATGTTGGAGGAGTAGGTGGTTCACATAGCACGAAAGGATTTTTTTCAAAAGCTTTAAATCAGTTTTCTATTGTATTTTATGGTATCTAAAAGTACCTTGGAAGGTGGAATTCATCAGCGGGAAAAAATTGACATTAGGAGTGAATCTACCTATATCATAGGATGCAACATTCATACAAATGAAGGTACCTACAAGTTCATATATTTTGTTTGACCAACATGTCTATAAACAGTGAGTGGATTCCTTTCCAAGTGCAGTGAGAGAAGAAAGAGGAAGACAATGACCATTTCCACCATTAGTGATCCAGATAATAAGGAAAAGGGAGTGACCCTTGGGAATGTTGTGATAAGACCCTAAACCCTATAAATATAGTGATCTTGGGTATATAATGTCTTTCTCGAACATGGAACTCATTATTTGTAGTGAGCCCTAGTGAATTTGGTACATCGAACACAACCATTCTATGCTCCTTGGTCATAGACCAGTGAGGGTGAACCAAGTTAATGTTGTTATGTCTCATGCATTATTTAAATTATGTTCATATAATTCAATAAGAAAAAGATAGAAGAGAGTTTTGTTTAATGATGAAACAATATCCGAAGGGAAATATAAATTTTAATCTGTTATACCCTGATTCACCACCACCCTCTTAAGGTATTCAACTTAGTGGACCTGAAACTAATTTACAAAACCAAAACAGTCATTAATACTATAAAAGACTAACAATCATAGTGAAACATAGTTTTCTCAAATATGAGTTAAAACAGAGTAAAATAAATTTGAAAACATAGAAGATTGCAACAAGAGATTCAATCTCAAGCTGAGACTTAGTCCTCTCAACTTGGTGATCACATTCCAACAAGTAATATATATATATAATACCAGAAAAGTCTGAACCAGGCGAAAGCCTGATCCCAAAAATTTATTAAGAAAAAAGTGCAAGTAAAGATAGTAGAAAATGAAAATGCTACATTACATCAAACCCATACTCATCCCTCTCCCTATCATCGGATAACTCATCACCAGGATCAGCTGTCTCCCATTCTGAAGATTCATACCTCCGCATCATCTCAAGATACATGTCTTTCTTCCTAAGTAATATATATATATATATATATAACATTGATCCACTCACTGTATCGGTGTTTAAAATAGAGTATATAAACTATCTAGGTCACTTGACTTGTACCATGGTTCTACGTTGGAACTGCAATAGCCATCTCACACAGGTCCTATACCACAATTCAACATGGGATATAACATATATAAAAAGTTATTTGTGGAAGGATATATTGTATCCTTCAGTTCAGTGCAGGAGAAAGTGTGTGTTTAATAGAAAGATTCACATACTACTTGAAATGTATAAAGAATTCTCCAAACAATGAAGGAAATAATGAGATATAATTTAGAAGGCTCTATGTGTTGTGAAATGCCGCTATAGACTCTTTGTATGTACAGATGTGAAGTTTGTGTCCTCTTTTAGAAAAATACACTGAAATAGAGTTTTGTTGGAGCTCTGTGTTCTGGTTTCTAGGAAGATGGGACTATTCTACTTAATATTTTTTTTCTACAAGGATGTTTGAAGCATTGATGCACAAAACCCCTCCTTTATTTCACAGGTAGTATGAATGAGAGTTCATTGTATTTTCTTATGCTTGGACCAGTATCTATGCTCATATGTTCTTTTTGTTTTTTTATCTTTATCTATGAAACTTGTGTACCAAGATTTCATATTATTCTTGGTCTCTTGCAATGGAAAAAAGGATCATTTTGAGGTACATCGTATTATCTTCTAAAATAGTGATTAATTTATTCTGAAAAAATTCTAAATTTAATCAGTATCATTAAAGCACTCAAATATGACCTTTAGAGATAATTGTAAATAATAGAAAATTTAAATAGTCTATTAGTGACCACTATGTCAATTATACATTCTATTAGTGAATCCTTCTATATATGAGTTATTTTGTTTTTATTGGTTGCTCATTATATTGGTGAGTCATTCTTTTGGTATCTCCATGCGTCAGTAACTCAACATGTTAGTGAATCATTTTATTCTGTTGGTGATTCATTGCTTTTGTTGGAAATTCATCTATTAGTGAGTAATCATGTACTGTCAGTGAGACAGTACTTTTATAGGTGTCTCATTTGTACTATCGGTGAGTTGTCTATCAATTAGTTGGTTTGTACTGTAAGCAAGAAATTCCTTCTGTCAGTGTCTCATTTGTACTGTTGGTGTTAGTGACCAATACATAGCCGATTTTTCTATTTCAACTATCTTATAACATGGATGTCAACAAAATGTGTTAAACATATAATGAAACATAGAAAATCATAATTAAACATAAATATACATGATTAGTGTAAATAAACATTATTGAAATGATTATACATGATTTGTGATAATTAAAACCATATTTGGGCCAATAATCCCCTTTTGGCCAACAAAATCCCCAATTTTGATGATCAAAAACCATTGAATTATATTGTAAAATTATTTTATGATTAATATAATCATTCCACTTAATATCTAAAATTTCTTATTATCTTAAAAAATTAAATTTCTCAAAAAAAAAAGATATAATGTTCAAAGGAAAAATAAGTAATGCCTCATTTTATCCCCTTTATCTTTTCTCCCCATTTATATTAATGAGATGTAAAAAAGAATAATAATAATGATTTGATTTTTCTTTCCCATTGGGATTATAAACAAGCCTAAAGAGACTAAATAATAGAAATTAAAAAATAAGAAGGCATATCACTTAGATATAATTGTAAGATTAGTAAATTTCATAAACCATGTAAAGTATAATATAGTGGAATTCAACAAAAGTATAGTCAATAAGACCTATCAAAAAGTGATCCCAACTACTCCTTGGGATCTATTTTTTCCTTTACATTATTAGAAGGATCATTAGGAGGTTCAGGGGATGAAGGCTGAGAGACTGTGTGTAGAGACCCAAAGATTGACGTACATGGACATTACATTACTTTTGCGGAATACTTAATACATTACAAAAACAGACACACAAGGACTGTAATAGTTTAGTGTCTTTGGAAACTCGGAATATAAACTTCTAATCATGTTGAAATATCTTCAACAACTCCCATAATGATCTTCCCCTTTTTGTTTCCTTTCCAAAAACATTATTTTTTTTCCTGGGGCAAATTAAACATAAAAAGGGCGAGCTCAAATGCTCATTAAGGGAAAACATAGATAACATAAAACAATCCATAAACATTTGGAAGCAAAAACTTGAACATGAAATTTAAACATCAAAATATTGTGCAATGACATAAATCATGGAAGTACGTAAGGCATATATCATAAAAGAACATCAATCATGATAAAATATAATGGGAATAAAACATGTAATTATTGCAACCATTCAGCACATGTTATGATTTCCATAGTAGCCAAGGCATTGCTGCCAAGACCATCTTAGTGGACAAATTCCCTTTCTGAATCGAGTTCACTCCTCGTTTCAGTCCTGTAACACTGAACTGGATTAACTTACCATTCCAGCCATGTCTATCTCATGAGATACAAATCTTTACCCAATGTATTGGAGGGAGAAATGGGTCCCACCCATCTCATAATGTAATCATTCTTACTTGTGCCACAAAATAAACTTACATCATTCATAATAACTCAATGAATAAATTGGATTTCATAAACATCATCCCATCATCACATAATCCATATAAATGAAATGGATATTTCATCATAAGAAAAGTGAAACCATTTATATCATAGAGACATTATACTTGAAACATACACATATGAAATAATGTCATCTTAGATGTAAAATGATTTTGATAAAAACACTTGAAATGAATTCTTGAGGAAAATATCCTTTCTTCTTCAAAATCAATTTATTTTCACAAAACGTCATTAAATTTTAAAAGAAAAGGATTTTTTTGAAAATAGTCATGAAATATTTTGGTGGAAGCTTCATGAAAATAAGGCTTTATAAAACTGTGAAAATCCTTTCATGCCGTATACGTTAAAAAACATTCTTCTCGTACTTTTGTCGAAAAAGTCAAAAAGTACCTTATAGGGTAAATAAAAGAAAGATTCCTTCCATAACATGGGGTAAAAGTCAAATGGGTAAAAAAGGAATTTAAACATACATGAATACACTTTTATAAAACATGGACATGGATGATAGCAATAACCCCAGTAAACACTTACGAATAAACAATCTCAGATAAAAATGAGATTTGCACAATTATCCCTTACCTTAGGTCTGATATGCTTCGTACGTTTCCGATGCTCCTGTATAATGATTTAAATAATGTAATTGACTTATTAAATAATCATATTCATTATTATTATATCATATATGGTTCACTTATGACTTTATATTACCTGTTCTTTTGTAAGTTCCATGTTAAAGCAGCGTTTTGGGTTAAATCGTTTTATTTATCGTACATGTTTGGACTTGTTGTCCTTGATATTATTACTTATATACTGATTTACTTAATTCAAGAATGTAAAACATGATTTACATATAATATATATTTCAATATATACATATATATATGATAGATCAATTAAATGAAATGAAATACACCGTTCATGGAGACGGTAGGCCGTACGTACGCATGAACGCTGTTTTCGTTTCCTTATTGAATTGAATTAAATTAATTAGATAACATACATATGTACACAAATAAATCCAGTATCATTATTATGTTATATATTTCATGATTACTTATTAAATATACTTTATAATCATTCATGAATGGTTAACATGGAGAATGAATCTCATCGCGTCGTGGAGACGGTAGTCCGTACGTACGCACGAGCGATGATATCATTCCCATGATCATGGAATTGTATTGGAGTGTATTTATACTGTTTCACAATCAATATCACTTTACAATAATCATATATAGTTATTATTTACACCATTATATCCATCCACGTAAGGTGGTGGTGGAAAATAGATTACACCACGGTGTGGAGACGGTATTCCGTACGTACGCACACGCGGTGATTTCATTTTCCCTAGGATGGATAGATGCTGAAATAGGGTGGTTTAATACTTATAATAAAATATCAGTATATGAGTGATATTTATGTTATTAATTCATAATTAAACAACTAAAGAAGAAGAATTGGAAGAAGAAATAAAGTTGAAAGAATCGGTAACAGACATTACCTCTTCTTTGAAGCGCCTCTCTGAGACCTCCTCTTAGGGAACCAAAATTGGTCTTCGAAAATAACCAGGACCTCTAGGATGTCTCTAGGGAAGTGGATAAGAGAATTTTTTAGGGTTTGGCTGAGCTTGAATGCTCAATGTGGTGTGAGGAAGAGAGGGAGGAGGTGCCCTTTTATAAGGGAGGATAGGGGCACCTTTGGAATAACTAAAAATAATATTTTATTATAAAGTCATATTCGGTTTTTAATAGCTCCAAATTGAGTTACATAGAAGCTGAGGTGGGGATGGTCCAAAATCCTTTCATCCAATAGAATTTAGACAAGTTTATGTTTCTATTTTAACCTTATCATTTAGATTTAACTTTAAGTTAAATAATTTTTCTTTTACCATGTGTTCTTGTTTTCTTACACTATAAGGTTAATAAAATTACAATAACAAGCCAAACAAACACCAAGTTGTCTATTATTAATATATATAACCTTATCTAAGTCATTTAGCCGAACCTTATATTTTTAGGAATAAAATAAAAATTAATAATATAATATTTGTTTTAAAAACTATTTTATGTCAATTTTGACACTATTTGGTAATTGATTTTTGTGAAAATCATAATAGAAATATTAGTTCGAAAAAGTTACTTAAATCGATACTACCATGTCATATTAATATAGAAAATTATTGGAATTTATAAAAAGTCTCAAATTACATTTATTTGGGTATTTATAACATCAATTATGTCAATATTTCATTAATAATATAATTAATGCATCATCATTGTGTCATAAATAAATTAAATTATTTAAATTCTAAAAATTACAAATAAAATACCATTATGTAGGAAATACTTTTATATTTATAATGAATATTTATAGTCTAATTTATCTTTTGTATAACCCTATATTAAAAATGATTTACTTATTAAACATTTATTTTAACTATGTTAACCCTTCTTTAAATAAATTAATAATAAATGTCCTAATCTAATCCAACTAGGCCTAAATGGTCATATTTTATTCCTCAGATTGTTTTTGGTCGAATTACACTTATACAATAGAATTAGGACATGTTTTATGGTAATAATAATATCATTTTTACCCTTAATTACCCTATTTACTTTTAACCGTGGTAAATAAAAGTAAAAAGTAACTATTCACCAAAAATTATTTTCATCTCATTGAACCACATTTTACTTATGGACATCAACCGTGTCTCTTGGATTTTTGAAATTACATTCACAAAAGTGGTAAAATTATGTTTTATGTAAATTTGCAAATTCTCCTAGGAGATGGGTAAAAGACGGTCAAAAGTTCAATAAAATTTTTATATATCTAAAATTATTATAAAATGACTCCAATGAATTACATTGAACTTATATAGGTATTATGTGTCAATTTGGACCTAAAATAAATTTAAATAAACTAAATAATTATTTAAATAAAAAGTCGGTTTTGAAATAGTAACCCAGTGTTTTCACTATTCATCAAAAATTGAAAGTTTTCAGAAAAATACCAAAATTTCACCCTAGGCTAATTTTGATATTCCGAATCCAAAAATGAAGTCCATTTTGAAAGTTGAAATTTAAAAAATTTCAAAAATTGGTTATTACTATTCATAACAGCTAGTTTTGATAATATTTTAATAGCATATCGTTGTTTAGTGAAACTCAGTATTGCATACAACACACGCTATCGAGGAAGGTCGCGATTGCGTGTAATGAAGCCAAGTTACGGTTGCGTGTTGTGCAAGACTCCTTTGTTGTAGCATACAACACATGAAATTAAAAAGAATATTTTTCATAAAATCTTGGGGTGTTACACTGTGGTATCTGAATGAATTCTCAAGCGAGGAAGTATAATGGCTTCAAGAATAGTAGGGGAAAGGGTGGGTTTGGTTGAACCATAAGGCTGGATCTACTCTGTGATGATTGGATAGATCATGCTCAAGGAATGCGAAACTGACATAGACTAAGGCTAATTGGAAAAAAGGTACTAGGATATGCTGAAGAGTTCATAGGCAGTTTGAGAGGTACAACAGTAGGAACCACTACCACTTCACTATGAACATGGAGATAGGGATTCAACATATTTATGAAATCTGTGATTATCTTCACACCATATAGAATTTATTTTCCAAAATCATTTGTGTTCCCTATAAACGTTTCAAGAAGAGGGGAGAACTCCTTCAATTTATGAATATGATCCTTAAAAACTCGAGTAACTAGAGGGAACATCATATTCTCTACAAAGTATTTATAGTGGATAGTTAGATGATTCTTGGTGTAAATGATTCAGAAATATGAATTAATCCCTTAAGTGAGTTCTTCTTAAGTAGAAGATGCTTCCATGGTATAAAATCTGACGATATCATATAGAAGATTAGTGGACTTCTCAATTTTTACAAGGCTTTCTAGTCTAGAAGCACCAAACAATGATTGAATCTATTCTCGAACCACATGTATGACCATTTCACTATCCAAAGATTAAGAAGATTTAGAAGAGGTATAAATAATAGTAGGGGCTGATTTCTATTCCTTAAGATCATTAGGCACTATCTCTAGACATCCTTTATACTTATATGTTAACCAATTTATAGTAGAAACCAGTTTTCACATCTCATTCCCTTGCTTGTTACTGTTCTCAACAATCCTTATAGGCATTTAAATTAACATTCGTTAAATCGTAGATACAACTTTCTCTGAATCTTTGGATGCATCAGTCGTACTCACTCCAACATCCTGAACTAGAGTAGGTGCAATGAGAATAGACTATCTCATCTGTTAAATCAAAAACATTAATGTGTTTTCCTCATCCCTTGTGGTAGGAATAGACACAACATGATTGTGAACATATTCCATAACATCCGAGAAAACCTCTTCTTTAAAAATATCAAAATCTTCCATAGTGACATAGTCACTTGAAGGGATTTGAGCCACTAATTCTCATGGAACATTAACAAACACCTCATAATCTAAATATTCATAGTATGGACCAAGGACTAAATATCCAATATTCCTTTCCCATTCATACATAATATATTTGTCTAAAGTGGTGAGAGTATAAATTCTCACTCTTCTAGCTTGTTGCTCTTCCTCAGCGTGAGATATTATATCTTAAATCTCCCCCATCAATAGGGCCACTTCTTATTTTCTACTCCCCCTTAGCTTGAGATATTCTTCTAGAATAAACCAAAAAAGGAACTGGGATTATATGAGCTTGTACTTGTCCCTCAGCATCAACCACCTCCTATTCTATAGTATCAACTACTGAAGAAAACTAAGGCTCTATAATGGGTTCCTAATTCACAGTACCATCCAGCTCTACAATAGCATCGTTATCATAACCAGGATGATCAAATACATTTTCCATACCAATTACTTCATCCTCTCCACCATTTACATAATTTTCATCAACCTTATCTTCCTCACATCTAGAGGCACTATCTTTTTTTTAATATTTACTACCCGAGCAACTTTCTCTTACTAATGTTGTTTATTTTTATTTGTCGCCATCTTCCTCTTCTTTTGAATCCTCTTCAGAACCACTAGACTTGATCTCATACTCCACACTTCCTAATACATATGTCTCATTATCACCAATTTAACCAAGAGTTGGTTCATCATAAGGTAGGTATAGATGTTGAATAGGAGGTCCATATGATATACCTTTTTGATCTTTAGTGGTGTCAGGGTCACTTCTATCATCAATATAGGACCCTTGATCTATATCAGGTGTAGCCACCTCTTCCTCATCCAAATAAAGAGGCTCAACATATTTAGGTCCTAGACTTGGATCCACTAAATCTCTTAGCCTAACAAGATGGTCCACTGGGTTTAATTTTTTCTAATATGTATCCTCATCACCAAACCATTCCTTACTCCATGGGTTCCAATGGATTTTCATCCTCTTTCATGTATCCATACTCAATAAAATTCCACTACAAGTTGAAATAATTTCTTCACCTTCCTCCACACATCCTTTCACTTGTAGCACAGCTAAGATCATCGTTGGGTAGAATAGGGTGTTGGTCTTACAACAGGGCTTAATCATTTCACTAACATACATGAAAAGGTATTTTTATAGATTCACATTGATTAATTTATTTAGCAGTTACACTAAATACACATCTTGGTACTTCAAGGATGAAAATTTCCCTCTCATGGGGAAAGTCTAGCGCTAAATAAACTTGAAAAAAGTCTAATCTACCTATATAGTTTAGTAGCAATAGGCCTCCTATTCTCATCATTCCCAGTTACCACCTTCAGTGATGTCCCATATAAAAATATGTCACATGGAGGTGGACTAATTCCCTGATAGTCATCAAATATTTTTTCAGGTGGAACCATGAGCCATTCTTCCCAATTCCTAGAAGTAAAAGAAATTATCCTTCCCATAAATATATATTTGATCCAACATACCTCACATCCTTCCAAAATAAATTCATCATTTTTTAGAATCATGGACAAGCTTCAGGTAACAAGGCCGCTCATTATTTGAAAACCAATCTATCCAACCTTTGATTTATAGTACCTTTAATAAGCGATACTTACACTCTAACAAGCATTCTGTGAAAAATTTATTCTCTGGTGTTACTACACGATTCATAGGAGATGGATTGATAGGATGTAACATACTAGATTCCCCCTTATTCATTTTAGTAGTTTGTGACTTGTCTCCAGATACTCCTTTGAGTACGCGCTTCATCCTTTCAATTTATGATTATTTGCATGATGGTTGGAAGATGAAAGGTTGAGGGTAAAGAGTAACTAATAATATTTTTAGGTTTAAATGTGTGGGTGAGCATTAGAGTGGATCAACTATAATTTCTATAATTTAGGTCAAGGTAGATCATACATTTTTAAACCAGGTTCAATGAAATAAATGAAACAATGTCATTTTGGTTATGACATGAAACAAATAATATAATGGGTTGCATCATTGTTGACATGACAATATAGACATTAAACTTTCAATGTTTTCATGATGGGAATTAGTATGACACTATTAGTGTCAGCATGATTGTATCAGTAAGATACCATCAGTGTCGGCATAATAGAGTGTCGGTGTCGGCATGACCAGGTGTTGGCATGAAAAATGTGTCGGTGTCAGTATGACAATTTCTTAATTGAATTGTCAGTTTCATAATGAAATATACACTTATTTTTCACAAAGAGTTATCAATATAAGGTCCCTATAAATTAATAATCCCTAATTCATGTTTTCTGTAATTCATTCTTTTAGAGATTAATGGATTTGTGAATATATCAGCAATATGATGTTCACTACCGATAAACTATCATGTGATATTGCCTTTTTGATAATGATATCTAAAAAAGTGATTCCTTACATCAATATGCTTTGTTCTGTAGTGATAAATAGGATTCTTAGAGATGTTAATAGAACATATATTATAACATTTTATAGGCACATGTCGGAATTGATATCCATAGTCTAGTAAATTGTCTTTCATCCACAAAATCTATGCACAAAAACTACTAACATTTATGTATTCAACTTCGGTAGTAGATAATGAAACACAATTTCACTTCTTACTAAACCATGAAACTAGAGACTTTCCCAAAAAGTGTTTTATTATAGATTTTCACTTTAAATCTAACATACAACAACCAAAATCAGTATGAGAATAACTCACTAAATCAAAAGATTTTCCTTAATGATAAAACAACTCTATGTTGGTATTATATTTGAGTTATTTAAAATTATTTTAACATAATTTAGATGTGATTATTTTGGGTTAGGTTGAAAATATTTACTCACACATAAACTAAGAATAATTTCTAACTTCTAGCAGTTAAGTTTAGTAAACTCCGAATCATTCCTCTATAAGTGGGTTGATCAAAAGATTTAACATTTTCATCAAGATCCAACTTATAGGTGGTACTCATTGGAGTATCACTAATTTTTGTACCATCAAATCCAAATTTTTTTAAAAAAAATATTCACTATATTTACTTTTTATTTAAAATTATACCTTAGTTATTTTGAACAATTTTAAATCCAAGAAAGAATTTGAGTTCCCATATTATACTAATTATCAAATTCATTCTGTATCATTTTTGAAAAATCAACACGTAAATAATTTTTTTATGATCTAAAAATAATATCATATATATAAATTTGATCTACTAAATCATCTTTAGAAAATTAATTTTATAAAAAAAGTAGGATCAACAATACCTTTTATAAAACCTTTGGAAATAAGAAAACTACTTATTCTATCATACCAAGATCTTCAAGCTAGGTTTAAACTATATAGAGCCCTTGTTAATTTGAAAAAATGATTTTGAAAGTGAGGTTTTGTAAAACAATGGGGTTTTTCAACAAAATAACCCTAGACTATATACCCATTTAGGAATTCACTATTAACATCCATTTGATATAGCTTGAAATTTAGATTTTCTTCATATGGAAACAAGATTATTATAGCCTCAATTCTAGAAACTGGTAAATTTTTTTGCCTCATAGTCAATCCATTCTACTTGACTATAACCTTGTCTAAAAAATATTTCTTTATTGATTTGAATATTACCTACTTCATATACTTTATTTCTAAACACCAACTTAGTGACTATAGTAATGGTTTCTTTGGGTCTATCTAAAAGTGTCCAAACATTATTTCTTTCAAAGTCATTTAACTATTCATGCATAGCCATTACCAAAAATTCATCACTGGTTTCATAATTGATGATTTTAGGTTCAAGATATGATAATAATGATTGATGTTCAACCAGATTTCTAAGAGAAGCTCTAGTTTGTGTCCCTTTATCTAGCTCTCAAACTAAAACATCTAAATGAAGGGTTCTTGTAGGTATAGAGAACAAGGTTAAGTTATTTCAAGTTAATCTGTAGGTTCAGGTACATCATGACTAGATTCTAAAAAATTCTTAAAATTGGATGATTAAATAGGTTGTTTTACAGTAGGGTTATATGATTTTGCATTTATGTTCAGATTTTACAGACAATCATTATGATTTTATAGGGAGGTCATGGGTTCTCGTGGATTAATTCATCAAATTTAACATGTATAGATTCTTCCATACACTTAGTTATTTTCTTAAAGACTCTATAGGCTTTAATTGAGATTCAATAGTCCAAAAATATCCCTTCATCACTTTTGGATGAAATATTTTCAAGACTTTCCTTTATATTAATGATATAGAATTTTCAACACAAAACTTTGGAGTATTTAGCCTTATGTTTTCTGTTGTTCCATTACTCATAGGGGGGTCTCTAAAGAATTGGTCTTATAAGGACTCTATTAATTATATAACAAGTTGTATTAATAGTTTCTACCCAAATATATATAGGTTAGTCATATTAATTGAGTATAGTCAGGCCTATCTCTTGTAACATTTTCATTTCTTCTTTCTACAACACCATTCTACTGAGGTGTCCTAAGAGCAGAGAAGTTATGACTATATCTATTTTGTGAGAAAATGGATTTAAACTCTTGTTTTTAAAACTGATGGCCATGGTCTATTCTTAAGGGTTTAATTCAAATAACACTTAGGTTTTCTACTATTATAACATACTTGCTAAAATAAGAAAATTCTTATCTTTTATGATCTATGATAAAGGTCCAAGTTTATCTAGAATAGTCATCTACTAGAACACAAACATAGTGCTTCCCATTTAGACTTGATACTCTAGATGGTCCAAAACAAATCCATGTGAACGAATTTAATATGTTGAGAAGATGAATATTATTTATTTGGTTTGAATGATAGTTTATGTTGTCTAACCACTTGAAAAGGATTATAGACTTTGTCATTTGGAAACTCATGTTTAAGTAGATCCTTGACTACTACTTTACTAGTAAGATTTACATGTAAATGAATATTACAATGTACTAATCACCTATACTAGAGCCAAGAATCATTATGAAAGACACTTAAGCATGATTGTTTTTGAGAAACTACAGAATCAATGATTACAAAGTTAACATTTTCATTTCTAAGAGTAGTAAATACAAAATCATTATTATAATTAAAGACATTGCGTGCATCATTTTAAAATTTATCATTAAAACAATCATCACACAATTGGTAGATACTAAGAATATTTTACTTTAATCCATCAATAAAAAGTACATTGGAAAATGAAATTGAATTAGAGTTACCAATCTGGCCAAGGCCAATTATTCGTCCTTTAGAATTGTCACCAAAAATGACATTACCACCATCAATATTTATTAGAATTTTAAAGAATGAATAATATCCTATCATGTCTCTTGAACATCCACTGTCCATATACCATAGAAATCTATAGGAGCTTTTTAAATAGCTTTCCTATAAAAACATATTAGAAAATAAAATATTTTGGTGCCCAGATTTTTTTGGATCCAGTAACATTTGTAATAATAGCATTAAGAACCCAAATTTGTTTCATGGGGTTCCTATAAATATTTTGTGAAGTATTGTAAAAATAGGATTTATTTACGTTAGAAAAACATTAAACAGTAGAATAAGTTTCATAGCTAGAACATGCATCAAAGTTTCCATAACCCAAAATAAAACTGGATTTTCCAAATTTAGAAACAAATACGATTTTGAAAAAATTTCTTTTACTAGAATGACAACCCATACCACTATTGTATTTGGGTGCATATCTTTTACCATGATTTTGAACTAGGATATATTCGCAATTGGTAAAATTTTATTAATCATTTTTCAATTTGTCATTGAAAAATTTAAGCTCATCCTTTCCTTTAATTAATGGATCATTATTTTCTTTTTCAGTGGTAAGATCAGATTTAATAGTAGAAGTAACAGAATGTTGTTCTTTTAAAGATTTATATTTATCATTTAAATCATTTCATATATCTTCATGAACTTATAATTATTCAAACATTTCCTCATTAGTAAAGTTTTTACAATCAATTTTATCTCTAGAATAATATGAATTTTGTACATGAGACTAAAGGGTTACCTCATATGTTTCTGTCATGAAACACATGTTTTTCTTGTACCCTTTCTCATCGTGTCATATTTCTAACTAACGTTATATATCCTTAGAAGCACTCCATGTGGCCTTAATTTCCATCTTGTATATTTTATTTGAGGAAAAATATTTCATCTTGTATTTTAACTTAAATAGTCAAAATTTAGATGTGTTCTCCTCTCACATTCATAAAAAATTATTTCATTTTAGTTATCATTACTTTTCCAATCATTTTTTTATATTTTTCCTTATTATCAGATTTACCTTTGAAGGTGGGTTTCAAGAAAAAATTCTTCTTTCTATAAAACATCACAAATCTTCTAGATAACTAAGCCATTTCCTCATCACTATCTGGTTGTGAATCTTCATCACATGTACTGTCAGCATGAGTTTCAATGATTTCATTTTTTGTATTTTTAGAAGTGGGGTTATGAAAGAAACTGACTTCCTCATTGGTTCATCTTCCTCCTCATTATTGACCATTAATTCTTCCTCTTACATTATCATCTTTCCTATCAGCTACTTGACTAGAAACTTGTTGATATCATTGGATTCTATAATTGATATTGAGGTTACTCTCCACTTTTTGTTAAGACATCTAAGTAGCCACATGATTTTTTATTTGGCACCCACTTGAATCCTAAGAGAGCTCATTGTATTGACTATCTCATTCAACCTGAGATACATATCAGAAATGGGTTCACTGGGTTTTATCATTATGTTATAATATTTAGTAGTATAAGTATTAAATCTAATTTCATTAGCATTATTTGTTCCTTCATGTGAAAAAACTATGGTATCCCAAATATCATATGAAGATTTACATTTTAATATTCTATTAAATTCTTAGTCCCCTAAAGTAGAAAATAAGGCATTCATAGGTTTACAATTTTTATTGTAATCAGTTCATGTGGAATCACTCCATGTAGTTACTAGAGTGTCTCATATGTCATATTTGTCTTCTATTACAATCCAAATATCAAACCCCATGCTTTCTAAGTTCATTTTCATCTTACTTTTCCAATGGGAATAATTTGTACGATTAAATTAGTGAGTTATATTAGTAGAAACACCTTCTTTAATATTATACATAATAAAAGATAAATACTCGAATTTAAAGTGTTATAAATTTAGAACTAACATAAACTTAGAGATCTTTAAAACACAAGTATGTTCACAGTTGATAATATTTTTCAAAGATTTTAAATAGCCCCTAAAACCAAATGTTGGTCGGAGTAAGACACTCAAGATGGGGGTGAATTGAGTTCCTATAAAAATTTATGTTAAAAAATTTAATTAAAAGAATCCCCAAATTTAAAAATAATGACAAACCATTTAATCAATGTATTAAATTTATAATAGTTTGGATGTTCAATTAATTTCTCATAAGATTGTTAATTTCTGAGTAATAAAAATATATTATATTGATATAAATTTTGAAAATAATTTACTAAACCAAACATGTTGTAAACACTATCCAAGACTAACTATAATAATGAAATATTTTTTTCTAAAATATGATTTAAATTAGAGTAAAATAAATTTGAAAACATAATGGATTAAAACAAGAGGTTCAGTCTCAAGCCGAGACATAGTCCTCTCCACGTTGTGATCTACTAACAAATATATATATATATATATATATATAAAACATTGATCCACACCCTAGATCGAGGTATACAAAACAGTATACTAACTATCTAGGTCACTTGACCAGTACCACAATTCTAGTAGGAACAAAAACAGCCATGTCACATAGTACCTATACCATAGTTATTCATGGGATATAACATGTATAAAAATATGTTTTTGGAAGGATATATTGTATCCTATAGTTCAGTGCATAAGACATTGTGTATTTAACAAACAGATGTACAAACTACTCAAAATGTTTTAATAATGAACACAATAGAGAAGGAAATAAAGCGATATAGTTTAAAAGGATCTGTGTGTTGTGAAATGATGCTTTGGACTCTTTGGATGTAGCAAATGTGATGTTTGATTCCTCTTTTGGAAACAGACACTGAAAAAGAGTGTCACTTGAGCCCTATGTTCTAGTTTCTAGGAAGATGGGATTATCCTCCTTAGTGTTTCTTTTCTACATGTCTTTTTTAAGCATTGATTCAGTGAAAATACACTTTATATTATATCTTGTAGTCATGATAGTTCTTTGTATGTTCTTATTCTTGGACTATTATATCATCTCATAAGTTCTTTTTGTTTTTTTCTCTTCTTCTATACAACTCATTCTCCAAGATTTCATTTTATTTTGGGTGTCCGATATTGTCCATAAAGGAGCATGTAGAGGTACCTCATAACTCATACCGTTAAATATCAATGTCATTAATGTCATATTTAAAATGTATTAATTTAATCTATATCATTAAAGCACACAAATATGACCGTTAGAGATAATTCTAAAAAAAGAAGATTTAAACAGTATGTCAGTGACTCTTATGTTAGTGATTCATTACATCAGGGACTCCTTTTATCGGTGAGTCCTTATGTTGGTATCAGTGACTCACTCTATCGGTGATTCATTCTATCAGTATCTCCATGCATCGATAACTCAACACGTCGATGAATCATTTTGTTCTATCAGTGAGTCATTCCTTCTATCAGTGAGTTGTCTATCAGTTAGTCTGTTTGTATTATTGGTGAGACATTCCTTATGTGGTGTCTCATTTTTAATATCATGGAGTCATCTATTGAAGAGTTAGTTTGTACTATTAGTGTCTCATTTGTACCATTAGTGTCAGTGTTTCATATATAGACAATTTTTCTATTTTATATATCTTATAACTTGAATTTCAACAGAATTTGTTAAACATATAATGGCACATAGATAATCATAATTAAACATAACTAAACATGATTTTGTGTAAATAATGATGATTGAAATGATTATAGATGAGTTTTTATTATTAAAACCATATATGTACCAATAATCTCATATGGTCCAATAAAGAGTAAACGAAATATCTTAATAATTCTCCACAGACATTTGAGGAAGGTGTTTGGACCACTCTCGAAGAGCTAAGATAGGTAAATCTGGTTATGTAAGAAGATTTATGTCCTAAAATGATTAGTGATTCCATAAATCCTAATGAAATGGATAAATTTATCACATTATTGAAGAAACAATGAGATTTATTTTCATGAAACTATGTAGAAATGTTTTAAATAGATCACCATGTAACCTACCATCATTTGGGTCTATTTGAAAACCACTAAATCTATAAAAAGGTTGTAAGGAGAATTAATCCTACCTATGTTTCTGAAGAATATGTCAGAGTTGATAAGTTTATCAAAGTTTACTGTATCTAGAAAATATAATATCCAAAAATAACTCAACAAAATTATTCCAATAAGGAAAAATATTGGTAAAACTTAGGCATGTATTGATTTCATCAATTTAAACTATCATTTCCCAAAGTATTATTACATAGTGTTGATCAATAAAATATTTATAAATAAAATAAATAACATATAAGACCTCTCCCATATATAAGTATATTCTTGTTATAACCAGTTTTGAATTTCTCCCAACAATAAAGAGGGCACTACCTCCATAGAACACCAAAGGGTATACCATTACTAAGTAACACATTTTTTCTTGAACAATTTTATCACTACATATCAACACTACATTCACCAAATATTATGGTCTTCTCTATGGAAAAAAAGTAGTTCTATGAAGATGATCCGGTGGTTAAATCTCAACAATGTTGTGGCCATAGTTTTGATATCGACAAAGTATTCCACAAACTAGGAAAAAATAGATTAAAGATAAGCCCAATGAAATGAAATTTTGGGGTAACATATAAAAAATTCTAGAATATTATGGAATCCTATTGTATCAATTATGTTGACCCTAAAAAACCAATAAAATACATGAAAATACTCATCCTCAAAAACTATTTTAATTATGCTGATTCTTAGGATGCCTTTATTGTTTAAGACACTTCATAATAAACCTTATAAGGACATAGTCTTAAACATTACATAATCTGGTTAATCGAACTATATTAAATTTATAAAATTACAAAAGAACATTTTAGTTTAGATTTTTAGAGAATTAAGTCATAAAATGAACATAAAAATCCACAAGCATACAAAGTGGATACTACTAAAACAATATCCATTTATTCTATAATACATTTTTTAATGATACATGAATTCTTTTTATGAAAAATCATCACAATATTCAACATGGTTTATTCTATTCTCTTATCTAACCTTAAACACTGTGAAACATATTTTAAATTGTACGATGATCACAAAAATCACTATAGGGGACATAAAATAGAATGGAACCATTAGTCCATGAATACTTATAAACACATGAAATCATTTTTAAAATATAATCTTCTCACCCTTAAAGTATCATATACATACTTTGTGAAAAAATGAGTTTTCCATAAAACATTGAATAAATAAATAAAAACATATAGGCAACTTTGGGAATTAATTACTAAATATTATAACCCTCAAGGAAACCATATGACTTTTGAACCTCATAGCAACATTACAATTTATCACTCATGTAAACCTTATGTTGTAACCCTCACAGCCACCGTATGGTGTAACCATCACAGTTATACTTGGAATAACCTATACATTCAACTCCAACATAAACATACCAAATTCATTGGAGATAGACATCAGTCCCACACTTAATCCAAAATATTTCTGAAGAACTATAGCGTAATCATAAAATAATAATACTTTCATCATAAAACATTTCTTTTGAATTATGTAAAAAAAATTAAATTTAAAAAAGGTTTTTAAGAAAAGTCCCTTATATTAGGTTCATATTACTCAAATCATGTTAAAACCTCACGTATAATGGTTTAAAAAATATTATTATTATATTACAGAACTATATTAATATTTTTAATTTCTTATATTATTTTATTATAACATCTTTCAATCCATTTATTAATAATATTTTTTTCACAGTTTTAGGTGTTTTCTTTTCATTGTTTCTATGATTGGTTCGTAATGGATTTTATTGCTGAAAGGAATAAAAACTTTAGAATTAGAAAGAAATGATACTAATATTTTCCAAGAATTATAAATTATTCCAAATGTCATTTTTTGTGTAGATATGATGATGTATTATTAGATAAAAAATTAATGAAAATAATTTAGTTTATTTTTGGTAGTTTTTATGACCATCGTGAATTTATATTATTGTATTGAATATAATGTTTATATAATGGTTATAGATCATTATATAACTTATAATATGAATAATAAAATCTTATTTAACAATAATAATGGTTTTATGACCAGACTTGAATGTGGTAAAGGATAATAAAATTATATCATCCGTGATGGCGGTAAACTGACACATCACGAATGTTGTTTTCATTTTTAAAATAAAAGAGAGAGGAGAAGGATTTTGATAATTAATTTTTTTCATAAACAAGATAATATTATAGTAAATTTATGATAGTAGAGTTTTCATGCCACTTGAATAAGGGAAGGTGAATATATAATTTTAAAAGAGAATAAATTAAAATGAAGATAAAACAAAATGACATGGGACTATACCTCTTTTATTATTCTCCTTGAGAAACTCTTTAAGCCACATGGTTTTTACCTTTTCGTGAGACCAAAAGATCATAGATGTGGGTCAGAGGTTTTGGAAGGTAATTGGGGTGAAATTAATCAATCTACAAGACTATTAGGTGTGAGGAGAAGAGGTGGCGAGGGGCTGTATTTATAGTGGAGGAGTGGAGTGTTTTTTTATTATTTTATTCATTAGTTTATTATCTCTCTCAAGTCTATGAATAGTTTGAGACTTATCCCAAAATATATTAAAACAATGAATAAGAGTTCAATATTATGTCCTTATATTATCCATACATTATTTATAACTCAATAAATCACATATTCTTTAAATATCGTAAATTACTGTATTTTACTATTCAATGAAAATTCATGTATTCTTCCAAAATCACAAAAAATTACCCTAACTGTTTTTAGATGTGTAGAACTAAAAAATGGAATCCATTTTGTGAAAAAAATTCTAAGTATTATAAATTTAATCTTTAATTAATATCATATTTAATTTGTAAAATGCCGATATTAAAACTATATAAAATATTTTAACACTTTGAAAAATTAATTAAGGTCTTATAAAATTACCCTATAATCACAAGAAAATGAAATATCAATCTATGAATATATTTTATAAAGATAAATTTTATTTCAAATCATTATATTAATTATACAATTATAAATAAAAATTTGTGTGTCACAAAAATAACTATAGTTAATTTATTATTTTAAAAATATTTATTTACTTATTCCATGATATAAATATATCATATTTTCAATTATAAGATACATAAATTTTATTTATACTTTATTATGTGAGGTTACTATTCAACTGGCCATATTACTATTCCTAATAGTCATGTTACTATTCTTAAGGCCATGTTATTATTCCATGAGTATGAATTCTTTATTTCTATAAATTCAATTTATTTTATTACACATTTATAATTAATTTAACTACTATATTATAAAATGAAAAAAAATATTTTATATGTACCTGGGTTGTTACACCCACCATTCTAGAAATTGGGTCCTCACGATTTGTATTAACTTATTAAAGAAGTGAGGATACCTTTCCCTTATAGAATTTTCATATTCCCTCGTTGCTTCTTCCATTATGAAAGTTCATCCCAAAACCTTATCCAAGTGAATTACCTTATTCTGAAATACATTCGCTCTAAGATAAAGAATTTGAATAGCATTCTCTAAGATAAAGAATTTGCATTTATAATTATACTCTTTGGGTGAACTACTTCTGGGCTCAAAACATGATATGACTATGGAACATACTTTCACAACATTGAAACGTGAAAACTACTGTGTACCTAAGATAAACTAGTGGTAGAATAATTTCAGTAGGAAACTAGTAAAAAATTATACATGATTTCAAATAGTCCAATGAACTGTGGACTTTGCTTTCCATTTTTACCAAAACTCATAATACTTTTCCAATATGATATTTTATGGAAACTATGTTCAGCTACATTGAATAAAAGGTCTTTCCTCCTATTATCTATATAACATTTCATCTAATTCTGTGTTTTCCTTATATGTTGATGGGTCTTCTTCACTTTCCAAGATAATTCCATTACTAATTCTAGTCCCATCAACTTCATTTCCCTAATATCATCCCAAAAATCTAGATTTGACCCCACTTTCCATATATTGCCTCAAAAAGTTCCATCGGTATACTCGAATAAAAATTATTATTATAAGAAAATTAGACTAATAAAAGAGGCTAACACCAAATTCCATGGTAATCCATTGAACAAGCACATAGAATGTATTCCAAGGTATAAATTTTTCACGCGATCTATCAATCATATTAGGGATGAAAGGTTGTGCTAAAATATAATTCAGTTCCCAACAACTTCTGAAGGTCATTCAAAAATTTAGAAGTGAACCTTGGATCGCAGTTAGCTGCAATTTATAGAGGAACTCAACGTAACCTTAAAATATCTTTGAAGTCCAATCAAGAAGTATGATATAGATAAATAGTATCTAGAATTTCAAGAAAATGAGTATATTTACTCATTCAATCAAAAATAACCCAAATCGCATAATTACATTGAGATGTCTATGGTTGTCCCACCATGATATCTATGGATACATTTTTCTCATATCCACTCTTGTACTAGAAAAGGATGATTCATCCCCTTAGGTAGTTTTTTCTCCACATGAACATGTAGAAAAGTCAAAAATTTCACAGTAAAATCAACATTATCTCTTTTTATTCCATCCCACAAGTAATACATCTGATGGTCTCTTCACATCTTACTGTTGCCATGATGAACTGAAGCCAGAGATCTATGAGCTTCACAAAACAATTCATTTTTAAAATGGGAATCACAAGGCACACATAATCTCTTCCCAAATTTCAAAACACAGTCTTTATCAATGTTAATTTCATGAAACTAATCATTTTTAACCAATTATACCTTTTTTAAATAAAACTATTCTTTCTGTACTTGCTAAATTATGTATGATGAAGATGATTGTACTAAAACCTAAATCAAAATAGGGGAATTTACTGCATTGAAAACATCCAAAGAAAAATTCATCAAATCATTAATCAAGAATTCATGTTCCAAATGTAACATGGTCAATATATCATGATGTTTTCAAATCAAGGCATCCATCACATTGTTTTATTTTATTGGATGGAAATTGATCATGAAATCATAATCCTTTATCAATTCAATCCCTCTTCAATGACTCTTGTTCAATTCCTTCTGAGTGTATATTCACTATAATGTTTTATGGTCCATGTATATTTCACATTTAGCTATATATAATTGATGTGTCCAAATTTTTAAAGATAAAACAACAACAGATAATTACAAATTATGTGTGGGTTAATTTAACTCATGAGGTTTTAGATTTCATGAATCATAATCAATTACTTGATCATTTTTAATCAGAAATGAATCTAGTCCCTTAAATAAAGCATCATGGTAGATGAAAAAATCAGCATTTCTGGAAGGAAAGGAAAAACTAGACCATTCACCAATCATATTTTCTATTCTTTAAAACAAACGTCATAGTCTTCTATCCAAATAAATTTAACCCATTTTCATTTTATCTTAGTTAACAAGTTAGATAACCATGAAATGTTCTTAAAAATTGTTGGTAATATCCTGTTAATCCATGAAAACTATGAATCTCCAAAACATTTGTAAGTATTTATCATCCATCCACCACTTTTTTATTGAGATATCAAAAGTTATTCCATACTTATTTACAATGTGAAAAAGATAATAAATATCTTGCTACCAAAAAACACATATGCTAATTTTTACATATAACTTATTTTATTTTAGAGTTTTTAGGGAAATCCTTATTTTTTTCATGATCCTCATTAAATTTTGAAAACATCATAATATCATTAATAAAACAGAAAGAAACTTATTCAAATATTCATAGAATAATATATTCATTAGATCCATAAATACAATAGAGGGAATTTTTCAGACAAAATGGAATTTCGAAATACTCATAATGCCCAAATCTAGTACAATAATATATTTTCATAATTTTAACCTCCTTTACATTTAGTTGATGGTACCCCGATATCATGTAAATCATGGAAAAATATTGAGCTCTCTAGAGCTGATTAAAAACATTATTGATATTAATAAATGGAAAGGTATTCTTAATATTAATTTTATTCAAATCTATATAATCCATGAAGATCCACATGGAACATTATTTATTTTAACTAAAAATAGGTGAACCCCTTGGTGAAGCTCTAGGATGAATGATATGTTTTTCATGTAACTCCTACAACTACTTTTTCAATTATATAAGTTACACTTGAACCATTCAATAAGGGGGTTTTAAAACTGTATTAGAATATGGAACTAAGTCAATAGTAAATTCTACTTTCCAATAAAAAGTAGAACAAGGAAACTCATCAGGGAAACATATAGGTATTAATTGACCACTGTAACATCATTAATCTTATGATTTACCTAGTTTTCAACAATATGTGTAAGGTTATTTTCATTTTCATATTTTAGTATATTCTCAGAATCTTGATATATTATAAATGTTATGGGTTTATTATTATTTAAAAACTCAAACTATTTCTAAAAAACAATTTCTTTAGATCTAAAATCAATATTCGCATATAAAAATTAATCCATTCCATACCTAGAATAACATCCTAAATTACATAAGAGAAAAAATATTTTTATAGGAAATTAATTTCCACAAACAATAATAATAAGATTTTTATAATGTCATTTTCCCTTAACATCGCCCTGGTTTTTTAACCCTGAGTTTTTGTTTCTTTTAATGAGGTAAAATTTATAATTTTCCATAAAAGTATTCTGATGTAAAGTAATGTGTAGACACCATATTAAACAATATATTAGAAAAACAAGTGAAAACAAAAGAAAGTATCAAATACCACTTCATTAAATGGATCAAAAACTTCTGAAGTTGTCATAATGGATTTCACTACACCTATATACTTATGGTCTTGCTACTTCCCATCATTCAGATCTTTCTTGGGAAAGTAATTTCATAATGACACATCTCACTACATTTCAAACACATTAGAGTTTTCTTATAATAAAGAAACATACCAACACTAAGATAATTTCCATTATAATATTCAGCCATATATCTAAACATACCATAATATAAAAGCTTCCTGGGTTTGTTAAGACATTACTCATGGTGTGTTTTACCATAATTCCACCAAACTGAAACCTGAACATTCTTACCTTCAGATTTATTTGATAGATTCATTCCCATTTCCTTCAATCTGGATAATTTCATTTACTTTTTTTCCAAGTACATGTGATCATCAGAAAAATAAATTTCTACCCTCTCAAAACAACAGAAAAGTTTCTTATAAATTTTTAATTCATAGGATTCTGATTCCCTTTGATATATGGGATTCAATCCTAAGTAAAAATTATTGATTTTTCTATGATGATCCTGAAAAATATTTTGAGCATGAGTGTGGTTTTCTTTATACCTGATCAATAAATAATACTCATTTTGTTTAAAATCAAGAAATTTTTTTTCATCCTATTTTGAACTACCATATGAAAATATTTTTCAACGACTAGATTCTTAAATAATTACCACTCCAAGGAATCAATATCCCTGCTATCTCTGATATTCATGACCATTGACCACCACTGGTCAGTTTCACCATCGAAATGGTAAATAGAATTATAAACATTTTATTTATGAAAACACCCCATGAAATCAAATATGTTTTTAATGGCACTAATATACGCTTCATCTGCTACTGGTTTGGAAGATCAACTAAATGATGGTGGGTGTTGACTCTAATGTGTTCCACTATCATGATGTTCATTATTGGTAGATCTGGATATTCTCTTTCATGGATTGCACCATCATATATTGATTGAATCAACTGAGGCATTGATATAAAAACCTTATATGTTAAAATTCCCACCATTATTGGTCAAGGATTAAGAAATATATCACCCTCTCGTTGTTATCATACTCAAGCTTCCCTCTTTCTTCTACTGAAAACCATTCTGACCATAAATATCTTAGACAAAGAAACATGGTAATATTTTTATTCGATATCATTTCTACATAACTATACGGTGAAAATAATTTATGGAATTATATTAACATCATCCTACCCCTAAATTTATATAAAAAGTTATCTAATACAAACTATAATGACCCAACCTTAAACATTAATTAATCAAGTTTATTCAACTAGAATACTCTTATTACATTCTCAAATAACATTTTGGTTTATAGTTTTAGAGAATTAGTTCATAAAAAATACATTAAAACAGAAAAAATAAAAAGTATATACTCCTAAAATAGTATAAATTTCTTTCATAATAACAATTTCTATTAACACATGAATTCATTTCATGAAGAATATTCACTGTATTCATCTTGGATTCTTCTTTTCTCTTACCCATCCTTAAACCCAATCAAAAATATTTTAAAACCTGATATGGGTACAAAAATATTTTTGACGGACCTAAAATAAAAAGGAATATTTAGTAAATGAATACATATAAGAATATGAAATCATTTTTACAAGATATTCTTCTCACCCATAAAGTATAATATACTTATTTTGTGAAAACATGAAATTTTCATAAAACATAGAAAACATTAATAAAACAATATAGGTAACATGGGGAAGTACTTACTTAATACTACAACGGTTTCAAATACCATATGATTTGTAACCATGTTGATACCTTACAATGTAACCCTCACAACTACATTATGTTGTAACCCTCAAAGCTACCTTATGGTGTAACCATTGCAGTTACACATGAAATGACTATTATAGTCAGCTTCCAACATAAACATACCTGATTCATTAGAGGGAGATATAGGTCTAACCCTTAATCATAAAAAATTCCCATGAACAAAAAAATAATCATAAAACAAGACTAATTCCATTATAAAACATTTCTTTTCAGTTTTGTAAAAAACGAAATTACAAAGAGGAATTTTAATAAAAGTTCCATTACCTCGGGTTCTTCTTACTTCATTCGTGTTCAGAACTCATGATTAATTATTTAAAGAGTGTTATTAATATATTATAGAACCATATTAATATTTATAAATACTTATATGATTTTATTAAGACATATTTCCACCCATTAATTAATAAAATTTGGTTAATTTAATCATTTTTAGTGCATTCTTTTCATTGTTTCCATGATTAGTTCGTAATGAATTTAATTTTTGAGTGGAACAAAAACATAAAAAGTGGAAATAAATGGTATTAATATGTAAACACATTTTTAAATGGTGCAATATATGATTTTTTATTTATATTAGGACGAATCATTAGATGAATCATTAATGAAAATTATTAATTTTATTTTGGAGGTTTGTACATCCATCACAAAATTATATCATTTTTTAATTAAATGTTTATATAGTGGTTCCAAAACAATATATAAATTATAATATGTATAATATAATAAAAAATAATCTAAAAAATTATTTTATTACCAGAATTAAAGGTGGTAATTGAAAATTAAAATCCATCGTCCATGATGGAGGTAAATCGACACATCACGGACGATATAATGATTTTTTTAGTAAAAAAGAGAGAAGAAGGGTTTTTTATGATGAAATTTTCCATAAACATGAAAAAATACCAGTTTATATAATATAATGGGGGGTTTCATTCCAATTTGATAAGGGTAGGTGATTATAGAATTAGAAATGAAAATATATCAAAAGGAAAAAAATTAAATAGAAAATAAATGAAAATGAAAGAGGATTATTATAACACCCTGAGATTTTATGAAAAATATTCTTTTTAATTTCATTAATGTCTTGTCTTGTATGCTACACCAAAAGGATCATGCACAACACACATCCTTTACTTGCCTTGCATTACACGCAATCACGACCTTCCTCGATAGCATGTGTAGTACGCAATACCGAGTTTCACTAAACGAGATATTATTATAATATTATTATGAACTAACTGTTATGAATAGTATTAACCACTTTTTGAAATTTTATAAATTTTATCTTTTAAAATGGACTTCATTTTTGGATTCGGAATATCGAAATTAGCTTACGTTGAAATTTCGGTACTTTTCAGATAACTTTCATTTTCTGATGAATAGTTAAAATTACTAAATTTTAATTAAAAACAACCTTTTTAATCGAAATAATTAATAGTGATAAATTCATAATTTGAGTGGTTTTAAAGTATATTTATAATATATTTTTACAATTTAATACAATATTGGTCATTGGATGTAATTTCACATTTAAACCAGACATAAACAAGTGTCAATCTTTTGATAGTTATTATCTCTTAAGAACAAGCTATTTGTTTTGACGATGGGAATTAATTTTTAAATTAATTAATGCAACTGATATGTTTTGAATTTGGTAAAATAGACATCATTTTTTATTTCATAATATTAAATATAGCTTAGGCCTAATTTTTGGTATTTTTCTGGAAACATTCATTTTTTGATGAATAGTGAAACCACAAATTGGTAGTTAAAAAATGATTTTTTCATAAAACTTAATTTTACCGCTTCTGTGAGTGGAATTTCAAAATTCCGAGAGACATGTTTGATGTCAGTAAGTAAAATGTTTTTCAATGAGATGAAAATAATCTTTGATGAATAGTAACTTTTTACTTTTTTTTACCACGGTTAAAAGTAAATAGGGTAATTAAGGGTACAAATGTTATTATTATTACCCTAACACATGTAATAATTCTATTGGATAAGTGTAATTTGACCAAAAACATCCTTAGGAATAACATATGACCATTTAGGCCCACTTGGATTAGATTAGGACATTTATTATTAATTTATTTAAAAAAGGGTTAAAATAGTTAAAATCAAAGTTTAATAAGTAAATAATTTTTAATATAGGGTTATACATAAGATAAATTCTGCTATAAATATAAATTAGAAAGATAAAACGATTTACTACATAATGATATTTTATTTTTAATTATTAGACATTAAATAATTTAGTTTATTTATGACACAATGATGATGCAGTAATTATCTTATTAATGAAATATCGATATAATTGATGTTATAAATACCCAAATAAATGTAATTTGGGACGTTTTTTGAATTCCAATAATTTCAATGTTAATATGACATGTTAGTATCGATTTAATTTAATTTTTTCGAACTAATAATTCTGTTATGATTTTCACAAAAATAAATTACCAAATAGTGTCAAAATTGACATAAAATAGTTTTTAAAACAAATATTATATTATTAATTGTTATTATATTCCTAAAAATCTACGGTTCGCCCAAGATACTTATATCATGATAGTTTTATCATTAATGGTCCACTTGGGGGTCTCTTTGATGTATATGGTATGTTTATTAGCTATATAATATAAAAATACAAAGTGACATGGTAAATGTCAATCTAATTAACTAAGAGTTAAAACTAAAAGTTAAGGTTAATATAATGACCTAAAATTGTATAAATTCTATTTAATGAGAGTAATTCGACCCATAACCACCTTTGCTTCGAAATAAATTAATTTGGAGCTATTAAAAACTGAATATTACTTTATAATAAAATAATATTTTTAGTTATTCCAATGGTGCCCCTCTCCTCCCTTATAAAAGGGCACCTCCTCCCTCTATTCCTCACACCACTTTGAGACTTCAAGCTCGGCCAACCCCTTCCAAATTATATTCTACACTTCCTTAGAAACATCCTATAAGTCCTGGTCTTCTTCAAAGACAAATTGTAGTGCCCTAAAAGGAGGTCTCAAAGAGGCGCTTCAAAGAAGAGGTAATGTCTGTTACCGATTATTGCAACTTTATTTCTTCTTCCACTTCTTCTTATTTAGTTGTTTCATTATGAAGTAATAATATCAGTATCACTAATATACTGATATGTTATTATAATTATGAAACAACCCTATTTCACCATCTATCCATCCTACGGAAAACGAAATCACTGCCCATGCGTATGTACGGAATACCATCTCCATGCCGTGGTGTAATCTATTTTCCACCACCACCTTACTTGGATGGATATAATGGTGAAAATAAATAACTATATATTATTATTGTAAAGTATTATTGACTCTGTAATAGTATACATACACTTCAATAAATTTCCACCATCATGGTAACAATATCATCGCTCGTGCGTACGTACGGAATACCGTCTCCACGACGCGATGAGATTTATTCTCAATGATTAACCATTCATAAATGATTATAAAGTATATATAAAAAGTAATAATGAAATATATGACATAATAATGATACTAGATTTATGTATATATATATGTATGTCATCCAATTAATTCCATTCAATTCAATGAGGAAATGAAAACAACGTTCATGCGTACGTATGGCCTACCGTCTCCATGAACGGTGTATTTCTTTCCATTTATCGATCTATTATATATATGTATATTCCGAATATATATTATATATAAATTATGTTTTATATTCTGGAATTAAGTAATCCTGATCTAAGTAATCATATGAATAATTACAAGTCAAAACACGGACGACAAATGAAACGATTTTACCCAAAATGCTCTTTAACATGGAATTTATAGAAGAAAGGGTAATATAAAGTCACAAGTGAACCATATATGATATCATAACAATGAATATGATTCTATAATAAGTCAATGAAATTATTTAAATCATTATACAGGAGGTTCGGATACGAACGAAGCATATCAGACCTAAGGTAAGGGATACTTTTACAATCTCATTCTTATATGAGATTGTTATTCGTAAGTATTTACTGGGGTTATTGTTATCATCCATGACCATGTTTTCTAACAATGTTTTCATGTATGTTTAAAGTCCTTTTTACACATTTTTGACTTTTACTACATGGTATGTATGTAATTATTCTTTTTTTACCATATGAGGTACTTTTTGACTTTTCCGGAAAAAGTACGAGACGAATGTTTTTTAACTTATAAGGCACGAACAAATTTTTACAGTTTTATGAAGCCTTATTTTCATGAATCTTCCTCCAAAATATTTCATGACTATTTCCAAAAAAATATTTTTCTTTTAAAATTGCATGATGTTTTGTGAAAAGAAATTGATTTTGAAGAAGAAAGGATATTTTCCTCAAGAATTCATTTCAAGTGTTTTATCAAAACCATTTTCCATCTAAGATGACGTTATTTCATATGTGTATGTTTCAAGTATAAAGTATCTATGATATACATGGATTCACTTTTATTATTATGAATTGATATCCATTTCTTTTATATGTATTATGTGAGGATGGGATGCTGTTTATGAAACCCATTTTATTCGTTGGGTTATTATGAATGATGTATGTTTATTTTGTGGCACAAGTAAGAATGATTTAATTATGAGATGGGTGGGACCTATATATCCCTCCAATGCATTGGGTAATGATTTATATCTCATGAGATAGACATGGCTGGAATGGTAAGTTAATCCGGTTCAGTGTTACCGGACTGAAACGGGGAGTAAACTCGATTCAGAAAGGGACTTTGTCCACTAAGATGGTCGTGGAAGCAATGCCTTGGATACTATGGAAATCATTACATGTGCTTAATGGATTCCACAATTACATGATTTATTCCCATGCTATGTTATCATGATTTATGTTCCATTATGATCTATGCCTTTTGTACTTCCATGTTTTAAGTCGTTGCTCAAGATTTTGATGTTTAAACATTATGTTCATGTTTTTAAGTTCAAATGTATATGGTATGTTTTATTTTAACCATGATTACCCTTATTGAGCATTGAGCTCACCCTTTTTATGTTTTATTTTCCCACTAGATTAAAAGAAAGGTTTTAATTAAGGATATAAAAAGTGGAAGATCTTTATGGGATATGTTGAAGATCTTTCACCATGATTAGAAGATTATGTTCCAAGTTTCCAAAGACACTAAACTATTATGGTACTTGTGTGTCTGTTTTTGTTATGTATTATGTATTCCGAAAAAGTATTGTAATATCTATGTATGTCAAGCTTCGGGTCTCTATAGTTGGTATCAGAGGAAATGTTTAGTTAACCTTTGGAAACTAGGATGCCAAAACTTTAGTGAAAACCCTAGAGATATTTATTAGGTATGTCTAGGGATATCCCTAAGGATTAGTATACATATAGGTTATAGTCCTAGAATTATGGTCACGATCTTAGAATTAAAACTAAGATGTTAGATATTGAGGGTACTCCCCCTTTATTATGTTGTTTTCCCTTGCATGATTTTTGCCTCTCACACTATTCTTTTTGGGTTTTAGACGATGGTTGGAACCCGAAGGAACCGTGTTGATCAATGAAATGGACAATGCAATGATTGTCCTCATGAACAAACAAATGTTATGGGAGATGGAGTGCAAAATCTTATTGCTATACTTACACAAGCTATGAATCATTTTGGACTTCCAAATGAGCAGAGAAGGGAACAATATTCTATTGAGTCCTTCATGAGGCAACGTCCACCTTCTTTCAGTGGGTCTTCTGATCCACGTGTTACTGAACAATGGATCAGTACCACTGAAAAGATATTTTCAGTTCATCAATGTTCTGAACATGATAAAGTCATCTTAGCAGTATATCGTTTGGAAGGTGAATCTGATCAATGGTGGAATCTTATCAAGAATACAAGGCCAAGAGATGAAATTGAGTCCATGGAATGGGACGAGTTCAAGAACTTATTTTTCAATAAGTTCTTCCCTCGTATTCTTTGAACAAAGATGGAGAAAGAGTTTCTTGAACTAAAGAAAAAGGATGATGAATCTGTTGGTGTATACGAAGCGAATTTTACAAGGCTTGCAAGGTATGCATCTGGCTTTATCATCCAACCTGAATGTAAAGTTGATTGATTCTTCAGTGGCTTAAAACCAAATCTTCAAAGGGAATTAGCTATAAGAGACTTTAGTAGATATAAAAAAAGTGTGCGTTGTGCTATCAAGGTAGAAATAAAAGTTGGTGTTACTTATCCATCTCATAGTTTTGACATGAAATGAAAGACGGAGTTCAAGGAGAAATCTCAGAATAATGGTGAAAAGAAGATGAATGTTTCCTTATGCTCAAAGTGTGGAAATAAGCATGGTGGAGATTGTCTTAATGGGACTAGAAAATTTTTTACATGTGGAAAATAAGGTCATCGAGCCGATGAGTGTCGAAGTAATGGAAAAAGGGTTTCTAATGATGTGAATAAAGAAAAGACTGCAGAGAACGCACCACCAACACTTCAATGCTTTAAGTGAAAGGAAATGGGGCATTATGCTAATAAATTCCCTAATCTAAGGGTTAGTGATGATCGACATGAGCAACCACATAAGGCAAAGGAAAAAGGGAAGTCACATGCAATCACTATTGGAGATGTTGAATATGACAACGATGTGGTGGAATGATTAAGTGTTTCTGTAATGGGATTCCAAAGTAATGTTGTATATAGTATCGTGGAATATTGGAATATTTATGTATTGGTCTATTGTGGTTTTCAATAATTTTATGGTACCGGTAACCATGGAAAGTGATTTAGATATTTTTGGAGAAAAGATGATATGCGCATAATGAAGGGAAAACGAGAAAATTAAATGTTTTATAGTATTCATGTGCTCATGACTGATATAAGGAAATAGTTATATCATGGTTTGAGGTTTTGGTATGTGAAAAGAGTTAACTTTTGACAGCACTCATGTTTTCACTAAGATTCAATGGGTATTCATTTTTTCAAGAGAATACATGATTAAGGCCTTCGAATGTTTGGAATGTGACCAAAAAGACATATCTCATTATATATGGGGATCAACGATGGTATTAACATGCTAGTTGTATGAACACTTTGGTAATCGTTTTCACTATAATATGAGATTGGACAGCAGTATTTTGGATAAGCCTAAAGATTGGAATGGATTATGTTGGAAATAAGTTAGTATTTTTTAAGGATAGAATTTTTTTTGATATTATTTATTGGATGTTATAGTAATGTAGTTTTAGAAAAAGAACAACCTTCAGGATGGGAGACAACCCATCACGTCGGACAAGGCTGTGGGAATCGAACCCACAACCGAAGTGCGACTGGCCTTTATCGCCTACCATTAGCCTACAGGAAGTCCCTGTTTAGTAGAAACTAGTTTTATTATATTAAGAAGTATGATATATGAATTATAAGTCCATTTTAGGAACCATATATGATTAATATCACTATAGATGGACTTATGTATTTTTTGATAACTTTTATAACCCTTTGTTTGATACACATGGAATGACCCATCATTCTATCACATGATCTGATAACACATCACAAATGACAAATTCAACTTTATTTCTTTAATAGATGAAGTGTGAATTGTCCAAATAATGACCAACGGTGAGACTGTACCAAAATCACGAAAGTATTTCTTCTAATTCCAATTTCATCAACTTTAGGGAAATGATCTTGAAAACCAGAAATGTTGTCCTAGTGCTCTTATATCTGATGAATTAGATGGTACCTTAGATCATCACAAATTTATGGCTTTGTGATTGTGGCTTTTTCGTAGCCATGTTCTCTACCACTCTCCATCATAACTTGATGGTTAGATTTTTCTTCCATATCCATATTTTCACTTATGTTCTCCTACATGGAAACACAGTGATGAGTTAATTTGGGTAACCGTTACGTTTCATACTTTAGTTTTTAAAGCCATGTTTTGGTATTCCTTTTTACGATGTGGGTTTCTATTAAAGAAACTTTCAAGTAGTAAACCATTTATAACCCCGACGAATTTCAAGGGCGAAATTAATTTTAAGGGGGGTAGAATGTAACACCCCGAGATTTTACGAAAAATATTATTTTTAATTTCATTAATGTCTTGTGTTGTACGCTACACCAAAAGGAGTTTTCACAACACACATCCTTTACTTTCCTTGCGTTACACGCAATCACGACCTTCCTCGATGGCATGTGTAGTACGCAATACCGAGTTTCACTAAATGAGATATTATTATAATATTATTATGAACTAGCCGTTATGAATATTAATACCCGCTTTTTGAAATATTATAAATTTTATCTTTTAAAATGGAAGTCATATTTGGATTCTGAATATCGAAATTAGCTTAGGGTGAAATTTAGGTACTTTTCGGATAACTTTCATTTTCTGATGAATAGTGAAAATTAATAAATTTTAATTAAAAACAACCTTTTTAATCGAAATAATTAATAATGATAAATTATTAATTTGAGTGGTTTTAAATTATATTTAGAATATATTTTTCAATTTAATACAATTTTGGTCATTGGATGTAATTTAACTTTTAAACCAGACATAAACAAGTGTCAATCTTTTGATAGTTATTATCTTTTAAGAACACGCTATTTGTTTTGACGATGGGAATTAATTTTTAAATTAATTAATGCAACTGATATGTTTTAAATTTGGTAAAATAGACATAATTTTTGAGTTCATAATATCAAATATAGCTTAGGCCTAATTTTTTGTATTTTTCTGGAAACCTTCATTTTTTGATGAATAGTGAAACACAAAGTGGTAGTAAAAAAATGATTTTTTAGAAAACATAATTTTACCGCTTATGTGAGTGGAATTTCAAAAATCCAAGAGACACGGTTGATGTAAGTAAGTAAAATGTGGTTCAATGAGATTAAAATAATTTTTTGTGAATAGTAACTTTTTACTTTTTTACCACGGTTAAAAGTAAACAGGGTAATTAAGGGTACAAATGTTATTATTATTACCCTAACACATGTCATAATTCTATTGGATAAGTGTAATTCGACCAAAAACAACCATATAAATAAAATATGACCATTTAGGCCCAATTGGATTAGATTAGGACATTTATTATTAATTTATTTAAAGAAGGGTTAAAATAGTTAATATCAAAGTTTAATAAGTAAATCATTTTTAATATAGGGTTATACATAAGATAAATTCTTCTATAAATATAAATTAGAAAGATAAAACTATTTACTAAATAATGATATTTTATTTGTAATTTTTAGACATTAAATAATTTAATTTAATTATGACAGAATGATGATGCAGTAATTATCTTACTAATGAAATATTGACATAATTGATGTTATAAATACCCAAATAAATGTAATTTGAGACTTTTTATGAATTAAGATAATTTTCTATATTAATACTACATGTTATTATTGATTTAATTAACTTTTTTTGATCTAATAATTCTGTTATGATTTTCAAAAAAATCAATTACCAAATAGTGTAAAAATTGACATAAAATAGTTTTTAAAACAAATATTATATTATTAATTGTTATTATATTCCTAAAAATCTAAGGTTCGGCCAAGATACTTATATCATGATAGTTTTATCATTAATGTACCACTTGAGGATCTCTTGGATGTATATGGTACGTTTATTAGCTATATAATATAAAAATACAAAGTGACATGGTAAATGTCAATCTAATTAACTAAGAGTTAAAACTAAAAGTTAAGGTAACTATAATGACCTAAACATGTCTAAATTCTAATTTATGATAGTAGTTAGACCCATCCCCACCTTATCTTAGAAATAATACAATTTTGAGCTTTTAAAAATCGAATATGACTTTATAATAAAATAATAGTTTTAGTTATTCCAAAGGTGCCCCTCTCCTCCCTTATAAAAGGGCACCTCCTCCCTCTCTTCCTCACACCAATTTGAGCCTTAAATCTCGGCCAAACCCTGAAAAATTCTCTTATCCACTTCCCTAGAAACATTCTAGAAGCCCTGGTCTTTTTCAAAGACCAATTGTAGTGCCCTAAAAGGAGGTTTCAAAGAGGCGCTTCAAAGAATAGGTAATGTCTGTTACCAATTCTTTCAACTTTATTTATTCTTCCACTTCTTATTCTTTAGTTGTTTCTTTATGAAGTAATAAAATAAGTATCACTCATATACTGATATGTTATTATAAGTATGAAACAACTCTATTTCTCCATCTATCCATCCTACGGAAAACGAAATCACCGCGCGTGCGTACGTACGGAATACAGTCTCCACGCCATGGTGTAATCTATTTTCCACCACCACCTTACTTGGATGGGTATAATGGTGCAAATAAATAACTATATATGATTATTGTAAAGTATTATTGACTCTGTAATCGTATAAATAAACTACAATAAAATTCCACGATCATGGGAACGATATCATTGCTCGTGAGTAAATACGGAATGCCGTCTCCACGACGCGATGAGATTCATTATCAATGATTAACCATTCATAAATGATTATAAAGTATATATAATAAGTAATCATGAAATATATGTCATAATAATGATACTGGATTTATGTAAATATATATTTATGTCATCCAATTAATTCCATTCAATTCAATGAGGAAACGAAAAAAATGTTCATGCGTACGTACGACCTACCGTCTCCATGAATGGTGTATTTCTTTCCATTTTTTGATCTATTATATATATGTATATTATGAATATATATTATATATAAATCATGTTTTGTATTCTTGAATTATGTAATCGTGATCTAAGTAATCATATAAATAATTACAAGTCAAAACACGGACGACAAATGAAACGATTTTACCCAAAACACTCTTTATCATGGAATTTACAAAATAACGGGTAATATAAAGTCACAAGTGTACCATATATGATATAAGAACAATGAATATGATTCTGTAATAAGTCAATGACATTATTTAAATCATTATACAGGAGGTTCAGCTAAATATGAATCATATCAGACCTAAGGTAAGGGATAATTTTACAATCTCATTCTTATCTGAGATTGTTATTCGTATGTATTTACTGGGGTTATTGTTATCATCCATGCCCATGTTTTATAACAATGTTTTCATGTATGTTTAAAGTCATTTTTAGACATTTTTTACTTTTACTACATGGTATGTATGGAATTATTCTTTTTTTTAACATATGAGGTACTTTTTGACTTTTCCGGCAAAAGTACGAGAAGAATGTTTTTTTAACTTATACGACACGAACAGATTTTTACGGTTTTATAAAGCCTTATTTTCATCAAGCTTCCTCCAAAAGATTTCATGACTATTTCCAACAAAATGTTTTTCTTTTAAAATTGCATGATGTTTTGTGAAAAGAAATTGATTTTTAAGAAGAAAGGATATTTTCCTCAAGAATTCATTTCAAGTGTTTTATCAAAACATTTTTCCATCTAAGTTGATGTTATTTCATATGTGTATGTTTCAAGTATAAAGTCCATATGATTTACATGGATTCAATTTTCTTATTATGAAATTATATCCATTTCTTTTATATGGATTATGTGATGATGGGATGATGTTTATGAAACCCATTTTACTAGTTGGGTTATTATGAATGATGTATGTTTATTTTGTGGCACAAGTAAGAATGATTTCATTATGAGATGGGTGGGACCTATATCTCACTCCAATGAATTGGGTAAATATTTATATCTCATGAGATAGACATGGCTGGAATGGTATGTTAATCCGGTTCAGTGTTACAGGACTGAATCGAGGAGTGAACTCGATTCAGAAAGGGACTTTGTCCACTAAGATGGTCTTGGAAGAAATGCCTTGGCTACTATGGAAATCATTACATGTGATTAATGGATGCCATAATTACATGTTTTATTCCCATGCTATGTTATCATGATTTATGTTCCATTATGATCTATGCCTTATGTACTTCCATGTTTTAAGTCATTGATCAAGATTTTGATGTTTAAACATTATGTTCATGTTTTTAAGTTCAAATGTATATGGTATGTTTTATTTTATCCATGATTACCCTTAATGAGCATTTGAGCTCACCCTTTTTAAGTTTTATTTTCCCCTAGGGTTAAAAGAAATGTTTTAGGTAAGGAAACAAAAAGTGGAAGATCTTTATGGGAGATGTTGAAGATCTTTCACCATGATTAGAAGATTACATTCCAAGTTTCCAAAGACACTAAACTATTATGGTCCTTGTGTGTCTGTTTTTATTATGTATTATGTATTCCGAAAAAGTAATGTAATATATATGTAAATCAATCTTTGGGTCTCTACAATTATTCCCCCTGAATTCTTCTCCTTGAGAACCTCAGTAGGGTACTTGGAATATGCATTTTGGTGATACCCTCTTTCCTTGGACATGGGGATAATAATGGGAAGTGAATTAGGCTTAACATAAAAAAAGATAATAGGATTTGAGGTGTGAGGAGAATAGGTGGTGAGGGTGATATTTATAGTGGGAGAGAGGGGTGTTTTTTGATAATTTCATTCATTAGTTTATCATTTTGGTTGAACAATTTGAATTATTAGAGAATTATCACAACATATACTGAAATAATGTTGTATATCTTGAGATTATGGGCTTGAGTCATCTATAAATCATTTATGACTCAATAAATCATGTATGTTTTAAATATCGTAAATTACCATATTTTACTATTCACAAAAAATCAACTAATTTTGAAAAATAACAAAAAAAACTAACCATAGTTTGATGTTTATAATTGAAAGCTAACTACATTTTATGAAACTAATTTTCTAAATATTATATGTTCAAATTTTAATTAAAATCATAATTTATTCAAAAAACAATTTTAAAATTATAAATGATTTTATAACACTTTGAAAAATTAATAAATGTCCCATAATATTATATTATAATCATTACAAAATGAAATATTAATTTATTAATATATTTTATGAAGATAATTTTTCCTCTAAATGATTTTGTTTATTATAAAATTGTAAAAAAAATTTACGTGTCACAAAAATACAAATTTTTAATTTATCATTTTCAAAATATTTGTTTACTTATTCCATGATATAAATATATCATATTACCACTTATAAGATACATAAATTTTATTTATACTATTATAGACGAGGTTACTATTCTACTAGCCAAATTATTATTCCTAATGGTCATATTACTATTCCTATGTTCTAGTTACTATTACCTTAGTCTGAATTCCTTAATTTCGTTAAATGAAACTTATTTCATCACACATTCATATTTAATTTTACACATTAATTATAGAATAGAAAAAAATTATTTTATAATACCACGGTTGTTACAAACCTTATCTAAAATTGTGCTCCCTTTATAATGTTGATGAAGAACGGGATCACTTGCCTCTAGTATGTAGATCATGAGAACGCCTTTGAAGATATCATGTAGTATCTATTTTTCCCATAAGTTTTTTATGTTACCATTAGAAAGAAAACCATTCATCCTCTATAAAAAAACATTTGACTAGTCACTCAATGAATTCCTTGATTACTAGAATTATGTGGTAAAGGATAAAAATATTAATTATATTTGAATGATAATGTTGGATATTGATACCAGATATTTTTTCATTGAGAAGAACTTCCTTGTATTTATTTTCAGGGTGTATAAGAAGAGAAACTATTTATAGCACTATGAGCTCCACTTATTCTCTCACAATGATTCACACAAATACATCCTCATCCATCTAATTTTATATTGGAAACTATGACGAGGATTAATAATTCTATAATAATTTTACATCTATTTTATTTCCCAAAAGATTAATAAGGGATAAACATAAATAAATTTCCTTGTACTACACCCAATATTAAATAATTCGCCATTAGTGATAAAACTTATTAATTAAGAGTTACTATCTATAAATGATACTTAACAAACAAGGGAAATTTATTTTCATGGTTCTTATAGTATCCAAATAATAATAATTATGGAAAACGTGAATCTCAATAGGGATTGATTGGGGATTGTATTCTTATATCCATTGAAATACATTCTTCCCCACACCTTATTATCTGAAGGATACACCAATAATTATTTTGAAAACCATAACCTCATTTTTGGTTAGGAAATGGACTTGAAAATACTAATGGACTAATTATTTTTTAATGAAAATTTATAGTTATTAGTCAAGAAAATAAACGGTGAAAATAACATGAAGATGGTAGAGTTGATTTACTTTTTAGACGTTATATAAGGGTTACTGGATGAATTTCCCTTAGATAAAACATAATATCACATCCCTCATTTCTATAATTCTTATAAATATGTATTGAATAATATAGATGCATCCCTGGAATACCCAAAAAGGGATGAGATAGTCATTCACATAATTTTTCACAGGATGTACTCTCTATATTTCAATAATTACATGGAAGATGTTAGTGAAGCTAATTCCAACCTTGATCATTGATAAATATTATCCTTACCAATTAATTCCAAAATATTATGGATTTCACCCTTAATAGAATGAAACCAAATTATGAACCTTCCAAAAGATCAACCCCTGAAATAACAAGTTCTATATTAGGTAAATAATTACATCCTTAATGATGACCTAATTTTCCCAAAGGTCCTCTAAAAGAGAAACATTGATGGAATCCTCATCAGGTTAATTGTATGAGGAAAAACCCTCAGTATTATATAGTAATTCTATGTTGGTTACAAAGATTTCCACTATTCAATATCTAAGTTTATTCATGGAATCAGAAGGCATTGGTACTTCTAGACGTTGATGATATAGAACAATGTAGAGTTCATAAATAAATTCTCTGCATACCAAATACATAAACATTTCACCATTAAACCACTAAATAAAATTCATACCACAAAATACTATATTCAATTAGGTTTATGGTAAATATATGTCTTTTTTGTGTTCCATCCATCCATATATAGTTAGTTCGATTTAATTCTTAGTTCCACTAATTATTTCTGTTTTTTTCACATCTTTATCCTATAAAAAAATTGGAAAGAACAATCATAAATTTCACAACGTAAAATTTTATTATTATTTTTTGTGTCTCTCACACATTATTGATATAAAAGGACACCAATTTTTGTGATTTATAACATAAAAGGAAATATCAATAATACAAAATGTAGTCTAACTATTCCTATTTCTATCATATAGTGGAAATTATATAGATAGAGATCTTAAAAAAACTCAAACAAACATCCATTAAGGGAAAAAATCCTATACCAACAGTTTGGAAATATTGGCATAGGCCGCCAAACTATTGGTATGTCCTATACGAAGGTTATATAGGGTCATTGTCTAGAACTCTGTCAGTATAGACGTATAACAACAGTTTACAATCCATTGGTATAGGTAATGTAAAAAACAACTAACCTGGTTCTGATCCCATCACCTCCCACATATGATTAAATGACATAACCACTAATATACAATCACTATTGTGAACATAATTTCATAAATGTTTTTTAGAGGAAGTCACATTCTGGTCCAAGGCCAACTAAATTTTATTGAAAAAAAGGATTACACAAGTCTGAAATAAGGCATTTTGCTAACATCCCTGGCTTAGATCGGGATTAACTCAGGAAGAAGAACATCACTCCAATGCATCTCATGAGTAACACCCGTGTTTACAAGACCATTAGCAATATTGTTCAGTTCAAGATAGGTATGAGTGGCGATGATGTTGATCTCTTAATGAAATCTCATGCAGTCAATCCAACGCAAAGTGAGCATCCAATCCAGGTGAATGGAACCATTCCAAATGTCCTGAATAATATTAGTAGAGTCACTCTCTATCCAGATATTTCTCCAATTATAAATCCTGGAAAAAGAAGTCAAATGAATAACACTCATCATCTCAGCTTCCAGGGATGAAGGAGCACTATAAGAGCCATATAATCATCCAATCGTCTAGTCAAGGTGATTTCTAAAAATAGACCCACAACCCGCTGGGCCAGTATTGCCTTTGGAGGCTCCATCCACATTGACATTAATCCATCCTGAAGGTGGGGGTCACCAAAAAACTTCAAGGGTATGCTTCAGAACAATTTCTTTTATAAATTCCCTCTTTAAGATTATTACCAAATAATTTCCCATTGAATGGATTCTATTGGAAATAGAGTTATCTCTTGGAACAAATTAGGCTACATAACATGTAGATCTATTCAATAATGTATATGTCTTTCCTCTGAAACCACTAATCTCTTAAACAGAAAAAATATAGGTGGGAATGTGGCCATAAGACTTGACATTGCTAAGGCCTTTCATACTATTGATTAGAGTTTATGTATAAAGTCTTAATTCAGTTTGGATTCAATGATACTTTTATAAAATGGATAAAAAAATTAATCAACTCGGCTCATATTTCTATCCTCATTAATGGTTGACCTAGATGTTACTTCAGTTGCTCCAAGGGAGTGAGACGAGGTGACCCTCTCTCGGAAATTCTCTTCTCAATTGCTGAATATTATCAAATAGGCTGCTTACTCATGCTATTGAACAAGGTACCAACAAACCCATCTCTGCTTCTAGAAATTTGAATGCCCCCTCACATCTTTTTTATTCAGATGATATAATTATCTTTACCCGGGGGGAGAAAAGAAACATTAAAAAACAAAAATCTATTCTTCTACATTATCAAGAACTGTCTGGGAAACACATTAACTAGAGTAAATACTACATTTACTTTGGTAAAAACATTCCTCTAGAGAAGAAAATTAACATCACCAATACTTTAGGGGTAAAGGAGGGCACCTTACCCTTTCCTTACCTTGGTATTCCCAATTTCTAGGGTAGACCAAAAGATAAATATATATGTATATATATTTATATTAAAAATTAATTTAACATCTGATGTACTTAGTGTTATTTAATAGAATAATTCATAAATTTTTGATTAATTGTACCAATGGTTCCCCAACACCATCGGTATAGACCTATACCAATGTTATTGGTGAATACTTGGTATATGATGGTACCTATAGAAATATTTTTTTTCAAAACTATTAGTATATGGTCTCTATATGTTACCTATGGTAATGGTTTTTCTAAAATGTTGGTTTATAGTCTCTCCATTGTACATACACAAATGGGTTTGGAAAAATTGTTGGTATATGGTCTATCTATTGAACAAATACCCATGTTTTTCACCAAACCATTGGTATAGGGCATCTGTATGGTATCTATACTAATTAATTTTTAAAAACTAATAATATAGGTTCTCTATAAGGTTCCTATACCAATAGTTATCTAATCCATTGGTATATCTAATATTACTTGTAGTGATCCTTCAGAATATGGTAGAAAATGATAAGAAATATTAGGAAAATAAACTCTTATATTTTTTATTGGATAATCACACTATTAATAATACGAAAAAATAGAGCATATAATTTATTGTGGATGGGGTAGGGTCATTCATAACCACTAAGGGTTAGCTGTATCCACTTTCCACCTTTTTCTGTGATTAAATGACTGAGGATAAATAGTCGTAGATCTTTTTATGTTAATTAGAATGAAAATTTGTGAAATGGTTATGTAATTTTTACAGCCATGAAATCTATCAAAATCGATTCACATTATAATATAATAATAAGGCTGACATTGTATAATTAACTTATAGATAACTAATACAATCATCTAAGAAATTTTATGATACATAAGAGTAACCCTCTAACACTTGAGCCTATGTGTAAAGAAAATTACACCTTATATAAGATCTACCTAAACATAGATTACAACTAGATTACAGTAGATATACATAATTTCCTACATGGCAATAATAAAATGTTACTCAATAAATACTCTACATAGTATCAATTCCTACATTAAGGACCACAACGTACATCCTTAAACTGCATAATATCCAACTCCACTCCACATTATACTAATATTCTTAGCGATGGTTCAGTTATACAAGCTTAAAATGAAAGACATCATGGTCCATCCCACATGGCCATAAACTTCTTGAGGTATTATATTTGTAATTAACTTAAATATACATATTCACCCTTATATAAAAGCTTTATCTACGTAAAAGTTTCCTTTCTAGGGAGTATTCAATGGCTCTCGAAATATTTTCATTCTTTAATGTCTTGGTTCACCTAACCTATGTAAAAGATTCCACATTACTATAACTAAATGTTTATTGATTACTGTTACAATTATATATTTACTGATGCATGAATATTTCATTATAGGATAATCCATAGATTATTTTTCCGTACCCATTTCATTACCATGTCTTCCAATTATGATTCAGATATATTAAAAGATAAGAACTACATGTGGCTTGATTAAATTTATTTCAGGATATATAGTGATTCATGGACTTCTTATTTTTGATCCAATATTTAATATCCCTATGTTGAACTCTTTTTTCAATGAACTTATTCATAGTGTCTAGTGATACAAACTAGAACCAGAATGAGCACACCCCATTCTCTTCTATGTTTGAGATAGGTAGTGGTAGAGTTTACCCAAAATATGTATTTCTTGATTCCTATTATTATAGGATATTTAGTGATGCTACGATATCTTATATTTGGATCCATATAATAAATATACATACCATTTTCTCCTATCCTTCATACTATTGTAAGGGTTTCCTGATTAACTTTGATTTTCCCACTATATTCCTATAATGGGATAAAACCATTCTATATAAAGAACTATATAAATCATGGTTCATGTTATCATAAGATATATACTGATGCCTATATTTTCTATCAGAGTCCCAACCATAAATTTGGTATAGGAATCATGACCTTAAATTGTGTGCACCCACACTTGAGGCTATCTATATTGGCAGTGGGAATTTTATTTACCCTGGTTTTACCTTTACCTTATGTTTATATATACCACCTTAATGTTGGTCAAATAAATTTTACCATAGACCTTAGAATAACTTGGTAAAATTATTGCAACCTTAAACATCATCTACTTGATTTCAGTCAAAATTTCAAGACCTTAAACTATAAATAAAAGTGTCACAATGACTTTTCATGTTTAAAATCCATAAAGAGAGTTTTAAGAAAAATCCAAGTATCTACTCATTGATCTATTCCAATCCATGGTGTAGGAAAACATTAGAGCATAGAAAACAGTAAATGTTATTTAGGTTTTTTTCATGTAATAAATACATAAAGGGAGGCCTAAGAAAAATTGACATCCTTAGGCTATTTCAATATATAGTAATTATGCCAGAGTTTCATGTGCCCTCAATAACACTTACCTATACATGATAAGAAACTGACTAGTAGTGATGGAATAAGGTGTTACCATGTGCAAACTATAACCTCATATAAAAGTAAAAAAGAATAAATAATCAAAAATATTTATAAATAATAATCATAGATTGTATAATAAATTAACATACCAATCTTATAGCAATGAATGTGGAAGAATATAGTCATACATCCCAAATTAACACCTACACAACTACTCAAATATATAAAATAAATAAATAAAAATAAATAAAAATTATTTAATACTATCTCAAATCTTCATATTCAAACACCGTAGATTCTTTCCATCTTAACCATACTATATTGGGAATATGCTCTACTTGAAACTGAACACATGAGTTCTGCTCAATTACCAAAGTGTCATATATTCTGGAGGAGGGTGTGTGTAAAACATAATAAGACACTACCCATATTGTTCAAAAATAACATGTAAATAAGTATATTCACAATATCATATTATTTAAATACTAAACAAAACATGTGACTGATATAAAATAACCACCATTTATGTTTTTGTTCTAAGGTTACACTTGGGATTGACTATACCTGTTTTGGAAAGTTTCTAATCTCTATGAGAATGTCACATCACCAAAAGGGGGATCCATTTCTTAAAATAGAACATGTTTAGGGTGTCACACAAGGAGGCCAATTCAAACCTAGGAAACTATTTATAATATCACTTAGGGTATCTATGTCCCACCCTAGAACTTATACCGAAATTTCATACACATAATAGAATCCTCTTCCTTAGAACCTCTATTATGTACACCTGGGGGGAGTTATCCTCCATGGAACCTCATATCACATAAAACATAGAATAATGATACACCATATAACCTCATATCACATATAATTGGTGGAATCCTCCTCCCTACAGTTTCATATGTCATACAACTAGGGGAACCTTGTCATTCCAATGAACCTATAGCAAAATATCATAAAACCTGGGGAACCAACATCCACATAACCTTATATAGTAAAAAACTAGGTGGTCTCATCGCACCATTTAAACTCACATATAATCCAGCAAAGGGGGTTTAATCCCATCCCTATAACCAGCACATATCATCCACATGATAAATTTTATCCCCTTGCAAGAATAGTTACCAGACCATCATTACCTTGCAGGAGGGTCACATACCACCTTGGAACTTGATAACCTATCACCATAGGGGTGAATCTCATCCTAGAATATCATATATATATATATATATCACATACACCCTCGAGACCACACCCCTCTCCAAAACCTAATATATATATAAAGGGAGAAGTGTTTATCGCAAGTGATAGATCTTGTTAATGATAATCTCCTTATTGATCATGGTATACCTGATAGAGATACTATTATATATTAATTTTATTATCACCCTTTTCAATCAAATATATACTCCAATAATACTTACCTAAAATATGGACCATTTTGGGTTCCCTCTAATAGATTCCTAGAGGTGGATTCTTCCATGTTCACTTCATCACCCCTTTAGGTTTAAAATAGATATGTCTATCACATTCATAGATGATGAAATTTAAGAATTTTCTATTAACTCTCACTTCACTCTCTTTATATTATTATAGCGGTTTCATTGAAATATTTAATTTAATAACAAAAAATTTAAAATCATCATATTTCCTACTGTTAAAATCAATGTCTTTGATGATTTTTGTGTGGTCATTAATTTTTGATATGCTAATTTTTTATAGATGATGAAATCAAGACTCATGGAAGAATTTTAATTATAAAATGGTTATACCCAAGTTGTATAAATATTTTATTGAGGGATAATATTACCTAGTTTTTCTTATTTGTGTTGGATTTGTTTTTTTACCTCTTCATTTTAGACGATAAACACAAATTTTCATCACAATTCTATTTGGTAACCTATCTACATTAGTCTCCCCCACTCTCAATATTTCTCAAATTTTAGTTTTTCAAATGTGTATTGAGTTTGAAGTTTTATTTCAGATTAAATATAGAGTATCTATGGTGAATGCATCCAAGATATCATCTCAATGTATTCATTAAAATATATTCATAGCTATTGTATGCTATTCCACCAATTAAGCCATTTTTAATAAGCTTGTTGTTAATATCCATTATTGTCGAATTTAAATAATGGATAACTCATGAGACCAAGGAATAATGTAAATCATTAAATATCTATAGTTCTAAAAATTGAAGTAGATTGAGATGGAGAGAAATTTTCTTGGTGATCCCATAAAAAGAAAGGATAAAAATATTTCTACAATATAGAAAAAAGTTTATGTCTTGTAATTTGATACTTTTATCATGTGATGAGATAAGTGTTAATATATATAGTGTATAGTTTTAATATAATTTTTAATTAAGGATCCTCTACCTTATGTGTAATTGACTCAATATTTTTTATAGGGTTCAATTCTGATGATGCTAATTTTTCATTCAGTACTATTAATGAAGATGGGATGAATATGAGAGATAAATTCAATGAAAGGTTTTATGTTTGACATGATTTTGTCACTACTTATGACCATTATATTTATATGGGTCACCTTGGTTTTCAATTTGATAAAGATTATAGGGAGGTTTTTATTCTAGTTTAATCCTCCCTGAGTGATTAAGTAAATATACCATGAAATGTTTAGGGAATATTGAGGTAGATCCTAGATAGAAGTTGTATAGAGTATAATATTTAGTGGTAGCTATAGATATGGGTGATCTCTCCTGCCCTAAAAAATGTAGACCGATAAGTTTTAACCATGTAAGTAACCAAAAAGAAAATATTTTTCTTGTTGATGCATATGTATTTATGATGTACCACATAAAGAAATCAAGATCATGTAAAATTTATTTAAGGATGTAGCACACCATGATTATTAGGTCCGTTAGTAATTCAATTGATGGAACCATACTGGATAAAAATAGTGTAGATTGATCATTCATCAAAGCTCATCAATATAATTTTTTTCTACTTTATAACAAATATCATTTATTATTTTGATTGATCGAACAATAATATTCCATGTTCCTATCGTTTTTTAATGAAGCGTATATGATGGAGATACATATGAGATATTTTAATGGTTTTAAATGAATCACATTAAATTAATGTTTCCATATAAATAAAGGAAAAATAAAAATTCTCACTAAGGGTATTATTATTGGATGGATCTGGTTTCAACAAGGAATTTCATGTTGGGAAAAATCATGGAATATTTTTAATACCCTCTCTAAAATTTAATAGATTTGACTATTCGGGAAATATATTATAATTTTCATTTCAATCTTAAAAAACAATCAACTATTTTTTAGGGAATTATCAGTGATATTTAATATTTTTTCCCTCACTTCAATATTTTGGATCTTTTGTACTAATTTTTTCATCCACCATAAGTGAGGTATCTATTAAATTTATTTATATATAGATATATATGTAATAAATATATAATACCTTTTGAAATTACATTGGTGAATTTGAAATGGGTTTATAGGAAACTAAACTATGGAAACTAGGTTAATTATTTTTTTAATACATATTTTATTGTTAGTGTTGGATTTATTTTCAATGATTATTTGTATATTTATTTGAGTTACCATTATAATTTTGTATGATAGTTTTAGCCTATATGTTTAAAGTGTTCTTGGAAGCTAGAAGTTCTGATGTTGTCATGAGATATGGGTGATGGAATATTTAGAATGTGGTAGTAAAATCTTGGAATCTATTTAAATATTTGACATATGTTTTTATGTTTTATAGAAAATATTGATATTAAGAAGAATTCCATGAAATTTCATAGACTCAAATTCCTAATAATTTGGGTGGACATGAATTTTTTCAAAGGAAATAAGCTTCTATTTGTTATTAAGAATTAATCTGATTATCATAATGATATTAGTATTTCTGTAAATATTTTTATAATTATATTAGACATCTATTTTCATAATACATACATGTATTTTATAAGGCTACACACATTTCCCCTAGAAAAATTTTAATGGTTTTGATGCTATAGATATTGTGTCACTATTCCATTATTAAGAGTATTTGATGATTTAGTATGTGTTAGTAAATATTTTAAAATATTTTTCTAGAGGCATGCAAGGATTTGTCTATTACCATTTTTAGGAGATTAAAAAATCACATCATGGAAGGTTGTGATGGTGACTGGATGAGTTACAATGGATCTTTCAGTTAGAAGGCATCTATTCCATAGTGGGAGCATAATTCTATATGATATTGATATGTAGGACTTAGTGTTTGTTGATTATATGTCACCACACCATATAAGGGTGAGTTATTTGATGGTTTACTAGTTAAAGGTGAATCAAAGAATTATAGATATGATATATTATGATGGTGAAAGCATAGAATTTAAAGAGAAAAATTTTACACATTGTGATGAAGAGTTACAAACCATGTTGATTCTGAAGATTGAGTTTGAGACTTCAAAAATAACCGAAGTTCATGCCATGTTGGTGGTTCTTATTCCAATAATATTTCATATAATTATTCTTTTATAATTATATAACCAATATTTTTAGAAGGAAATCATTGAATTCAATAGATATGTTTGGACTAAATGTTACGATTATTTATATTTAGATTTTCTCATCATAATCATGTCCAATTAATGCTAATAAATGATAGAAACATATCTAATATCTCTGGAAGTAAAGAGAAGTAAATTCAAGATTTTATAGATAGATCAATGTCTATATGTATGAGAGTCCACTATTGTGCAAGAAATAGAGGGGTTAGAGGCCAATTTGATATATCTACTATTAAATTCATTATTGATAGATGAAGGATGATTTTTACTAAATAAATATCTTTCCAAATAAGATAAAGGAGTTTCCATAATGAATCATGGGAATATGGTGATATTGTTTGTGATAATGATCACATATGGTCTACGAAAGAGAAATGATTAGATAAAAGAAACCCATCCATACATGGTTTAAAAAATAATAGTCATGTTTATCTATATGATCATGCATAATAAAGGTTATATTATTTTTAGTGTAGTGTTCAAATATGATGATTTATAAGGAGTAATATTTTGGAGGTAATGATCCAAACCATAACATTTTAAGGGATGTGACCCCAGTCATAGCCTAAACTAACAACTAGAAAACATGTATAGTGAATTATGATGAATTTTTATATTTTGGATTTCATGAACCTCAGATTAGTCCATAGCGGTTAAACCATGTAAAACCATTATTTCCATTGTGATTTCTTGTTTAAACTCTTCATGAAATAAATAGTGATTAAGGGTTAAAAATGATTAATTGTATCTTATAATGCAATAGTAAATAGTGTTAACAACCATATTTTAAGTATAGATAGAATAAAAAATGGGTTAACCTATTAATTATGTGGTTATGTATATTTTGGTCCATATTTTACCCTAGATCTTTAAACACAAATAACAAATATACCTTGGGTCATATTATATTCTTTCCACCTCATACCAAAATCATGAATTGGCCACTCAACCAAACTAGATGCACATTACCTATACTGGAATTTCAAATACACAAACTACGCTCCTCATTATAGACATAAAATACTATCACCATAATACATTCTTTTCACTTACCATATTAAGGGTCAATGTGGAATGGGGGAACCCACCGAGGTCCCCTAGGTTTTATCATAGTTATGAAACCTCACAAGGTATCTCTCTATCTTTCCCAAACCTCGGGACAATGTTTTTTCACTCAATGAAAATAATATCCATCACCCCTTCCATGATTGAATCATGACTAATAGGACTCATAGAAAATACAATAATGACATCACAATAGTGGGATTTTTTAAATCCCATCTCTATTTTAATCAAAACAAGGATAGTCTGCTCACACCCAAACTTCCCATAGTCCTACACGATGAATACCTACCTGGGTACTGACACACTAGTGAGGGGTATCACTCACCCCACCCTATAGTCAATGATTTGTATAGTTATTAGTTATTTCCAAGGGATTATGTGGAATATACCTAGGCCACCAATTCCAAGTCTATCACTGTACTTTACCCAAAGACGATAAATGTTTCTTATCCCAAGGCACCTTATACCACATTAATTGTTTTTATACCATTCCAGGGTTCATATACCCCATGAAATATATTTATTATAAATACCTTCTCCATCAACGTCCAAGGAATAATTCTAGTGTTCATGATTTCATTGTGGACATTTTGAGTTCCTTTCTATCTGTATGAATTTCTTTAAGAAACAATTCGTTCTCAATTTATGGTTGATGATGCATACATGGAAAGAAAACCTATCACATGCATGTAACCTAATGTATAAACCATAGGGATATATTCTATGTCAAATCTAAATAATTATAGTATAAATTTCTTTTAATTTATTTTCATTGAATGGACTATTTCATAATTAAAACAAAATAAGGTATATTTTGACAAAAAGTTAGTATTTTAAAAAATAAATTATTTTATAAAGAACACCATAAATTTTAAAATAGTTTAAATAAAATATTTCATGCTATAAAAATAATTCATTAAACATATTTGAAATGAATGTTTATATTACTTATTATAAAATAGTTTCAATTATTATAAATACAATGATAAATTATAGTAAATGATAAATTTATATTTTCTTATTAAATAAATATCATGAACTAATATGATATGTAAAAATATTAATGTTGATAAATTAGAAATATTTTAAGATACATAAGAAATTAATTAAGAATGAATAAATATAATATATTAATATAAATGGATTATAAGTGTTTTAATAGAATTAAAATTATAGAATTATAAAGTGTAATGATTAAATTTTTTTATCCATAAAAATGAATTTACATAAAGGTAATGTTAATTACCTATGTAAAGGTATATTCCCGATAACATGTCTCACGTGAGGGAAATTACTTTTTAGGCTATGTGAATTTCAACTCCTATGTATATAATGGATAGAGATACTCACGTAAAATTCAGATGGTGATCACATAAGGACAGAGCTATAGCTTTTATGGGTTTTTAAGGTTATGCACTCAAATCTATACATGTGTAATCGTTATTTCTCAGATTTAAATTCAATGAACGTGTAGCATATACTTGGATCATGATTTATATAAGGGTAACATATATGTTTTAAAGCTAAGAAATTCTCATGGAGTATTTTCAAAACTACATAAGGGTAAGTTGTATTGGCATAATGGTTAAAATCTGTCTTAATGATCCATGTAATGGTAAATACCATTATCATGTAAATATAATATCTATCTCATGTAGAGGTAAGAACACACTCTCAAATATAAACCTATAGATGTTTTACCTTTTTCCTCACATGAAACCTAGAGATAATCGAATTTTATACACACACACACAAATTTATATGAGTGTGTGTGTCTGTGTTTTTGTAATGAATCAATGAAATCATAAGAAAAAGTAAAATGAAATACTAATATTTAAAAAATGACACAATAATCATCTTCAATGTGTGACTATTTTATACATAATCATAGAATATATATATATATATTTAATATGTCATTTTCATATCAGTTTACATACCATTTTTTGATAAAAAATTAATATTAGTGATGCATGATAAGAATACGAACACCAATATTTATAAACATTATTTATCTCCTCACATGACTTGGTAATAGTTTCCATCTTACTCTGAATTCCAAAAAGAACCATACCACCTTGAAGACTTTATGCTTTGAGTTTATATAATATTCTATTATAAAATTAGAATATCATATTGGTAGAGTCTTATCAAAATAATAGGAGACTTATGTGTGAAAAAATATACTATTTAATAACTTATAGATTAGTTTATAAAGGAGTGGATTAGTGACACATAAAAATTAAGATGTATATGAAAGAAATATTTTATTATAGGATTATTTTAAAGGATATATTATTGTATCGACCATACATACAATTTGGATATATAAGGAGCACCATCCAATTTAAGTATTTTATGATACATCATAGTGATACTAAAGTCACATGAATTTTTTATATCATATATAATTGTGATTATTGTATGAATAGAGAGGATAAAGATAATGAGAGTAAAAAATATTATAATCATAAGAGTCTATCTTTGATGAAGGAAACTGCATAGAATGAATTATGGCTATTCAGGTGAGCATAAACCATTTTTTAAATTTATTCATTTAATGTTTTAAAATTAGTCTCTTTATTTTAAAAATCAATGTTATTTGGATTTTAAACTCTTATTTTACAAAAAAAGTTCCTAAGGTTTATGGAATTTTAATTCTACATTTATAAATAAAAGGGAATTATAATTTATAGTTTTTCTGATTTCAAGTTTGAATTTGAAACAATTTATGATTTTTATTTAATATGTAGAAATACTCTTTTATATTTCATGGATTTAATTCATCATTATATTTATTGTATGTTCATGAACTATATTTCTCATTGACATTTCATATATACTATGAAATAAATTTTCCAAATATTAATTTATACAAACTATTTATAACTATTTACCATGAATTTTTTAATTACTTCTAGTCATTAGAAAAGTGCATATTTTCTTTAAAGTTAAATTTTGGAGTTTTTATTAGATATGTAATTATTTTATTTATTAAAAATTAAATACATAGATTTGATGATTTTGAAATAGTATTTTAATGAATTTATAATGTGAAAGGGAAGCTTTATAGAACTGCATTATATAAAATTTGGCACTTGAGTGTTGATTATGATGATGAGGAATAAGGAGAGAACCCATAACTTCAAGGAAAATTTTTCCTTAAATATTATGTTTAGTTATTCAAAATTCCTCATGTCTATAATATTTTATTAATGTTTTTTTATTTTCATTAAATTTTATAAGGAGATATTATTTTCCAAATGATATATCATTTTAATTAAAATCTTGAGAAAAAACATCAGTTATTATGAATTTTTTTTTATAAAAACACAAATTTTTTATTTATGGGGAAATAATTATTTATTTCCAAAGTATTATTTAGATAAAAATATGTCATATAAAAGGCAACATTTTTTGAATTAATTTTATAAAAATTTTAAAGGGAACTATTTTGACCTCATAAAACCCCACAAAAAGAAATTTTTTGTTCACTATATTTTTAAGAAAATAATTGGTCTTAGGGATGAGTTTAATATATTTTGGATTATGTCCTTGATTAAGGAGTTAACATGAGTGAAGATGAGAAAACATTTAAAGAGTGGTTTAAAATTATAGTTTCAATTTTTTGGGTTATTGGTTTTGAATGATGTTTTACAGATTATCTAAATCTCTAGAAAAAAGGATCCCCATGAAGTTAACAAATCAATTTTAATAAATAATAATAAATTTTAAATTTGTAAAATTAGGTTTCCTTCATGTTAAAAAAAATAAATATGATGTTTTTTGCATCAGATCGAGGAGCGTGAGTCCAGACTTTAACAGTTGGCATCATAGTAATGGTTTATAATGTTTTTGAGATTAAAATGCTATTGTTTGAGGGAAATTTATTAACAGAATCATTTTAAAGGATTATAAGGTAATATTTTTTTTGATTTAAATAATATTATATGAATGTTAATTTATAAAAAACTATAGTTTTAAGTAAATATTTTTGTATATTATCTAACTATTTCCTAATTTCAGAGTTAGGAATGTGTATTACTTTTTGAAGTGAAATGTTAATTAGTGAAAATTCTTGTTATTTTCCAATAAAAAATATTTTTAACAAACTCATATGTGATTATAATAAGAATAATAATAATATATATTTTTTATTTTATTTAGAAATTTTATTTTGTTTGTATAATTAAAATTATGAGGTTTCTATTTCCTAAAGTGGGTAGAATGTAAGATCAAAAAAATTATAGTATAAATTTATTATAAATTATTTTTTAATAGATATCTCTATACATAGATAAAACTAACTAACATTTATTTTTACAATATGTTTCCTTTTAAAAATATAAATGATTCACTAAAAACACAATAAATTTTGGAATAAGTTAATATAACATTTTAAAATTATAAATATAAAACATTTACTATATTTTAAATGAATGTTTATAATATCAATTTTAAAATATTTGAAATTAGTATAAAAACTATGACAAATCATAGTAAATGAAAAATGTGAATTTTCAAAATATATCAACATTATGAAATAATATGATATGAAAAAATATTAACGATGATAAATTATAATTATGTTTATGATATATACGAAATTTACTAAGAATAAATAAATGTAATAAATTAATATTAGTGGATTGTAATAGTTTTAATAAAATTATAATTATTGAATTATAAAATTTAAAAGAAAAATTGTTTTCTACATAAAAATCAATTTATTTAAATGTAATATTAATTGCGTGTGTAAAGGTAAATTCCCAATAGCATGTCGCATGTACGGGTAACCCTATGGATTTAGGGATACGTAAAGGTCAGATAATACTCACATAAGGGTAGGTTAATGCACAAATAATGGTCAGATCGAGATCATATAAGGGCAGTTCTGTAGATTTAAATGTTGTATATGGGTATGTACTCAACTCTGTACTCATGTAAAGGTCATGTATTAGATATAAATGATATATATGGGTAATCAAAACATGGATAATGATTTACATAAGGTTAAGATAGACGTTTTTAAGACACATAAAGGTCATTGGGTTATTTTGAAGAATATGTAAGGGTATGTTGTGTTGGAATAAGGGTTAAACCATGTTTTTAAATCCACATAAAGGAAAACACTATTCTCATGTAATGTTAATATCTATCACACATAAAGTTAAGCGAACACTATTGTATTTAAACATATTGCATAATTTGTCAGGACCCGTCGCCTGAGGCCCGTGTCGTGACTACCCCAAGCCCACTTTCCATAGGCCAGGGGCTGGCGACTAGCATCGAAGGCGTAAATCCCTAAAATGGGAAGGCATTGCATTTATAACTAGAAACACACACAACAGAGTCCACAGTTGGATACTAAACACTGCGTAAAATTGTATAACAAGAGTGTTCTGAAAAGTAAAGGGTCCTAAAATACAAGCCCAACTGAAAGTACAAGTACAACTGAAAAGGACCAAAATAGCTGAAAGGCGAAAAGAAGCTCCTAGATCATCAACCATAGATCCTACTAGAAGGGTAGGTACAAATATCATCCTCAGCACTCAACGTTCTTCAGTCTCTTCTAGGTACCAACTCGTCGTGAGGTCCACCTCCGGGTACCTTCCAGTCCTCGTGCAATCAGCCTAGGTCAGTGTTGTTCGTCATCTGCATCCAACACAACAAGGTGAGGGCACAACCCGTGCAGAGGTCAGTATAACGACACATAGTAGGCACCCCGAGACCCTCAAGGTATCACAAAATCTAACAAGGAAAAACCAAAAAGTATGAAATCAAAAGATAACCCCAGTTGGGTATATGACCAATCATATACATAAGTTACCAAGTAATCCATATCAATCATGAGGAAAAAACCAAGTACTGACTCAACTCACACAATTATACAAATTTTGTAGAGAGATAGAGATGATCAGATGTAGCCACTGAGTCATCTATTCTATCGAACCCACAGAGGATCCAGGAACAGAAATCAGAACTGTCGAACCCACATAGGATCTTGGAATAGTTATCCTGTCGATACCACATAGGATCTAGGAACAGAAGTTCGTACTGTCAAACCCACACAGGATCTAGGAAGAGTAGTCAGAGCTGTCGAACCCATTAGGGATCCAGGAATAGTCGTCAGTGCTATTGAACCCACACAGGATCCAGGAACAGTCGTTAGTGATTTAAAACCCAAACATGATCTAGGAACAGCAGTCAGTGCTGTCGAACTCACACAGGATCCAGGAACAGTCGTCAGTGCATAGACAACCATAGGGTTCCGCATGAAGCATGCTTGATTTTGGGAGGTTCCTCTCTTCAAGATAAGTGTCGACACATCTACTACCATTAAGTCCCTTGAAGAAGTTTCTCAATGGTCCGCCACATCATTGGGTTCTCAACGCAATAGACACCATGTCAATCGGATGCACGGTTTTTGAGTTATTAGCCTTTTAGTCACGGGTGCCCAGTTGGATTATTGTACGATCCAACCTAACCGTATCTCAACTAAACCCTGAACTCTAGTGGGGTATATTCAAAGGGATGACTATGCACCAAGATTTCCAGAACCACTTCCGGATCATCAAATGAACGTCCGGTGCCAACGATATGGCCAAAAAAAGTATAGGGTCGGTAGTGGGCTCGATTCCGGTCCGACCAAGTCATAACAACCCGACCCTACTTAGTCTGGGCCAACCCAGTTCGAGTCGACTCATGCTAACCCAAGGGGTCTGGCCTAGAACGTTGGGGGGGGGGGCATTAGGTTTGGTCCGTCCTGCTAGGCCTAGCCCAGTAGGCTGCAAGAGCATTCCGACCCGGGCTCGGAGCCGGTTCGGCATGGTGCACCGCGAGAGAGTAGCCTGTTGTGGCTCGGTCTGGAGGGTGCTCCAGCGATGGTTCGGCCGAGGCACCATAAGGGGAGCTGGGATGCTGGCTCTTCCAGGAGGCCATGAGGGGACCTGGTCGCTGGCTTGGCCCGGTAGCTGCAAGGAGGCCGGCTTGGGAAGGCACACAAGGCATGCACAGAGGCCTGCAGGCTTCCGGTTTGGGCAGGGCATGGCAAGCATGGGCCAACATAGCTGGGAGGTGCATGGTCAAGTGGGCTGGTGGCTGGGAGGTGCACGACCTAGCATGCTGGCGGCCGGGAGGCACACATTTAGGCAGGCCAGTGACCGGGTGGTGCGGGGCCCAATGGGCCAGCGGCTCGGCCAGGTTGGCCAGCAGGCAGCCGGGAGGCCAGGAGGCCAACAGCGAATGGGAGCCCCGAGAGGCATGGGGCAGCGGCGATGCCGCTGGGGTGGCTCAGGTGGAGGTTCGCGGTTTTTCTTGGAGCACCCGAGTGCCACGGGGGCAGTGCGGTTCACAGAGGATGCGGGTAGTACAACCTTTGTCATCTCCGCTTCCATCACCTCGTAGCTTCGTCCGAAAGACAAAGTTCAATCATAAACAAGATCGGCGGAGGGGTCGGGCCATGTTGGTTTGGACCACAACTTCCGTATTTAGGGTGGTATCAATTGGTTCATCAAGAAGAAGAAAGTTGGACTTCAATTATTGTTACAATCCACTGCAACAATTCCTTTCATTCGAAGAAGAGAAAAGGAAAGAACAAATTACCCAAAACAACCCCTACCGTTGATCGTTGACCATTGTTCATTGATGGAGTCACATAATTCTATCATTGAAGATGTCTCTCGATGGTTGAGGCTTCGAGGAAGAAGTCGAAGAAGGTCGGCATTCTTCGCACTTCATTCTTTGTTGGGAGATGGGGTTCTTCATTGGAGAACACTAATTCTCCCAAGCTCTCTTCTCAAAGGATCCCACTGAATGAAAAATGCCAAGCAATAATAATAATTGATTGTCTATTATTTTAGATGTTGTTATAGAATTCAAATGGATAATTAAATTAATTAGATAAGCTCCCCTTAATTAATTCAAGGGGTTGGCACAAAGAATTAATTAGAGGAGGTGAAGAGGCTCTCCCTCATTAATGAGGGAGAGTTGAGAGGTTTTACTCTCTTCTATTAATATGGGAGTTAGGCCTCATGTGGTCCCCATGTGGTAACCTCACGTTGGATGTTCTGTTTGGGTGGGCCCCACCACTATAATATCTCATGGGAGGTTAAGGTGTCGTGGTCCCACCTCCAACTCCCATGAGGAGGGTTTATCCACCAAACACCCACATGCCGACACTAATAAAATAATGTGAAAAATCACTTTATTTTATTACTTTCCACAAAAACCCAAAATCTATCATCTACACTCGACCAACTGTCATCGAGGTGAATGTCTCTTTAAGAGAATACTGGTGCAGCGAGTTCAACAGTGCTCTCAGATTTAAATTCTGAACACAGGTTCAAAAGTTATAAAAACCTGCTCATACGTTTACTGAACGTACCCGAAAAAAATTTCAGAAATTGATTCTGGGTACACCGGGCCTCAGAATCGAGCACTGTCAATTTTCGTGGACTCGAAAAATTAACTTTTATTTAAGAAAAAAAATTTCCACAGAAATTCTGGGTCTTTACATTCTCCCCACCTCAGGGAATTACGTCCCTGTAAACTACAACTCAAACTAAGGGAACAACTGGGCGTACTGATCATGCATCTGATCCTCCTGCTCCCATGTGCTCTCCTGGAGGCTCCCGTGCTACCAACAAACATGCACCATAGTTATCGACCATCCACAAAGGACCTGCTTCTGTCGATCCTCAGTCTCCACCAGAACCTCCATAAAATTCGCCCCATCATCAACATCTAGCTCTCCATGGTCAATGATGTGAGAAGGGTCATGCACCTATCTCCTCAGTTGGGATACCTGGAAGATGTCATGCACCTGGTGCAACTTAGGTGGAAGAGCTAAGCGGTTACCCACCTCAACTACTTTGCTGAGGACCTAGAAAGGTCTGATGAATCTCAGAGATAACTTGCCACCTTTTCCAAATCTTCGTAAACCTCGTAGAGGTGATACCCGTAGAAAGATGTGGTCGCCGTCCTCGAACTCCACAAGTCTCAGTCTCCTATCAGCATACGACTTATGCCTACTCTGTGCAGTCTTTATCTGCTCCTAGATGATCTTCACCTTCTCTGTGGTAGCCCATACCATCTCTTGACCTACTAGTACTGACTCCCATGGGTCTATCTAGCACATTGGCGATCTGCAAGGTCGACCATACAAGGCCTCAAATGTTTCTATCCCTATGGTGGAGTAATAGCTGTTTCTGTATGAAAACTCTACTAAAGGTATGTGATCCATCTAGCTATGACCAAAGTCGAGGAAACAAGTACGTAGCATGTCCTCGAGGGTATGAATGGTTCGCTTGGTCTGACCATCTGTTTGAGGATGGAAGGCGGTGATCTGATGAAGCTGCGTCCCGAAAGCCTCCTACAACCCCTTCTATAGCCGGGAAGTAAATTTTTTATTAGGATTAGAGATAATAGAAGAAGGTACTCCATGTATCCACACAATCTCCGGCATGTAGAGGCATCCCAAGCTCTCTACTGAACCCTAATCTCTAATCGGTAGTAAGTGGGCTGACTTGGTGAGTCGGTCGACGATCACTTAGATAAAGTCATATCCCCTGGACGTAAGTGGAAGACCTACCACCAAGTCCATGGATATCTCATACTAATTCCACTTTGGGACCTCTAAGTGTGAACCAAGCCTGCTGGTACCTTATGCTCCACCTTCACATGCTGACAATTGAGGCATCCAGAGACAAACTTCACTACTTCGTTCTTTATACCAGGCCACTAATACTATTGTCGAAGGTCCTGGTACATCTTCACTACTCCTGGATTTACCGCTAGAGGGGACGTGCACAACTCACTCAACACATCCTCCCGAAGTGTCATTGGTACCATAATACATCCTCTGAAGAGGATTACGTGCTCCCCACCTTCAAAAAATCCATTAGGTGCATGCCCTGTGGATATCAGAGCAAGTCGTGTCTCACAATCAGAGTCTCCACACTGTGCCTCCCTAACTCGCTGAAGAAGTGGGGGAGTGACTGTAAGAGATTGAATGAAAGCTGCCACATCTTGGTCCACAAAGGATATCTGTAAAGCAGCCAGCTACTCCGTCGCCTCTCCTAGAAGTTGTATACCGGATCTCCTACTCAGTGTGTCTGCTACAAAATTCCCCTTCCCAGGAGTATAGACTATCTCAAAGTCATTGTTCTGGAGGAACTCAAGCAAACTTCTCTTTCTCAGCTTCAGGTCCTTCTGGGAGAAGACATACCTGAGACTCTGGTGGTTAGAGTAGACTATAAAACACTCACACATCAGATAGTGATGCGACATATTAATGGACAAGACCACTTATGCTAACTCCAGGCCTTGGGTAGCGTAGTTCTGCTCATTCCGTCTCAGCTGCCAAGAACCATATGTGATCATGGCTCGCCCCAACATTTGGAAACAGCCAAATCTGGTCCCTGATACATCGTAGTATACAAGTGCCCTACAACCTCTTAAGGTAGCCTCAAGATGGGGTACTACTAAGACTCTGCCTCATCTCATGAAATATTTTATGGAATCTCTCAGACAATACGAAGGGGTTACCCTTCTTCGTCAGGGCTGATAGTTATGCAGCAACTCTGGAGAAGTCTAGTACAAAACTCCGATAATATCCAGCTAAACCCAGGAAACTATGAACCTCCATCACACTCTTGGGTGGATCCCAAGAAAGTACCTCCTCAATCTTCGCTGGATCCACTGAAACTCTAGCCTCCGAGATGAAATGTCCCAAAAAGTGAACCTCTCAGATCCAAAACTGGCACTTCGAGAGCTTACCATAAATCTGGTGCTCTCGGAGTGTGTCCAGTACTACCTACAAATGGTAGGCATGCTCCTCCTGAGTAGTCTAGTAGATCAGAATGTCGTTGATGAAGACTATGATGAAGCAATCGAGGTATGGCTAGATTATCTTGTTCATGAGTCCCATGAACACTGCTGATGCGTTGGTTACACTTAAAGGCATAACCAAGAACTCGTAGTGGTTGTACCGACATCTGAAGGTTGTCTTCTACACATACTCATCTATAACTCTAAGATGGTGATAGCCTAATCTGAGTTCTATCTTTGAGAACCAACGTGCTCCCTTCAACTGAAAAAAGTGGTCGTCAGTCCTTGGGATTGGGTATTTGTTCTTCATGGTCACCTGGTTCAGGCGATGGTAGTCGACACAAATCCTCAAGCTTCCAACTTCCTTCTTAGCGAACAGTATCGGGCCTGCTAAGGGAGAACCACTAGGATGATAAATACCTTCCCCTACAAGTCCCCTATTTGTACTCGTAGCTTGCGAAGCTCAGCAGGAGCCATCCGATATGATGGTGTAGATATCAGGGTCATCTCGGGGTAAAGGTCAATGTAAAATTCCACCTCTCTGTGAGGAGGTAGACCTTGGACATCATCAGAGAAAACATCTGCGTACTGGTCCACAATTAGAGGATAGCTCAGACTCTCTACATCTACAGCTTTGAGGGTAAGGCAGGAAAACTGATTAGTGATCGGCAGCTCCCTCCTCTGAGTAAGTCTGTCTTGCACTGCAAAGGCTCCCTTCTCACCTGTGAAGGTGAAACTCATCCTATCCTTGCAGACACACCACACTTTGCACCTATTTTCTATCTGATCTTGTACTGTAGATAACCATTCCATACCCATGATGACGTCGTAAGGCCTTGACACTGCTACGAGGAGATCCCATCCGAAGCTCTTTCCTCCTATAGTAAGATCACACTGTCGGAACCAATGCGTAATCATCGAGTCTACTCCAGTAGGAGTATCTAGCCATAAGGATCGAGCCAATGGCTCCATCAGAATATCCGAGATCCGAATGATGGTGGTGGAAATGAAAGAGTGACTGGAACTTGGGTCTATAAGAAGTACTGCCAAGGTAGAGTGGACATAGATCGTACCTTGAATCATCTCTGAAGCACCGTGACCATAAGCCTCAGCCACTTGGAGCTGAGATCTCCCCTGTCCACCCACTCCTTGAGGGCGGGGTGGACCTTCTGGTGGTGGTGTTGGTAGCACCTCGTAACGCCGTCCCCTGCCAACTGAACGACCAGCTCCTCCGCCACGTCCTCTTGTGCCCGGCGGATTGCCTAGATCAAATCTCTGCCTCTGCCTAGGAGGTCTCTCAACTATCTACTGATCATCCATATGGTGGGTTGGACAGTCTCGAGCCATGTGACCCAACCTGCCGCATGCAAAACACTGTAGGTTCCTCGACTCACTGGCTCCGTCCCATGTGCCTTTCACAACCGAACCTGAGTCCTGAGGTCGTCCACTAGATGGTTTGGTATGCTTGGACCACTACGACATCATTCTGCTACCAGCTGCAGAAGACTCCGCTAAGTGACGCTTGGTGGTGGGTCTCACTAATGGTGTCTACTCAGAAAAGAAACTATCAACTAAGAGGGCTCTCTCCAACACCTCTTCCTGCATCGGGATGCTGAGAGAGATCATAGAAGCCCTGATCTCTCCTCTGAGCCCTTTCACGAAGGTCCAAGACCTAAATAATATGTCCCACAACATATCTGTGGAGTAGCGTGAGAGGTCGGTGAACTTCGCTGGATACTGTGCCACCATCATGCTACCCCGTGGTAGATGAAGCAGCTCCTGTATCTGCACCACATATAGGGTGGCTGGGATAAACTACACCCGAAAAAGGCTCTTGATGTCTTCCCAGAGAAGTGTTGCCTTGTCATGCACCTGGAGCATCAGGCTCCACCATCTGCCTGCTTCTACCTAAAGGAGACTCGCAGGAAGAATCACTATAAGGTTTGCTGGTGTCCCTACAAGTGTGAAGACTCTCGCCATAGCCTCCATCCAATCCTTAGCTTTCTGCGTGTTCGTCTCACCCCTATACCTGGGCAGACTCTGGAACTGGAACTCATGCAACATCCTCAGACAACGTGAACTCAATACTGTTGGGTCTGGTGGCATCGCTGTCCAAACAAGTAGTGGTACCGCTAGTGACTCCACTGTGATAGGTCCCTGCACCGAGGTCTCGTCGCTCGATGGGTTGTCGTCTCGTAAAAAGCCTAGAACCCTTTCTGGCTATTTTCCTGGAGGCATCCTGTAAAGAAATAGGAACACCATAGTCAATAACTTATACCTAGTGAGATGAATCAAAGAGATCACTAAGAAAATTCTTGAAACAAAAATGCAATCAATGTTTCCGTGCAATGAGTCAGAAATTAGACGTCAGGGTCCGGATGTATGGATATGTCGGCCGCCACACCAACACTAGACTCCTTGAATGGAAAACCACACTCACTACACTTAAAATTATTCCATCATAGAAAAGAAAGATCAGAGTCACATGTACTATGGTAGAACTGACTCCTCTGATATCAATTTGTCACAACCCATCCCCCGGGGCCCTTTCCGGGACTACCGCAAGCCCGCCTTCCATAGGCCAGGGGCTGGCGACTAGCACCAAAGGAGAAAAATCCCTAAACTGGGAAGGAATTTACTTTATAATTGAAAACAAACACAATAATGTACATTGATGAATAAAAAACACTAAGTAAAACTATATATCAAGAGAGTACTGAAAAGTAAAGCGGCCAGAAATACAAGCCCAACTGAAAGTACATGTACAAATGGAAGGGGAAAAATTAGCTGAAAGCTGAAAAGAAGCTCCTAGATTTTCCACCATGGATCCTACCTGAAGGGTAGGTACAGATAGCCTCCTCAGCACTCCACGTCCGTCGGTCTCTTCCAGGTACCGAATCGTAATGAGTTCCTCCTCCGGGTACCGTCCAGTCCTCTTACACTCAGCCTCAGTCAGCATTGTCTGTCATCTGCATCCAACACAACGAGGTGCAGGAATTTCCCATGTAGGGTGAGGATAATGATACTTAGTAGGGACCCCAAGACCCTCAAGGTCTCACAAAATCCAACAAGGATAAACCACAAAGTATGAAATTAACAAATAACCCCACTTAGGTATATGCCCATACATATACCTATGTTATCAAGTAATCCATCTCAATAATTTAGAAAACACAATGTGCTGACTCAGCTCACATGGGTATAAAAAATTTTGTAGAGAGATAGAGATGATCATATGTAGCCACCGAATCATCTATTCTGTCAAACCCACACATTATCCCGGAAGAGAAATCAGAACTGTCTAACCGGCATAGGATCCCGGAATAGTTAATATGTCGAACCCACACAAGATCCTGGAAAAAAACTCAGAACTATCGAACCCACATAGGATCCATGAACAGTAGTCAGAGCTATCAAACCCGTACGAGATCCAAGAAGAGTCGTCAGGGCTGTCGAACCCACATAGGATCTAGGAGTAGTCGTCAGTGCGTTCGAACCCACACATGAACAAGGAATAGTCGTCAGTGTTGTCGAACCCACACAGGACCCAGGAACAGTCATCAGTGCACAACCATCCACAGGGTTACGCATGAAGCATGCTTGATTCTGGGAGGGGCTGCTCCTCAAGCCGAGTTTCGATACATCAACTTCCACAAAGTCCCCAGAAGAAGTATCTCAAAGGTCTGCCATGTCATAGGGGTCTCAATGCAATAGATGGTGTGTCAATCAGACATCCGGTCTATGAGTTATTAACCTTTTAGCCTCGGGGGCCCGGTTGGATTTGTGTATGATCCAACCTGACCATATCTCAAATAAAACACGAACTTTAGTGGGGTATACTCAAAGGGACGGATATGATCCAAGATTTCCAATGCTGTTGATGGATCGTCAAACAGACGTCAAGTGACAAAGATATGGCCAAAGAAAGTAAAGGGTCGGTAGTGGGCCCACGTTCGGTCAGAGCCAGTCAAACTGACCATACCTGACTTAGATCTGGACCACCCGGTTTGGGTCGACCCGTGCTAGCCCGATAGGTCTGGCCTAGCTCGTTGGGCATGCTGGCCCATTGGGTTGGGCCCGGCCCACTGGGCCCAGCCCAGCAGGCCGCGAGAGAGGTCCGTCCCTGGCACGAGGCCAGTTTGGCTCGTTGCACCGTGAGAGCACAACCTAGTGTGGCGTAGTCTAGAGTGCGCATCCAGGGACGGATTTTCTAGGGCACCGCAAGGGGGTTCGGGATGTTGGTGTGGCCGGGAGGCCTCGAGGGGGCTGGGTCGCTGGCATAGCCGGGAGGCCGCAAGGGGGCCGACTCGGGGAGGTGCGTGTGGCAAGAACAGAGGCCGGAAGGCTTTTTGTTCGGTCAGGGGGGCGGTCATTGTGGGATGGCATGACCGGGAGGAATGCGGCCTGGTGGTTCAGCGGTCAGGAGGTGCGCGGCCAGGCGGGCGGGCTACCGGAAGGCGCTCGGGCCGGCAGGCCGATGGCCAGGAGTCGCACGACCAGGCAGGCCGACGGGCGGCCGGGTGGTCGGGAGGCCGGCGGCGGATGGGAGCTTAGTGGCATGGGCCATTGGTGGTGTGGCCAGGGTGGCTCAGCTGGAGGGCCACGGTTCGGCCTAGAGTAGTGGAGCACCGTGGGGGCGGCACAGTTCACGAAGGCCGCGGGTAGCACAACCTCTATCTTCACCGATTCCATCGCATCGTTGAATTATCACCATGCCGAAGTTCAATCATAAACAAGATCAGCGGAGTGGTCAGGCCATATTGGTTTGGCCCACACCCTCCATATTTAAGGTGGTATCAATTGGTTAGTCAAGAGGAAGAAAGTTGAACTTCAATTATTCTTACAATCTACCACAACAAATCCTTTCATTCGAAGAAGATAAAAGGAAATAATAATTGCACAAAACAACCCCTACCTTTGATCGTCGATCATTGTTCATTGATGGATTCACAGAAATCAGTTGTCGAAGATGTCTCTCGACAGTTGAAGCTTCGAGGAAGAAGTCGAAGAAGGTCGGAATTCTTTGTTCTTCATTGGGAGATGGAGTTCTTTGTTGGAGAACACTAATTCTCTCAAGCTGTCCTCTCAAAGGCTCCCATCGAATGATAAATTCCAAGAATAAATAATAATAGATTGTCTATTATTTTAGATGTTGGAATGAAATTCAAATGGAAAATTAAATTAATTTGATAGGATCCCCTTAATTAATTCAAGGGGTGGGCACAAGGAATTAATTAGGGGAGGTGTAGAGGCTCTCCCTCATTAATGAGGGAGATTTGAGAGGTTTTACTCTCCTCCATCCATAGAGGGTTAAGCCCCGTGTGGTCCCCACATGGTAACCTCTCACTGGAGGTTATGTTCGGGTGGGCCCATCCACCATAACCTCTCATGGGAGGTTAAGGTGTGGTGGTCCCACTTCTAACTCCCATGAGGATGTTTTTGACTCCAAACTCACACATGTAGACACTAATAATATAGAGTGAAAACTCAATTTATTTTTTTACTTTCAACAAAAACCCAAAATATATCTTCTACTCTCGACCAACTGCCATCGCGGTGAAAGTCTCTTTAAGAGAATACCAGCACTGCGAGTTCAACGGTGCCCTCAGATTTCAATTCCTAGGACCGGTTCAAATGATTTAAAAACCCACTCGTACATTTACTGAATGTACCTGAACAAAACTTCAGAAAATGATTCCAGGCATACTGGGCCATGGAATCAAGCGCCGTCAATTTTCTAGGACTCATAAAATTCCCATGTATTTAAAAAAACAATTCCACAGTAATTCTGGGTCTTTACATAAATCCTTTATTTCTTGTGTTAAACCAATTGATAATCAGTGGTTATACATACATACATATATATTATGTATCGTTGAAATCATAAAAAATGTAAACTAAAATACTAATATGTAAACAATGATACTATAATTTTATTCAGGCTGTGACTATTTAATATAAATTAAAATAATATATATTTAATATGTAATTATAATTTCAGATAACATGTCATTTTTTAGTCAAATAAGATCATGATTAGTGAAATATGACATTAATATGAACATAAAAACTTATAACACATTTTTATCTATACCCATGATCTATGAATAGTTTCAAACATTTTTGTAGGACAAAAAGAACTCGAACATCATCAAATATTCATGTTTAAATTTTATATAATAGTTTATATATAAATTAGATGATCCTCCTTGTATAATATTATGTCGATCTTGGGGGTTTTATGTGTGTAAATGTTTTCTATTTAATAACCTTGAGATATGGTTTACAATATGAAGATTAGTGGAATGTGAAAATTAATATATTTAAGGAATATATATCATATTATCTTATTTTTTAAGGGATTTATTATTAACTATGACTTGTTTACAATATGGAAATATTAGGATAACCACCCAATTTGAGTATGTTACAATATATCATAGTGCTCCTAGGGTATCTTCCATGGATTTAGGAATATATTTTTGATTTTTGATAGTTGTGAGCATAGTGAGGATAAAGATAGTGAGAGTAAGGAAGAGTCTTATTAACGGATTCTATCTATGAAAAATAGAACTACATAGGAATAATTTATGTTATTTATGTAATAGAAAATATTTTTTAAATTTCTTTATTTTCAGGTTTTCAATGTTGCCTCTTTAATTTTTTAATATTTTCATTTAATTTTTTAAAAAATAAATTTATAAAAAGTGTTATGAAGGTTTAAATAATTTCAATTCTACCTTTATGAACACAAGTGAATTGTGATTTAAATATTTTTTTATTTCAAGGATGATTTTGAATAATTTAAATTTTTTATTTTATGTGTAAAAATGATATTTTAAATTCCAATGTTATCATTCAGGTTTATATATATATTTTATTGCAATTTAATATCTTTATCATTAATAATCCATATATATTATTAAAATTATTTTGTTAATTTTAATTTCCATGATTTATTTATACTTTTTTCTAAGGTTTTTTTAGATTTATTCTTGTCTTTATGAATGTATTGATATTTCATTTAGTAAAATTTTTTAAGCTTATTATATATGTAATTATTTTTCTTTTTTATAATAAATTACATAGATGCGAAGAATTGAGAGGATATTTTAGTGGATTTATAAAGAGAACAAAGTGCTTTATAAATAATTTATTTAATAGATGACACATGGGTATTAATTATGATAATGTGAAATTAGTATTGAATCCTTAACCTCAAGGGGGATTTCTCTTAAATAATTGTGTTTAGATATTCAGTATTCATAGTGAACATAATTTTTTCTCAATTTTTTTTAGAATCATTATTTAATAAAAATATATATTATTTTAAAAATGATATATACTAGGTTGATTATATCTGCTACTACAGAACACAACACAAGGAAAAAAACTATAGTAAATCACAGCCCTGAGGACTTAACCTCGCAACCTTCCCCTCACCCATACCAAACACTTACCACCCCACCACCAATGGCAGGGAATTGAAAAAAATATATACTTTTGATGAATGTTTTGAAAAATAACATCTTTTATTAATAATTTTTTAATATAAAAACACTAAATTGTTATCTAGGGTGACATTGTGTTTTAAATCAAAAGTTTTATTTATATCAAAATATTTATTATAATAAGAAATATTTTTTAATGAATTTTTATATATTTTAAAAACTAAGAAAAGTTAACCTCTTAAAACACCTTACTGAGAAATTTTGTGCTCAAACGATATTGTAAAAAAATTCACTGGTCTTAGTGATGAGAAGAATCTATTTCAGAATTAGGAATTTTTTAAGGAGCTAGAACGAGTGAAGATATGATATCATTAAATGAATTGTTTAAAAATTAAAATTATCATTTATTTATATAATTGTGATTGATTTATGTTGTTTTAATTATATAATGCTCTCGAAAAATAATATCATTATTCAATTAATGAATAAATTTTAATTTATAATTTAAAATTGTAGACAATTAAAATTAGGATGCTTCTTTGGTATAAATACAAAATAAAAAATGTCTTATGTTTTTAGCACTTGGTCCTCGAGAAGGATTCTATGCTATCACATTTAAGGTCCACCTACCATATTCAATGTTATTCCATTTAAAAAATATCCACCACCATTAACTAATCTCATCTATGTCTCAATCAATCATGTATCAACATCATGCTCCATTATCAATCCAAAAAAATAAAAATATTTAATTATAACAAATTATAATTTATTTTCTAATATAATCCAAAATATTATAATCATAAAACACTCAATGGGAAGTGAAAACTCATAGAACCTTCATGAAATGACATAGAAACATCCCAAAAAATGGTTTTGGAACATCTTTATATGAACCAATAATAAAAATACACTTGGTCACTCACCAATGTCATAAAATTTCATTAAAAACCCTATGAATATTCATTTTGTTACATAAATCCAGAAAAATGGTGAGAAATGATGTTCAATATCCATACCAAGATCTTCTCTATATATACTATCAATAAGAACTATTGTTACAGGATTGTTTCTACTATTACCGAAGAAAAGTTTCAACAAAACCCTAGCTAAAGACACCAAATTTAATGGATAATAATATTAAATAATAATAGAGGAATGGAGAAAAGAATATACCTTATATCCACCATATAAAGTCTTTTAAAACAACCCTTGTTTAGGGGGATCAATGAGAGGTATTAAGAGGGGTAGAACTAACCAAATAAACCCTCTCAATAAACCCCCTTTACCATAAATCCAGAAGGATTCGACATACAAAGGATATGTATTATTCTATTTTGAAAAATAGTAAAAGGAACCCATTTTGGCATTGAATATAGGGGACAGAAAATAATATATTCACCCATGGTAGTATTTATATGAATATTCCCACCCCTGGATACCTCTAGCATCACAATCCATAGATCCAGGACATATCCTATCTCTCAGTGGCATATAATACCACTACCTCCCAAGGACCCTTCAAGAAGAAACCACATGGATGCAATATAATTATCCCCTTGAGAAACCCGCATAAATTATCCCATAATCATATGGTGTGTTTCATTTCCTCATGAAATGTTTCATAAAGTTATTTTTAAGCTTTTCCTCTTCTACGACTCAACCATTTGGATATAGAGTAACCTTGTGTCAGATATTTTCTATTACAAAATATTCTCATATAGGCATCCACCATGGTGTGACCACTCTCGATGTTTCTTAATGAATCACTCATTCTCCATCCTTTTTTTCATAAAACCTTCCAATATAGTGTGGTTTCACCATAAATAATGTTTTCACTTAAGTAAAATAATGTCATACAACATACACCACACCAAAATTCCCCTAGATTTTTTCATGGTCTACCGCTTGTAGGAAAATTCTAAAATAGGGTTATCCACGTCTTATGTTGAGATTAAAAATTGTACCTAAAACATTATCAATAAATCAAAACTTGTATAGAAACAACCAATTGAGATGTTATAAAACAAATTTTTTTATATGAGTCATAATTCATGAATCATCCACTAATCTAGTCTATAAAATTTAAATTTCCCCAAAATTTCACAACTCACAATAGAGAGGACCATTAAAAAAACCACCAAAATTCATCTCATCTCTAACTAAACTTGTTGTTAAATCTTGTAGCACCTCATTAATCAAGTAACCATTGAATAATTGGGTTATATCCGCAAACACTGAAGGATCTTCAATTGTTATACTCCAAATATTATGGAACACTATGAATCAAGGGTTGATCTTCCCACCCATTACCACCACAAACATTGAGAAAATACTCAACCATACCAGGCTATCCCAAGACACAAAAAGGCTACCGATATTTCATCCCAAGACCTATATTTCATCCCACTATAATACGCCTCTCACAAAGGTTTAGTTTGGTTCATGGTGTTTATAGCTATAGGTATTGATTACCAAAATCCACATCCAATGGTCCACCAATATGCTCAGTGAGATTCCCACCTCCCGGAAACCAATTTCATGGAAAACATTGGTAAGTATAACAATATCCACCTCTTCCTAAAGACACTCGACCTAAACTATTTACATGTCAACATAAGATCCAATAATAATTTCATAACTCCATAAGGAATGATGATATTTTTCTACACCCAAACTAAATTCCAAACCACACACTTAGTGTAATTCAATGGATAGGTTGTTCACCCACAAAGTCTATTAATGTACTCTCTCCATGGGGAAAAAATTAACATCAATTTGAATCACTTTAAGATGACTAGTTATTCTATCTGAATCCAAATGTGGACACACATAATATATCCACCATTAAATATAAATCCCAAATCTAGTACCATCCAAGGAAATACATTAAATCAGATCATTCTTCACATCTCCAGTTATCATATTGACCATCCACTGACTAGTATCATGATATCCAAAGCCCTAAACAAAATTAGGGTCATACATCCATAATAGATACAAAATTCCCCTATATATATGTTTCTTATTTATCTCCCTACTAAACGTAACACCTAATCTACCAATCCCACACTCCACCAATTGCAAAATGTGGGGACTATATGTGAATATCCCTCTTATGCTTGAGAACAAACTTGAAACACGAATATATACCAGTTTTTGACTCACATGGAACTATATCCTTGATATCCTACAAAATTAATTATACAATGAGGGTTTCATCCACTAATATTCAATGGGGTACTCCCAACCATATGGATTACCTTACTCCACACCTTGAGTGCAAAGGTTTCAAAATTTCAGTATCAAATTAATGTAACTCCTCCAATTCCATGATAACACGTCCTAAGAATCCCTATTAAAGAAAAAAGATATATAAATCACACCGTTATACATTGATCCATCCTTGATTTCACCACCTATTTATGGAAACACTTATAATCCTCATAAAATCCATGAATCCCCATGCTTTTAATCATCTCACTGATCATATTAGTTCTCATTTCCCAACTGGTAAAAAGGTCACATCACATCCACATTCTAACCCTATGTATAATCACACCCCAATACCCACTAATACCCATTAAATCAAGTCAAACTAGTCGAGTACTATGGGTTTTCATCACCACACTATCAAAACTAAGCCTCTCAGGTCTCAGTGAGTTGACACTGCCTGGTGACTTTTTAGTTAATTCATTATTTTTAGATTAAATTAAATAATTAAGTATAATATGTTATAATTAATTACATTGGATGTTGTGGATTATGATATTATCTTAGTGATAGTTGGTTAAGACATGGATGATCTTAAGTGAAGGATGTCTTTTATGATTAAAGGGAATACCATATAATGAGGTATGTTCTCAATGAAAATATTATAAGGTTTATGGATTTCGTTAAGTTCATGTGTTAAATTAAAAATAAAATTTTCCTTAAGGAACTTACTTTTGATATAGTGGGAGAGTTAAGGTCCATGGAATACCATTGAATAGCAGATTGATTCCCTAACCATAGATAGTTGAGATTCTGATTATAAATTAATCCCATGATGTATGGGGACCTTATAAAGTTATAAAAACAATGAAATAGATATATAGGGATTTGGGATGGGTACCCTTTATCATCTATAGGAAGGGGAGAGTAATAGCTTTAGAATTGGTAGCCAAGGTATATTCGAAATAATAGCCTTGGAAAATGAAAATCCCATAATCCAGTTGACTATAAAGTGGGGGAGAGTATTCCTCCAACAATAGTTTGTGAGTATTCAGGAATGTATTTCTTAGGTAGGACTATAAGAAAGTTGGGTATGAGAATGCAAACGTAGATTTATTTTGATAGGATATGGGATTTAGTACATCCCTCTTGTGTGATTCAGGTATTGTATTTCCTATGAGGATGATTACCATAATCATTATTTTATTAATTTTATAAAAAGAAACATAGTCCAACAACCTGATACTAAGAAGAAGTCCGCATAGTTATTGGGGCCTAACTTAATGCAGCCCAAGAGAATTAAAAATTAATAATTTAACAAGCTATTGGGGGAATTAATCTTTGCTAGAGAAGCATGGTTGTAACACCTCTACCCTAGTTACCCAGAGTCGGTGCATTATTACATAACATTGGCATGATACAATGAAATCATGTCTCAAAAGACCAATCAGTTTATTAGCCTTGGAATTATTAAATATATTCATAAATTATACATTACATTATAAAATAAAAACAACAACAACAACATTATCTTAATTAACCACATTCATATCACATAGACTATCCCATCAGGTCATTCATAATATACTTCTTCGCATCCTGGGAAAAATAAAACATAGAAAGGGGTGAGCTCAGATTCTTAGTAAGGATACCAATATAGTGGAAACATTCCTAAATAAGCATAAACATCTAAGGCAATGTATAAGACTAAAAAACCTTTTAAACTTAAACTACATCATAATATGGAAAATATAAATCAAAATAATGTCATTTACTTATTCAAATGGATATTCTACTAGTCGAATAATCAAATTCTATATCAATAGCCACTTTCATAATTATGGAATGCATACTGTCAGACTTCATAACCACATTGTCACGACCTTCTGGAAATACTCCAAATATGATTTTGTCAAGGCCTTGTGCCAAGACACTAGTTTTTCTTATGAGACCTACCGATGCATTGAGGAGAAATATAGGGTTCCACCGGTAACTTACTAAGTCTAATGAATTCATCATATGAAAAGGTTTAAGGATAACATAAACATTCATATTAAAACAAGAATACAAAATGTCAATAATTTATCCATAAACCATGAATGGTTTAAAAATAACACATCCACAGTCAAGCATATCATAACTCATTCAATATAATATTGAATATTGTATTAATAATAAATCAACCGCAATCAAGAATAATATTCAAAAATTATTTTGACATAGTTCAAAATGATTTGTAAAACTCATTGACAGAAATGTACATTTTTCAGGAAAACATTTATAAGTCACACAATTTAGAAAGGAATACATTTAAAGAAATTTTTTAATCAAAGTGTCCCATACCACTTTTAAACTTTTTAAAGCAATTAAAATTTTAAAAAACATTCATGTCCATATAAATAAATTCTAAAAACCATTTTGAAAACATGGACATTAATGAGAATGATTTAGAAGAATAAGTATTTAAACCATTTAAAATGATGATCTAGATAAAATGTCCCTTCCATAAAACCTCCAAATATTCTCTTTGAAAATATTTTTATGAAACACATATGTGGATGATAAAGAGGTCTCACTAGATACTTACGTAAAAAAACGTCGGATAATAAAGAGATTGTGAAATTAACTCTTACCTTGTACTTTTCATTAGTAAAAGGTACTCTAAACTCATGTATAATGGTTATTTCATTGTTATTAAACTGTACAAGAACTATATAGATTAATATGATATCATATATGATCTTCTAATATTTCTTTGTAAACAATGTTTTAGTATTATCATTGTTTCGGTTGTTAACTGATACATTTTCCTTTATATGCTTGGTTACGTAAGCCATGTTTGTTATGAATAGGATGTATTTGATTCATATACAGAATGATATTATTTTCATAAACATTATTTTGAATTATAAAATGAAAATTATTCTTGAATGATTACGATGGGAAAATGAATCTCATCGCGTTCGTGGAGATGGTAATCCATACATACGGACGAGTGAAAATATCATTCTTTTGAAATTAAAATCGTATGTAAATGGATGGTATATCATATATACAGAATCATAAACATATTATATTTATTATTTACATGAATTATATATCATTATTATACCCATCTAAATAATAATTTATTGAATAACAACTACACCAAGACGTGGAGATGGTAAGCCGTACATACACACGTATGGTGACTTTCTCATTCATATGTTGGAATGGTTGTAAAATTTTTATAATAATATCACAGCATATAGAATATACTTGAGTTATTATTTTATAATGGAAACAACAAAGAAAGAGTAAGGGGAAGAAGAAAATAACTTGAAAGAGGTGATGAAATATTTACCTCTTCTTCGGGTTCTTCCATTTGATTTGATCAAAATGGATCATTATGTTGTCTTTATGACCAAAGGAAGCCCTATAGGATGAAGGTAGAATAGTTTTGAGGATATTTTGACAGGGGTTAGCTGAGCCAAATGGCTTTGGAGGTGTCAATTTTAGAGAATGGGAAGTTCCCTTTTATTATAGAGGTGACAGTCACTATAGGAAAAGCTTGAAATATTATTTTATAAGAAAATAATTTTAGGTTTATAATGGCTCAAAAATGATTTATTTCAACACTAAGGAGGGGATGGGTTGAAAAAATCTCAACCAATAGGTTTTAGACAGGTTTGGTACATCATATTAACCTTTTATTTTATATTTAACTCTTAGATAAATAGTTTGACACTTACCATGTGTTTTTTATTTTTATATTACATGGTTTATAAACTTACTATAAACATCCAAGAGAACCCCAAGTGGTTCATTAATGATAAACATATCATTATATAAGTCCTTTGGCCGATCCTTAGATTTTTAGTAATATTATTTCAATTAATAATAAAATATTTGTTTTTAAAACTCATTTATTTCAATTTTAACACTATTTTGTAGTTTGTTTTTTTATTCATGACATCATGATTACTTCGAACAAGATTCATTTAGTCATCCCTTATATGTCATATTAACCTATAAAATTAGTGGAATTAATCAAAATTCTAAAATTATATTTATTTGGTTATTTGTAATATCATTTATTCTAATCATTCATTAATAAGGTAATTATTGCATCATCATTGTGTCATAAATAAATTTATTTATTTAATGTCTAAAAATTATAAATAAAATACCATTATGTATGAAAGAATTTAGGTTCCTAAATAATATTTATAGTTGAATTTATCTTATATATAACCCGATATTAAAAATGTTTTAGTTATGAAAACATGAGTTTAACACTTTGAACTCTTCTTTAAATAAAATAATAATAAATGTTCTAATCTAATCCAAGTGGACCTAAATGATTGTATTTTATTTTTACAGTTTTTTTTTTGTCAAATTACACTTATCCAATAGTAATAAGACATGTGTTATGGTAATAGTAATAATATTTTTACCTTTAATTACCTTGTTTAATTTTAACTGTGGTAAATAAAAGTTAAAAGTTACTATTCAGAAAAAATTATTTTTCATTTTACTGAACAAAATTTTATATATTATTATAAACCATTCCTCTTAGATGTTGGAAATTCAACTCACAGAAGCGGTAAAATTCTTTCTTATGCAAATTTTCAAATGTTCCTAAAAGGTGGGTAAAAGACGGGAAAAAAGTTCAATAATATTTTTATATATCTAAAAATATTATAAAATGATTCCAATAAATTAAATTGAACATATATAGGTATTATTTATATATTTTGAACTAAAATAAATTTAAATAATATAAATAATCATTTAAATAAAAAGTCTGTTTTAACCAATAACGTAGTGTTTTTAACTATTCATCAAAAATTGAACGTTTTCAGAAAAATACCAAAAATTCACCCTATGCTAATTTTTATATTCCGAATTAAAAAATGAAGTCTATTTTACCTAATTGAAAATATATAAGTTTCATTTATTAATTTAAAAATAATTCCCATTGTCAAAACCAAAAATCGGGTTTTAAATAAAAGTAAAACCTATCAAAAGATTGGCATGTGTTTGTGTCAACTTTAAATGTGAAATTACTTATAATAAAAAAAATTGTATTAAGTGATAAAAATATAATATAATTATACATCCAAACCATTCAAATTTATAATTGAATACGGAAAATTATTTTGATTAAAAAAGTTGTTTTCAATTAAATTTAATAATTTTCACTATTCATCCAAATATAAAATTTATCAGAAAAATAGAAACAATTTATCAAAACTATATTTTTATGTCCTGATTATAATGAAGAAGCATATTTTGTCAAATTGAATATTTAAAAATGTCAAATATTTGATTTAGAAATGGTTCGCCATTAAATGGCAGTAACATTGATTTTTTTTAAAAATTCTTCTTTTATCTGAAAAATTGAATTTGTTCTTATATTATGTTTAAGAAATACATAATATGGATTCTAAAATTTTATTGAGTATATGAAATTCAAAATTCAGTTAACATTATTCATAACCGCTTTTTGAACAGCTAGTTTGGTATGTTGTGGCATGCTCAAACTCGGTGTTGTGTGTTGCACAAGTTATTGTATTACTTTGAAAAAATAATGTACTATGAAATATTAGGGTGTTGAATTCTACCCTACTTCAATAAATTTCATCATTGCAATTTGAAATTATTTTTCAAAAATATAAGGTTAAAAATTGAAAATACCTTTGCAGAAAACCCACATCTGAAATTTCGTTAATAAAATTTATTCTTACTAAGAGGGAAAAGAAAATTGAAAAGTCACCAACAAATTATGATCTCAATTAGGAGAACATTGGTGGAAATTAGAGACACATATATATAGAAAAAACATAAATATTTATAGGGAGTGATTGAGGTCATCAATCACAAACAAGTGTAAAATTGAGGGCCACAAAGCCATCAATCTATGATTATTTAAAATATCTTCAGTTCAGCAAAAAATAAGGTTTTAGGATAACAGAATTTTGCTTTTAAGATCCCTTCCCTAATGTTTATGAATTAATTTACTCATATAACAAGAGGAAAAAAATATACTTGACAAGTAGGGTATCATCCTTGAACTTATTCCTACCACCAACTCATCTTTCAGTCCAAAAGATAATAGAATTCAAAAATATTCGATTTATAGTAATTGTATAGGGTTCCAAAAATAATGAATTATAATTCATTTTTCAGACTATTTATAAAAACTATATTACACAAACCAGGATATCACGTAGGCCAGTGGTAGGTGATGCACCCTTGTCACCCTTCAGTTGTGGGTTCAAGTCTCGTGGCCTTACTGGACGTGACGAGTTGTTGCCCGACCTCCAGGTATTCCTTTTTATAATAATCTAAAGATAATATTAATAAATGCATTAAACGTAAAAATAGTATCCAATTTCACACTTAATCCATTCCAACCATTAGAATTATTTAAAATAATTTTGTCCAATCTTACAGTCCAAAATTTATAAGAAAGGTAAACACAATTATGATTTTTTCCCACATAATAACATGTGAATACCTTCATCAAATATTATTTTAAAACACGATAACACCTTGAATTAGCATAAACCCTTATTGATTACATTGAATCTCCTTTATTCCTTATAGAATTCCCGATATATTCCTTATATCCAAAAAATTTGAATACTCCAATAATGATGAAGTAAACAAACCATTAATCAGTTCCAAGGTAGTCAAGAATATCCAATATAATTAATCCAAATCAACCATCTCTTATTCCAAAATTATTACCTCAGTATCAGGACCATATTAAGGTTTATCTTTCCTCTAACCATGTATTTTACAAAAAGTTTAACTTTTTGTTGAGTCACTTTTCATAAAACCATATAATTTCAAATCCTCAATGAAATAGTACTGCAATACCATCCTTATTTAATTTCATAATTCATATAACTGTTATATCATCGATACAACACTGAAATGATATAATTCTTTAATAACAACATAAGAACACTAGTCATTACTCTTCCTCTGCGGTACTATCATAACTTGAATATTATCCAATAGCATCATTTGCTGTATACTCGGATGACTGGGACATTGATTTATGTAGTTTCCCAACTCCTTGCAGATGAGGTATTTTACATTTGAAACCTTTTTCTTAACCTTGCAATCATATACTTGGTGTCATTTTTCTCCCCACTTATAAATCACATTCCATTCAAGCATTTACCAACGTTATTATTTCCATAGTTATCACATATATGAATGTCCTTCTTCGCCCTCTTCCCTTTATCCATCTTTCTCTCTACCATCCTTTTCTTCCCTTTCATCACTTCAAAGCCATAAAACTTAGAGAATAATTTACTTATCTTATTAACACTTGATTATATTTCTTCATATGTTTATAATATATGGGAGACTATTTCCCTACTAAATTCTTTCTTAATACCATGAAAGGTATGATCATCCCTACTATTTGGATTATACATATTACTGGAGTTCTCATTCATTCACTAGGATGCATTTCTAAATAATGGCATGCACTAGGTCAGTTTATGAATGGAAATTAATAATTCTAAACATGTCAAATACCTAAAATAAATTTAACAGTTTATAGATATAATCCATAATCATAAAAAAAAATTCTTTGAGAAAGTATTTACAATTAAATCCTTCATTATGGCTTGTAATGAAAATGTGAATTATCCTAAGCATATCCCCCGGGAGTGTCCTAACCATGAATGCAGAAAGGCCCATTTTCTTGCATCAGTTCCCTTTAGATTCTAGATCGAAGCATTGTTTTTGTGTTTTACCCCTATGTACATCTGTTCTAGATCCGCCTCTACCTGGTCGTATCCAGACAGAGATGTATTGCTTGAAAAACTCACAAAATCCTTACATTACCAAAATTCTAGGATGTTCTTCTATTCTAATCCTCAAAGTCTATCTTATGGTAATGTTCTCTAAAAAAAGTTTAACAAAATCTAGTTTCCAAATTTTTTAATAAACTTCATATGATACCAACTGTAATGCCCCGACCCTATTTAGCTAGAGTCGGTGCCTTCTTACATAACATTGGCCTGATACAAGGAAATCATGTCCCGAAAGACAAATCATTTTAGTAGCCTTGGAAGTACTAGATATATTCATAAATATTAAATTACATTATAAAATTAAAAACAACAACAAAATTGTCTCCATTAAAAACATTCATATCCCATAGACTATCCTTACAGGTCAGTTATAATATACTTCTTCGCATCCTAGAAAAAATAATACATAAAAGGGGTGAGCTCAGATGCTTCGTAAGGATAACAAAATAACGGAAACTTTAATAAATAAGCATAAACATATAAGGAATTGTATAAGACAAAAGCAAAAGTCTTTTAAAATTAAACTTCATTATAATATAGAAAATATAAATCAAAATAAATTCATTTACTTATTCACATGGATATTCTACTAGTCGACTAATCACATGCATTATCAATAGCCACTTTCATAATGATGGAATGAATAATGCTAAACATCATAACCACATAGTCAAGGCCTTATGCCAAGACTACAATTAAGTTTTTTTCAAGGCCTTGTGCCAAGAAACTAGTTTGTCTCATGAGACCTACCGATGCATCAAGGAGCTATAACGAGCTCCAACCACCACTTACTAAGTTTATTTATTCATCATATGAAAAGTTTTAAACAAAACATAATCATTTATATTAAAACTAGCATACAAAATTTCAATGATTTATCCATAAACCATGAATGGTATAAAAATAACACATTCTTAGTCAAACATATCATAACTCATTCAATACAATATTGAAGATTGTATTTATAACAAGTCAACCTCAATCAAGAATAATATTAAAAAAGGATGTTGACATAGTCGAAAATGATTTGTAAAACTCTTTGAGAGAAATATCCATTTTTAATGAAAAAAATTAAAAGTCATAGAATTTAGAAAGGAAGACATTTAAAAAAAATTGTGAATTAAATTTTCCCACACCACTTTGAATCTTTGGATTGGAATTAACATCTTAAAAACAATCATGTCCATATTAATAGGTCCTTAAAAACCATTTTGAAATCATGGACATTAATGAGAATGATTTAGAAGAATAAATATTTAAACCATTTAAAATGATGATGTTGTTAAAGATTCCATTCCATTAAACATTAAAATATTCCTTTTGAAAATATTTTTATAAAACACGTATGTGAATGATAAAGAGGTACTAGTATATACTTTAGTAAAAACAACCTCGGACAGTAAAGAGATTGTGAAATTAACCCTAACCTAATACTTTTACTCGGTTGAGGGTACGTTAACCTCCTGTATAATTGTTAAATAATTTTTATTAAATTATACATGAACCATATACATAAATATGATATCACATACGATCTTCTAATATTGCTTTTTTAATAATATTTTAGTATTATCACCGTTTCAGGTGTTAACTGATTCATTTTCCTTTATATGCTGGGTTATGTAGACCATGATTGTTATGAATATGATGTATTGGATTCATATATAGAATTATATTATGGTCATAAACATTATTCTGAATTGTAAAATAAAAATTCTTCTTGAATGATTATGATGGGGAAATGAATCTCATCGCGTTCGTGGAGATGGTAATCCGTACGTACGTACGAGCGACAATATCATTCTTTTGATATTAAAATCATTTGTAAATGGATGGTATACCATATATACAGAATCATTAACATATTATATTTATTATTTACATCAATTATACATCATTATTATACCCATCCAAATAATAATTAATTGAATAACAACTATACCATGACGTGGAGACGCTAAGCCGTACGTACGAATGTATGGTGACTTTATCATTCATATGATTGATAGAATAATAGATATGGTTGTACCATTTTTATAATAACATCATTGTATATAGAAGATACTGAAGTTGTTATTTTTTAATGGAAAAAACAAATAAAGAAGAAGTGGATGAAGAAAAGAACTTGAAAGAGGTGATGAAATGTTTACCTATTCTTCGGGTTCTTTCTTTTGATTTGATCAAAACTTCTTGTTATGTTTGCTTTTTGACCAAAGGAAGGCCTCTAAGATTAAGGAAGTATATTTTAAAGGATATTTGGGCAGGTTTTTGCTGAGACAAATAGATTTTTAGGTGTGAATTTTAGTGAAGGGGAAGTCCCCTTTTATAAGAGAGGTGATGGTCACTTTAGGAAAAGCGTGAAATATTATTTTATAATAAAATAATTGTTGGTTTATAATGGCTCAAAAATTATTTATTTAGATGATAAGGTGGGTATGTGTCGAAAAACTCTCAACCAATAGGTTTTAGATAGGTTTGGGTCACCATATTAAACTTTTATTTTATATTTAACTCTTAGTTAAATAGTTTGACACTTACCTTGTCTTTTTGTATTTTTATATTACACAATTACTAAAATTACTATATACTTCCAAGATAATACCAAGTGGTTTATTAATGATACACCTATCATTATATAAGTCTTTTGGCTGAACCTTATATTTTATGAATATTATATTAGTTAATAATATAATATTTTTTTTAAACTCTTTTATGTCAATTTTGAAACTATATGGTATTTTGTATTTTTTAAAGTCATAAATTTATGATTACATCGAAAAAAATTAATTTAATCAACCCTAACTTGCCATATTAACCTAGAATTTTTTTTGAATTCATCAAAAGTCTCAAATTATATTTATTTTGTTATTTATAATATCAATTATTTTAATCTTTCATTAATAAGGTAATTTCTGCATCATCATTGTGTCATAAATAATTTTTTTTTATTGAATGTTTAAAAATTATAAACAAAATACCATTATGTAGGAAATATTTTTATCTTTTTAAAAAAAATTTATAGTCGAATTTATCTTTTGTATAACCCTATATTAAAAATGTTTTAGTTATGAAAACGTGAGTTTAACACTTTCAGCACGTCATTAAATGAAATACTAATATATGTACAAATCTAATCCATGTAGACATAAAGGATAATATTTTATTCCTAAAGTTGTTTTTGGTTGAATTACACTTATCAAATAGAATTAGGACATGTTTTTGGGTAATAATAAAATCATTTTTTCCTTTAATTACCCTATTTAATTTTAACCGTGGTAAATAAATGTTAAAAGTTATTGAACAGAAAAAATTATTTTCATCTTATTGAACCACATTTTACATTATGATATTAACTGTGTCTCAAGGATTTTTAAAATTCAACTTATAGAAGAGGTAAAATTATGTTTTGTGCAAATTTGCAAATGCTCCTAGAATTTGGGTAAAAGATGGTACAATGTTCAATAAAATATTTATATATCTAAACATATTATAAAACGACTCAAATGAATTACATTGAACATATATTGGTATTATGTATCTATTTATAACTAAAATAAATTTGAATAATGTAAACAATTATTCAAATAAAAAGTTGATTTTGACCAATGACAGATTGTTTTTCACTAATCCTCAAAAATTGAATGTTTTTAGAAAAATATGCAAAACTCACCCTAAACTAATTTTGATATTCTGAATTCAAAAATGAAGTCTATTTTAACAAATTCAAAACATATATGTTTCATTTAATAATTTAATATTAATTTCTGTTTTCAAAACCAAGAAGCGGGTTTAAAAAAAAGTAAGACCTATCAAAAGATTGACATATGTTTATGTCAAATTTAAATGTGAAATTACTTATAATGACCAACATTGTATTAAATGAAAAAATCTAATCTAATTATACTTCCAAACCATTCAAATGTATAATTGAAAACTATAAATTATTTTGATTAAAAAATCTATTTTCAGTTAAAATTTAGTATTTTTCACTATTCACCCAAATATTAACGTTATCATAAAAACGCCAAAAATTTATCAAAACTAAATTTTTATGTCCCGATTCTAAAGAAGAATATTATTTTGTCAAATTTAATATATAAAACATTCAAATATTGTATTTAAAAATGGTTCTCCATTAAAAGGTGGTAAAATTGCAGTTTTTGAAAAATACTTCTTTTTTCTGAAAAAATGAATTTGTTCTTATATTATGTTTAAAAAGCACATAATACGGATTCTAAAATTTTATAGAGTTTATAATGTTCAAAATTCAGTTAACACTATTCATAACCACTTTTTTAATGTCTAGTTTGGTAAGTTGTGGTGCGCTCAAACTCTGTGTTGCGTGTTGCGCAAGTTATTGAATTAATTTGAAAAATAATGTACTATGAAATCTTGGGGTGTTACAATGGTGAATAGTAATAAATTATTGGCATTTGGAACTAGAGTAGGGATTGTGAAAGATAACCAATGGGGTTTCTAGACAATGATATAACCCATGGAACCATAGTGGATTCCCTAATTCCAGGTTGATCCTTGGGATAATATAGTGATAGCCTAGTAAGTATGAAGTGATGAGAATAGGTTGTGTAATTAAGAGGAAAACATAGATAATGTCTGTTGTGATTTGTTGAGTGGCTAACCCATGTTTATCATTTGGGTTTTTGGGAGAGCATATGACTATGGGTATATGTGATAAATATTTTTTATGTTCTTTACTGAAATGTCATGTATAAAAGATATATATGGGTTTATGGGTTTGATATGTTTCTATGTGAGGTTATAAGACAGAATGTGTTTTCGTAAGTGAATGTGATATATTTTTATATAGGAGGTCCCGGGGTGAGATGCGTCCCCTGAGTGATGGGTGATTAATAATTGGGGTGAGATGTGTTCCATCCCCCTAGGTAATTAGATCTTGAAAACTATTCTGGGTAGTTTATTTGACCCCTAAGGTGGATGATGTATTATGGTACTTGGTGGGGGATGTGACACCCACTGGTGGATGCTATATAAGGTTCCCACTAGTATGCAACTCCTTAGGTGTATTCTATATGTGATTTCAGAGAATATATTTCCCTTATGTATATGACATTATGGTAGTGTTTTTAAGATATGATAAGGATCCCCTGGTTCTATAAAATATGGGCTTCCATAGAGGAAACTTTTGATAGGTTTATGTGATATGAGGATATGAGGAGGACGATTCCCCCAAGTGTATTTGATATGATGTTTGAGAGAGGAAAATTCTGCGAAGTATTTAATATTATAGTACGAGATTTAGAGAAGGAGATGATTCCCCTATGTGATATTATAAACAGGATTTGGGGAAAGAATCAGTCCCCCTGAGTGGGACTATAAACCAATTTTAGGTTGGAAATGGGTATTCATTGGAAGTGATGTTACTAGAATAGAGACATTTGGAACTAGTCAAAGTATGTTTGTTCAATCCCAGGTGTCACAATCACGAACCAATATGAGGTTCCATCTGACCCAACACCTAATCTAGCCCAAGACACCTCCCAAAGGGTGTTCTCGATCCCCACAGGCTGGAAACTAGAGTCTGAGTAAAAAAAAATACACATTTGGGAATGATTTCAACAATTTATAATATAATAAAAAACCATGAAGAATAAGACATTCTTACATAATTGATAACCATAAACAAAAATGGATACAATTTTTTTTTAGATTAAATGTTTTAAAACTTTAACCATAGACAAAATTCCTTAATAGAAAGGAATAAAATGAAACCAAAATCCAAAAACCTTCATGCAATGAGAGGGCCATCACCCTCAACCCACCCCCACCTACACCTATGAGAAGTAAAACACTATAAACCAAATCCACCCTCACTACCAGAAAACATCATGCCTTTACATAGGTCATACATAACAGTGCCTACATGCCCCAAAGTGGGAATATAGAGTGTGATCCAAATCCTAGCAAGATTCTACCAAAAATTAATATTTCATGATATAACATTAGAGGAAAAATCAACATTCACAGTTTCATAAGAACTTCTGAACCATTTTTAAGAATACATATTCCGGAAAACACTTTTAATGGAAACCATTTTCTAAAGAAACATACATTGAAATTACAATGTACAAAATGTCCATTGGATATCAATGGGGAGAAACACCTTATAAAGAACCATTTTTCAAGAGATAACCTTGGATAATCTTTATTGATAACTATCATTATTGGGGACCTATTAACCACATACCTTAGTGATATTCCCCTCCAACCAAAACCCACAACATCCTCATGCATTATCTACTAGTGGGGAATAAATACCAAGGTCCATTGGTATAAAATAATAATCCTAAACCCACTTTATCTTCATAAATGATACACTATAGGGGAATGAATCCCATGGTCTAGTGGTATCTAATAAGATCACATGTTTAGTTAGTGTTGTAGCATCCTTCCTGGTAGAAGAAACTAGGCCTTAGACCTACCAAGTCAACTAGCATACTATTTCTAGTTCTCCCACCCTGATACTTAGGATTCTTTTTGTGAAAAATTATCATTACAGATGTCAAAGAAATCAAAAATTTCACATAAACATTACATGAATCATTAACACATATGAAAATACATTTATTTCACAAGAAAATCCATCCAGAAATCAAATCTCCCATGGAAACCACCATTTTCCACAGTCAAAACAACTTTAAAATTCACACACACACCAAATCCATTTGGAAACACATTTAAAAAAAATTTCAAAATTCAAAAATCTGATTTGGAAAATAAAAATAAGAGGGAAAATGGAATCCAACCATTTCTATAGGAAACTCCCCTTTCAAATCTACACACTCACCAAATCTATTTTAAAACATGCTTCGCATCACTTGTACAATTAATCGCACACATTTAAGAAACATAACATGGAATATCATTTAAAACAAAACAAATTTCCTTTTTAACACCAAATTTAATCACCTATATAGCTCAAAATGTTTTCAAAACATATTTCACACCATTCAAACAATCCATTGAACATATTTTTAAATCAAAACAGAAACAGAACAAAATAAACATAGTAAAATACTTTCGAGAATCTATATTCCAACATATATGAAATTAAAATAACTTTGAATACACATATTTCACCAAACACATAGTATATAAAAACACGTTTATAATACCAAGAAAGAATACCAAATTCATCAAATAATGTAAAATAATGGAACCACCTACCCAAACTTGGAAACATCTAGAAACTAGTAGAAAACCATAACCAAACCACCAAGAGATTCTATAAAGGCTATATCAAACAAAAAACATCAAGAATTCACCCAAAAAATCATGATCAGACCTTTATTTGATCAAACACCCCATTATAATAGAATACCCCAAAAAGAGGGATGGAGAAAAACAATATAAGAAGGATGAAATCGAGGGAAAGGACCGTTACATCATGATTTATTGATGAAACAATTCCAAAACCACCCAAAATTAGAGTTCAAGGGGTCCAATAAAGAGTGTAGGAAGCTCCTAGGGCTACAAATAACACATGGTCATACTAGAAGAAATTTAGGGTTAAATTTAAAGAAGTTAGAAGATTAAATTCCATATTTTGATGACCTGAACAGGTCACACGATTATCCCATACAATTTGCAAAACCCAATGACAATTGTACGTCCCTTTTTTCAAGAGGAATGAGGTTGTATAGTTTCTTGGGGGAGGTCGAATGGTTGTGCGGCTAGCCAAGCACATGGAAAGTAACACTATTGAAAGTGAATGTTTTTTATGGGATGGTCAATGGCTTCCCATATCTATGAACCAACCATGCACCACCTACTACCGAGCCCAAAAACATCATTTTTCTCTAAAAAACCAAGGGAAACAAATGAATAAAAATAATACAATGAATAAACAAAGGAATACCTCAAAATAAAATCACAGATGTGAAAATACCCCCACCCATGAAGACATGTCATCCCTGGAAAGCCACTCAAAAGTCTAATTGGAGAAAAAATACATGGATACTCATCCTTAAACCAAGACATCTGCTCCCAAGTCTCATTCTCATCACTTCCATGCTACCAAAGAACATCGACCATTGGTATGGACATTCCCCAATGCACTTCCTCTTGGGAATCCATAATCCACATAAGATGATCAAAAAAAGATACATCTGGATCTAACTCCAACTCCTTCCAATTCAACGCATGGTATAAATCCATATTGTAATTTTTTAGCTAAGAGAAATGGAACATGTTGTCAGTATACGTCATCTAAGACGGAAAATCTAACTGACATGCTACATTACTGACTCGCTCAACAATCTCAAAAGGTCTTACATACCTCAGTATTAGATTCCCTTCCTTACAAAAATGATAGTGAACAAAGAGAGGGTCCACATTTAGAAACACATGATCACTCATAGAAAAATACAATGCTCAACGCCTCTAATTTAAATTAGACTTGTGAATGATTTATTCCATCAAGAAACACAGCTTTATCTGCTTAACTTTTTTAGAAGTTTCCTTTACAAGGATCCATCCCAACAATAAGGTCTCGCCCACCTCATCCCAGCATAAAGGGGGTTGAAATGGAAGAAAATAAAGGGCCTAAAAGGGATCCATTCAAATCAATTAAATGTAACTATTTATATATGGAGATTCCACTTACCCCAAATGGCTATCACATGAGCCTCCAAAATTCAAAACACATGCTTGGAGAATGCCTTCCGAATTGTATTTCACATCCTCTTTCTGAACATCCTTTTGAGGGTGGTATTCCATATTCGATATGACATATGGCCTCAATTCCTTCTAAAGACATTCACAAAACTGTAAGGTTAAGAGAGGGTCCCTACCTGAATTTATTTACAATTGAACACCATGAATCCTCACAATCTCTTAAACATATAATCCACCCAACTCATCAAATTTGGCTAAATCTGTAACAGCCCAAGATTTTATGAAAAATATTCTTTTAATCTAATTAATGTCTTGTGTTTTACGCTACACCAAAAGGAGCTTTCATAACACACATCCTTGACTTGCCTTGCATTATACGCAATCACGACCTTCCTCGATAGCGTGTGTAGTACGCAATACCGATTTTCACTAAACAATGATATGTTATTATAACTAGCCGTTATGAATATTAATAACCACTTTTTGAAATTTTGTAAATTTTATTTTTCAAAATGGACTTCAATTTTGGATTCGGAATACCGAAATTAGCCTTGGGTGAAATTTTGGTATTTTTCTGAAAACTTTCAATTTTTATAGTGAAACCACTAAGTGGTAGGTTAAAAATTGAATTTTGCATAAAACATAATTTTACCGCTTCTGTGAATGGAATTTCAAAAATCCAACAGACACGGTTGATATCAGTAAGTAAAATGTTGTTCAATGAGATAAAAATAAATTTTTGGTGAATAGTAACTTTTTACTTTTTTTACCGCGGTTAATAGTAAATAGGGTAACTAAGGGTAAATATGATATTACTATTACCCTAACACATGTACTAATTCTATTGGATAAGTGTAATTCGACCAAAAACAACCTTATGAATATAATATGACCATTTAGGTCCACTTGGATTAGATTATGACATTTAATATTATTTTATTTAATGAATAGTTAAAATAGTTAAAATCAATGTTTAATAACTAAAACATTTTTAATATGGGTTTATACATAAGATAAATTCGATTATAAATATTCATTAGAAATCTAAAAAGATTTCCTACATAATGATATTTTATTTATAATTTTTAGACTTTAAATAAATTTATTTATTTATGACACAACGATGATGCAGTAATTACCCTTTTAAGGAAATGTTAACATAATTGATGTTATAAATGCCCAAATAAATGTAATTTGAGACTTTTTATGAATTCCACTAATTTTCTAGGTTACTATGATATATTAGTGTTGATTTAATTAACTTGGTTTGAACATATAATTCTGTTATGACTTTCACAAAAATCATATATCAAATAGTGTCAAAATTGACACAAAATAGTTTTTAAATAAAATATTATATTATTAATTGTTATTTTATACCTAAAAATATAAGGTTCGGACAAATGACTTAGATAAGGATATATATATTAATAATAAACAACTCGGGGTTCGTTTGGCATGTTATAGTAAGTGTATTAACCATATAGTGTAAGAAAACAAAAAGACACGGTAAAAGTTAAATTATTTAACTTAGAGTTAAATCTAATTTATAAGGTTAAAATAATAACCTAAACATGTCTAAATACTATTGGTTGATAGGATTTCGACCCATCCCCACTTTACCTTCGAAATAAGACCCTTTGGCACCATTATAAACCGATTTTGACTTTAATATAAAATAATATTTTGAGATATTCCTAAGGTGCCCCTCTCCTCCCTTATAAAAGGGCACCTCCTCCCTTTCCTCCTCACACCAATTTGAGCATTCAAGCTCGGCCAAACCCTGCCAAAATCTCTTCTCCACTTCCCTAGTATCATCCTAGAGGTCCTGGTCTTCTTCAAATACCATCCTTAGTTCTTTATGTAGAGGTTAAGAAAAGGCGCGTCAAAAAGAGGTAATATCCATTACCGATCTTTTTCAATTTCTTTCTTCATCAACTTCTTCTTCTTTAGTTGTTTCATGATAAAGTAATAACATAAGTATTTCTTATATACTGATATGTTATTATAATTATGAAACAAATATAATTAAACTTCTATCCATCCTACGGAAAAAGGAAATCACCGCGCATGCGTACGTACGGAATACCGTCTGTACGCCGTGGTGTAATCTATTTTCCGCCACCACCTTAATGGTATGGGTATAATGGTGTAATGAGTAACTATATATGATTATTATAAAGTGATATTGATACTGAAATAGTATACATACACTTCAACACAATTCCACGACCATGGGAACGATATCATCGCTCGTGCGTACGTACGGACTACCGTCTCCATGACGTGATGAGATTCATTCTCGATGATTAACCATTCATGAATGATTATAAATTATATATAGTAAGTACTAATGAAATTTATGACATAATAATGATACTGGATTTATTTATATTTATGTCATCTACTTAATTTCATTCAATTCAATAAGGAAACGAAAACAGCGTTCATGCGTACGTACGGACTACCGTCTCCATGAACGGTGTATTTCTTTCCATTTATCAATATATTATATATATATGTATATTCTGAATATATATTATATATATATAATGTTTTACATTCTGGATATAAGTAATCATGATCCAAGTAATCATATTAATAATTACAAGTTAAAAACACGAACGACAAATGAGACGATTTTACCCAAAACGCTACTTTAACATGAATTTACAAAAGAACGGGTAATATAAAGTCATAAGCGAACCATATATGATATCATAACAATTAATATGATTCTATAATAAGTCAATGAAATTATTTAAATCATTATACAAGAGGTTCGGACACCTACGAAACAAATTGGACCTAAGGTAAGGGAAAATATCACAATCTCATTTTTATCCGAGATTGTTTTTACTTTGGCATTTACTGGGGTGTATTTTATCATCCACATCCATGTTCCCTCAATATGTAATATTATTTCCATCCACTTAAAATATTTTAAATCCAATTTTACCCTTCGGTGAGTTTTTAGTAAAGAATATGAAAGGAATCGTTTTTCGTTTTTTTCGTACGAGGTACTTTTTTGACTTTTCCGACAAAAGTACGAAGAATGTTTTTTTAACTTATACAGCATGAATGGATTTTTAAAAAATTATTTCAAAGAAGCTTCCTTTACAAGTTTTCATGTTTATTTTTAATCAACTCCTTTTAGTTTAAATTTGTATGACATGTTAAGAAAGGAAAAATGTTTTTGAAGAAGAAAGGATATTTTCCTCAAGAATGGAGTTCAAGTGTTTTATCAAAATTATTTTCCATCTAAGATAATAAAGGGTTCTATTTTTATCCCTATTATTACATTGATTTTGTTATGTTGTGATGGAATTATTTTTATGAATTCCTTTATCGTATATGAGTTGTTTTATGATGTCATGATGTTTAAGAATCCCATTTTCATTACATGGGTTATGTAATGATGTATGATTTATGATTTTGTGGCACACATAAGAATGGTATCATTATGAGATGGGTGGGAACTATATCTCCCTCCAATGCATTGGGTAAAGATTTTATATCTCATGAGATAGACATGGCTGGAATGGTAGGTTATACCGGTTCAGTGAAACAGGACTGGAACGAGGGTGACTCGGTTCAGAAAGGGACTTTGTCCACTAAGATAATCTTGGCAACGAGTATTGACTAACAAGAAATGATTCTCTATGATTGTGTGTGTATGCCACAACGTATAATGTTTTAATTTATGATTATTGTGATTACATTTCACTTCTATGATTTATCCCATGTTATGATATTATGAGCACTTTTGCAGGTTAAGATTTTTAAAAGCTATGTTCTTATGTATACGATGTGATTGATATTTATTTTGTTTACCCTTACTGAGCATTTGAGATCACCCTTTTATGTTTTCTTTTTCCCCAGGATATAAAGAAAGGTTTTATGTATAAAAAGGAAGATCTTTATGGGAGATGTTGAAGATCTTCCACCACGATTAGAAGATTATATTCCGAGTTTCCAAAGACACTAAACTATTACGATCCTTGTGTGTGTGTTTTTGTTATGTACTAAGTATTCCGCAAAAGTAATGTAATGTCCATGTAAGTTAGTCTTCGGGTCTCTATAGTTGGTATCAAAGGAAAGGTTTAGTCAACCTTTGGAAACTAGGATGCGAGAACTTTAGTGAGATCCCTAAAGATATTTCTAAGGTATGTCTAGGGATGTCCCTAAGGTTAAGTATACGTATAGGTTATAGTACTAGAATTACGCTAACGATCATAGAATTAAACCTAAGATGTTAGATATTGAAGGTACTTCCCCTTTATTACGTTGTTTTCCCTAGCATGATTTTTGCATCTCACATTATTCTTTTTTGGGTTTTAGAAAATGGCTGGAAACAAGATGATTCACGATAATGGAGGATATGATGGACAATGGAATGATATTCTTCATAATGAAATGGGATTTGGAAATCCAAACATAATTTTTATGCTGAATAAGCAATCTCATAATATGATCAATAAAGTAAAATTTGGTAAGTTTCCTGACTCGGCTAATAAGAGAAAGATGGAGTTTCATGATGATCATAGAGGAAAGAAAGTTCAATTTCCCCTATGTAAATCATGTGGGAAGAGGCATCAATGAGAATGTTTCAAAGGAACTGGAAGATTCTTTGGGTGTGGAAAAGAAGGTCACAAAGCAAGTAAGTGCAAAGGAAAAGGTTCAGTTAACACCATGGATGAGGATAATGGTATTGCTACGACATCACCAATGGTTAAATGTTTTAAATGTGGAATGTACAGGCATTATGCAAACCAATTCCCTAAGGGAAAGTCTCATAAAGAGAATTAGTATGGTCGTATGGGAAGTATTTATGTTGATGATGATGAAGAGACTACAAATGATATGTGAGATGAAAGAATTGTTGAAGCTCGGTCAATGGTTTAAGAAGGTAGTGGAATGATCACATGTTTATCAAGTGTAATGTTGTATAAGTAATCTCATGGTACTATGGAATAAAGAGACATCTAAGGATTGTTACAATATTGTCTTTCCTATGTTTTTAATGTGTATGATTAATGGTACTAGTAACCATGAAATGTTATTCAGATATTTTTTTGGAAAGTAGATGATATGTGCATAATGAAGGAATAATAAGATAATGAGGTGTTTGATTGTATTCATGAGCTCATGACTGATATAAGGAGAAGGTTATATTATGGTTTGAGTATATAGAGTTTTTGGATTTTGGTATGTGGAAAGAGTTAACATTTAACAGTATTCATGTTTTCACTAAGGTTCAATGAGTATTCATTCTTCAAGAGAATACATGATTAAGGTATTCAGATGTTTGTAATTTGACCAACAATATATATCTTATTATATATGGGGATCAAAGATGGTATTAAATCTCTGGTAATCGTTTTCACTATATTATGACAATGGACTACAGTATTATGGATAAGCCTAAAGACTAGAATGGATTATGTTGGACATAAATTAGTATTGTTTAAGGATAGAAGTTCTTTTTTCGATATTATTGATGGGATGTTATAGTAATGTAGTTTTAGAAAAAGGACAACCTGCAGGATGGGCGACAGCCCATCGCGTTGGACAAGGCTGTGGGAATCGAACCCACAACCGAACTGCGACTGGCCTTTATCACCTACCACTAGCCTACAGGAAGTCCCTGTTTAGTAAAAACTAGTTTTATTATATTAAGTAGTATGATATATGAAGTATAAGTCCATTTTAGAAACCATATATGATTAATCTCAGTATAGAATGACTTATGTATATTTAATAACTTTTGCTAACCTTTTTTTGAGACATATGGAATGACCCGTCATTCTATCACATGATCTGCTAACACTTCACGAATAACAAATTCAACTTCATTTATTTAAGAGATGATGTAGAAATTGTTCAAGGCACGAACAACAGTGAGGTTGTACCAAAATAAAGTAATTATTTATTCTAATTAAAATTCTTCAACTTTAGGGAAATGATCTTGAAAACCAAAAATGTTGTCCTAGTGCTCTTATATCTGATTAATTAGATGGTACCTTAGATCGTCACAAATTTATGGATTTGTGATTGTTGGCTTTTCCATAGCCATGTTCTCTACCACTCTCCATCAGAACATGATGGTTAGATTTTTATTCCATATCCATATTTTCACCTATGTGGAAACCCAGTGATTAGTTTATTTATTTAACCGTTACATTTCATACTTTCGTTTTTAAATATTGGTTTTGTTATTCTTTTTTACGATGTGGGTTTCTATTAAAGAAACTTTCGAATAATAAACCATTTATAACCCCGACGAATTTCGAGGGCGAAATTCATTTTAAGGGGGGTAGAATGTAACAGCCCGAGATTTTATGAAAAATATTCTTTTAATCTAATTAATGTCTTGTGTTGTACGCTACACCAAAAGGAGCTTGCATAACACACATCCTTGACTTGCCTTGCATTACACGCAATCGCGACCTTCCTCGATAGCGTGTGTAGTACGCAATACCGAGTTTCACTAAACAACGATATGTTATTATAACTAGCCGTTATAAATATTAATAACCACTTTTTGAAATTTTGTAAATTTTATTTTTCAAAATGGACTTCATTTTTGGATTCGGAATACCGAAATTAGCCTAGGGTGAAATTTTGGTATTTTTCTGAAAACATTCAATTTTTATAGTGAAACCACTAAGTGGTAGGTTAAAAACTGAATTTTGCATAAAAATTAATTTTGCCGCTTCTGTGAATGGATTTTCGAAAATCCGACAGACACGGTTGATATCAGTAAGTAAAATGTGGTTCAATGAGATAAAAATAATTTTTTGGTGAATAATAACTTTTTACTTTTTTTTACTGCGGTTAATAGTAAATAGGGTAACTAAGGGTAAATATGATATTACTATTACCCTAACACATGTCAAAATTCTATTAGATAAGTGTAATTCGACCAAAAACAACCTTATGAATATACTATGACCATTTAGGTCCACTTGGATTAGATTATGTCATTTAATATTATTTTATTTAATGAATAGTTAAAATAGTTAAAATCAAAGTTTAATAACTAAAAAATTTTTAATATGGGTTTATACATAAGATAAATTCTATTATAAATATTCATTAGAAAGCTAAAACTATTTCCTACATAATGATATTTTATTTATAATTTTTAGACATTAAATAAATTAATTTCCTTATGACACAACGATGATGCAGTAATTACCCTTTTAAGGAAATGTTAACATAATTGATTTTATAAATGCCCAAATAAATGTAATTTTAGACTTTTTATGAATTCCACTAATTTTATAGGTTACTATGATATATTAGTGTTGATATAAAAAACTTGGTTCGAACATATAATTCTGTTATGACTTTCACAAAAATCATATATCAAATAGTGTCAAAATTGACACAAAATAGTTTTTAAATCAAATATTATATTATTAATTGTTATTTTATACCTAAAAATCTAAGGTTCGGCCAAATGACTTAGATAAGGATATATATATTAATAATAAACAACTTGGGGTTCGTTTGGCATGTTATAGTAAGTGTATTAACCATATAGTGTAAGAAAACAAAAAGACACAGTAAAAGTTAAATTATTTAACTTAGAGTTAAATCTAATTGATAAGGTTAAAATAATAACCTAAACTTTTCTAAATCCTATTGGTTGATAGGATTTCGACCCATAACCACTTTACCTTCGAAATAAGACCCTTTGGAACCATTATAAACCGATTTTGACTTTAATATAAAATAATATTTTGAGATATTCCTAAGGTGCCCCTCTCCTCCCTTATAAAAGGGCACCTCCTCCCTTTCCTCCTCACACCAATTTGAGCATTCAAGCTCGGCCAACCCCTGCCAAAATCTCTTCTCCACTTCCCTTGTATCATCCTAGAGGTCCCGGTCTTCTTCAAAGACCATCCTTAGTTCTTTAAGTGGAGGTTTAGAAAAGGCGCGTCAAAAAGAGGTAATATCCATTACCGATCTTTTTCAATTTTTTTCTTCTTCAACTTCTTCTTCTTTAGTTGTTTCATGATAAAGTAATAACATCAGCATTTCTTATATACTGATATGTTATTAAAAATATGAAACAACTCTAATTAACCTTCTATCCATCCTACGGAAAAAGGAAATCACCGCGCGTGCGTAGGTACGGAATACCGTCTCCACGCCGCGGTGTAACCTATTTTCCGCCCCCACCTTAATAGGATGGGTATAATGGTGTAATGAGTAACTATATATGATTATTATAAAGTTATATTGATACTGAAATAGTATACATACACTTCAACACAATTCCACGACCATTGGAACGATATCATTGCTCGTGTGTACGTACGGACTACCGTGTCCACGACGCGATGAGATTCATTCTCAATGATTAACCATTCATGAATGATTATAAAGTATATATAGTAAGTACTAATGAAATATATGACATAATAATGATACTGGATTTATTTATATTTATGTCATCTACTTAATTCCATTCAATTCAATAAGGAAACGAAAACAACGTTCATGCGTACGTACGGACTACCGTCTCCATGAACGGTGTATTTCTTTCCATTTATCAATATATTATATATATGTATATTCTGAATATATATTATATATAATTTTTTTTACATTCTGGATATAAGTAATCATGATCCAAGTAATCATATTAATAATTACAAGTTAAAAACACGAACGACAAATGAGACGATTTTACCCAAAACGCTACTTTAACATGAATTTACAAAAGAACAGGTAATATAAAGTCATAAGCGAACCATATATGATATCATAATAATGAATATGATTCTGTAATAAGTCAATGACATTATTTAAATCATTATACAGGAGGTTTAGACACTTACGAAACAAATCAGACCTAAGGTAAGGGAAAATATCACAATCACATTTTTATCTGAGATTGTTTTTACTTTGGCATTTACTGGGGTGTATTTTATCATCCACATCCATGTTCCCTCAATATGTAATATTGTTTCCATCCACTTAAAATAGTTTAAATCCAATTTTACCCTTCGGTGAGTTTTTAGTATAGAATATGAAAGGAATCTTTTGTCGTTTTTTTCGTATGAGGTACTTTTTTGACTTTTCCGACAAAAGTACAAAGAATGTTTTTTTAACTTATAAGGAATGAATAGATTTTTAAAACATTATTTCGAAGAAGATTCCTTTACAAGTTTTCATGTTTATTTTTAATCAACTCCTTTTAGTTTAAAGTTGTATGACATGTTAAGAAAGGAAAAAAGTTTTTGAAGAAGAAAGGATATTTTCCTCAAGAATAGAGTTCAAGTGTTTTATCAAAATTATTTTCCATCTAAGATAATAAAGGGTTCTATTTTTATCCCTATTATTACATTGATTTGATTATGTTGTGATGGAATTATTTTTATGAATTCCTTTATCTTATATGAATTGTTTTACGATGTCATGATGTTTAAGAATCCCATTTTCATTACATGGGTTATGTAATGATGTATGATTTATGATTTTGTGGCACACATAAGAATGGTATTATTATGAGATGGGTGGGAACTATATCTCCCTCCAATACATTGGGTAAAGATTTTATATCTCATGAGATAGACATGGCTGGAATGGTAGGTTATACCGGTTCAGTGAAACAGGACTGGAACGAGGGTGACTCAGTTCAGAAAGGGACTTTGTCCACTAAGATAGTCTTGGAAATGAGTCTTGACTAACAAGAAATGATTCTCTATGATTATGTGTGTATGCCACAATGTTTAATGTTTTATGTTATGATTATTGTGATTACATTTCACTTCTATGATTTATCCCATGTTATGATATTATGAGCTCTTTTGCAGGTTAAGATTTTTAAAAGCTATGTTCTTATGTATACGATGTGATTGATATTTATTTGTTTACCCTTACTGAGAATCTGAGATCACCCTTTTATGTTTTCTTTTTCCCCAGGATATAAAGAAAGGTTTTAGGTATAAAAAGGAAGATCTTTATGGGAGATGTTGAAGATCTTCCACCACGATTAGAAGATTATATTCCGAGTTTCCAAAGACACTAAACTATTACGATCCTTGTGTGTGTGTTTTTGTTATGTACTAAGTATTCCGCAAAAGTAATGTAATGTCCATGTAAGTTAGTCTTTGGGTCTCTACAGTTGGTATCAAAGGAAAGGTTTAGTCAACCTTTGGAAACTAGGATGCGAGAACTTTAGTGAGATCCCTAGAGATATTTCTAAGGTATGTCTAGGGATGTCCCTAAGGTTAAGTATACGTACAGGTTATAGTACTAGAATTACACTAACGATCATAGAATTAAACCTAAGATGTTAGATATTGAAGGTACTTCCCCTTTATTATGTTGTTTTCCCTAGCATGATTTTTTCCTCTCACATTATTCTTTTTTGGGTTTTAGAAAATGGCTGGAAACAAGATGATTCACAATAATGGAGGATATGATGGACAATGGAATGATATTATTTATAATGAAATGGGATTTGGAAATCCAAACATCATTATTATGCCGAATCAGCAATCTCATAATATGATCAATAAAGTAAAATTTGGTATGTTTCCTGACTCGGCTAATAAGAGAAAGATGGAGTTTCATGATGATCATAGAGGAAAGAAAGTTCAATTTCCCCTATGAAAATCATGTGGGAAGAGGAATCAAGGATAATGTTTCAAAGGAACTGGAAGATGCTTTGGGTGTGGAAAAGAAGGACACAAAGAAAGTAAGTGCAAAGGAAAAGGTTCAGTTAACACCATGGATGAGGATAATGGTATTGCTACGACATCAACAATGGTTAAATGTTTTAAATGTGGAATGTACGGGCATTATGCAAACCAATGCCCTAAGGGAAAGTCTCATAAAGAGAATCAGTATGGTAATATGAGAAGTATTTATGTTGATGATGATGAAGAGACTACAAATGATATGTGAGATGAAAGAATTGTTGAAGCTCGGTCAATGGTTTAAGAAGGTAGTGGAATGATCACATGTTTATCAAGTGTAATGTTGTATAAGTAATCTCATGGTAATATGGAATAAAGAGACATCTAAGGATTATTACACTATTGTCTTTCCTAAGTTTTTAAAGTGTATGATTAATGGTACTAGTAACCATGAAATGTTATTCAGATATTTTTTTGGAAAGTAGATGATATGCGCATAATGAAGGAATAATAAGATAATGAGGTGTTTGATTGTATTCATGAGGTCATGACTGATATAAGGAGAAGGTTATATTATGGTTTGAGTATATAGAGTTTTTGGATTTTGGTATGTGGAAAGAGTTAACTTTTGACAGTATTCATGTTTTCACTAAGGTTCAATGGGTATTCATTCTTCAAGAGAATACATGATTAAGGTATTCACATGTTTGTAATTTGACCAACAAGATATATCTTATTATATATGGGGATCAAAGATGGTATTAAATCTCTGGTAATCGTTTTCACTATATTATGACAATGGACTACCGTATTATGGATAAGCCTAAAGACTAGAATGGATTATGTTGGACATAAATTAGTATTGTTTAAGGATAGAAGTTCTTTTTTCGATATTATTGATGGGGTGTGATAGTAATGTAGTTTTAGAAAAAGGACAACCTGCAGGACGGGCGACAGCCCATCGCGTCGGACAAGGCTGTGGGAATCGAACCCACAACCGAAGTGCGACTGGCCTTTATCACCTACCACTGGCCTACAGGAAGTCCCTGTTTAGTAAAAACTAGTTTTATTATATTAAGAAGTATGATATATGAAGTATAAGTCCATTTTAGAAACCATATATGATTAATCTCACTATAAAACGACTTATGTATATTTAATAACTTTTGCTAACCTTTTTTTTGAGACATATGGAATGACCCGTCATTCTATCACATGATCTGCTAACACTTCACGAATAACAAATTCAACTTCATTTATTTAAGAGATGATGTAGAAATTGTTCAAGGCACGAACAACAGTGAGATTGTACCAAAATAAAGTAATTATTTATTCTAATTCAAATTCTTCAACTTTAGGGAAATGATCTTGAAAACCAAAAATGTTGTCCTAGTGCTCTTATATCTAATTAATTAGATGGTACCTTAGATCGTCACAAATTTATGGATTTGTGATTGTTGGCTTTTCCATAGCCATGTTCTCTACCACTCTCCATCAGAACATGATGGTTAGATTTTTCTTCCATATCCATATTTTCACCTATGTGGAAACCCAGTGATTAGTTTATTTGGGTAACCGTTACGTTTCATACATTCGTTTTTAAATATTGGCTTTGGTATTCCTTTTTACGATGTGGGTTTCTATTAAAGAAACTTTCGAATAATAAACCATTTATAACCCCGACGAATTTCGAGAGCGAAATTCATTTTAAGGGGGGTTGAATGTAACAGCCCGAGATTTTATGAAAAATATTCTTTTAGTCTAATTAATGTCTTGTGTTGTACGCTACACCAAAAGGATCTTGCATAACACACATCCTTGATTTGCCTTGCATTACACGCAATCGCGACCTTCCTCGATAGCGTGTGTAGTACGTAATACCGAGTTTCACTAAACAACGATATGTTATTATAACTAGCCGTTATGAATATTAATAACCACTTTTTGAAATTTTGTATATTTTATTTTTCAAAATGGACTTCATTTTTGGATTCGGAATACCGAAATTAGCCTAGGGTGAAATTTTGGTATTTTTCTGAAAACTTTCAATTTTTATAGTGAAACCACTAAGTGGTAGGTTAAAAACTAAATTTTCCATAAAACATAATTTTATCGCTTCTGTGATTGGAATTTCGAAAATCCAACAGACACGGTTGATATCAGTAAGTAAAATGTGGTTCAATGAGATAAAAATAAATTTTTGGTGAATAGTAACTTTTTACTTTTTTTTACCGCGGTTAATAGTAAATAGGGTAACTAAGGGTAAATATGATATTACTATTACCATAACACATGTCCTAATTCTATTGGATAAGTGTAATTCGACCAAAAACAACCTTATGAATATAATATGACCATTTAGGTCCACTTGGATTGGATTATGACATTTAATATTATTTTATTTAATGAGTAGTTAAAATAGTTAAAATCAAAATTTAATAACTAAAACATTTTTAATATGGGTTTATACATAAGATAAATTCGATTATAAATATTCATTAGAAATATAAAATACGTTCCTACATAATGATATTTTATTTATAATTTTTAGACATTAAATAAATTAATTTATTTATGACAAAACGATGATGCAGTAATTACCCTTTTAAAGAAATGTTAACATAATTGATGTTATAAATGCCCAAATAAATGTAATTTGAGACTTTTTATGAATTCCACTAATTTTCTAGGTTACTATGATATATTAGTGTTGTTTAATCAACTTGGTTCGAACATATAATTCTCTTATGACTTTCACAAAAATCATATATCAAATAGTGTCAAAATTGACACAAAATAGTTTTTAAATCAAATATTATATTATTAATTGTTATTTTATACCTAAAAATCTAAGGTTCGGCCAAATGACTTAGATAAGGATATATATTAATAATAAATAACTTGGGGTTCTTTTGGCATGTTATAGTAAGTGTATTAACCATATAGTGTAAGAAAACAAAAAGACACGGTAAAAGTTAAATTATTTAACTTAGAGTTAAATCTAATTGATAAGGTTAAAATAATAACCTAAACTTGTATAAATCCTATTGGTTGATAGTATTTCGACCCATAACCACTTTACCTTCGAAATAAGACCCTTTGGAACCATTATGAACCGATTTTGACTTTAATAGAAAATAATATTTTGAGATATTCCTACGGTGCCCCTCTCCTCCCTTATAAAAGGGCACCTCCTCCCTTTCCTCCTCACACCAATTTGAGCATTCAAGCTCGGCCAACCCCTGAAAAAATCTCTTCTCCACTTCCCTAGTATCATCCTAGAGGTCCTGGGCTTCTTCAATGACCATCCTTAGTTCTTTAAGTGGAGGTTAAGAAAAGGCACGTCAAAAAGAGGTAATATCCATTACCGATCTTTTTCAATTTCTTTCATCTTCAACTTCTTCTTCTTTAGATGTTTCATGATAAAGTAATAACATCAGTATTTCTTATATAATGATATGTTATTATAAATATGAAACAACTCTAATTAACCTTCTATCCATCCTACGGAAAAAGGAAATCACCACGCGTGCGTACGTACGGAATACCGTCTCCACGCCGTGGTGTAATCTATTTTCCGCCACCACCTTATTAGGATGGGTATAATGGTGTAATGAGTAACTATATATGATTATTATAAAGTGATATTGATACTGAAATAGTATACATATACTTAAACACAATTCCATGACCATGGGAACGATATCGTCGCTCGTGCGTACGTACGGACTACCGTCTCCACGACGTGATGAGATTCATTCTCAATGATTATCCATTCATGAATGATTATAAAGTATATATAGTAAGTACTAATGAAATATATGACATAAAAATGGTACTGGATTTATTTATATTTATGTAAACTACTTAATTCCATTCAATTCAATAAGGAAACGAAAACAGCGTTCATGCGTACGTACGGACTACCGTCTCCATGAACGGTGTATTTCTTTCCATTTATCAATATATTATATATATGTATATTCTGAATATATATGTATATTATGAATATATATTATATATAAATCATGTTTTACATTCTGGATATAATTAATCATGATCCAAGTAATCATATTAATAATTACAAGTTAAAAACACGACCGACAAATGAGACGATTTTACCCAAAACGCTACTTTAACATGAATTTACAAAAGAACGGGTAATATAAATATATAAGCGAAACATATATGATATCATAACAATGAATATGATTATGTAATAAGTCAATGACATTATTTAAATCATTATACAGGAGGTTTGGACACTTACGAAACAAATCGGACCTAAGGTAAGGGAAAATATCACAATCTCATTTTTATCCGAGATTGTTTTTACTTTGGCATTTACTGGGGTGTATTTTATCATCCACATCCATGTTCCCTCAATATGTAATATTGTTTCCATCCAATTACAATAGTTTAAATCCAATTTTACCCTTCGGTGAGTTTTTAGTAAAGAATATGAAAGGAATCTTTTGTCGTTTTTTTCGTACGAGGTACTTTTTTGACTTTTCCGACAAAAGTACGAAGAATGTTTTTTTTAACTTATATGGCATGAATGGATTTTTAAAACATTATTTCAAAGAAGCTTCCTTTACAAGTTTTCATGTTTATTTTTAATCAACTCATTTTAGTTTAAAGTTGTATGACATGTTAAGAAAGGAAAAATGTTTTTGAAGAAGAAAGGATATTTTCCTCAAGAATGGAGTTCAAGTGTTTTATCAAAATTATTTTCCATCTAAGATAATAAAGGGTTCTATTTTTATCCCTATTATTACATTTATTTGATTATGTTGTGATGGAATTATTTTTATGAATTCCTTTATCTTATATGAATTGTTTTATGATGTCATGATGTTTAAGAATCCCATTTTCATTACATTGGTTATGTAATGATGTATGATTTATGATTTTGTGGCACACATAAGAACTGTATCATTATGAGATGGGTGGGACCTATATCTCCCTCCAATGCATTGGGTAAAGATTTTATGTCTCATGAGATAGACATGGCTGGAACGGTAAGTTATACGGGTTCAGTGAAACAGGACTGGAACGAGGGTGACTCGGTTCAGAAAGGGACTTTGTCCACTAAGATAGTCTTGGAAATGAGTCTTGACTAACAAGAAATGATTCTCTATGATTATGTGTGTATGCCACAAAGTTTAATGTTTTAAGTTATGATTATTGTTATTACATTTCACTTCTATGATTTATCACATGTTATGATATTATGAGCCCTTTTGCAGGTTAAGATTTTTAAAAGCTATGTTCTTATGTATACGATGTGATTGATATTTCTTTTGTTTACCCTTACTGAGCATTTGAGCTCACCCTTTTATGTTTTCTTTTTCCCCAGGATATAAAGAAAGGTTTTAGGTATAAAAAGGAAGATTTTTATGGGAGATGTTGAAGATCTTCCACCATGATTAGAAGATTATATTCTGAGTTTCCAAAGACACTAAACTATTACGATCCTTGTGTGTGTGTTTTTGTTATGTACTAAGTATTCCGCAAAAGTAATGTAATGTTCATGTAAGTTAGGCTTCGGGTCTCTACAAAATCCGTGATAAGAAAGATGTGGGACGACTTGGTAAGATGGTAAATCACTACCCAAATATCATTATTTCTTCATGGTGTATGAGAAAATTCAAAAATAAAGTCCACAGTGATCTAAACCCACTTCGGAGTAGGAATGGGTAGTGGGTAAAGAAAACCAGAGGGCCTTTGGTGCTCTACTGTAATCTGCTGACATGTTTAACATAGAGATATAATCTCATATTCATCCTACCTAATTAATGCGCACAAGAACATCCAATTCACTTCAAAAAAAATCCTTTTGGTACCTGGATGAACGTTCCACTTCCACTGGGGGCTATTTAAAATCCCCATCTTCTACAACAACAACTGAAACATGAAGTGACCTCTATAGAAAAAAACTTCTTTAGAAGAAAATGAAAATTATAAATTCACCACCCCACCATTTTAGAATTGCATAGAACACTATCACATTTAATCACTTGGATAATCATGTTAGATCAACTCCATAAGGGACGTCATCAGCTGAACATTGGCCAAGAACACACCTCTATTATGCTCCATGTCCTTGAGATTCAATTGGGGATAAGACCCATTAAATCCCACTCATCACTATAATATTTCAATTCTTACATTGGTACTTCCCTGCTCAAGAAATCAGAAACCAAATTTTCTTTTCCTTGGGTATAGAAAATATCGAAATTGAACCCCTAAAGTTAATAAACCCAGTGATGATTCCTCATATTCAAGTCATTTTGGGAGAAAATGTGGGTCAAGATATTATGATAAAAATAGACCACAAACTTATACATGAAATTATAATGAATCCCCATCTTTAAGGAATTAATTACTACATCTAAATACTGACCATGGTTCTGGTATTTTTTTCCAAGTGGTTAGAGTTGCTGCAAACCATAAGCCAAAACATACTAATTATGCATAAACACACACCCATGACACACACTAGAACCATTAAAATAGTCTAAATATGCCCTTATTAATTCTAAAAATATAAAAATAGGGGTTGGGATCAACCACCACGTAATCTCATCAAAGGACGCATGACATTTTGGGCTTTATTCAATCTTTCTCCCCTTTCAGGTAAGTACTTCCATGGATTATGAAAGCTAAGATAAATCTAAAAAAACATCCTGTAAAACACTACATGGACCAAAATTTTAAGATTTCAAAAAAAATTCTTTCATTTTTCACTTCAAATCACTACACTAGTCTTCACATGGTCCACTAGAACCCCTTGTTCAACTATCACATGACCCAGAAACATCACCTACCTAATCTTGAAGGTGAACATAAAAACCGTCGCATAGAGATGATGGGCTCATAGGGTACCTAGAACAATACTCAAATAGTGATCATACACCTACTTAGACCCGAAATATAAAAGGATTTTATCCAAAAATACCATCTAAACTGAGTTGATATACTGACGAAACACTATGTTCAAATGATCCATAAAGACCGTGGGAGAATTCGTCAACCAAAAATGGATGACCAAATACTTAAAATGGTCATACCTACTTCAAAAGGCTATTTTCAGAACATCCACCTCTCTAACTCTGACTTTTGGATTCTCAGTACACAAATTCATCTTGGAGAACCACCTTTCCTCCTTAAGATGATTGAAAAGGCCATAAATACGAGGCATGGGTACTTTTTCATGATTATTAACTTATTCAAATTTTAATAATAGGTACATAACCAGGGAGATCCATCGACCTTTTTCAAAAATAGCATTTGGGTGTCCCAGGGTGAGATGATCGAGTAAATGAATCCTTTGGATTCTAAATCATCATTTTGTACCTTTAATTCCATCAACTCAATGGGGGTCAAATGGTATGAGGGAAGAGATGTCAGCTATGTTCCTAATGCCAAATTAATGGTGCACTCCACTTACTGCTCTCAGGGAAAACCCAATAAATCTTCTAGAAATACCTCTAGGAACTCATCCACCATGGGAGGTAATCCAACTTCAAGACCACTATCACTATCCCCAAACATGAGAGTTGTGATCTGACAAATGAGATTGCCCAATTCCAAAAGTGGAGGCCCCACATGTCCTATCCATGGGTCCCATTCACCTTGGAAAATTATTTACTTCCATCAGGGGTCAAAAAAACAACTCACCATAAATAAGAATGATTATGCACCAGAAAACACAGTAACCAATCCATATTGAGGATCACATCAATGTGTTCCATCTCTATAACTAAGAAATATCATTCCAACTCAACCCCCTAACAAGGTAATTTCACAAGATGGATACCTCAAACCATGATCTCACTTCTTTCCAAGGCGTGTTACTAAATCTATATCATAATGTATAAGATCGATTAACAACATTAACACATCCACAAGATAGGATGAAATAAAAAAAGAGACACCATTATAAAAAATAACAACATTTAATGATGATGAAATAAGAATGATACCTTGAATAGTTGGAGGCCCAAAATTCAATTCTGTTGGTGCTCAATCCACGACATGAAGATTCCTCATTTACAACTGAGTTTGATAATGGACATTGAACTGTGGTTCTACCCAGAACTGATGCTACGTAGAAGAGGATCCACCACTACCACTATGACCTCCAAATTGATAACCTGCTATCCTGGATGCTTATGAAAGAGTTGATATACCTTTAAAAGATACAAATCCTACACCACTGTAATATCGATGTGAAACCATGAAAAATAATTCCATGTTACTCAAAGTTATACACTGAAGAAAAGTTATGGGTGGAGATGCAGGCGCTGATCACATGTTCCCTTCCTTCCCACATTGATAAAACACAACAAACCAAGCATCGGAAACCAAAAATGAAGACAATAGGGAAGGATGGCCTAAACTACCACCTTCCCTCTCATCTTGATCATCCTACATCCTATTCTTCTCAGATAAGATGCCACTTCCTTGGTCCATTACTGAAATTGATCCTGAAAAACCAAACTTTCCTCTATGATCAATCTCTTCTATTAAAGCAAGATCAAATACCTCGACATAAGTCTTCAACATGAACAATAATACTTTGGATCCAATCTATGGTATCAACCCCATATTAAACTTTTACTTCTTCTGCTTCTCATTGAAAAATACCTCGATTGGAAGTCAAAACAACTATCTAAAGTTCTTAGTATACACTATCACTGTCTAGTATCCCTAGAAAATATACAAAAACTCTCAGGACTGGGTGGAGTACAAGGTATCAGGTAAATAATTCTCATTGAATATGACCTTGAAATCATTCTAATCCATATTTTCATTCTTCCCATATTGTACCACTGAGTCCCTCCACTTCTAACTGGGAACTTCCAGCACGAATGAAGCACACTTCACCCTGAATACCTCAAGAGTAAGAAGAAAATATAAAACCCTCTATATTTTCTCATGAAAATCCTCAACATCCTGATGTTTCATTCTACCCCAGATGAATGGAGGTTTGTTATAGTGGAACTACTGAGTATATTCATTTACAGGACCAAATTTGGATTCTTTAACATATAAAGGACCTAAGCCTACTCCCTGTCCCAAATCTTGGATAGCTCAAACCACTACTTTCACTAGTCTCTAGTAGATTAGTGAGGTAGAAATATCTCCATCATCTTCCCACAACTACACAGGAAGTCTCCGAGGGGGCATCTTATTACATTAAGAATAAACTTCAATGAAAACCCATCAACACACCATTTAAAAAAAATCAGCAGCAAGATCATATCCGAAATATTCATAAAGATTAAAACAAAAACATATCAGGCACAATAAAAAATACAAACCTTTTCACCATGGTCCAAATTTCCATGCACAATCTCCATCCTGTTCAACTCACATAGAGGATAAGTCAAACCAAATTCTAACAACACCCCATGGTGACTCAAGATCTTTCATGAGTTAAGTTGTCTAGACACTCCACTTGTAACCATAACCTCAATCCCCCAAAATCCTAGATCTATTCTATCCATACTCTTCCAAATATCATGAATATATGAATAGTGAAACCATTCTATAATATTGTTTTTTTCATGAACCAAGTTAGGGTTCCATCCAACCTGATACCCAACCCATCCAGAGATATGTCCTAAAGGGAATTACCGGTCCCCACAAGCTGGAAACTAGTGCCTAATTACTAGAAATGAACTTTTGGAATGATTTCACCCATGTATCCAATAACAATCAACCAAAAAGAATAAGATATCATCACGTAACTGATAACCATAACAAAAAATGGATACACCAATTTTTAGAGAAATTTTTTTACAACATTAACCAAAACTAAAATATAACAAAAAAGTGGGAAACAACTAAACCACAATTGAAAAACCTTCATGAAATTAGTGGGACTTCAATCCATCACCACTAAAATATACAAGAAGTGGAACACTAGAAACTAAATCGAAGATCACCCCTACAGAACATGTTTCCTTTACATGGGTCATAAATAAAAAAGTCTACATTCACCCAAGGGTTCATGTAGGTTGTGATCCAAAGCCTAGTAAGATTACAAAAAAAAGAAATATTCCATGTCATTATATTAGAATAAAAATCAAAATTCAAATTTTCATAATCACATTTGAATCATTTTTCAGAAAACATTTTCAAGAAAACACTTTTTGGGGAAACCTTTCTCAAAAGAAACATACTTTGAAATTACAATTTACACAAGGTCTATTGCATATCAATGGTGAGAACCACCTCATAAAGAATCATGTCCCAAGGGAGTAGTTTGGTAAATCCATATGGGTAAATAGAAAAAGTGGGACCCTATGAACGTCGTACCATAGTGATAAGATCCATTAACCAAAACCTACAATGTCATCATGAACGATAGACTAAAGGTGTATGCATCTTAAGATCTATTGTTTTCCTATCATAATAATAAATCCACAGCATCCTAATTCATGATCCACTAGAGGGGATCACATCGCATACTCTAGTGGTCTCCGATCATATCACATGTTTATTTAGTGTTGTAGCGCCAATTTTACATGAAGAATATGAGCCTCAACCGCACTGAATAAACTAGTGTACTAGTTCTAGTTGACCCACCTACTTACTTAGGATTCCCTTTATGGTCAATTTCTATTTAAAATGTCACACAAATCATCACTTTCACATACACATTCCAAGAATCATGAACACACATGAAAATACATTCCCTTCACAAGCACATCCAACCAAAATTCAATTCTCACATGGAAGCTACCATTTTACACAATCAAAACCGCTTTCAAATTTACACGCACACCAAAGTAATTTCGAAATTAATTTCACACTATATCAAAATTCATTTAAAACATTTGGAAGAAAAACAAGATGGGAACCCATGAAATCCAACCATTTCCAAATGTAATATCCCTTTCAAATCTAAACATGCACCAAATCCATTTTAAAAAATGATTTATATCACATTTAAAATTCAGAACACACATTTAATAAATATAATAAGGAAGATAACATACAAAAAAACCACATCCTTTAAAAACATAACTTTCATCAAATCTATACCTCAAAAAAAATTTAAAACATATTTTTTACATTTCACAGAATCCATTGAACACATTTATAAAGCACAATTAAGAGGAACATAAGAAACACAATTAAATCCTTTTATAAAACAATATTCCAACATATATTCACTTTAAATCACTTTGAAAACTCATTTATCACCAAAGAAATAATATATAATTTTTTTAATAAACCAAGAAAGCATAAAAAATCATCAAATAATTTAAAAGGATGGGACCAAATATCTCACGATTGTAAAAATTCGTAAATAGATGGAAAACCACAACTACACCCCTAAGAGACCATATAAAGGCAATATCAAACCAAAGACAAACATAATTTACCCAATAACTCATGATGAAACCCTTATTAGGTCAAAAAACCCTATAGAACATAGGAACCCAAATAGGGATGGAGTGAATCCCTATAATAAGGATGAAATTGATAGAAAATAGACTTACATGATGATTTATTGAAGATACAATGCCAAAACCACACAAATATTTGAATTCTAGGGTTATATAAATGAGGGGAGGAAGCTCATAGGGATGAAAATCTAGCACGTTTTGTATTAGGGGTGATTCAGGGTTAATGTCTTAGGAGGTCATATGTGTAATTTCCAATTTTTATTGAACTAGACAGGTCACAATGTTAGCTCACACATTTTTTAAAATATGGTGTCAACTTTGTGTGCCACTCTGTTGAAGAGGAATAAGGTCGCATGATTTCTCAGGGGAGGTCACAAACCAATGTCTCTAGCCCTATAGCCTAGACAATGCCACTATCCAAGGTGCACTGTTTTCTCTGGCTTGGCACATGGTTTTCCTTAATAATGTTCTAATCGTGTGCCACCTACTTCCAAGCCCATAAAATAAATTTTTCTATAAAATAATCATAGGAAAACCAATTAAGAAATGCTAGATCAAAAATAAAAAAAGGAATATCTAAAAATAAAATCACTAATGTGATAGCCACCATAGATTCTGGGGATAAATGGTAGTTATTTTATTATAAATCTATGTTTTATTTATTATTCTATTCATATCAAATTATTAGTATATTGCTTCACTGGTTTGGTTAGGGATACCATTTCTGGTGGAATATTGAGTTTTACTCACACCCTATGCATGTATTCCTAGAACTTCTGTACATGAGATAAAATCTTGTTAATGGGTTTAGGTGATGTAACACCCTGATATTTGATTAATATTTTCAAATAGATTAAATTTTAGTAGCTTTCATTTCATAGAACAAATTGTTTTAATGAACCATAACATCCTACTATTATTTTATAAACATGATAGTAATAAACCAGTCCTTAGACTTTATGGTGTGAATTATAATAACCATGCTTTTATAAAAAACAATAATTGTTTTCTATAAATAAATAATATTGATTAAAATGAAATTAATTCATAGTAATGTATTTATATGCTTAAGAAATACTTTTTACTAAAAATGTAATTATTTATTTGTGTGAAACAATAATATAAATTTTTTACCACTTTTAGAAATCTATTTGAAAAAATGAACAACATTTTTTAAATTAACATGTAAAAATGATCTTAGATTTTTTTTGGATTTTTCTAAAATGTTTAGTTACTAATCAATCATGAAAATACTGTTTTTTATTAAACGTTTCATTTTCATTTAAATAGTTTGCAAAGTTATATATTGTTATTACATTATTTAAAACTGAAATTAGTTCAATTATATTATTATCCATAATATTTAGGCTATTGGAAGAAATTTTATGTTCAATTTTGATATAAAAATATCTTATACAAATGGAAACTTTTTCTTTGGAAAAATTATTTTTTATCGAGTTTGTGGGTTTAATTTTAAATTCTATTCAGGAAATTATTTGAACTGAATTTGGAAAAATGGATTCAATATTTGAGGTTATGATAGTTAATATTATATAATATGATCAAATTTTTTTTTGGTTCAACATGAATTGTAAAAACATAAAAAATTAAATTATGCGGTTATGGTTTGAATGAGTTTACGAGGGGTAAAACTAAAAAAATAACGGTTAAAACGACCAAAAAAATTATTCAAATACTATTATATGTATTGATTTAGACCATATATTATCTAATGTTCTATAATGATCCATTTTAGATCCTTTTTCATGTGTAAAATGTTTCTATAACATTTTAAAAAAAAATTCCATGTGTGTCCTCTCCCCCACATATAAAAGGGAACCCCATATCCCTTCTTATTTACACTTCCATAGCCTTTTTCTTAGAAAATACCATAAAATATATGATAAAAAACTCCTTAATAATATCATATAGACCTTACATTGATTACTAAACCCTTTTAATAAGTATTTAGGAGTAAATATAAAGAGGTTCTCTGAAGAGGAGGTTTGGTCCTTAACCATGCTTATTTGTGTAATTTGTTTTGATAAATCATTTAAATATTATTGAACTACTATGAAAAAATAAATTATGTATCTACCATATATTTATATTTTATTATGTTAATTTAATGAACTATATCTATATCCTATCCCATTAAATGGGAAACAAAACCGTCGATCTTCTCTATAGCAGACTACCACTTCCTGAACAAATGTAATTTTTTTCCATCACCACCACACATGGATAGATGGTATGATGTATTTAATGTTTATATATTGTATTTATGACATATTTATACTCTTGTAATTATAATATCACATGTACCTTTTACCTTCCAACCTACTAGTAAATGATAACGACGCTCATGCATTTTTGTTGACTACCACATCTATGAAGTGATGAGATTCTTTTTTAATTTTATTTTTGATATTTATTGTAATAAGGATATATTTAATGAATTAAAAATATATATGTTTCATTAAAATTATTCTATAATGTTTATATCATATTTAACATTCTTTTGTTCCACTTATTGTGATAATGGAACCAATGTTCATGAGTATCTACAACCTACCGTCTCCATGAACGGTATAATTAATTTTCAATATATAACATTTATAGATTACTATAAATAAATATATAATGAATATATATGAAGTTAATATCATGGTATAAATTATCTATATTTAATATCCATGATCAAAGTCAAATTACTGAAATTACAAAACCAAAACATTGAGTAAAATCAATGTAGTTATTACCTAAATCATGATTTTAACAAATAATTATTAATAAATAGATAATTAAAAGTCATATGTAAATAATATATGGTATTATAAATATGTTTATGGTTATATAATATATTTATAATAATCCCATTTTTTTATAGACTATTTTCAAACATGCATTATAAAAAAAGTCGAGACTTGAGGAAGGGATTTTCATCTCACTTTTATTTTAGTGATATACATTCCATGTTCACAACCAATTTCTATTATGTGGTTTACAAAATTACCATTAATTTATTTTATGATTATTATTATTAATGATATATGGATTTGAATATCCATATAATAATCTTTTGTTCATGGGTCTTTTGATTCAAAAGCTACCAAACAAGATAAGGATTTATGTTAGAGTCTCATTATTTATCGGGATTGTTTATGGTTTAGTTTCAGATGTTTAAATATCATGATCTATCCATCAAGAGACTCATGAAGTTTCTTCCACTATAGTTTCTAGAAATTAATTTTTTTTGTCATTTATTTTCCTCTCTTCATGAATTCAATATTCCAAAAGAATGATTTTATATATATCAGATATTATTTCTCTCTTCAGTCAAAAATAATTTAAGTTCATTTTCTATATTTTATAAAACCATTTTAAATAATATATTTAATATTCTAAAAATATTGTTTAAATATATTTTTACCCATGTTTTACTTTTTAAAAAACTGGTTTAAATGTATTCTTCTTTTCAATATACAAATTGAGGCACTTTTTACCTTTTATCAAAAATCTGTAGGAAACAATTGTTTTAATGTGTACAAAAGAAACATTATTTTCCACCACCAAGACCGCTCAATGAATTAAAACTTATTTTACAAGTTTCTAATGTTACTTTCAATGAAATTTATGTCTTTAATATTTGTTAAAATTTAATATTTTAAATATTTTTTTTCAAAGTGGAAGGATTATTTTCCCTTTGAAATGTTCCAAGTGATCTTTAAAAATCATTTTATATCTAATGTGACATCATTTGATTTTACTTAATCATTGATTGAGATATAATACAATGATACCATACTCATTATTTCTCTTTTTTTCTATTATTATGTTGATAGGATTTCTATGAAACTTGTTACTTTTCAATAGGTTATGATATGATGAGTTCATTAAATTCTTATGAAACCCATTTTTGTCCATAGGTGATGATAAGATGAATGATTTAGGATTTTTTAGAACACATATATATTAAATTTATTATGTGATGGTTGGGACCTATATCCCCCTCTAGAACAGTTGGTAATTATTATTGTTATATTAGATCAATGGGTATATGAGAGTTTATTTCAATCCTAAAAGGGGGAACTCTAGAGGTTATCCAAAGGCTGAATAAGGTACACAAAAGGTTAGAAAAATCATAAAATTTTATAAATGTCTTGGTGGATATCCTTGAAATATGATTTTCTATGGTTATGAAAATTCGAAAAATATATTTCTTTTTCCACTATTAATCTCTTATGGTGTATGTTCATTGAGTATTTTATGATCCATGTACTATAAAATGAAAAGATTTACTCAATGAATAATGTTTATGATATATGATATGAATGGTATGGTTTTTTATTTTTATTCTCATCCTTACATTCCCTTTTGAGTATGTCATATTGATATCTCCATTTTTTATCCTTACTAAGTATATAAGATCACCCTTTTTATGTTTCTATTACCCATTTTACTAATAAAATTATTATTTATTATATGTCTAAGAAGGGTTATAGTTATGAATAACATAGTGGGAGATGATGTATTTCCCCTATAATCCAGTTGTTTATATATCCATGTTTCTAAAAGAAATATACCTACAAAATTCCGGCCTATATCATTATGTTATATGATGAATATTCATATATTATGATGTAATATCTTGGTATAAAATGTTTGGGTCATTATAGTTGGTATCAGATAAATTTTTAGTAAAACATTGGAAACTAGGATAATAAAAATTTAGTAAGAACCATAAGGACAAGTCTAAATATTGGAAAATATCTTGTAATTTTGGTGAAAGATAATGAGATTTGAATCTAATAAATTACATCTATTTTTGGATTTTATATGTGGATGTGGCTGCAGTACAATTTTACCTATTCTTAATAAATTTGAAAAATGGAATATTGGAATCTGAATTGATCATCACTAGGGGAAAAAAAATTAGCCTTACTACACACCTGATTTGAAACTACCATAGGATATTTGTATGGAAATTCACAAACACTTTATGAACCATCAATATGGATTTGTATATATAATGACCATAAATGAACAAGGTTAAACCTAAGGTTTCATAGATCTAATAGATAGTGTATTGATTTAGAAATCGTACAAATGATTTTTCAGGATTGATCACATAGATAAAATATATATAAATATTGTGACAAACATTTTGGTTTTACTAAGGGATTGAATATTGAATGATAATGATGACGTGGTTATAGGTATTCCAAAATATTGTTGTACCCTATTTTTGATTAGTCTTATGGATTCATTTATATTGGGAAAAGTGTCTAGGAAGTTTAATTCTTATCCTCAATGATTATATGCTAAACTAGAAGTGGAAACTCTTAGTAGTACTATGATCACATCTCATGTATATTATTCTTCTTCAGTTGAATTTTGTTGGAATGTGTTTCTTGTAAAATATTTTTATTCTCCCTTCATATTAAATTTTATTTTATCTTGGGAATGTATTATATATCTTTATATAAATCCAACATCAAATATCAATGAAGTGAAGTCACATTTGATATTATGAACCAACCGATTATAAATTACCAGTGAGATAATAAATATGAACTTTTGATGAGAATCAGATCCATTTATGGGTCTTGATTCATATTCAAAATTGGTGTTTATGTCATATGGTTGGGGATAAAATCAAAATCGATGATATTCCTATTGTTCTTGTGTTTGTTGATGTCTTTTCAGATTAATTACCATGTCTTACACCAAATCATGAAGTTTAGTTCTCAGTATAACTTCTACATAAAGCCACATTAATTTATAGACTACCTATAAAATGAAACCGATAGAGTTACATGAATTGAAGATGAAACTCCAAGAGAATCATGAGAAAGGATTTATTTATCCAAGTGTGTCACCTTGGGGTATGAATATACATTTTGTTTAGAATAAATGTGGATTGATACAACATTTCATTGATTGTCAAGAACTGAAAAAGATCACAATCAAGAACAAGTATCCTTTGCACTGTATTTATAAATTTTTTGACCAAAAGTGTGCAGCACTATTCTTTTACAAGATGGTCCATCATTTTGGATATCATAAATTGAGTGTTAAGAAGGATGATATGCCCATTACATTATTTGATACAATGTATGGTAATTATGAATATACAGTGATGCCACCTGGTCTTAATAATTTTCCCACTATCTTGATGGATTTAATGAATATAATCTTTATAGATTAACTTGATCAGATTTTGGTAGTCTTTATAGATGATATTATTATCTATTCAAAAGAGAAGGAAATTGCATAAATATGACTTTAATATTTTTTTAAAGACCTTTAATAAGAATAATTTATATGAAAAGTTTACCAACTGTTAATTTTTTATACAAAAGTTTTATTTTTGTGTCATATAATCTCATGAGAGGGTGTATCTGTGGATCCATCAAAGACAACAATTATTGAATGTTAGCACATACCAACCAATGTCACTGAGATATAATGTTTTTAGGGTTTTTATGGATATTATCAATGATTTATGGAGAATGTATCATGATTATCTAATCCACTCATCACGTTAACTCATAAGGGAGAAAAGTTCCTTTAGAAAAATTAATTTGATCAAAATATTAAGGCAATGAAGACAAGAATAATCAGTGAATCTATACATACATTACCCAATTGGGGATAAGAATTTGTAAAATATAGTGATTAATCAATGAAGGGAACAAATTGTGTTCTTATGCAGAATGATATGATGGTAGTTTATGCCTCATGGTAATTTAAGGTTCATTCACAAAATTCCACTACTCATTATTTGGAGTTAGATGCCATAATTATTTCATTAAATATATAGAGGCATCATATTTATAGATAAAGGTGTGATATATATACACTAATAATAAATTATTATAGTATATATTAACAAAAAATAGTTTAATATGCACTTGGGAAGATGGTTTGAACTAATTAAAGATAATAAATTCTCAATACATTAGCACTATAGGATAAAAAGAAAGGTGGATGATGATTTGAGTTGAAAGGATCATGCTAACTTATCAATGATTATATTCTTAAAAGATCCAATATTTAGGTATTTGAAAAGGATAGATCTATAAATATTGAAGCAAGGGGATAAATATTATCTTTCTCAAATGAGTGTCCAACCATCTATGCAAGTGACGATTAAAGAGGCATAGAAGATAGATGTTGTGATAATGAAGAAGGTGAAAAATATTCTCAGGTTTAACATTGATTATGAAGGAATGATATGGTTTAGGAATATTTTACATTTTCCATCTATCCTATATTTGAATAAGGAGCAATTAAGAGAAGTTCAAAATTCTTCATTCATTATTCATCCTAGATGTACAAAGATTTTTAGGGATTTGAAAGAGGATGTAATATCCTAGACATCTAGTGAGGAATGATCACATTAAAATTTTGATTTCAATCTCATTAAGATGTTAAATTAGATTTTTACTGAGTTTATGAAGTGTCTCAGGGATTTCATAAGGGTTCAGGATATGAATGAGGGGAAAATAGGTCATCCAATGGATATTTCATGGTTTTCATAGTGTTAGTAGTAACTGTGTTCCCCAACCATGCTTTCCTGTAGGTTGGGGGAATAATTTATGAATCCCTGAAATCACTGAGGATAAACCATATGGGCATGGATTGGTAAAACCTTCATGGTTACCACATGAATTTTTAAACCATGCGGGCTTCCAAAGAAACCATGTTACCTAGACACTTTTTGGCTAAAGGGTGGTGTAAGTTTGGTGCCCATTTTTTCAAACTGTACATCCAAACCATATTCCCCATTAAAATAGAAAAATTTACTGGTTTTACACTTAGGATTTAAGGAAACTCAACCAAATTTATTCTTCCTCCTTCCTCTAGTGGGAAGAGTGGTGAACCAAATCATCCCAAACATCCTACAGATTGATCTCCCTAATTTCAATGTCGTTTAGAGAACTGTTGAGTGTGGATATAATCTCCAAATGAGTCTAACACTCCTCTTACTTTTTATAGATTAGGGATTTTGGAATAAATTCAATTATTATGAATCTCTAAAACCATATTTTTCTAGTGGATCATAGGTTTAATCTTTGAATGTGGTGTGTTTCTGAATCAAAGGCAATGGTTAATCATGCATTTTCCTAGGAAATCATAGTAGGTGTATGACGAGTTATATTCCATAGTCTTTATGTTTGGTTAATGTGTATGTGTTCATTCTATAGTATACTTTTTTAAAATTTAATAACCATTTTAAGAAATGATCAATTGGGTTTTTAATTGATGAATTGAACACCTCATGATCTATGTTGGATGCATTGAGGTTGATTATACTAGGTTAAGTGACCCATAGGGTTTGTCACTTCCTTGAATAGTAAATTGTGATGTTAAATATGTGATTGAATGTTTATGACATAGATCCCCTAAAAATAAGTTTATATGTTATCTTCGATTATGAAATGGAACTAATGGTAGTTGTTTCTCGTTGTGCACAAGGAATAATGGGGTTTTTTGGTATAATGGTAATTGTGTAAAATGGATTGTGGGTTGTAAATGATAAATATGTTAGGTGGATTATGACTTTTATATTGGGAATATGTGTTAAAATGGGTTAAATCATATAAATTATATGTGTGTTAATGAGTTTTGAATTGGGAATGAGGTATGCGTTAAATGAGATAAATTATGTGATTGATAAATTTGTTCAATGAGTGATTTTTTGTGAATGTTATATGTATTGAATGGTTAAAGAATAATATAAACATGGATTTGTTTTATGTGGGGTATTTACCTAAGGTTCCACACCCATGGTTCAGGTTGGACTGTGGATCTTAATTCTAACCCAAGAATGAATAGGTTATAGAGTCTGACTGAGGCTCCATTTTTCTAAAGGATGCATGTGATATGAATCTCTGGACTGAAGATCCATGGTATGTGTTATGTGTTATTTTGGGTAATTGTTTAACTAGTGGTATAAGGAATATTAATTTCCCCTTATGCATAGTTTATATGACCATCATAGTCCGAAGTTTATTTTGATGAAAGTGGCTAACCATGAAATAAAAGACGAATGTGGAAAGCGTGATCCTTATTAACAAATGAAACTGTTTACCTTGTGTTTATTTTTATAATCATTATACAACATCATAAAAAATCTATTTATTCCGGATATTTTTTAGTCACCATTGGTGGTGGCCTACTAGGCTGTACACACACGCTTCTTAGGCCTCTATTGGGTAATATAGAAAAATTCATGGTTGGATGTCGTATCAATGTAAAGGAACCTATTATAGATGGTTTCTTGAGAATGTTATGTGAAATGAGGATGTACCTAGACATGGAGTCATGAAAAGTTTTAGGGATTATTGTCTTTTATTTATTTTGGGTTTTACTTAAACATATAGATATATTAAATGACATAAAATATTTACTATGTGGTTGTGGTATTGGGCCCAAATTTGGGAACTGGATTTCTATTTCATGTTTATTGGTTACAATTAATCCAATATTTCATAATTCATATATTATGTATTACATTGATATAAATGGTATACTCTCCCCATATGTTCTACTAGACCCTCGATGCTAGCCGGCTGCCTCTGGCATACGGGGAGGCATGCCTGTGGTCATGTGGTGACCTAGCTCAGGGCACCAGAGTTAGTGGCTATCGGGTTTGGGATGTTAAAGATTTGTATTAGAGGATTTTTTTTCATTTCTATTGTCTTACTATTTGTAGAAGGTATAAATAATACTATGTGGTTTTGGGATCTCGAAATGATCTTATTCATGGGTGTATCTAAACCAATTATGGGGGAAACCCCATGTATATTGGGTGGGATTATTGTTCATAATTTTTTTTGATACAGTTTGATGTTATTTCACATTGGGTGATGCACATTTGTTATGGTGTAATTATTTTATTGTATTTTTACCATTTTCTGAAGTGGAATGTGGTTGTATATACATTAATACTTTTAGGCACAAAGGGACATATTTGACATGAATCATGGTAGGCACCCACAAAAAAGGCATGTGGTTCATGAGGGATAAAATGCTTTTCCTTTTCCTTAAAATTTGAAAGAAATTGTGTCTAATAAAGATTATGAAAATGAGTAAATGAAATTAATGTGAAATAATGGTTAATTAAAATGGCCTAATGAAAAGTAATAAATGGTTTAATGTCTAATTATGATATGTTGTAATGATAGAATAATGCCTAAGTGAGAATGATTTATGTTGACAAAGTGAATTGTTTAAAATGGTGTTTTTATAAAAGGGTTATGTGATGTACATTGGTTTACCCCTTTTCACCATGGACCATGGTAGGGATGATTTAGGGTAGTTATATATATGTAAGTATACTCGTTTGTATTGTGTTTTCAAAATGGGTTGTTTATGGCTAGTATAGAGGTTTCATTTGCGCAAATTGTGAAGGTTCTATATTATGTGTTTTGAAATGTCTATTTGGTATTATAGAAAGATTCCACCATGATGATGTGTGACGATTGAGAAAAAATAGGATATCACCAAGAACTGTTCTCAAGTAGTGGAGAAGTAAACCTCATTTATCCACATAAAAAAAGGAGAGGATCAGTTCCATGAGAAATCTAATCATTTTATATATATTATGGAACAATAACCAGGGTAAGTTTTTATGAGTATGTTTTAATTGACCAGAGAGTTCCCGATGCAACACCCTCCTATGTTATTTAGAGTTTTTGATCCCAAGGTAGCTGAGTTCAAGATAGATTCTATCATAAAGATCCTGGATCACTTATAGACTTCTAATGAAAAGAGAGTCTAGTTGATAACTTATTTATTTTGAGGCTAGGGAAAGCAATGGAGGGGCATTCTGCTTTAGACTGAGCAGAAAGAAGTTATGTTGTGGAATGATTTCTTGTAAAAGATCTAAGAACACTTCTATTTGGAGACCTTGAGGCTGGAGGAGGCTGCGGTGTTTATAAGGATGATCCATGGGACTATGAAAGTGATGGATTATATTGTACACTTATCCAACTTTCAATGATTTATTACAGCATTGGTAAGGTATGATGCATCTAAGATGATATGTTTTAGCATGAACATAGAAATGATCTCAAGTCCCATGTAAATATATTCAATTTAAAGAGGTTTGCGGAGGTGGTGGATCGGGCCCATATTTCATAAGTGAACCTCAAGGAGGCTTTTAGTGGTGGACATATAGTTCTTGATGGGAAATATAGTTCTGTTAATTTTATGGTAGGAAGTCACATATTGAGAGCTTCTTCCAGCATGGTGGTGGAAAATGTAGTCAGAGAAGAGGAACAACCTCTTAGGGTATTGATCAAGTTTTCTAATATAATCGTGGAATCCCAGGACACATGTATGGTTTGTGTCCATTACCAAAAATTGAAAACTGAGAATGAAGAAGGAATGGGGAATGTGAAGATGTTTTTTATAAAACCTCAATAGATGGGAAATTATGGAGTGTTAGGGCCGATGTAATGTGCAGGAATGGGGTCAGTTACCCCATACTGAATATGCCAATGGTGTTCTACTAACAGCGTCGACCGAGGTAGAAGAAGTGTTGCTTAAAGAGAAGGATATCCTTACCAGTATGGTAGTGTAGCACTAAGAAGTCAGACCAGATCCCAGGGTAGAGAAATATGTTCACTTCATGCATTTCATCCAACACATGGAGGTGGAAGAGCTAGACCATAAATAGATTGAGTTATTATTCTTGTAGATTCTATGTTTACAAATTTTTTATTTTATATAAGTGAATTGTATTCTTTTATATTTTATCATTTTGTTAATGTGTTGGTTCTAGCAGTGGAACATTTTTTAGTGTGATGTTGATTAATTCACCTTTAGGAGCATGATGAGAAAATATATGACAATGTGAGGAGTGTACCCTTGAGGTTTGTGGGTATCATTTCTTGTGGGATTTTATTATGCTTGAGATATGATGTTTTGATTTGATTTTTGGGATGGATTGTCTAGTTTTGTATCAGGACAATATTGACGATATCCACTATATAGTGACATTCACATCCATATAAAGGGATAGTTATGTTCACCATTAGGAATGTGATATCTATGAAGGTCGTACATGGCCCATTTTTCAACAGATGGGTGAGCTCACCAACAATGTGGCATGAGTCATGCTTGATGATGGTGGAGTAGACAAACTTGTTTTTCCTTTTATGGTGGATCAATTCCAAGATTTTTTTCTTGATGAACTTTCAAGGATGACTCTATAGAGGTGTTTTGATTTAATAATGGATTTTCTTCCTGAAGAGGAAGCCTTTTATATTCTTCCATACAAGGTGTCTCAAGAAGAACTTCTGGAACATAAAAATCAGCCAGAGGAATTGGATAATAAAGTGTTTATTTTTCTGAGTACGTCTTCTTAGGGATACCCTAATTTGTTTTCCAAGAAGCCTTATGGGTTGTTATAGTTGTGTGTCAATTACCAGAGGTTAAATAATTTGATGGCTATGAACTCATACCTTATCCCTCTAATTGATGATATTTTTGGCCACCTAAGCAGTATTTTTATTTTTTAAAAAATCAACTTGAGATTAGGGTATCATTAGTTGAATTTGAGACCTTTTAATATATCATAAACTACTTTTAGAAGAAGGTATGGTTTTTACAAAAAAATTTTGAAATTTTTTATCTTGAACATCATGCTTGCAGTGTCCATGGACCTAATGAATCAAATCATTCACACATACCAAGATCAATTTTTAGTTTTTTGTGGATTGAATCTTGGGGTAATCCGTGTATCATGATGATCATGATAGAGATCATGTAATTTTAAATGGCACAATAAGAGAGAATAGACTATATGTCATGATATTTAAGTGTCATTTTGGTATATGTAGGGTAAATTTCGTGGGTCACATCATCTCTGAGGAAGGTGTGTCAGTGGAACTGAAGAAGGTGAAACTAGTGGTGTTTTGGGTGAATCCCAAAAATGTTTTTGATATATAAAAAATTTATGGGATTAATTGGATATTATTTAAGATTTATCATAGACATTTTCTATTTCAATGAAATAATTTCCAGCATAACCGGGAAGGGAATAACTTTTTAAATGGTCTAGGGTATGTGAGAATGTATTCTATGAGTTAAAGAAGTTGTTGACAACCACAATGATTCTGATCCTACCCAATATAGGTAAGGAGTATACCTTTTTTTGTGATTCATCTTGTGTTGGGCTTGGAGTAGTATTAATGAAAGATGACCAAGTTGAGGTGCATGGTATATGAGAATATAGTCTTGATGAGTGAAAATACCCTATTCATGAACTTGAGTTGGACGTGGAGGTTTACACAAATTTTTTTATTGAAATTACATGTTGGGAGAATGTTTTACAATATATACTAATAATAGAAGTCTTAAGTACATATTATACCAGAATGATTTAAATATTTGAAAGTGATGATGGCTTTAATACATGCATTAATTTCTTTTTCATATGGTCTACATGATGTGAAATGAAAATGTGTTGCAGATGCTTTGAGTTGGAAGACTCAAAATTTTGTGGTTTAGGAATCCACTTATTAGTGGATGATGATAGAGTTTTTTTTACTAAGATGCATCAATATATTTAGAAGGGATAGTGGAATATGACCCTTTGATCCTTGGTATTTGAGTTCACAATTCTGATCTGAAACAAGGAGATGTTGTATGCATATCTGAAGTGCTTGGGTTTGTGGGAATGTCCTAGAGGTGGGGAGTCACCTTCTGATTGGACTGTTGATGATGATAATATCGTTTATGTGGGAAGAGGTAATTCATTTTTCTCAGGACTTAAAGTGGGTGGTGCACCATAGTATAACAAAAATGTATGATGTTATTTTTTTAATGTATTGGTTTCCATGTATTGAGAAACAAGTTGTTTGTTTCATGATGTGATGATACATATGTCAGAACGTAAATGATTATCATCAAGAATTTGGTTTTTTTCATTTCCCATTACGGAATGGAAGTGGGATGTTGTAATGATATATTGTTTTGTCGGTATTCTTAGGATAACTCACACTAATGAAGTTATATGGGTATTTGTGGATCCTTTGTTCAATTTGGAACAATTCTTGATGATATGAGAAACTATCACCATTGACCAATTGGGTATGTTTTACATTCAATAAATCATACATTTACATGGGGTGCCACAAAATATAGTTTTGGATCTTGATCCAAATTTATATTCATGCTTTTGGAAGGGGTTACAGAAATATTTTGTTACCTAGGTTTTTTGTGTATGACATTCCACCCACAGACATACGGGCAGTCCTATCATATTATTCATGATCTAGAGGTTATTATGATGGAATAAGTCCTATACCTTAGTGGATCTTAATATAAGAACATGTCTCTTGTTGAGTTAACCTATAACAATAGTTAGTAGAAGAAAATTCTGATGGAATAGTATGAGGTTCTCTATGATAGGCCACGAAGATCTCCATTGTGTCGGGTGAAGGCTAGGGAATCATAGTTTTTTGAAATAAGCCTTGTGAAGGATAATTTAGAGTATGATAAGTTGATTCAGAAATATATTGATACAAATCAGAGTATGTAAAAGTCCTATAAAGATAGATGTATTAAACCTCTTGAGATTATGGTGGCTGATCATGTGTTTCATATTCTGTCTCCAAGGTTGGGTCACCATCAGATTCTAAAATAGGGCAAGTTTGTGACCAGGTATGTGGGGCTGTTTGAGATTGTGGAAAGGATCAGATTGGTGTAATACTAATTGGATATTCCACAACGATTCAGTTCTATTCAAAATGTTTTCATGTGCCAGAATTTTTTAAGTATCACCTATAACCTTAAAATGTTATTGATGTTGATGAGGTTTATCATGAGGTAGATGAAATCTTTTTGGAGTACCTAGTTTAGATTGTGGACCATAGTGAGAAAATCTTGTCATACAAGACTGTGCCATTGGTTAAAGTGTTGTTTAAGTATAGAAATGTATTGTAAGAGGCTTGGAAGGGGGAGATAGATTTGAGGGATTAGTGTCCTAATATTTTTACCTTCGAAACTCAGTGATTATTAGAAGTTCTTTTAATGGAAAAGTTGTTATATGGTGGGGTAACAATAAGATCCTAAGCTTCCATTACGTTGTGATCTTTAGGTAATATTTGTTTGAATCCTATTAAGTTGTTTAATTAAATGTTTCTCAAGGTTATGAATAGGATCAATGGTTTCAGGTGGTTTGGGACACGAAAGGGGGGAAGAGATATCTAGTTCATGTTGAAAGGTTGGCACATAGTATGTATTACCCATGAATCCCAACTATTCTTTCCTAAAGGTAGGGTGAATAATTTATGAAACCATTCATAATGGGAGGAGAAACCATATGTTCTTCTAAAAATACAATACATATGGTGACCACCCAGTTTTTCTACCCTTTTAGTGTTCATAAGAAACCACGTGACCTAGACCACTCTTGGATAGAAGGAGGCACACAGTTGGAACATGGCGTGTCCAATCGTGTGTAAAAACCATGCAACCCATTAAAATTGGGAAAGTTTCCATTTTTACCCCTTAGACATTACGTTACCTCACAAAAATTTCTTCCACCTTTTTCCTCCATTAGAAAGTGTGATGAACTATATCCTATCAAATTCCCAAAGACCGATTTCCCTCAATTATAATTAATTTGGAGTTCCATTGGGTGAAAATTGAATCATCGAGTGATTCTAAAACTCATATTATTTTCTTTTTTTGGATTAGGTTTTGTGGAATCATTTCTATTATTCCAAATCTATAAAATCCTATTTTTACAGCGGTTCTTATGTTAAGTAATTGAAGGTGTTTTGTTTATGAATCAAAGGTTATGTTTAAGAAATCATTTTTCAATGGAATCTAATTAGGTGGTCTATATGTTATATCCCATAGTCATGATGTTTGGTTTTGGTGTATATGGTCATCTTATGGTATCCTTTTTTCTGCATTCGAATCCCTTAATATGAAAATATTAATTGGTCAGTTAATTGATGAATTGAAACCCTTGTGATACTTGTGGGGTGCATTTAGGTTCATTAGATTGGGTTACGGTCCAACCATGGGGTGTTCTGATTCGTTGAACAATAAATCATGATGTTAAGTATATAATTAAATTGTTATAAGATATATCCCATAAAAATAAGTTTATATGTTAGATTGAGTTTTGAAATGGAACTAATGGTAATAAAGTCTTGTTTTTGACATGGAATAATGGGGTATTTTTTACAATGGTAGCTGAGTTAAATTAATTATGGGTTATAAATGATTAAGATGCTAAATGGGTTAAGAAATTTAAATATGGAATGTGTGTGAAAATTGGTTAAAGAACAAAAACAATATATGTGTGAATGAATTATGAATTGGAAATTAGGTGTGTATTAAATGGGTTAAATCATGTGATTCATAATTGTTTTCAATAAGTGATGGTTTTATATGGTATATGTGATAAATGGTTAAAGAATAACACACAAAAGTCTTGGTGGTATGTGAGGTACTGAATTGAGTATATATTACCATGGTTCAGGTTGGACTTATGATCTAAACCCCACCCCTAAATTTCATAGGATAGGGAGTTAGACTTAAGCTCTATTCTCATAACATATGCATGGGATATTGATACCTAGAATGAGGATCCAAGGTAAGTTTTATGCATTGTTTTGTGTAATATTTTCCTTTGTTATGTAGGTAAAATGATTCTTCCATTTATGAAATGTTTACATGACCTTCATAGGATGAAGTGTAATTTGGAGAAAGTGGTTATCCCATGAAATAAATGATTAATGGTTAAACTGATCCTTGTTAACAAATGACACCATTTACCTTCTATTTATTTTTCTATTCATTTTTCACATGCATACACTATCTGTATATATTGAGTATTTTGTAGACACCATTTGTGTCAGCCAACATAGTTGTAAACGCACCTTTCTTGAGACTCCATTACGTACTCAATCATACTATAAGGCTATATACTAGGACAAGGGAAAGGTCCTTATACTAGATTTCTAATTGGGATTTGGATGGGTAAGGAGTAGGTATATGGACTTAGATCCATGAATAATTTTTTAGAATTTTCAGTTTTTCTTTATTTTTAGTTTTCTAATGATATGGAACTGTGTGACATGAAATATCATATTTACTATTTTTAGGGCTTCTTCCTAGTTTTGTGAAATAGATTTGTGACGCATGTTTATTAGTTAAACATCTTCCATTGTTTTTTAGTTTATATAATATGGCCTACTCTAAAAAAGTGGTTATAGTCTCCCCACATTTTCTAGTAGACCCTCATTGATAGTTGGTATCCCATAGTTTACGAGGAGGAATGCTTGGGGCCATGTGGAGACCCAGCATTGAGCATTAGATTTAGTGGCTACCGGGCTGGTGACATTACAAAGTATTTTTAGTGGGATGGAATGAAGATATATATTATAGAGTTTTGTCTCTCCTCTGGGTATATTAGAAAGTTTAGATTGATATATAAAAATATAAGGGGATGTTACATCTATTATAGAAAACATTACCATGGATTTTTTTATCAGACTCCCCAAAATATATTATGGGAATAATACTTTCTGGATTGTAGTCGATCACATTATGAATTAAACACAATTCATTACTATTAGAGAAGATTTATCCTTGGATCATATTTTCAAGATATACATTAATTAAGTGATAAGGTTTCATGGAGTAACACATTATATTGTATCTGATCAAGATCTGTGGTTTACCTAGATGTTCTACTGAATCCTTCAATAGGATTTGGATACACAACTATGTTTCATCATAGCTTATCATCTGCATAAATAAGGTTAGTCTAAGAGGACAATTAATAACCTATAGGATATGATAAGATATTGTTTTATTAATTTCAAATGATTTTCGGATCGACACATTCCTCTAGTTGATAGTTTTTACAATAATAGAGTTAGGTCAAAAATTCAGATGGTTCATTATGAATCACTCTATAGAAAGAAGTTTAAAAATCCATCATGTTGGTATAAAGTTTAATAAAGAAACATAATGGAACTTGAGATAGTCTAGGAAACGGAATAGAAAGTTAGAGTTGTAGAACAACACATCAAGGAAGATTATATAATACAAAATAGTTATTCTAAAAATATTTAGTGTATTTTTTAATTTGACTTTGGTGACCGGGTCTTTATATATATATATATTCAGGGAATAAGGTCATGAGATTAATGATTAATGTAAATTTTATCCCTAGGTATGTTGTTCCTTTTTAGATTTGTAATTGAATATGGATGGTTTCCTATCACATGGTGCTTCGACAGAGTCTCCCTCAAGTCCATTATGCGTTCCATGTCTCTCTTGTGAGGAATTACTCACCTGATCCATCACATGTACTAGTATCAAAGATAATATGACTAAATATTAAAATTTCCTATGAATAATAACCTATGGAGATTTTGGATCATAGGGGAAAATTTCAATGAAAAAAGACCACTCTTCTAGTGGGTGTTTGGTGGAAAAACAACCAACTTGAAGAATCCATGTGGGAACCTATGGATTTGATGAGGCCGAATTATCCTTAGTTTTTTTGTATAAAAGTAATGGAATTTTAAGGGTGAAATTAATTTCATGGTGGTAGAATGTAGCAACATATTATTGTATAATTTTTTTAAATAAATTTAATTTATATATTATGCATTACATGCAACACTGATTTGTAAAGAATAATAATAATAATAATAATAATAATAATAATAATATTTAAGTATGACCATTTTATCATAGTAATTAAACTCATTGGTATGAATAAAAATAATATTTTTTAATATAATGTATAATGATTTTACATAATTAAAACATATTGTAAAAAAAACCCAATTTTTAGTAAAGTCCTTATATTCTTCAACAATACTTTTTTCTCAAAAACTATTTTAATTTTTTTTGTGAAAAATAATTAAATTATTTTTTCCACATTTGTAATATTTATTTTTAAGAATAAAAATAATTTGTGGAATCAAAATATCAAAATTATGTTATGCATAATTTTGGAGTTTTTTATGAAATATTTAATTGTTTTAATGAATTGTAAAAAATATTGATTTTTATAGAAAAATCCATTTTCATTTAAATCATTTAAAAAGTTATATTTTGTATTAAAATATTTTAAAAGAAACAAATAGTTCAATTATATTGTTATTATTCAATTTTATTTCATTTTAATAAATTTTATAAATAATTTTGATATAAAAACTTCTTAAACTTATGTAAACTTTTTCTCTAGTAAACGTATTCTTTATCACATTTGTTGGTATATTTTTAATTGAAATTATGAAGAATCTATGAATTGAATTTAGAGAAATTAATTAAATATTTTTAATCATCATACATAATATTGTATAATTTTTTAACTTAATTTTTGATCATAATGAGTCTTAAAATAACTAGCAACAAATATCACATATAAGGTTAATATGGGTTTATCGAGGAATAAAAAAAGAAAAGGGTTCAAATGACCTAAAAACCTGGGAAATAACTATTTTATAAACATATTTATACCTTATCTCATATAAGTTTCTCTAATGATCCATTATAAATCCTTTTTAAATGTGTAAAAGAGGAGAGTAACTTATTCTTTTCAAAAATTCTAAGGGTGTCCTCTCCCGAACTTATAAAAGGGAACTAACTCTCCTCTCCACCTTAAATATCCAAATAATTTTGGTTCAGAAAATAAAAGAAATCAATCCTTACCTCCATCCATATTTTATATTGTCTTTATGTGCATTATGAATTCTTCCACACAATGAATTATGTGAAAACATAAAGAGTTTCTCTGAAGAAAAGGTATAGTCTATAACCATGAATTTTCATATTATTTATTATTATAACTCATATAAATATTATTAAACTATGATGATATAATAAAATTATTATATAAAAGATAATTATATTTTTTATTTTAATTTGAATACCTATATCAATCTCATCTCCCATAAAATGGAAAATGAAATCCTAAATTGTTTGTACGACAGAAAACTGTCTCATGAACCGATGGAAGTCATTTTCCATCACATCATATCAAAGAAAGAGATAATGATGGATTCAATTTTTATCTTTTATTTTTATGAAATATTTATAGTAATTAAAATATAATATCACATTTTCCAAAATTATATCCAACCTGTTGGGAAACAATCACATCGCTCATGCGTACGGGTGAACTACCACCTCCACAGAGCGATGTGATAATTTTTTTAATATTATTTTGGATTGTGTGGTAAAAATGGAATGTTTTAATTAATATATTATATCTATGGAATTAATTTAGTTTCTTTAATGGATATATATTATTTTCATTTCTTTTATTTCATCTGTTGAGAAAATGGAAATATTGTTCATGCGTACGTATGACTTGCCATCTCGATGAACGATGTAATTAATTTTCTATATCTAACATTTATTGATGACTATAAATAAAGAAATATTTAATATATATGATATTTTTATCATTTTTATCATTTTTGATATTATAGAAACATTACAATTTTAAAATGACAAAAAATTACGGAATGAAATATATGTGAAAAATGAAGTTGCTATTACCTGAAATGAGATTTTAACATGGAATTGTAAATAAAAGGGTAATCAAATATTATGAGTAAATCATATATGGTATGATATATATTATATTTTTAATGGCATATATTTATAATAAGACTATTTTTTTGTCGGAGTATTGAACATGTATGAAGAATGTTGAGACTTGAGGTAAGGTATTTTTATCTCACATTTATTTTTGTAAGACACATGACATGTTCAACACTTGATTATTTTATATTGTGTAAATAATTCACATGAATTTTTTTATGATTATTTTTATTATATTAATGGGTATTTAAATATCCATATAATATTCTTTATTTCATAGGTATTATGATTTAAAATTTACCAAAGTGATAAGGGTTTTATGTTGCAATATCATTGTTTATTGGGATTGTTTATAATTATGTTTCTAATGATGAAATATTATTATCTACCATAAAATTAACCCAATAAAATTATTCTATTATGGTTATTTGTAGAATTATATGGCCTTCCTTTCATTTTACTCTTTTATAAAATCAGGATTACAAAATATATTTTATGTTAAACCGACATTATTTCACTATTCGGTCGAAAATCCTTTCTATTCAACAGTCATTTTTATAAAACATTTTAAAAGAATGTTTTTAATATTATAGAAAGATTTTTTAATTTATTTTTTATATTTTTTTATCATTTTTGAAAATGGTTTAAAAGGAAAATTATTTAAAATTTATGAAACATAGTACTTTTTAATTTTTACTAAAAATATTGAAAGAATGATTATTTTAACATGTATAACATGAATAATATTTTCTTCTGTCATGAACACCAATGATTTAAAACATATTTTAAAATATCCCAATATTAATTTAAATGAAAATTTATTATTTAATATTTTAAAATTTTATATTTTATAAAATTTAATGGTTATTTTCATTTAAAAGATCCCAATATTAATTTAAATGAAAATTTATTCTTTAATATTTTAAAATTTTATATTTTATAAAATTTAATGGTTATTTTCATCAATAGAAATTTAAAGCAGTCTTTTAAAATCTTGATTCATCTAAGGTAAAATGATTTCATGATACTTATCCTCTACTAGGGATAAGATCCAATGGTACCATAAATAATTTTTTTCAAGATGGATTTCGAATATATTGATAGGATGTTTATAAAACTCATTCCTTTCCATGATTTATGATATAATGAGTTGATGAAATGCATATAAAACTTATTTATTTCGACATATTTTTATAAGATGATTTCTTTATGTTCTTCAAGAAAAAATATTTCTGATTTTTATTTTGTGATATGTGGGAACTATATATCCCTAAAATGAATTAGGTAATGATTAATGTTCTATGAGTTCAAATGGAATGTAAGATGATTTTCAAATCCCAAAAGAGGGTAAATTGGAGGTTATCCCAAGCCTAAAAGAGGATACACGGTAGGTTATCCCAATCTCAATGAGGGTATATTTTTGGATAGCCCAAGCCTAACAGGTTATAATTTTCTTAGTGTGTATCCTTGGAATATGAAATTCTATGGTTATGTATATTCCAAAAATCCATGTCTTATGCTAATTTTTTGCCATCATGGATTATTTTATTTTATTATTTTATGATTCATGTCTTATAATGAAACATGATTTACTCCATGACTCACATTTATGATCTTTGATATATAGTGTATATTTTTTGAATGTTATATTCTTTTTTTATTCCCTTATGGTCATGTTTTGTTGATATCTCATTTGATTACCCATACTGAACATCTAACCTCACCCTTTATTATGCTTCCTTTCCCCAGGTAATGAAATAAGTTATTGTGTATTTAATTTCTAAGAAGGGTTCTAGTTATGAATAAATTTGGAGACATGATGTATCTCTCTTATGAACAAGTTATTTTCATTTCCATGTTTCTAAAGGAATTATACCTACATGATTCTAGTGTGGATCATTATGTTATGCATTGAATATTAGTATACTAATATGTAATATCTATGTATGAATAGTTTGGGTCATTATAAGTAAAAAAACCTAATGTTTCTTGGTCAACCTAGTGATCTTGGGAAAAGTTTATAGATAATTTTCCGGGATGGTACTATATCCTCCTTGTAACATTATTCTTTTATTTTTTACATGTGATCATCCTAGAGGGAAATCAGTTGTAATTCATGACTCTATGCTTCTATACTCATTATTATAGCATGAATATTTTAATTGAATAAATGTAATACAATTATTATTTATGGATATTTTAATTCATTTCCATTATTCTTTTATTATGATAAGAGGGTATACTCTAAACATGGTGACATTTTGGATTTGTGTTACTAGTACTAGCCTCAAGTTTATGGGGTGTCACAACTAAGATTACATGACACTCTGGTGCAGTTACTATTCAGTGAACCGGGTTGGGAAGTTAAAACAAAAATCATGACTCCACTGGCTAGTCCATTATTTTCTATAAAATATTATAAAGTTATAATTAAAGAAACATCAAATGAGACAAGAAGGATTATCATGTTGAAGACTCAAAAGTATTATCTTCAGTAAAAGTAATGTTTGTGCAGTCTAAGACATTTATTTTTATATATTACAAAAAAAATAATGGAAAATATAACAATATATAATTTTTTTTGGAAGAAACATGGCCCCATAAAAGTTAAATGTACTTTATTAAACCCAATAGTCATGGAAAAATATTGGGAAGGTTTTATTTTTCATTATAAATGCACGTGAATTGTTTTATGGGTTCATTACCACATATAATAATACAATATCATCCCATTAAAAAAACCTTCCTTTTAAATGATTATTTAAACAATAAATTTCATAGTATATCACTTTTATATGAAAATATATCCTATACGTAGCGGAAAAACCATTAGGGTGTTAAAAACATTCTTGAATATCCTTTTATCCATAAACTAAATCCAAACCTTTGATGTTTGAATCACCATTATCCTAAATTCATTTAGTTGAGATTCACCTCTATGAATTATAGATCCTGAGTATATCCCCTTGGTTCACCCTTTCAGTAGAATTAGTAATGAGGGTTTTTGAATATAAAGGACACATAAACATGATAATGATATATGTGTAAAATGTATCTAGTCTGGTAACTAAGGTAATATTTTTATCGGGAGGAGGATATATTATAACCCATGTATTATTTATTAAGGGTGCAATGAAAAACACTCCATTACCAATGATTAACATATTCCCACCTATCTCAAATTTTCACTGACATTGACATTCTTCTTTGATTAGTTACACCTTCCTTAACCCAGTTATTAAAGGAGATTCAAATACCCTCAATACTATAAATTTTTTCAACATACCATATATAAATGAATGATTATAAGATTATATTTATATATGATTTCATATTATGGAATTATTTTTCAATGAAGAAATAAATACCTTGAGTTGAGATACTTCTCTTGGAAACCCCAAATCCAAGAGACAATATTATCCTCCTGTAAAACACCCATTGAACACATGGTACTTCTCTCATGTCTATAAACCACACAACACATGGTCCTTATTTCATGAGTATAAACTACAATACACATGGTCCTCTGTATTACTCAGAACTGGATGACATAAGGTTTTTGTCACAAGTCTCTAAACTGAATGATATATGTTCCTAGTCATATGAACCTAAAATTCATGACACATAGTCCTTATTTAACGAACCTAATCCTTATGGAAGATGGCCCAACCTATATGACCAATAGACTACTTGGAGAGGAACATTGTATATCGTATGGTCTCCTAACATGATATCCATATCTATAAAAAAACATTGGTGTATGGTACCCCATAAAAATTACCCACTTTAAGATAAAATTCCCCCTAATTCCATTTTTCATATCCTAGTGTTTGGGATACGAAATTCACATCATGTTTTATATCATGATCATACATTAGGATGTTATATACAAATCTCACAGCCAAAGAACAACCATGGAGCTACTTATAGTTTTGATTTCGTATTTGGATAAAAATTCCCATCATAAAAACTATGTGCTAATTAATTCCTAAAATTATAAATTAGATAGTTATATATAGGTATTCTACCTAATATCTAGCCACATTATAAATTTATATCTCATCTTTCCCCCTCTATCCTAGATCATGGGAATCCAAATTCGTAGTAGGTTGATTCTTAATCTAATAGTAATATGAGAACATTATATAACATCTTATCTCATGTGCAAGACATATCTACATTGAGGATACAATAAACTCTATGTGGGTTAAATTATTATTATTTTAGATATGTAGTTGCAGTTGAATTACATATTTTACTCCCATATTTAATTCATCATACAGAATCACTCTGTATAAATGTTCAATGATGACATGACCTTGGAAAATTTTCTATTAGAGTGTTCTAATAACCTTTTGAATATTCCAATCCAAAATTCCACGCTTTATTCCTGAAGAGTTTGAATCACCATAAGAATTATGCAACTACTCATAATAATTATACCCAAGTATAAAATAGACACCATAGTTTGTTATTGATATCCATGGTGTATGTTTGGCCTACCAACTAGAGCTATGTTTTCATTATAAGGTAAATCTCATTTAATACCATGTGTCTTATAAAATTCTGTCATGGAACCTATTACTAAAATTTGGTTAGTCATCACTCCCATTACACTTGTTTCATTTCATCACATCCTAATTATGACTATTCAAGTTATAATTTACACATTTATTATTCCTTATTCAATGGTTTTAGGTCACTTATAGCTATGTAGACCCATTTGGGTCGTTATATGCCACCTTTATTAACTGGTACAAGAATTATGACCTTAAATTGTGGTTACCCATCCCATAGGCTATTTATACAATTAAGGGTCTCTCTATTCACATTGGGTTAACCTCACCCATGTTTTTATGTATATTTTCTCATTTTTTGTAAAATATGTATAAAAATAGACTCCGATCATATTTTTGTCAAATATGCTCAACCATAGGTTTCAGTTTCATTGGTTTGACTTGCAAAAAATTAAACTACTAAATTAAATATTAATATTAATTTCCATTTTGAAAATCCAGAATTTTGATACCAAGAAAAAGTCATGATCTTAACCACTAGGCCTTTCTATTCATTATTAGGAATAAGTTAGGGATAAAATAAGAATTCAAGAATCTTTTGGGGGATACAGTTTAGCTCTAGAAAAATTCAATATATGCTCACTATATCCATCAACCATGAAAAAAGTTATATAATTTTTTTTCTGTGCATATATATTGGTTAAAATAATTCATGTAAAATGCCTGATGGTGTAATTTCTAGTCAATTGATCCATTTTGAGAATAGAAATACTCATTCAAAATTCCCCTTAATGATTTTTATTACAGTGATCCATTCAAATATCTCATATTTATATTGGTTAACCTTGTATTGTTGTGATAGTATATGTATTTCACATTCATCCTGATAATTTTATGGTAAATGTGATCCATATCTGACTTAAATATATCCATGTAAGATAACACATTTGGGATAACTGAATTTTATAGTCCCTTATCTCAGGGGCCTCCCAAAATGTATAGTGATGGTATATGTGCCACTATATGAGATATCTCAATACTTTTCATAGGGAACGTGTTTCAAATATAATATATATTTCATAAATATCCTCATTAACTAATGTATTTGAAAATTATGATTTACCTAATATATTCACATATAATTTTCAAGTTGATTCAATTATCATGACCACACATTCTGATTTTCGTAAATTATCATGAATTTATTGTCAGGGAAATACATGTGTATATAAATTGACAATAGTTTGGTGGAAAATTGTTCCATTAATTTAAAAATGTAGGATAAGAATCCGCGTGAAAAACCTTTTTAGTATAATATGAAAAAATGATACATTATTGTATTGGGTAATATGAATTTCTAAAATAAATTATTATTTGATAAAAATCATTAAATCATTTACATAGACGTGTTAAAATAGTAGATGCAGCTTTGACTAATGGATTATTATATTTGATTAGTGCATCCTGTTATTTATTAATCTACTTGATGGATTTAAGTCTGACTACTACATCTAAGAGGTGTGATATTATATTTGATATATGAGCCTAATATTCATGTATTTATATGGTCTGAATAGAAACCCATCAATGAATCCACAATTCATCAGTAGTTCGATGTTTCAACATTAGGTATCTTATTCAAAATATTTTACCTGGTGGTGTTTTATTTTGAATATATGGATATTCCTCTCCAAAATTTCTAGTTTCTATCATATGGATATGATTCATTATATAATGAAGTAAGAAGCACATTAATTAATGTCTCCTATTCCAAACCCTATAAACAAATAATATAGGTTCTCTTACTTACACCCCTTATAATCTAGGGAAGTTTGAGTGGTCAAATCTCAAACATTCTCCATTCTATTTTTCATGTTATTCAGTTCATGGAACCAAATTCAACACTAGAGTATTATTCACCTTTTGGGAATGGAATATTCAACAGGAAGGGGTTTATTTTTGGAATGTTTTGTATAATTGAATAATATGTTATTATAACTAAATAAAAGGTCCTTGAATCAATAAGGGTCTATTTTAGATGGTTATAATTTACATTAATTACATAAAAATATTGAGATATAGATGTATTTGGTGGTTTTTTTTGTGAAAATATTGATCTTGATACTCATAAGCTATAACACCCCAATCCAAAAATAGGGTCTTTCCTTTACTATACTTGGGATCTATCTTGATGAAATCATCATCCCACTCTGGTTCCTTCCATGCATCACTCGTTTTCTTGAAGGGTGGAGTACATCTTCATTGGGTGAACCATCTCAACAAGGAACTATGATCATGTTCGGTTTAACCATACTCTTGGGATAAAGTAATTATAGCATATAATACTGTGATATTGATTAGAGCACTTGTATCCAAATTCATTACACTTAGCCAGAATTGTTACGAAACAATAAGTTGTTTCTTTTCATGAACTCCAAAATAATATGACAATATCCCCTTATATACATCATATTTTTTGTCTAAAACAGAATGTCATATAAGTCTAAAATATGGATACTATATTAACTATTATAATAAAAACTCAATTGATAAATTATAGTTTTTTATCTATAACGAAATTTATTATTTATAAACCTTCTTAAAAATAGTTCTTTTTGTAATTAGTGTCAAACCATAGTGGATTATTAGGTTTGTAACTAAATAATATAAAAAAGGAAAAAAAATAAAACCACAACAATGATGAGTGGATTTGAATCTATGAAGTGAAATGTGAGGGAAAAAGTAGTGAAATGCGAGAAAACATTTGGAATAATATTACAAAATAGGAGAGTTGGATAGTGGATGGAATTAGATAAACTTATCTAGATATAATTGACAGAAAATATTACTTCTCATTTAAAATGTTATCCCATGGGAGTGAAAAAGTTGTAAGGAAAGAGGATCAAAATGTGTAATTGTCATTAGATAAACAAACTTTCTAGAGATCTATAGTAAGAACTATTGTGCCTAATAGAATTAAAGATGAGGATTATTATTCATGGATAAGATTTTAAAAACAATATTTATTTAATTTAAGTACTTTGGTTTCAGTTGTAAAGGAAAAGAAAACATATACTCTTCAACTATCAGTTCATTGAGTATAGGAAAAGATTTTTAATAATGAAATGAAAATGTGAATTATGATAAAATAAAAAAACAACCTCATTGATTTAATAAAAATAATGGAAAATAAAAAGTAATTCAATCAAACCAGTCCAATCCTATAATATAATTAATTACACATAGAAGAAACAAGAAAATTATTCAATGTAAACATCATGATGCCACAAAAAACAATATAATAGATGAATAAGATTATTTAATGAGATAAAATCCTTCCTCTTTCTCAAAATCAACATTAATTTTAATTTGAGATAGATATAAACATTTGTTACAACTCTTCTATATCATGTTCTTCCCTCACTATCTCTACCTAGTATAGAATCTAGTAAAGAATCAGGTGTCTTTATAAAATACATGGGTCCTTATATTTAGCCACATGCCAAATCCTATATAAAAATAAAAAATACTAACACTAACATCTTTCATTTCATAGACAAAAACCATGTTGTATTATTCACTATTAATCACCCCATTTGTATGACATAAGCTAAAATCCCAAACTAAATTATCCCCCACATTCAACATTATTCAGTTTGAGCATGATGAACCTAGATGAGTTACCTTTTTGGTTTAATCTATAAAATATATCAGCTATATCTTGAATCATTTGAAAACATCATCAAAAAGTTCAGCTCCCCCTTTAATTTCCATTCAATAAATTTTTGAAATTTAGGTTTCAAATTATAGTTACTCATTAATTAATTTAGATTATTTCCAATGAAAATAGAAATATTATCAAGAATTAATTTTTAAAATTAAACCAAATAACTTTTTTTCATTAAAGAACTAAAACACCTATTTTCAATAAAATATTTAGAGAATAACATATTCAGCCTAAAATTAATTAATATTAAAAATTTCTATAATAAAATATCATTTTGTTATTAAAATTTCATTAAATTATAAGTTTATATGTAAAAAAATTTATCTAAATAAAGACACATTAAATTCTCCCACACATAATATATTGGCTATCCTAAAAAAATCACACAATCAAATATAATTAAATAAAATTATTTTCAAGAATCAAAATATAATTTCCATAAATAATTTATTTTTATAAATATATTCCCTTGTGGATTATCTCAAGTAATAAATTGGATTTCTCTTCACGAAAAAATTATTTAGGAAAGGGTTGGTTTTAGTTTTACAAAAATTTATTGAGATTTAATATTTTGGAAACCCACTTAACTTTTCATTTAACTGAAACATCCAAACATCTATTTTCTGCAAAGTTAACAATTTTACATAATTTTAAAAAAAGAATAAATAGACACAACTGGTGGATGTGTGATTTTAATTACTTAAAATAGTAATAATTCATTCACCAACTAATTTTATATTAAGGTATAATATATTCTCAAGGATTACGATTCCATTTCATTGATCCTTTAAATTCATAAATTTTGAGTTTATGAAACAGCCATAACGATCAAAACTAATGATGATTGAAAGTTATACTCTCAATGTTTAACCGAAATAATAATTTTCATAGGAATAGTAAAATGATTTTCCTAATTAATTTTTTAGGATAATAGAAGTAATTACCCTCCTCAAGGTGGAAACAAACCTAAAAATTTCATAAAATAATATCAGCAAATGAAAAGTACTAAGTGACACTATAAAATTAAAAAAATTAAAATTATTAGAGTTTTTTATTTATAAAAAATTGAGTCTCATATGAACACGTTTTAACCCCCCCCCCCCCCATTAAAACCCAACATTATAACGAACATTGAATCATAAAGTATGATTATAAGAAACACATATTGTTTCAAAATGATTTGGAAATAAAGTAGTGAAAATATAATTTTTGTGGGGTTATAATGAAGATAAAAATTAAAATTTTCAACACAACTCAAAAATCCAAAACATTTAATGAAGTAAAATGATCCCAGTTAGCTACTACTGATTATTTTTAATGTATAAGAATATATTTTAGACTATTTTATTCTAACATAAAAGAGGTTCAAGAATAATTAAAATTGTTTAATAAATTAGCATGTAATGAAATTAATCTAGAGAAAAGTATATATAATATCAACAACTAGATAGGATTTTTTAAAGATTAAAGAAAAATAATACTACAGTTCCAAAAATAATTTTGAGCATTTATATTCACAAAAAAACTATATTTGGTTGAATAATATATATGAATCATTAAATGTATTGAAATTAAAATAATTACATCCATATTGTACAAGATCTTGTCATTAATGTTCATTTGATTAAATACTCCATTTCTTTTATGATAGAGTAAATCCATGATTTATTAAACTTATTTCGGTTAGTTGAGTTGTGATAAATTGATTAATAACAGGGTCATTTCATATTCTCATTATGGTTAATTCATCATAGTAATAGTAGGTTCATGTTACTATGTGGTTGGTTAAGTGACGACATGATCACATCATGTCAAGGTAAATTGGATCACGGTGTGTATAAAACTTTCTTATGGTCGATCATTCTTGTGTCGATTGGGTAACTTCATGTTGGCTTCACCTCATATACATTTTAACTTAGTTTTTTTGGTTGACTGACTCACCAAAAAACCTGCGAACTCATGGATTTTAGCATTTTACTTTCGTTCAATTGAAATCAATCATGGTTGATATTTAATTTTATTTTCACTCAACTGACCACAAAATCACTTCATCTCAGGATTATTCTATTTATCTCATGACTAGTACATTATTTATGTAGTTGGTCAACCTAGCATTTCATCACCTCACTCACAGAAAGTCCATGACTTTGTGTAGTTAGTCCTCTTCTCTTTTGGTTTCTTCATCCCTTTATATAGTGAATCCAAAATAGTCATGGTCACTTGAATCATTCATGCGGTCGATTATACTACTTCACAATCAATTTCATTTAATATTTTATCAATTGAGTGATCAAACAGTCACTTTACCACCTCATGTAGTTGCTTGATCTACTACATGGAAACATCGTAGTGTAAAGTCAAATGAAACTCCTCATGTAGTCGACCAGTCCTATGGTTGATTAAAAATTTACTCCTATGTTCTATTTATATTATTACTGTTGAACCCCTACAAAATGATCACTAAACCTTGTGGTTAGTTCATGCCTTCATACGGTTAGACCAATATTGGTAATATTTTTTTTCATGAAGTATTTCTATATTTAACTGATTTCTCAATATGCAGTATCTGTATTTGTTTTATGAACACATCCTTATGTCATCAGTTGAAATGTTTTATGTTCACTATATTCCTCCTTATGGATAGTAGAATCATGATTTATCAGTACTTTACTATTATAGTAGCTACTTCATTCACATGTTCAAATGATAGTTTGTATAAAATAGAGTTATTGGCATTAATTTCTACATACAAATTAAATAAAAAAACTGGGAAAACTATGGGTTTCAAACCATGAAGCTATAATTTTGGGCCTTTTCCATAATAACCCTTAAAAACTAACCATCACCATTTTGTGTATAATTTCTTTACGGATTTGATGTAAATATTCATAGTTATAATTAAATTATTTTATCTCAATATTTTTAGTACAAAAAATTCAATGATAGTTTTCTTAAAATTATATATGTTCTTAGGTCTATGTTTTCTATCACCTACAACTTATAATACAATAAATTCACAAAAATCACTAGAGATGGTTGGAATTAGATTATTAGAATATCAAAATAGATGAAAAAAGATCTCACAGTTTACCCCATCTCTTAAAGAAACAATAAACTCCTGATTAGATTCCATAAAAAAATCACCTTATTTTATATTATTAAATAAGAACATGCATTTCCATAACATTCATCCTTAATATAAGTTAGAGAAGAAATCTCAAGAACTCTTATGAACTGGTAATCTATGTGATAGTATATTAATCATCTAAATAGTTTAATTTAATAGGTCTACAATAGTTTTATATTGTTGGAATACTATCTTGATTCTCATTTTTAAGACACTCAATAGGTTGTGAAGACATAATTTATATAACTTATAAAAGTACTGAACATAATTCAGACTTGTCCATAATTTTATAACACTTATATTTATTTTCAAAAAACACTAAATGATTTTTGACCTCATGACTACAATGATATGAATTCAGGTTTGGAATAAGATAATAGAAATCCTCACAAATAATGGATTATTAATAGTGGAATGTAACATGTGAATCATTCTCTACCAAATAAATTTTACCAAGATAGAACATTTCTTGGTCCTTAGCAATTATTTCTTTAATATATGCCTCTATTATACCGAAAATTTTATGTTTATGAGTGGCTTAAAATTTAATTTAATAATATTTAAATTGATAAATGACAGAATTTTAAATTATCTAATCATAAGGGTGATAAAAAAAACTTCTAAATGTAGCTCAAAATAATTCTTCAATATTATCTAACAAATTACAAATAACATCTAATGGATTCTCCTTTATATCATGAAACTCTTCTTAATCATCATTATCATAGAGGCTCTGTTTACCCTTCTAAATATATATAAAAACACCACATGTATCTTGGAAAGAAATGCCAAAAATTATTGGTTCCTATTATTTACACTCAATTTCTAGAATATGGAAAGATATAGACACTGTAATCTTCCATACATTTACTAAATGGTCATCTAACCATCCATAGGGATATTTAATAGTCTTATCAACCAAATAAAAATAAATTGAAGTTTGTTTTAGTTACCCTAGAACTAACTGTTTAAAATAATAATCATAAAAAATATTATCTTCTTAAATTATCTTATTCTACAAGAAATTGAATAATAATCCATGGTCTTTTAACTTTAGTAGAAACTTATTTTTTAGGACATACTACATTCCTCAGTTAGATTTATGGTGTCACATTCTTCCAATCACTACTGTCAGATAAAAAACTCTTAAATAATTAAACATATAATAGTATTTTGTTTAATTCATCAACAAAATTCATATTTATGTTAATGGGTCTAAAAATATGAGGAAATTTCAAGTAATCTGGTATTTTTACTCTTTGTGGAAAAGGAATGGGAGGGTATGATTATTATTGAATAGTTTAAAATCTCACCTTCTTCTTAAAACATAATTTATTTTTTACCGTAGATTATTATTTCCATTTCCATTTTCATGTTTATTATGATTTTTAATGTATATATTAATAATTATATTTAGGTTGTGTCTTTTTTTCAGATTTATAGATTTATCACTTTAAAGATTATGATTCTTGAATTTAGTCAAACCCTAAATTTTATCCTCTCTAGGATGCTACGTATCTTTTTATTATGTTTTTTGTCCACTTATAGTTGTGAAACTCCATTAAATAATCACTTCTATTTGGTTCATTTGTTCTAGGAAACATTCCCCTCTCTCTTCTTATGAAATGTAATATAATTTGACTCATTTCTATTTGAGGTTTATTAATGAAATATTATTGATAATATACCACAATTATCAAATTACTAACAAAAAACTATAAATTATAATTATAATTTGAAGGTCCATATATGTTTTAAAATTTATTTCTAGGAATATTTGAGTTCCCATGGCTAATAAATTGTGATTTGATCACCTCGTGGTCTCTCTAAAGTAGTATTTGGTGATTATTATAGCCAAAATTAAATTGGTTTGAAAATATAATATTTCCCCCTTTTTTTACCCTATAGAAAAAAAGTGGTCAATATCATCAAAATGAATGAAAATATCAATGTTGTAAAAATTTATATTAGTACGACCAAACATCTTATAATGGTTTCATTTCATCCTATGTGAGTGATCAATAACTACTATAACATAAGGTTTCTTTTCATTCCTTTGAATTGTTCTCATCTCAAAGAAATTGTGTTGGGGATTTTGAAATTTATTATTATAGGCTAATTTGAGTTATTCGGTAATCATTTATATGAAATAACCTTTACAAGACTTATCCATAATATTTTGATGGTAAGGGGTGGGACTGTTGTAGAATGTGTCTATAAAAAGGTGGTAGAATGTTATTGATTGGTAAGATACATATGTAGAGATCTAAACCTATCACATGATTCATGAAAGATATATCCCTCGGTGTAATAAAAACATTTGATCTTATGTATCACATCAATGTTAGTGTTCATAGGATAAAACATTACAACAAATGAATTTACAACTTTGTCACACAAGTCAAAAACATCCACATATATTGTATGGTACAATATCATATTGCTTCCCATGAGAAAAATTATGAACACAATATACCTAAGTTCTTCCTCACGCAACCCATATAGTGGTAACTATTTCATGGAACAATAAAAATATATGATCAATACCAAATAATCCTTATTGGTATTTTTATTAAAAGAGGTAACATAGAGATATGAGAGTATTTTAATTCATATTTCTCGTAACTAGGATAAACACTTATTCTTGATCAATTACTATAAACCAAAGGAAACTGAAACTCCAGGATTCTAGGCATCTCACATAGTTTATTTCCATGATGTGGTAAATTTATAATTTGATTTAAATTTTTAGATCTTTTTAATTCAATATTTTTTATTTTTTATTCCTTTTTCTTTCTACGGGTAGAACAATGTTTTGTTTCAAATGTAATATGACTTAGTTCAGATGTTGAATCCATAACGTGTATAATGATTTCCTTTCAAGCAATTTATAATTTAATTAAAAAATGGAATAAAATATATATTTTCATCTTTTTATATTTTATATATTTCCTTTTTCACCATATTGGATGATTTTTATATGTTTTTTATATTGTTTTTTTTCTTATTAACTCATTCTTTCTATAGAAAAAGATCCGAAATTTTATAAAACTAAGGGTGTTGAATTGAACCAAATTTATTATTTATAACCATATTAACTACTATAATTGTGGGAATTAGGGTTGAACCAAAAATAAGGATTAGGTGTGTGACAAAAAAATATTACAAAAAAATTAATAGAAAAAAAATAGTGATGGAGTGATGGTGAGACTATGAAATGAAAAACTATTGAAGTAGTTGTGAAATGCGAGTAAGTTGAAAGAATAATAGCTATATAGAGGAAATTTAAACAATGGATAGAATTATGGAAACTAGATTAGGTATAATTAAAAGAAAATATCACATCTCTTATAAAGGGTTGAGCAATAGAACTGATGAAGTTGTGATAAATGATTATTGAATCATTTAATTATCATTAGATGAATAACCACACCATATATCTGTCCTATGAACTTTTATGAAAAAAAATTAGGATTATGATGATTATCCATGGGGTAGATTAAAAACACCAAATTTTCCATTTAATTACTTCAGTTTTATATATAAAGGTGATGAGGAACTCTACACTTCACTTTTCCAATTATGGAGTATAGTGAAAAGGATTCATAAAAATAAGAGAAAATGAGAAGTCTAAAAAATGAACATGAAACCTCAATGATTTAACTTAAATAAATAATTAGAAGAATTTATTCAATTCATATAGTAAATCCACTAAATAAGTCAATTTAATGTAGAAGAAATGATAAAAACATTGAATATAAATATCATGATATGAAATACATGTAATAAGAAAAGATAAAAAACATTTTCCCTAATGATCTCACCTTATTCCTCTAACTCAAACTTTAGTGTACTCCTACTTCAAGATAGATCCAACACTCTAGTTTATCGGTTATAGTCATGTGCTTATCACACTATCTGCTTCTTTTTTTAATAGAAAGGAATGATTTGGGGAACCTAGAGAAAATCTTGATCATCCACTTTAGTTATACCTAAACTCCAACCTTACATAAAATAATACCGACATCAACATCAGTCAGCACTTCAACACCCTCCATCTGACAGCCTCCAATACTCACAATACACTTCACATAACACAACAAAAAATCCCTAATTAAATTCACTCCACCATGTAAAAGTTTATTTACTTTGAGTCTGATAATCTTTGATAAGTGACCAAATCATTTAAATTTTCAAAGGTTTCAAACAGTCTCTAGAATCTTCCTATCACTACATAAGTGTATAGTAACCTAGCCATTTATTACATTACTATTACATTATTTTAATGATAAAAAACATAATAGTATTACACATAGATGATACAAAGGTTTAGTTTCTTGGAAAAAATAGGACCATACATAACAATTACAACATCAAGCCTAAATATTTATTTAATTCATTCTTATATAGATTCTTATTGGAACTTGATCCCTCCATAGTACATGTAGTCAGCTGAGGATATATATCAAAAGGGGTGAACTAAAATCCCATTAAGAAGATATATAATAACATTATAACAATTATTCAGCATAACCATAACATCGGGAAATGATCATGAACATGAGAGGAAGCATTAATAAGAGACTTGAAATGTGGCAATGCATAAAAATGAAACATCATGTCTTAGTGTTAAACTACCACAAACACTTGTGAACAAAGATAGAATATTTTTCACACATAATTTAGCATTAATTCATGACATTCATCACATTACACAATGCATTTGATCACTATATAATTTCGGGCCCACCCATCACATTTAAACATTTATATTGTGCTATATAATTTCGGGCACACCAGTCACATCATAACATTGACATTTATCATGAATACAACAATGAACATATATCAAAAATATACATAAGGAACCCCTGAAAGGAAATGGGTATCATATAATAAGAACACATTCATAAACATTTGGATCTCAAAAGAAAGAAGGAATAACATAAATGTTACCAGAACTATCAACCTTGAATGAGAAGTAAAAGGTGTGTTCTTAAAAGAAGAGTTCTTTTGGAAAACATTTTGTTTAAGATAAACAAAAATGACAAAAATTTATATCCTTAAAAAGGAAATAAAATGAAGAAAAAATGTTTTTTAAGGAGTAACCATATCAAAAAAGGAGTGGAAGAGGGAGAACCTGAAGGATGAAAGTTGGGTTTACGAATTTCCCCTTACCTTATATCTGAATGCTACATTCACTTTAATGTCCTGTATAACCAAATTAGATTCATTAATAAACAATTAAGGAACATTTTTTACATTAATATGGTTAATTATTGTTTCATTAAGTTATTTTATGAGCCTATGTATGAGTTATATAGTTAAAAAACATTGTTCGAGAATGTTTGTTTTTAATGTTTTTCTTGAGTGGCTCACTGGTATTCATAAATTAAAGTTCTGGTATAACATGGGTAAACATCTATAAATAATATTAAATGTTATTTATTATATTAAAGGTGTTTAAATTGTATTATAATGAATTATGTTATATACCATTTGGATGAATCATTAGATGGGAATTTAATGATGATCATTTGGGTTAATTTAGGCAGGTTTTCGATAACAAAAATCTTGTTTTGATTAATCATTTAGTTGTATGTACATAAGTTAGTTCTAGGAACTTAAATAGTAAATAATACATATAACATATTTTGTTTCAATAATGAAAATTCTTTCATGAATAGATCTGAATGTAGAAATGGAAAAATAAAACATGTCGTTCTTGGAGGTGATAGATTAACACAGTACGAACAACGTTTTATTTTATAAAATAAAAGGAAGAGGATAAGGGGGTTGGAAGGTATAATATCTCATTAGTATCATAGAATTCCAGTATATGTATCATAATAGAGTTACCATACCATTTATATGAATATAGGTGGGGAGAGAAAAGAAAAGAACTTGAAATTGAATGGAAATTAAAGGAAAGAGGAATAAAGATTACCTCTTGAATCCTCCCCTTGAGATCCTCCTTAAGAGACCAAGGCTTGGTCTTTTGATGAGACCAGAAGCTCTTGGACATGGAGTAGGGTCAAGGAATGATGCTTGGGAGGTGTTTAGAAAAGGCTTGAAGCTTGATATGTGTGAGGAAATGAGGTTGTGAAAGGTGTATTTATAGTGGAGGGGAGAGGGGATTTCTCAATATAAATTCATTAATTTAGTATTTTACCACAAAGTAAGGAATAGAAAGACATCAATGACCAATAATAGTAATTTTATCATGTTTACCTGAACCAATTGGGCTTACATCAGCAAAAAATCACGCACGACTCTATAATTAGTTATTTTAGCTTATTATGGTATTTTACTATTCATAAAAAATTCAAGTATATCAGAAAAATCCCAAAAATTCTCCCCAACCATTTCTCGATGTGTATAATACGTAAATGAAGTACATTTTTCAAAAATAGTTTTCTAAATATTATAATTTAAATATTAAATTAAAACCATACTTTATTATAAAAAACCGATTTTAAAACATTTATTTTCTTATTCTAAAATATAGGTATATCATACTTTCAACTTGAATATTATTTATATATTATCATAGGTAAGGTTACTATTCATTAGACTATATCACTATTCAAAAGGGTATGTTACAATTCATAAGGGTGGGTTACTATTCACCAAAAATTATGTTTTCTTTATTGGACTCCAAATAACTTACTGATTGCAACCATGTATGTCAGATTTTTGAAATTCCAAACACAGATGGGACAAAATAATGTTTAAAGGTCACATAAAACGTTGTAGTTCATTATATTCTATTTTCATTTTATTTTATGACATATATATAAGAAGGTAATTTCCATTGAAAAACATTGTGTCAATACATTCCTCCCCCTTATAAAATTTCGACCTCGGAATTTCACTTTACACAAACAGGTGAGGGTACTTCTCATTCACCACCTATTCCTATTCCCATGTATCCTCTTCAAACATATGGTTCCTCCACAAAACATTGAAAAGGTGGGTTGTCTTGTTGTGTAGAACAATATCTCTCCGGCCCAGAATCACTACCGACTGCTCCTCATAGGAGAGATCATCTTCTATTTGTACCACCTCTGAGTTCAGTACATGTGATGGATCATGTGTGTACCTCCTCAGGATTGATATGTGAAACACATCATAAACATGATCCATATTCGGTTGAAGTGCAAACCGATAGGCCAAGGTTTTTATGTGATCAAGGATCTCAAAAGTGCCAATGTACCTTGGGCTTAGCTTCATTTTCTTTCCAAATCACAAGGCTCCCTTCCATGGTGATATTCAAATGAAGACTTTATCTCCAACGTAGAACTTCAAGTCCCTTTGACGGTTGTCAGTGTAGCTCTTTTGCTGACTTTGAGTAGTTTTGATGTGTTTCTGGATGACTTGAACCTTCTATGTCATTGATTGGAGATGATCGAGTCCAAGTAGCTTTTTTTCTACAACTTCATTCCAAAATGTTGGAGTTTTACATCTTGTTCCATACGATGTTTCATATAGAGAAATTTGAATACTCGAGTGGAATTTACTGTTGTATGAGAACACAACTAATTGGATATATTGATCCCATCCACCATTGAATTCTAGAGAGCAGGATCATAGCATATCATCAAGTGTATGAATAGTCCTTTAAGATTGGATATCAGTTTAGTGGTGATACGCTGTGCTAAAATTCAATTATATAGTCAAGTCATGTTGAAGGCTCCTCTAGAATTTAGATGTAAACCTTGGATCACGATCAAAGAAAATTGAGAGTGAAACACCGTGCAGCCTCACCACTTCCTTCACCTATATCCTTGCAAGTTGATCAAGAGATAGATCTTACTGAATAACAATAAAATGGGAATTCTTCATGAGTCATTCAACCACAACCTATATCGCATTATTTCCCTTTGACATATTCAAGAGACATGTGACAAAGTCCATAGTAACATTCTCCCATTTCCACATGTGTGTATAAAATGGTTTCATCAGCCCTTTGGAGTTTTTTCACTCTACTTTAACTTGATTACATAACAAGAACATTGAGATATATTCTACGATCTCCTTTTTCATGTTATCCCACCATAAGTGTTCTCGGGGATCACGATACATCTTGTTACTCCCAGGATAGATAGAGAATGTTGAGCTATGTGCATTGTCCAATAACTCCTTCTTTATCCCTGGTGATGAAGGAACATAACATCATGTTCCAAACCGAATCACACCATCACCGTCGATATGGAACGCTTTCAGCTTCCCTTCCTTTACTACATTCAACCTCTTTTTTATTTCCACATCATCACTTTGTGCTTCCTTAATCTTCTCTTGGATGTATGATTATGCAATCATTTGGGAAAGGTAGTATGTATCCCCTACCCTTATGATTTCTAAAACCATCCTTTTATATCCAAGAAGATAGGGTCTTTCTCAATCCGTAACATGGATAGAGTAGTAGGTTCTTTTCTACTTAGAGAATTAGCTACCATGTTCGCTTTTCTATGATGGTAGTGAATAGAGAAATTGTAATACTTGATTAGCTCTAACCATCTCCATTGAGGCATGTTGATCTCATTTTTTGTGAATATATACATTAGACTCTTGTGGTCTGTGTATATGTCACACTTCTCACTATAAAGGTTGTGCCACTAGATATTCAAGGAAACAATGACGGCTTCCAGCTCTAGATCATGTGTCGGGTAGTTTTCCTTATAGATCTTCAACTGCCATGAGGTGTAGGCTATCACAGCATCATTTTTCATGAGTACACAACTGAATCCTTTATTTGAAGAATCACTATATATCACAAAACATTCTCTATTTTTTGAAAGTTTGAGTACTAGTGTGGTGATCAGCCTTCACTTCAGTTCCTTGAATCTTCCCTCAAATTCTTCAGTCCAGACATACTTTACCACATTCCTAGTTAACTTAGTTAGTGGGCTTGAAAATTTTGAGATATTTATTAAACAAAATTGGTAGTACCCAGCTAATCCAAGAAAACTCAGATTTTTGTCACACTAGAGGGCCTAGGACATTCCTCAATCGCCTTTGTTTTTGAAGGGTCCATAGAAATTCCCTCACTTGTGATCACATGTCCTAATAAATTTACTTACTCCATCAAAAAGTAACACTTTATAAACTTGGCTTACAACCTATCCTTTCTCAATGTCTCCAAAACTAGTCTTAGATGTTATTCATGTTCCTCCATTCTCTTGAAGTAGATGAGAATATCATCAATAAACACTACCATAAATTTTTTGAGGTAATTTCTATAGAATCTATTTATAAAATCCATGATGATTTTGGGAAAATTATTAAGTCTGAAGGGCATCACCAAAAACTCATAGTGCCCATACCTTATACAGAAGGAGGTATTATAGATATCGTCCTTCTTCACCTTTAACTGATGATATCCAGAACAATGATCCACCATTTAGAAGTGTTGAGCTCCTCATAACTGATCGAACAAGTCTTCAATCCTTGGAATATGATAATTCTTTATTAAGGTGATATTTTTGAGTACCTGATAAGTAATACACAACCACATTGTTCCATCCTTCTTCTTCAAAAAGTGCACTGGCACACCCCAAGGTGATGCACTAGGGAAAATGAACCTTTTGTCCAGATGCTCCTGTATCATCTTCTTTAACTCCTCCAGTTAGATAGGAGCCATCCGATAGGGACACATTGAGATAGGAGTATCTATGGGTATGAGTTTTATTGGGAACTCTACCTCACGATCTGGGGTAATTCCGAGCAACTCTTTAGAAAATACATCATTGTATTCCATCACGATGGGACTTTCCACAAGGTTTGAAATTTCCTCTGACACAACCATTTGGGAGAGGCATGATTCTTCGAAGGGAATGAACACCTACATAGATAAAGGAAATTTAAAAGGATATTCATGATCATCTTTTCATTTGTTAAGGAGCATGGGATGGTTTGGAATATGAAAAGATATTTACTTTTCCAGATAGTTTATATGTGCTCTATATAACGAGATCCAATCCATTCTCATTATAGTGTCAAATTCCACCAAGGGATGTATTACAAGATTCACTAAAATAATCTTCCCACATACTACAATATGAGAAGAGTCAAATGCTTGGGTTGAAATGATTGAACCACTTGGTGTTTTTAAAGATATTTCTACTTCAAGGATTCATGGATTCAATTCTATATTTCTAGCTAACTTGAAAGATATAAAAGAATGGGTAGAACCAGAATAAAATTATACTTTTTTCCATTCTTGAGTAAATAATAAGTGTACCTTGTATTAATTCATTATATTGATCAACTTTTTTAGTAGTTATGGGATAATCCTTCCCTTGTTCCTTTGGATTTTGTGGCTATGGATGATGATTACCCTTGAGAACTCGTGTTTTAGTGCACTAGCATTCACATTGTCCTAGCTCCCAACAGTTATAGCATTGAACTAGAGGTGGCTCTCTCTTTTTTTCGGCTACATTCTCATTATTTTTCATGTCTTTTCGACACTCTTGAGCCTAGTGTCTTTTTTCTCCCAATTGAAGCACTTCCCCATCCATTTGATGCAGTTCCCATGCTGCAACATCAAATATTTTTCGCATGTGGGTCATTGATTTTTCTTCCCACCTTTGTCATTAGATCCTCTGGCTTGAAACCCCATCATTAATTTCTTATCACCATAGTTATGGTACCATCCTCCAAATTCCATATCCACTTTGAGAAAACACTGAACGACTTCTTCATAACTCCCAATGTCTCAAATTTTATGATCCTCTCAAAGCTGTGGTTTTAATCCACAAATGAATCTATTAATTTTTCTATCATTGTTGATAACAAAACCCAAAGTGTACCTTGAAATCCTTGTGAAATTATCTTCATATGTTGTGAAAGATTCTCCTTATTTTTTGTTTTATATCTATGCATTCTCTCTCCATCATTGAACAAAGAGTTATTGGGAAATACTTGTTAAGAAACATTATCTTAATGTCTTCCCATTCCATCTCTTCAATTTCATCCATTGGCTCGGTGTTATTAATAAAATCCCACCATTGATCATCCTATCCATCAAGAAGGTAAATGTATAGAGTCGCCTTCTATGTCTCCAAAAATTGGAGCACAAAAAAGATATTCTCCATAGAGTTGATCCACTGTTCCACAATTAGTGGAACATAAGATCCACTAAACGTTGGCGGTAGTTGCCTCATAAAACATTTGATATCATGTTTCTCTTTATTTGGTGAAGGAGAAATTTCTCCATTTTTATGCTTATTATTTATAACCAGAGATAGTTGGGTAATAATCACCATGAAATTTTTAACTCGACCTCCCAAGTCATTTGGTATGTCATTCGGGCAATCGTTTCATTGGCCCTCACATAGGTTATTGGCTTGGTTTCTCCAAGTTCCCACTATTTTCTAAAATAGAAAAGGTTATAACAAATCATAAGTGAAAAATACACTAATAACTTATTCATTTGAACATTTTACAACAAAATCATAAAATATGGGATCCCTACGTAATTCTTCAATTATCAATATTTCTACTTATTCTCATACCAGAGGTTTTCTCTAGGTTTAACTAATCCTAATTCCCAAATTAACTAAACCTTGCCTCTGATACCAACTATAGAGACCCATACATTTCTTATATTAATATTACATCATTTTAATGATATAAAACATAATAGTATTACATATAGAAGATCCAAAGGTTTAGTGTTATTGGAAAACTAGGACCATACATAACGATTACATCATCAAGCATAAACATTTATTTAATTCCTTCTTCTCTAACTTCTTATTGGCGCTTGACCCCTCATTAGTACATGTAATCATTAGAATATGTACATCAAAGGATTTGAGATAAAATCAGGGTAAAAGGATATATAAGAACAATATAACAGTGTTTGATGATTACCATAACATAGGTAATGGATCATGAACAGGAGAAGAATCATTAATAAGAGACTTGAAATGTTGCAATGCATAAAAATGAAACATCATGTCTAAGTGGTTAACTACCAAAATACAACTGAACAAAAATAGAATCTATTTTACACATAATATCAAATTATCTCATGAGATTAATCACAATACCCAATGCATTGAAGTGCTGTATAATTTCTGGTGAACCTGTCACATTGAAACATTCATATTGGGCTATAAATTTCCTGGTGCACCTGTCAAATCATAACAATATCATTTATCATGCATGCCAAAATGAACATATATAAAAAATGTACATAAATAACCCATGAAAAGGACTGGGGTTTATCTCATTAGAACACATTCATAAATATTGGGTTCCCAAAATAAAGAGGGAAAACATACATGTTACAAGAATCGTCAACCTAGAATGAGAAGTTAATGGTGTGTTCTTAAAAGAAGAGTTCTTTTGGAAAACATTTTGTTTGACATAAACACCAGTGAAAAACATGTATATCCCAGAAAAGGAATGAAAATTATGGAAAAATTATTTTTAAGGAGTAACCATATCAAAAAAGTAGTGAATGAGGGAGAACTTGAAAGATGAAAGTTAGGTTCAAGAATTTACCCTTACCTTATATCTGAATGCTTCTTTCGCTTTAATGTTCTTCATAACCAAATTAGATTAATTAATTAACAATTAAATAACATTTTGTACATGAATATGATCCATTATGATTTCATTAAGTTATTTTATGTTTCTTTGGATGATTTATAGAGTTTAAAAACATTGTTTTGGAATGTTTGTTTTTATGGTTTTTCTTGAGTGGTTCACTAGTATTCATAAATTGAAGTTCGGGTAGAACATGGATAAAAATACAAAACTGATATTACATGTTATTTATCATATTCCATGATTTTAAATGTTATTTTAATGAGTTATTTTATATACCATTTGTATGAATCATTATATAGAAATTTAATGATAATCATTTGGGTTAATTTGGGCGGTTTTTTCGACCACAACGAACTTGTTTTGACTAATCATTTATAATATGTAAACAATTAGTTCGAGAACTTTAAATGGGAAATACTACATGTAAAAAACTGTGGTTCAAAAATAAATATGGTTTCATTACCTGATCTAAAAATAGATATGGAAAAAAAGAAAACATGTAGTTCTTGAAGGTGAGAGATTAACACCTTATAAACAAAGTTTTCTTTTATAAAATAAAAGGAATAAGAGAAGGGGGTAGGATGGTATAATATCCCATTAGTATCATAATATTCCACTATAATTCTGATAATGGAGTTACCATACCATGTGGATTAATATAGGTGGGAAGATAATAAGAAAAGAACATGAAATTGAAAGGAAATTAAAGGAAAGAGGAAGAGAAATTACCACTTGAATCATCCTATTGAGATCCTCCTTAAGGGTCCTAGGATTGGTATTTTGATGAGACCAGAAGATCTTGGATGTGGGGATAGGATTTCGAAGATGATTGAGGTTGATTTTAGACAAGTCTTGATGCTTGAGATGTGTAAGGAAATGAGGGTGTGAAAGGTGGTATTTATAGTGGAGTGGAGAGGGGATTTTTCAATATAAAATTCATTAATTTATTATTTCACCAAAAGACAAGGAATAGTGAGTCTTCCATGACCAAGAATATTAATTTTATCATGTGAAACCGAACCAATTGGGCTTACATCATCAGAACATCTTGCATGACTCTATACTTAGCTTATTTAGCTTATTATGGTATTTCACTATTCATCGAAAATTCTACTATTTCAGAAAAATCCCAAAAATTTACCCCAACCATTTTTTACATGTTGAATCCAAAAATGAAGTCTAGTTTTCAAAAATAAATTTATAAATATTATTAATTTAATATTTAATTAAAATCATAATTTATTATCAAAAACCGATTACAAAATCTTAATTTACTTATTATAAAATATAGGTATATCATACTTTCAACATGAATATTAATTATATATTATAAAAGGATAGGTTAATATTAATTAGGGTATATCTTTATTCATAAGGGTATGTTACTATTCATAAGGGTATGTTATTATTCACCAAAAATTATGTCTTCTTTATTAGAATCCAAATAACGTACTAATTGCAACTGTGTATGTCAGATTTTAAAAATTCCAAACATAGAAGTGGCAAACTTATATTTTAAGGACACTGAGCACTTATTAGTTAATTATTATTTTTTTACATGTGATTTTATGACATATTTATAAGAATGTATTTTCCATTGAAAATCATTGGGTCTATACAAAGTGGGATTGGATACCCCTAGGATTTCCATTGAGTAAATTTGATAATTTAAGGAATCAATGTATATATTATAATTAATGAATTCATAAAGTTTAAAATGAGAATAGAAATATATTTCAATAATTAATCATCAAAAATAAAATGGAGAATTTATCATTGAATAAAAAAAACTCATATCATCTACATGATATTCAAAGAATAATATGTTTATGTTCAAATTAACTAGTTTAAAATATTTATTCAAAAAAATTCAATTTGGTAAATCATTAAATTTAATATTTATGTGTGAAAAAAAGTATCCCAAATTAGGACACATCACCATATTATAACTAGACTCTACATGAGTATTTTTCTTCTTATCTAGTGATATCATCGACAAATTGTTTGTGATAGTAACCTTATAAGAAGTGAATTAGAATTGAGAATAACTTCTTTTGATATGAACATGAACTTGGGAATAAAAATCTATAGGATTTATACCCACTATATCTAGTAACATGATATTATAAGAATATTGATGATCCAAAACTATGTTCCTCAAGACATACCATCTGGGGTGTGTTTCTATCCACCCATAAAAGAACTAGGTTGGACTGCAAATCCTACATGTAGTTTCTCTTTACTAAACATGACCGAACACTTTGTAGATAAGGATCCCTATACATGAACTCCTGGGTATATATCTAAAATGAAAGAATTTATAATTTTATGTTGAAATACATGTATTTTTACAAAAATAAACGTACACATATTTGAATAATTTAATCATTATATCTCAAAATAATCAAAACATACGATGAATTGAAGGTTTAGTTTCTTTGAAGATAAGCTAAATAATAACATATTTTAAGATATTTGTGAAATGTTTTCCATAATTGAACTAAAATATACTTCTCATAATCTAGACTCATCTTCATAACATTGAAAATGGAGACATTGGATATGTTTGAGATTAGATTCACAATAACGTAAAAAAGATTTGAAAATTAATGATCATTATTGGGAATAAGATAAGTATGTAGGTTGGAGAACGTAAGAAATGTGTAAGAACATAATATTAGGATATAATGCCCAAAAATCAAGGTGTAGAAGTCATAAATCAATAATGTAATTATAACATAAAGAATAATCCAACATAACATGAGTACGATGAAAACAATATTAACATTACATAAATATATGCATAGAAATAATTAAATAGTGGAGTAGGAATCACTTCTCATTTATAATAAAATGACCAAGAAGGAATCAATACCTAATTCCCATAACATATAAAAGTAAGAAACACTACCTGATTCATATAAAATAGTGTAAAATAAACCAATACATATTAACTCTAACATATTGAACCATGAATCACTCCATGATTCCAAAAAACATAGTGGAGAAGAAATTAATTCTCAATTTTTTTTAACATTATGAAGAAAACATCACTATCAAATTCCTAGAGTGGATTGAGCATAAATACATGATTCTATGAATTATATATTTATGTATAAAAATTTACCAAATTCATTTTAGGATGAAAAATGATGTTAACCTTTATAATGATAATTATCCATACATATGTGTTCTATTAGAACATGAAATCATTAATACATTTAACATCACTTAATTAAACAATGGATAAGCGATGTGGTTTAAAAATAATTCCTAGAACATTCCATAATATATCCAAATAAAGTAGTTTACATGGAATAAGAAATATTGCTAGTGTATCATTAGCACCATTAATGATATTAACATATATAAAAAATACATTTTCAAGATCACTAGGTAAATCACTTGAAAATATGTGGAAATACCCCTTTTATTTTTAAAAAAATTTATTTTTATTTTTTTGGATATAAATTTTATAACATGAAAAAGAATATTTTTGGAGAATAATGTTAATGGGTAAATATTGTATTCAAAGAGAAAAATATTTAAATGAAATAATTGAATTTTATTATTATTATCGTAGAAATATGAATTTAATGGTCAAATTAAAAAATAATCATAGAAAGAGAGAAGTAAAAACCGTTGAAAAAACATACATTTTATAAAACATATAATAAATTTTCTTAGGGATAAAAATAATTTTTTTCTAGACAAAATGTGGAGTGGAAGAAAAATCATAAAGTTATGAAAGGAATCCTCTTTTATTATTTTAAAATACATTTGTTGAATACCAATTTCATAATTAAGAAAAAAATAATTTCTTCAAAAATGGATAAATAAAAATTTGATAGTCACATGAAATAATTCAAAAATAGGTTTTCAAAAAAATATAACATTGGTAGAATGATAAAATATAAATATTGTTGAGAAATATTCACATTTTAGTATATAAATTATTCTCAAACATGTTATAATTTTAAGAGAAATAAAATCATCAAGGAATTATATTTTAATTAAAAGTTTCATATAATCTAGAGTGATAATAATTGAAATCATGTGAAATGAGAAATATATTAATATATGGGACATAGTAGAGTGATGTTTGTGAAATAACATTATAACCCATAGAAAGGATTTTTGAGAAAATAAAATCTATTAATGATTTAATATCACCTAAATAAAAAACACATAGAAATAGAACATGATATGGATTTGTAAATACATATATATTCATGAATGTGTATGATAAAATTAACTCATACAGAATGATATACAACACACAAAATCATACAAGTGGTGAAGATGGAATGTGTTTTAAAAAATGTAAATTGAGATGAGAAAACCCCTTACCATTACTCTCAACTTCCACAAACGTGATTTTAACTCATGTATCATAAACCTATATTTATTAATAACCTATTTCATAACCTTATACATTTATAATACTTATTATAGTCTTTAATTATATTAATTAATTTTCTTGTTAATTCATATTTTCATCATCCTTTTTTGCAATTTCAAATGCTTCATAAAGAATTTATATTGGTGACGTCGAACATAGTACATTGATACCAAGTTTATCATTTCCATATTTTAAAATAAGTTTTAATCATATAGTTTCAATTATTCAAGCATCCCCATTTTCATTTCATTGAAACTATGGGTATGGTTTGTGAGAACTTAATCCATATGAATCTTGTTTTTGGTAATTTTGATCAAAAAATGGGTGGTATATTAATAATGAGTTAAATATTATTAAAACCTTTATAAATCCTTACAAAAACATTTTCTCTTTATTATCCTATAATATTATAATTTATTTTACATATTCATCAAATATGTAAATTTATATCATTATTCATCTAGGTGGTTAAACTAACCAAAATTAGAACATGCCATAATCAATGAGTGAGTATGGTCAACAAATTTATTATTCTAGAATAATATCATTATAATAGAATAAAAAATATTTTATTTATATATTTTAATTAGGTGAATAATATTTTAATATAATTATATGATGATAAAATACTAGTGAGACGGAAAACAAAATATGTCATGTCATGGAACTGATAGTCTGCATCTACACACCGATGAGGTTTTAAATTTATAAAGATTGAAAGATGAGTAGGAAAATGTTTAAATTTTCAAAAAAATTTATAATAATATAAATATAATTTAAATAAATTGAATAAAATTTTATAAATATTCATTTAAGGTGGGGATGAAAATTAAAACACGTTGTTCATGGAGGTAGTAGTTCGTACATACGCATAACGGTATTTTCATATTTTCAATGAAAAAATGGTGAAAGGTAGTTAATTTTAAATACATGAAAATAAGAATTTATTTATATATATATATATTACTAATTTTATCATGTTTTTTGTATAATATATGTTTTTAAGAGATAAAATGATAATTAAAAATATTAGAGACTGATTTGTAATTATGTTTAGAATTTAGACATTCTATTGAAGTACTTCAATGAAATGATTGACATATGAGAATTCCTTATAACCAGAGGCATGTAGATGTGTAAGAAGATTATAGGGGAAGTAAAAGGAATAAATTTTATGTAAAATTATAATTTTTAGAGTTGATTTTAAGGGGTTTTGGAAGGCCCCCTTTATAAGTGTAGGGAATGATATTTTTGTAAATATTACATCTTAATATACAAGGAACACATGTTTCAAATGGAATGTGGATTATAAATTAAAAAATAAAAATGGGTATAATATATATCTTGGTCATTTAAAACCCAAAACACTAATATTTGAGACATTTTTTACATGTTTTATTTCTTTTACACATTGTAATACTCTTTTTACCTTAATTTACATTTTTCGTGGTAACAACACTTTTAATCTAGGTAAATAATTTTTATTACTGAAAATGAAAACAAATTTATTACCCTTGAAATTATTATTTGAAATATTTAAAAAATTTATCAAATAAAACTTATTAGAGTGATATTTTTTTTAAAAAAATATTAGCTTATATTATGCGTAAAAAACAATTGTTAAAAAATTATAAGCATTAGAATAATGTTCCGGATAAAATTCTCAATGTTTTTGATTTTTCATGAAAATAAATGGTTTATTATAACCAAATTAAGAATTATATAGATTTAAAATCTAGAAAAAAACCATATTCTATATTGATACAACTAAATTAAAAGGAAAATAGGAAAACGATTTTAATATTGATAAATGATTAGTTAAGGTTCAAAATGATAAACATGTGTTTTAAAAATTGAAAATTTTATTTTAAAATGAATAACGTTACACCTTTAATACATTATTGGTAATGATATATGTTTCATAAAAGTTTTAAATAATTCATAATCATGTTATTGTCAAATCACTAATGTATTAATAAAAGAAAAAGTTTTACTACTCATCTAAAAATAAATAGTTCAAGAAAAATTCCTCCTATGATAATATTTTTATAATTAATCCAAATAATAATTTCACTATTTTAAATAAAAATTATAAAATTTTAGAATATATCTTTTAAATAACAATGAAAAATATAATTAAAATATGTTTTTATTGATTATTTAATTTTTAAACATTAATTTTTCTTAATATTATTTCATTTTATTTAAAAATTTAATGATTATTGATATTTTTGATATTGATACTATATTATAATAATAATAAATTAAAATTATAAAATTTTATTGAGGATAAAAATACACAACACATAGAGAAATAGTTCTTTGAGAAATAATTCTTTTTTTATTAAATAATCTACACCAAATACCATTTAAAATAATTATTTACATTATTAAATTTTAATTTTAGTAATATATTGATATTAAAATATTTGTTTGAATTTATAAATACATCATATAATAACATTATGTAACCCATTAAAATATTTATATATTCGTTATAATGAATTAAGTCAAATAAATATTAATTTTTTATTTCATAATTTTATTCTCATTTTGTATTAATGTTTATTTTATATTTTAATATTTTATCATAATAAAAATTTTCTAGGTTTGTTTTAGTTTAGTGTTTCATGTGAAACCCACTACTCAATATAATAATTATTTAAATGGAAACTGATACTAAACTTTTTGGGTGTTAAATTCTACCCCTTAAATAAATTGCATCCCTATAATTTTAATTTATCTCACTGATTAAAATAAATGATGGCATTCATAATATATCCATGAACCAGAATGTAATTGTTAATAAAATATCAACCTCACTGACTTGGTTAAGACTAAGAAAATTATATAATGATTGAATATTAAAAACTATATAATTTAAGCAATTTTAATAAAGAGTTAATATTTAGCCTTGTACTAAAAGATAATCTTATATAAGTTTATGATATGAGACGTGACTTTTTTATTTTTAAAAATTGATATGGGATCTATGTAGAGAGAGATAATAAATGTCTGAAATTACATCAAATTCTTATTAAATAAATAATAATATGATTTTCACAAATCACATTCCCCCAAACTGTTGAGTCAATAAGGTTTCCTTATAAAATTTCCATTCCTTCATGATTGGGGAGATTGTTGAGTTAATAAGGTTTCCTTATGAATTTTCAATTCCTTCTTCTTTTGAAAATTACAAACACCTTATCTTAAGGCAAATTTCATTTACCCTATTCTTTATTTTCATAAGGAAAATTTTCCTTCCTCAAGGAAATTTTTCCTTACAATGTTGTTCATTGTTCATATTTTATCTTAGTATAAAATTGTGTTTCATATCAGAAACCTAGAAATCATAAGTACTTAGATATATAGAGAATTCTGTTTTCAAGTTCTAAACACAGGTTTCGAATTCTAATGAATTCAGACTCTGAACTTTCTATGTCAAGAATCTTAATTCTAATGAATTTAGACTTTGAACTTTCTAAGTATAGACTCTGAGTTCACTGAATTCAGACTCCGAAAGTTCTGAGTTCAAACTCCGAGTTCTAGGAATTCAGAATATAAAATTTCTGAGATCTGTCTCCGAGTTCTCAAAATTCAAACTCCAAATATTCTGAGTTCAGACTCCGAGTTATCTGAATTTTTATTCTGAACTATCTATGTTTTGACTCCAAGTTCTCTGAATCTAGACTCCAAACTCTGTAAGTTCAGAATCCAAATTCTTATAAATTCATACTCTGAATTTCCTTGAAACTTAGAATCCAGAAATCTATGAATTCAGACTCCGAATTCATATGTATTCAAAATCTAAATTTCCTTTGAGATTCAGAATCTGGAATTCTATAGAATTCAAGTTCCGAATTCTTCTGAAGATTGAATCTGAATATCTATGTGTTAAAGAAACCAAATGAGTTTTTGGTTAGAATAAGAACATTAATTTTTCATTACACTCTGAAAAATGAATTTGTTTATGTAACAATATTTTTTTACTATTCTTTTTGTTATAAAATGATGTCGGGAATTCTGTTAGTAACCAAATGTTGTTTGAGTGACACGTATACATGTCCCTCCTAAATTCAAGGAAAAATATGACCGTTGGAGGAGGGAGTCGACCGTTGAAGATGTTCCTATAAATAAGAGCTCATTTGAACGAGCTCTATATTATTCTATGACTCAAGAGATTACATGTTACTGAAGTTATTTCTAGAGAGAGACTTTTATTCTTTGTGCATACTGAATATCTTTTTCAGAATTGCTTCATGTGACTCCAAATTTTGCTGAGTACATTCGAGGGCTTCTCGGGATAGGAAGACAGAGGTTCTGACTAAATTGAAGTTGAGGGCTTGAGGGTTTATCAAGATAGACTCCAAACTTCATATGAAGGGATTATCCTTGTGTGGGTAAGATAGACTTTCTTGAACGTATAAATCAAGGGACCTTTATCCAAGTTTATTGGATACCCTTTTCTTTGGGTTATAAGATTTACTACTTGTTACTTGTATTGTTTCAAGTTCTCTTCTGCATTTTGATTGTTGAGTAATGTATAACTATATTATACTTCCTTATACTTGTACTTTGATATAGTGAGATTCTATACGCTTTAAGGTAGAATCATTATCATTGTAATCTTTTGTTAAGTTCCATTTTCATATTCACTTTTCCAAAATTACATTAACAGAATCACATTTTTGGAATCAAGCAAGTTATTAGAACTTAGAGGTTTTCTAAATTTATCTTATTTAACCTTGTTAAAAAATATAAAGGTTTTTAACAAACTTTAATAGTTCCCAATGAATTTTTAAAGTATACAATTCACCCACCCACTTGTATATTCAGCATCTACTTTGTTATTTCGATCTTCAAGTTGGTATCTTTGGGGAATATCATAGTCTATACCAACCTAACACAAACAATATATTTGGAAATGATAATAATATAACTATAAGTTTAATCTAACAATCAAATCATAGGGGTGGTGATTTTATGCTTTTGTAAAAAATCCATGATATAATGGAATGGTTGGATATATTATATGAAAATATATCCTTAAATTTAAATTGGACTATAAGTGTACCTTAATTTTCAGGATCCACTTCAGTAGTAGGCGTTGAAATGTTTCTTCTTGATTCACTTGGTCTTGGAGGTAACTGGAATTTGTTTTATCTATTTAACCTTAGATTAGTGCACTAATTTTCATAATTCCCAAACTATTTAAATTTGAAGCATTGTAGTCTGGGTGGAGTGTTAGTTATGACCATCCCTTCCTTTTTTGTGTTAATTTATCTTTTTTTATTTCATTATTAGTAGTTTGAAATTTAAAAAAATACACCACATTAGAAACATATTTTCATTCCTTTAACTAAATAACATGGAAGATTTTTCAGAGATTCTTAGCATATAGGTAGTTTGAATTTATTTCCTCCATGAGATTTATTTTCTAAGATCATATAAAACGTTTTTCCCTTTTATTTTATCTTGAGAAAAAAGTGTCTCCAACTTATATCTCCACCTTAAGATCACATTGAATAATTTATTCATAATTACTAAAATATGAAAAGATAATTCCATTTGGATACTGAGATTTAGGTCACTAAATAATCACTTGATCTTATTCATGGGGTCAGTAACATAAATAGAGTTTTTATTTATGATTCTTATGAGCATTTATCATTGGTTCCAATGGATTCATCCCCATTTATTTCAACAGAAATAATTCTAATTCCATATACATTTGAAGCATCCAAGGAAAATATTTAAAGAATATTGTTTTCGTGAACTCCACTCATTTTATAGAGTAACATTATTTCATTTTAAATCATATTCTTAATAAAATTCCACCATTTTCTATCCTCACATTCTTGATGATGCACAACTAAGAAACTCATCTCAACGTTTTAGCATTGAATAATGGAAAATATATTCTTTATATCATTGAACCATATATTTTTAATTAGTGGGTTAGAGGACCCACTAATGTAGTGTGGTTGTTGATGTAAAAAGTTAACAATGAAAATTATGTACTTGGTGAATTTAAGAGATCTATATGATATTCATTATTATAGATATATTGTGACTATTGGGTGAGTATTAAGACATGATTTTTTACATTGAATCTAATGTCATTTAGTGGTTCTTTTGGAAATTCACTACATTTCCTATTGCACCCATTGCTAACTTATTTTGTCCTTTTTCTATCCATTTGATACATCGTGGAATATTGAGGTGTGAGGAAAATAATAATTTCATAAAATAAAACTCTAAACATAGAATAAATAATTCATAGATACTATACATAAACTAACTTATAGAATTCTATGTTTTAATCTCCATTATCCATGGAAATTTCCTATTATATTTTTTAACAGAAATACATTCAAATCCCTTATAATGATTTATAAAGAGAATGTAAATTTACCCAATAATTCCCTCTAAGAGTCTAAAACGTGGATTATAGTTAAGACTCTTTTCCATGAACTTGGTTAACATTATGTTAATACCCAAAATTCTTTTCGGGTTATCAACCCTAGGTAAATATATGTTAGGGGATGTATCCACTATTTTGTATCCAGATAAGGTTTTTATTGTTAGTAAACCAAAAAATTTCAAATTTCCCAAAACATAAGGATGTAATACTATAAATAGTATTATACATAGTGTTCTTAAAAACATTATCTCAACCTAATCCTTAAAAATATCTAAACTAATCCCATGAAATTACTAAATCATTCTTCGCTACAAGCTAAGGTAGAGCTGAACCACACTCCCATGTTCGATGATAAAAAAACATAATTTACAACTGTATTCGAAGCCATGTGAGATATAGAAATATAAACATATATATTTTAATAATTTAGACATTAAATCCCTAAATAATCTCATAATCCAAATAATGGAAGGTTTAGTGTGACTGTGGATCTTCTATATAAGAAATGTATTTTATGATAATTCTGAAAATTTATCTAGAATTGAACCATAGTGTCATTATTTATATTCTTATCATAGCTTTCACCCATCCTCATAACACAGTAAATGGAAACATAATAAAGATTTGAGATCAGATCCTTGGTACGATAAACATTGGAGATGAAAATTTATGATCATAAGTGAGAATAAGATAAGCATATGAGGTTTATATTGTAATCAATGTCCATGAACATAACATTATGATATCATATCCATATTAACTAGCTTAATATGAGATAAATACAAGATATAATCACAAGATAAGAGATAAGACAACATTACATGATTGTGATACAGAACAAAAGAATTTGGTGTAAATATAATCATAAAAATAATAAAAAATTGGGACAAGAATCACTTCACATTCCCCATAGCATAGTGGAGAAGGAATCACTACCAGATTCCCATAACACCATAGAGTTGTAGTATCTCCTTGATTCCTATAACATATTAGATATGTTTACACTAATGTTTTCCATAATATAGTGGACTAGGAATAAAATCCTGATTTAATTAACATTGTGGATAATAAGTCACATCATGTTTACCAAAACACAGTGGATTATACATCAATTCATGATTACCATTGCAGAGTGGGAATCAATACATGATTCTTATAATTTTATAATGATATATAAAACATTACTCAATGAATTGGAGGGAGATAAAGGACCCCAACCTTTATAGTAATAATTTTTCATATGTACATGTTTCATTAGAATATTAAAATATTCATACTTTAAACATCACTTAATTGGCCCATGAAAAATAGATTGGTTTCATGGAAAAATATACAAGAAAATTTAATAGTCTATTTAGAGAAAAAATGTGGATGGTGGCAGAGGAAATATCCCAAGCATAACATAAGAATCATTATGTATATTAACATGGATTAAATTACTCTTATAATATCATTGGATAAATTAATTGAAAAATAAAATGAAATAACCCTTTTATTTTTAAAATCATTAAGAGTTAAATTTATTTAGTAAACATTTTTAAAACATGAAAAGGAATCTTCATTGAGAATAATGGACATATATGTAAAATTTTGTTTTTTACATAGAAAAATGTTAAATGTAAATTTTCAAAATATTTTTTAACATTATTGTAAAAATAAAAATTTATTAGTCACATTAAAAAGTTATTTTAGAAAATTTGATGTGAAATATTTATATTATAAAAATCATTAATAATGGATACATTGAAAAACCCAAAAAAAATTTCAGAGGAAATGTGGAGTGGAGGATAAAACATAAAATATGGAAGTAAAAAAAGCCATTTTTATGTTTTAATATACCAAATCTAAAAACCCACTTCATAAAAATGATGAAAACACTTCCTTTTAAAAACGGACAAAGAGAAATATGAAGGTCATATCAAATAATTCATAATTAGGAATCTAAAGAAGGATAACATTTTCAGGAAGATAAAATATAGATATAGAAGAGAAAACATTATCAATAAAGATGTGAATTATTCTCAACCATGTTATTCTTTTATGACAAAGAAATTCATCATGAAATAATATTTAAATTTAATGACTCATTATCACAAGATAAATATAAAAAGGAAAATCATATTAAATGGGAATTATAAATACAAATATAAATTAATTGTATGAATTCCAAGATGTAACATTAAAAACTAAGGAAACAATGTATTAGATAACAAAATATCATGTCGATTTAGAATCTATTGATTAAAAACCCCGTATAAAAATAAATTGAGATGGATATTAAATACTATTAATTTAAGGAAATTTATTATGAAAGTAAATCATAGAGAAATATATACACCACAAAAAATAAAACATGTTGTGAATATTTAATGTGTCTCAAAAAATGAAAATTTAGAAGAGAAAAACCTTTACCATTACTATTAACTTCAATGAAAGTTCATTATCAACATATATCATATATATATCCATATTAGTAAAAAATCTAAAAACATTATTCATATATAATAATATTTTTAATATTTATTTATAATCAAGAATTATTTATTACTTATCTTTTTAATTTATTTTCATCATTAGATTTTGGTTATTTAAATTATTTTTGTAATGGTTTGAAAATGGTGACATCAAAACCCCTTCTATGATGCCATGATCATAATTCTAGGAACATAAAATATATTGAAATAATTATTTTCATTGAATTATTCATCTCCGTGTTCATTTATGGAAACTATGGGTATGGTTCCGAAAAACATTAAAGATGACATGATTGTTTTAGGTAATTTGTAATGAACAAATGGTGGTATATTAATAATAAGTTGAATATTAATTTATCATTTATAGAACAATAAAACCAGGATTATTTTTTCATTTATATATAATAAACCCATTTTTTCTATTTGCATAGTCATCCATGATATAAATTTATTGCATTGTTCATATATGTGGTCCAACCAAACCAAATAATAACCTGTTACAATCGATGGGTGAGTTTGGTTAATAAAGTGATCCTTTTAGAATAATGATTTTATTTATATTTTTTACGTTATTAACCATATTTGAAGAGATTATAATAAATAATAAAACACTAGATAAATGGAAAATAAAACATGTTACTCCATATAAGTGGTAGTCCAAACATACACATGAATGATATTTTTATTTTCCATAGAACGAGAGATTGGATGGATGCAGGTTTTATTTCCAAAAATCATAATAATAATATAAAAGTTATTTTAAAAAAAGAAATAAACTTTTATAACTATACATTTATGGTAGGGATAAATAGTAAAACATGTTGCTCATGGAGGCTATAATCAACACATACAGACAATGAAATTTTCATTTTTATAAGGAAATTGGGGAAACATAGGTAATAATTTTTTTGTATACATAAAAAAATAAAATTATATAATTAATATTAATTTCAACATGTTTTAATGGGTAATATATATTTAGAGGATATATATTGATAACTTAATAGATTAAAAATAGTTAGGACTTACATTGAAAATTTGACTTTCTCTCGAATTAATTCTTAAAAATGGAGGACTTATACAAATATCCTATTACCATATACTTTTAGAAGTTAACTAGGCTTATAAAGAAGGTAAAATGTTTTTATTATTAAGGTATATTTTAATTTTTAGTTTGATATTGAGGCTGTGGTGGAAAGCCCATTTTATCAGTGGAGGAAATGAAATTTTTTAAAATATAACTTCTTAATTTATAAGGAACAATTATTGCAAATGGAATCTGGAATTAAATGTGGTTAATGAAGGAAAATAGACACTTTATTCTTTATATGAACCTAAAAAATATTTTTGAGGAAATATTTTGAAATATTTAATGTCTTTTAAAAATGGTTAACCTTTTTTACCTTAATTTGTCTTTATTGTTGTAGCTACATTTATAACCCCAAAAAATAATTTTTTGGATAAAAAACAAAACAAAAAATTTATGCTAATTTATAAATAATGTATTTAAAATATAGAAAAATTTTTACAAAATAAGGTTTATAAGGATGAGGAATTTGTTTTCCTATATCAGCACACATTACGTACAGAACCCATTTTATAAATAATTTATTTTTAAGAATAAAAAAAATGATTAGGATAAATTTATATATGTTTTTACATGAAATGAAATTAAAATTAAAATTATTGAAAAAATAAGAGTTATGCAGTATTCAAATAAATGAAAAATTGAATTCCACCATGATAAAAAATAAATAAAATTGAAATATGAAAAAATGTTTTTATTTGAATTAAAGATCACTAATGTTTGAAAATGTAAAACTTTTGTTCTATAAATTCTAAATGGTATATTTAAATGAATAACATTACTTCATAAATATATTATTTTTCTTAAATTTAATTATTAAAATTTTAATTCATGCTTAGTTCATGATAAATTCAAAAATGATTATTTAAGAATGAAAATAATATTCTCAATATTCACCTAAAAGTAATCACTTGTAAAAAATAATAAAATATCACCTTTACATAATATTTTTATAATGAATAAAATAATGCAATTTATTTTTAAAAATTTATATTATAAATTTTTTGAATTTATCATTCAAATAAATAGAAAAAAATATAATAAAAATATGTTTTATAGAAAACTAAAATTTTAATCTTTAATTATTCATAATATTATTTTTTATCAGTTACCAATTAAATGAGTATTGATATATTTTTTTTATATTAATAATATTTTATTATAATAATACATTAAAAGTGATCAATTCAATTTAAGATAAAATACCCAATAATGAAAAATATATTTCTTCGATAAATATTTCATTTATATTAATTAATATTCAACAAAAACAAATAAAATTAATTATTTATATTTTAAAATATTAATTTTACTAATTCTTTGATATTAAAATATTTCTTTGACTATTATAAATACATCATATACTTATATTATGTTACCCATAAAAATATATATTCACATTATAATAAAATATCTCAATTAAATATTATCATTTTATTTCTTTATTATATTCCTATAATGTGTTAATGTTTGTCATGTATTGTAATATATTTTCTCAATAAAATATATCAATGTTTATTTTAGTTCAATGGTTTGTGCAAAACCCGATATTCAATATAATTTTCATTTAAATTGGACTAGATAGTAGAAATTTGGAGCCTTATAGTAGAGTCTTACCAATGATATAACAATGAGGTTTTATCACATAATTAATTCTAAATATATGTCCATCATGATGATGGTAGACCCTACCATAGTGTGATAATATTTAGGTATAAATATCTTCCCAATGAGAAACATTTCTAGAAGGCATACAAACTGAATATGTAGACTTAGCTTAGAAATGATTTGAAAACCCTGCAATATGTATTAATAATATTCTATAATGGACTACAATGTGTTATAAGTCCCACAAGTGTCTTAAATGGGGTAGGACCTAGATCTCTTAACAAAGGTTTTTAATATGTGGGATCACCAAAATATCTTGATCTATGAAGTAAGGGTATATTCAAGTATTGTTTAACTTGTCTATTAAGCTTGTTTTTTTAACAAAATTAATAAATCACTCACCAGAATGGGAGTATAAACAGGTTTTTCCTATGAACCGTATGAAGGTATATACTCATCATACATATCCCTAATAATAGACACTCCACTAATTTTTGTAAATATCACAGAGTCTTATGTCTGCTTCCTTTAATTTTAGGAGATTTTTATAAATTTCAAAACATCCAAGTCTGACAGACTTCATAGTGAGATAAAAATGAAAGTAAATAGTATTTATGTAGCATAAATGGCCACATGAATCCTGATATCTCTTAAACATCCCTCAAAATAGATAAATATATGATTCACCAAGTATGTCCATGCCCACTCTATAGATAAATTTCCCCCCAGGGTAATGGTCCCACTAAAGTCTCCATCATTTAATTTGAATCTTTAAAAATGATTTCTTGATGATTGATTTTACCTGAGATTAAAAACTCATTTTTACTAAAGAATGGTCTAGTTAATATGAATCATCGTCACCACATTCATAAATAGTCTTTTCTTTAAGTTAAATGTATGTGTGAGAGGCAACATAAAATTATAATATTTTTATGGAAAGATTATTAGAATTAGGTTTAGGAATTGTCACATCAATCAGGAAGAAAAAAACATATAGAGAAATCCTATCTAATATTTTATAATTGAGAAGATATATTCAAATAAGGATTAAAATTTATTTTAGTGTCATAAAATAGGATTCCTTGATCCTAACCCAATGGTTACATATATTTCCTTGAGGTAATAAATTGTTACATTATTTAGGATTTCATTTTACAATCCAGCCATTTTCTATATGAGAATTTTAAAAAATTGAATCATTCTGAATTTATACTCATGGAATGGGGATGAGAGACCATAATAAATAGGTAATATGAAAATTTAATTTTGTGAAATTTCCTCTATGTATGAAGTTTTCCCTGGCTACTCGTACTAAGTTCAATGTTCATAGGTTACAACACCTAGTTTCTCATTCCCAGAAGAATCTCACTAGTCCCATATTCCTAGTTCACATATAATGTCATCACACACACATTCATCCAAGACCTATCAATTGTTTCCTAAAACCATGATATTTATTCAAAAACATCACCAAAAGTAATATTGCACTTGTACATACTGAACATAGTGAGATTCATAATAAAAAAGGAATATTTCAGTATTCAAGGCTTTATCAACTCTTTAGTGAATGTTGATGATAGTTTTACCATAATATATATAATTTTTGACCATATACCACTTTAGAAGTGTGTGACTGATAGAGAACATGCCATCTGAGTGAACTATAAAGAGCGTGAAATGTCATAGTGATCCGGTCATAGAACACAGTATCTAGGAATTCAAGATAAAGTATGAAATGGCTTACAGTGTGGCACCTATAACCACCTGAGCATGTACAATGATTTTATCTCCCAACAAAATCATATTTAACAACCAATATAAGAGTATGGGGTTGATGTAATGTAATGATGCAGTTTGTCTATTACTTTTATCTGCAATCTTTTTTATTAATAAATTTGTGGGACCGGGCTTTCTCCTGGTTCTGACTTTCCTGGGAACAACCAATATAATCATATTAATGTATATCAAAACCCATTTTAATGAATTTAATTTATTATTACTTGAATTTATCAAAGATATCCACTAATTAATTCATAAGGTTATAAAATATTCCATGTGGTAGAAACAACGTGGACGTCCTTATCAACTCATGCCCATATTCATGATCTATGTTTTGGGCCCCATTCTCATTATATTATTTTGATCATCCCACCTTAGTAACATTACAGGAGTTGTTCCCATACCTTCTTATAATCACATCATATTCTCATCATTGTTACTTATCTATAGAGCCCCTAATAACAAATTTTTTACACCAAATAAAATGAGGTATGGATGGGGGAAACAAAGTGTGAGGAGAATTCCAATATTACTCGAGTAATAGAAATTGACACATGAATCCTATAAGATTCCCTTTAAGTGATTTTTAATTCTAAAGTAGTGGAAAATGGAGATTTTAAGGGTATTTATATATTTTAATAGAGATTAAAATTAAAATACCATTTCACCCAAGTAATTGCTATATCTTTGGTGGTGGACCCTCCTTTATGTCGTTACCACAATCATATATGAAATTCCATACCATCACCATATTTTTCCTAAAGTAGACCACAACCAGTTCCTCTATAATATTCCTCTCACAGTTCCTTTAAAACAAATGCCTATATCTTGTTCTAATTAAGAACCATATATTCCATGTTCATAACTTGGATCCATTTGCACCCATGATCTATCTAAACTATATATTTACTTAGGATCCAAACATGGGTTCTATATTCACCCTACCCATATTGGGGTTCCATATTCACCCCAACACCATACCTGGGTGTCACATGTTCTATGTCCCATACTATTTCTCTATTTCTCCCTACTCTATAGCTGGGCATCATATTTTACAATGCCTTATCTTAAAGAATCATATTAATCTGGGAGACTAACCTAGGTTCCATATTCACCCAGGTCCCACACCAATATTCCAATTATCCTAGAACATATAATAGAGAACCATCATCCTAGTTCTTGATACATATCCAACATGATGTACACTTGGGTTCCATGTTCTCCTAGGTAGTTAGGATAAAATAATTTCTTAAAATAACAACCTAACACTCAATATACTAAGAGAATATAAAATAAAGGTACCACTATTCAGGCCTCTTATACATCCTCTTAGGATACATGACTGGGTTATGCATGTCAGAGTTCTCCCCTTCAATCATATATTCCTTTTATTATGATGGTTTTTGAATTTGAAGAGTTCCCCCCAAGGTTATTCACAAAAAAAATAAAACCATTAGTTTTTTTTAAATAATGTGATTCATTATCCTTTGGTGATTATAAAACTTCCAATGGTTCATGTTTCTCATCATGGATGCCCCATATAAATCATCATCTCAACTTAGTTATGAGATAAGGATATATATAACATGATGATTCAACTCGATGTAAAGCCAAATTATTCCTCACTATGATATATTCCCCATGATTCTAGTCATCCTTCCCTATCTAGCTACCCGCATATAATTTGTGGATATATACCACGGGCCTCTAGCTCAGTGCAATCCACAATAATTCTTCACTGGGGTATATTAACCTTGATTTTATTCTTCCTTCCCTATCTATGTACCAAAAAACAATAGGTGAACAAATATTATAGGCATATACTATGTGTAATCCCTAACAGTGTATTGATTAATGAAATCAACCATATAACCCATTTATTTTCCATATACATAATGGGAGTCTGAATCGGTGAAAGCCCCAACTCATCGTCAATATCTTATAATCCATGTCAGTTTATTCATCCTTCCCTTTGTATATACCAACATAAAATTTGTGGTCACATATCATGAGCCTACTACTATGGTGTAAGCCTTAGTTATCTATTCCCATCTGTGGTTACTAACAAACATGATGAACCTAAAAGGGATGCTCATATATAAGTCCCACAATAACAATTTCTAGGAATCTTTCACCTAGTAGTCCTAACTACATGAATCAAAAATATGAAATATATAGTCTATTATATGTGATGTTAAAAATCTTTAAAACTTTCATATTCATGTGAACATAATCAATAAGACACTATAGTCCATATTTCATGACCATAAAAATCACATTATTGTTCTTGGAGGCATGACCCTAAAAAGGAACTTGACTTGGTCTTAGTTACATTATATTCAAATAAATCACATTGGTCCTTATCATGTGAAGATAGAAGTTGTGACATGACCTGTTCATAAAAATTGTACTAAACTAGTTCTAATTTCTTTTATAAGGATATATAGGAAGCCCCTCTAATGGGCCTAATCCCAACACCACAAAACGTCAAGTCTCCTTGGATGGTGATATGTTACAAAGAACATAGCTATGTGTATATTGTATATTATATAAATCACTTTTAATTAAGATATGGAGAACCTATGAAACATATAAATGTTTACATCAATACATGGTAATAATTAACCTCCCTCATGAATGGGGAAGCATTGTTTATTACTATAAACTATCACTATTATTGGGAAGGAGTTCATGAATATGTATTAAATCTATGAGAGTCCTAAAATATGGAATAATACCATTTAAATAATTATTTAACCACTCAACTTATTTGATAAATGTATTATTCTAAGTGTAACTTGTTTTTCCCAATGTAACCTTCCATTAGAAATCAGAAGAATAGTCGATAATAAATGTTCATGAGCATAGAGTGTGTGGGGAATATTTTTCTTAGAGGAACAACATATTTTAATAAAGGAAAGAAACATCTAGGGGATATCAACTTTACCATAGAGATGATGGTGGAATCATATAGTAATGTGATAGATATAAATATCATGGTGAATTTGGGATTGAAAAAATAACAAGATAAATTGGAGTGGAATTATTCCTTCAAGGTCACGCGTCACTGTGTATTCAAAAAATGGTTTAATGACATAAACTTCCACTTATAATCCTCAATACATTTCATAGTAATGCGTATAATAGAAATACATGGATTCATTAAACTCATATAAGGATTAATGAATCATGATACATAGTCACTAATACTATTTTCCCTTTCACTAGATGTGTTTAGTAAACTCCTCAGCCTAGCAGCTCTAGCAAGGCCAGTAAGTCCATTCAAGGTGATAATCTAGACTAAGGGTTTAATAATGTGTTTTCCATGGATGAAGTGTTTATTTTTACCAATTATAAAACGAAATACATCAATACATTCAATTATATCATGGCTATATATGAAATATTGACTAGGAAAAGGTGAATTCCATAAGAAACAATATATAAATCTTATCCAGATGATTATATAGAAGATCACATTTGATTGAAATATGGACCGGATTATCTAATAAAGGATACCAATTATAGTATTTAAATGAATGATAAAGCTCATATTTTACTATATTTAGCTTTTATATTGTTCATTTTAATATAATCATTATTGGTTTTTGTGTAAATATTTCATTTATTAGTTTAAGAAATAATATAGGATTTAATTATTACACAGATTAAATTTTTGTTATTTTTTATTTCGTCTTTGTAATTATTTGAATAAAAACTAGACATAACATTGGCGGTTTTGATGTTATTAAATGATTTTATGTGGGACATTGATGGATAAAAATAGATTTCATGTGTTTGGGTTTTATTTTATGAAATTATGTATCTATTTTTCTAGAGTTAAGAAAATTGTCTTAGAAAAATACATTATGATGACCCGCATAGGAAATTTAATATAGCATAAGTGAATTATCCTATGCATAATAAATTTGAGGAGTCCAAAATATATTTCATTTATTCATATTTTATTTGAGTGTGGGAAATTTTGGAAAAGGCATAACCCATATATCACGGTAGATTTCATCTACAGGTAGAAGAATTATCAAAATCATTTTACATTTAAGGATTCATAGTAAATTCAATCAATGATTATAAAATTTCAATAGTGATTTTGAAATTTCATATACACGTATATGAGTAATATTAAATGTAATAAATTTGAATTTATAAAGTATATTTCATTTATGAAAATGATATCTGATCATGTAGGATAATTTCCTTTTCAAAACTTTGAGATTTTGATAAGGGGAAGAAATATAAAAATGTGGCTACAGTTAAATTCTTGAATTAAAAAACATAATTAGTTACAAAATTCAAACTATGTTTCTGGGAAACAACATCTGTATTCGTGCATCCAATATGACAATGTTTTGTGGATCATATTATGGAAATTTTTTCGAATAATATCACTAAAAGGAAGCGATGTAATTTTATGAAGTTAAGTTTTTTACTAATTTTTTCTTCTCCATTCATATTTTCTACTCCTCATGTGGAGGATTACATTTTGAGTGATTAGGAAAGGGAAGGCTAACCTTTTGTATTTATTGATTCTTCAAACATTAATGACAAATTTTTTCTTGTTAAATAGTTTCAATATTCTGTAGCATTTCATAATTTTAAATATTTTCATAGTTTAGTTAATTATTATTTTTTCATTGTTTAATGATTTATAATCTCCCTCTACTCAATTTCAGGTTATATATAGTGACATAATCCTAGTATAATGGTAGTGTTCCTGAATTTTATGGGAATGAGTGAAAGTGGTAATATTTTCTCTTGGTTTTCTTAAGAAGAAAATGACTTAGTTGGGTGTTTCTTGAGTAATATAATAGTTCTTTTTTGTACCACTTACTGAAAAGGGAAGAAGGGTGGACTGAAAATTGTTTTTAAATTAAATAAATTCTAATAAAAACCATCTACCCTATGGTTATAGGGGAAATTATTGTCGATATTCTCATTTATAAATTAACCGAAAAGATAAGGGATTATAATTATGGACTAGGATAACATTACAAGTGAAAATATAACCCTGACCTAAGAACCTTTAATTGTTATTATTTTCAATCTCTTACATACTATTTCTATTTAGATTTTAAAAACCATAAAATTTACCCCCCCCCCCCGCACCCCTTTCTAACCAAATTCATAATTGAATTTGTGTACTCTTCTCTAGAGATAATTCTTGAGTCACAACTTCTGCTATATTTCACCGAGTAAATAAATATGATTTGTGATCCACCCTATGATAGATAACATCAGTTTACCCTATCCAAATGGAAGGATCCTGGTTTATCACTTTTATAGGATCGTTAACTAGATTATAGGGCATATCCTCCGATGGAATAACCATCTCTTACCATTTAAAGATATAATAAAATTGATAAATATAACACTAATGTATATGACAATGCACATAATCTTGGTTATGAATGTTCCGAAAAATATCTAAAGGAAAATAAAAAAAAATCGTCACTAATATATTATGGGATAAACATTCAAAGTGTTGATGTTTGTTGGGCTAGATGGAAATTGTATTATAAACTGATATAAAATGGTGGTATCAATATGAATATTCTAGAGGATACCATACATGACATACAAGAAAATATTACATAGTATGTTATAGTAGTCCATTAAACATGGGATTTCAGTATAAGAAGGAAACATTGAAATGCACTTGATTCCATCTAAAATGTATGTACCTCTATATCCCATCACTTACATAGCCTCTATGGAACCCTTTACACTGTTATAGAATAGTTTCATTTGATTATAGAGAGAGGAGGTATTAATTTTTTAAAATAATTCTATTTTTGGATTCTTTATCTAATTCCATAGTTTCACTACCCCTAATATGAGTTTCAGGATGATAGATAACATTACAAGAAAAAAAAATTAGTAGCAGTTTTTTTGTGGTGGTTTTCAAAACAACCACTAAATGTGTTTTTAGTAGTGGTTTTAGAAAACCTTTTTTAATTCAAAATGTTTTATAAAAAAATATATTCAATTTATTAGTAGTTTATAGTGACTGTTAAAACCGTTTTTAAATTTAATTCTATTTTTAATTTTATTTTAGCTGCAATTTTTTAAAAAGAGTCTACTAAATTAGTATTATTGAATTATAATTAATTAAACTTTTTATTTATTTTAAAAATGATTTTTAATCAATAATGAGTCATTATTTATTTATAATTATTAATTATTTTAAGTTTTTTATTATATATTATTAAAAAAATTAATTATTTATTCATTTCTATATTTCAATTATTTATAATTACAAGTTACTATTTATTTAAAGATTATAAAATTAATTAATAATTATTAATTTGTGTATACTAATTATTATTTTTTAAAATTTAATTATTATTAATTATTGATTCCTATGTAGTTGTTGATTATTAATCACTAAATATGAATGCTTAATTATAGATTTTTAAATATTAATTAGCAAGATTTATTTAATAATTAAAAATTAATTATAATTATTAATTATATGTTATTTAAAATTTCATTTACTTATAAATTTATTATAAATAATGAATTTTTCTTTAATAGTTTCTATTTATTAATGAATTTATTATTATTAATTAGTTATTTAAAATCTAAATAATAAATCAGGCATTTTAATACTTATTAATTCATTATTAATTTATAATTTCATTCAATTTTTATTTATATAAAGTATATTATTTTTCAAAAATGTTAAATAACATTTATTGGTATATTATTGCATGTAAACTTATTTTTAGAGTTATTAGTACTTAGAGAGTTAAGAAATAATGGGTGAGGGTAGTTTAAGGATTGGATAACTATTGTGAAATAGTTGGGAAATGTAAAAAAAAATATTTAGAGCAGTAGGTCAAATTAAAAATATTGATATATTAATACATGTAAATGTATTTAGTGGAGTGGTTGGTAATTTAAGAGTTATGTGAGAGTGAGTAGGAGTATTGTATAGATGGGTACCATTATTTAAGGTTGTTATGTTAATTATGATGTTCATAAAAAATAGAATATAAATAAAAAATATATTTCAAATAATTAAAAATTATATACATTTAAAATTAGTATTTAAATTAAAATATTTCTATATATATATATATTATGAAAAAAATATTTATATAAAAAACACTATGGGATGATCTTCAACAAAAAAATCGGGAAGCTTTTTGAAACCCATCATAGATAATTTATCAATGATTAAAACTACTACTAAATGTTGTTTTTCTTATAGGGACCACCTGTGCATTATCAATTTTGTCATTGACATGAACTGTAAGGAATTTTTCAAAAACATCCAACTCATTGAGGACGATAACATATGAGTGATCACTCCTGTGATATCAGGTATTATTAAAATGAAAGATTATCATAATCGTAAGCTTGTTCATCAGGGAACATATCAATTAGAAAAGGAATTTTAAGATGGAATCTTCCCTTCAAAGGATATTTCCCTAGACTATCATGCTATATATATATAATTGTTGACTAATAATGTGATCCAAAATATTATCATTTCTCTTGCCTCCAAATACCCATGCAACTACAATATAAAATTTTAGTTAGAGTATCACCTCTTCATTAAAGGAAACTAGGAATAATATATTTGGAATTTGATTGATATCAAAATGAATATTAGTCTCAAACAATTATAATTAAACTAGTTTCATTAAACATGGTTCTACAGTGTGGACACCTCCACTTTAAAAGTATGGATTCTCAATATATCTTTTTTGAAGGTATCTGGGCCTTCTAGGAGGCTCACAACAATCTCAGCCACAACATGATTCCAATCACTTCATTTCATCTTAAAATGAATAACCTTTGTCTAATAAGGGGATAGGATTTAGTGATATAAGTTTAGGGATAATACATCGTATTGAAGAAGTTTCTATTAGATTAACTAAACACATTGAGTAATAATACATGTGATGTAGAATAAGATTTCTAAATATATAGACATTCCACAACAAATGGGTATAATGTCAATTTGTATGATTATTTTACAAGTCGAATCATGCACATTAGGGGTATTATTCATGATTCTTGGGTCTTGGTGATACTTTCATTTAGTGTTCAATATTTTGATAGAAATCACCTTATTACAAAGTATCTGTTAATGGTAATTGGTATCATCTTATGCGGGGTCTATAATATAGCAATGTATTTTCTGGAAATAGACTCTCCTTTATCTCTAATCCAACCTCAGATCATTGGGGTATTTTGTATACACAAATTAAATGCTAAAATATGTTTAACAATGAAACTACAATTAATAATACATGGTGGGAAGGTAACATGTCAGGGAACCACCTAGATTCATAGAGAGATCAGATAGAAGGCTTGAGAGAGGTCTCGAGCATAGGTTCCCTGTCTTTTAATTGTAAAAGTGTGGTGTGTAGTAATGCTTCTAGTTTTCACTAATTAATACATACTTGATTATCCTTCTCTATGGATTTCACCATCTTTTATTAATAAAAAATATATAATTGAGATTGAAATAATAATTCCATTCACTGAAAAACCCAAGCATATTGATAGTTGTAAGAAGGAATAAACTATATATTTGTTTAATAATGTTAATAAATTCTACATGGTATAATCTGTAATGAAATTATAGTTTCCAAGGATTAGTATTGTTCAATAATGATTGAAAATTATATTTCATTTTCTATATCAATAACTAAACATATACCAACTATAAAATTACCCACCCTAATGGGGTCATGATAAGAATCCTTTTGTGATATATTTAAGGAATGTTAAAATAGATCTATAAAATAAATAACTAAATTGAAAAATATAAAAATATGTTAACTTCCATATATTATGAATAAATTTAAATATTTATATAATTATTGACCATAAGTATGAAATGTAACGAACAAACGAAACCAAAATAGAAAAAAAGTTCTATTTGGTCATATCTCACAATGTTATTATAATACAAATCCAAAAAATAGAGCCTACCCCAATGGAATAGTATAACCCACCTATAAATGTTTATTTATTTTACAATAACATATGGTGTATGAAATACATCTATATTTATGATTGGACTAAATCTTCAATCTTTATAAATAAAATGACTTTTTTATAGCATGTTATCATATATGAAATATTTTTAAATGAAACAAAAATATAACACAATATAATATTTAGAATTTTAGTGTAGAACCCTTGTACAATTAATTATTTGTGTCAATTCGTTTCACCTATTTTAGGTCACTTTAATAATTCATAAAATTTATAGGTAATTCATGAAATATGATATTACATTCCATAGATTAAAAAGTGTCTCTTGTGTTTAGAATATCCCCAAATATGAGTTCTATGATTTCAATACCACTATATTTTCTAATTCCTTAATATTTAAAAATAATGATAAATGAAAAAATGGATGTTCATACTAATGAAAATATTCTTGGAGTTCACTAGAGTCTTATCTAGAAGATAATTCTAATATTCTGATATAGAAGGCAGTATAGGGACCATAAGTAGGAATTTATTTATTCAATATGGAAAACAAGCCAAGAAACCATTAGGGAGGGTGAAAAAAGTGAAAATTGAGTGCATCCCCACTAATGAATATTTTATTAATAAAATAATCATTCCAACATCCCTTTCACATAAATGAAAGAAATGATATCTGAATCAATGACCTCAATACATACTCATATAAGACTACAATGAGTAATATTGAATTAGATTTAGTCACAAATTAGAGGAGTTGTTGATGAATAATAAAAGGCCATAAAATATATCCTTTTTGAATATACCAAAAAATTTATCAAAGTAATCAAAGAAAATTAAGTTAAATTATTAAAACTAGAGTGTATGGGTATCATCAATATAAGAGATAAATATATAATCATGTATAAAATCACATAAAAACCTTTTTAAAAAAAATTTATAATAAAATAGGAAATTGGTTCAATATTCCATCTAAATAGTATTTATATTAAGAAACAAATCAACATTTCAATGGTATCAATAACCATGATCAAGAGAATAAGATAAATACCATTAAAAAGCAAAAACAAATAGAAAATAAAATAAAATCATCAAAAAATCCAGTCAGTAATGTTAAATGTATCAAATATAAAGTCATCATATTCTCAAACAACCCTTATTCATGCCAATCTATTTGAGATTCTAAATAATAATCATAATAATATTCATGGATGTAAAGAAAAATATGATAAAATATAAATTTATATTAATATATTATAGATAAATTATGAGATAACATAATAGAATACCAATTTAAACATAATCAATGTTATCTGAGGCTTTTCATTTTTGTGATGTATCATATAAATGTCATTATTCAATGACCAAAATATATATGATTTAATTATGTTAGGTGATACAAAATCAAAAAAATATATATTAAAAATATTATTGTAAGAAAACATATTAATCCATTAATATGCATACCTTTATATATATATTCAAATTTAATTCAATGTGGATGAATTTTAATCAGTCAGAAACTTTTTTCATGTTTTATATGTAAAATATCAAGGTTCTAAAAATTTTGGAAAGAAATTAATTGTTATAAAATAAAAGGATCACAAATACTATATATACCAAATCAATCATAAATAAATATGTGTTAATTTTACTAATTAAAAGTAGATGTAATTACTTCACAACACTTTAGATTGAAAATATTAGGACATAAGTAATATATCATAGGATTCAATGGGTCTAGAACAACCAAAATCCAATGATACTAAACTAAATATTGATAATATAATATTTCGAAATCAGAATATATTTCATAGAGATGTTTTCAAGAATTGACTAACATATGCATGTATGGTTCCAATAATAATGTATCCTTTATAATTTATTAATGAAAATTGATTAATAATTAACTAAAAATCTCATGTGATATAATTGTCGAATATTTCATGTAAATTATTAAAATAGTGGGAATTAATAAATAAACAAATTATAATTTATATAGTGACTAAGGATGTACAATATATAGACCTTAAATTAAAATAAATTACTATATTAGACATGATATTAATTTAAAAATAGAAATTTTTTTTGATGTAATATATAAAAACATATCATATATATATACTGATAATAGTGATCCTAAAAAAATCGTACTTGAGGACTGTATTCACATGGTTAGTTATAATGGTATAAACTATTTTTAAATTATAAACATTCACTATAAAATGAATTTGTTCATATTATGAAACTATACTCCTTATGAAATGGCTCCTAATAAAAAATAATTTTAAATATATGAAGCATATTTGACATTAGGTACAAAAATTAAATTTTCATGTGTGGAAATGGATCCCATTGAATGAAAAAACACTTTCTTTAGCATCACCATATACAATTAATTAAGTAAATTTATATATGATTATAAATTAATATATGGACAAATAAAAATGTGTTAATTTAAAATGCATTTTTATGGTAAATAGTCTTGATTAGGCTTGTGGGTCCTGTCATAAAAGTTCATGTAGAATCTTATAATGTTTGAAATTTGAATTTTAGTTTTGTAATAGTAAATTCACAAATGGCTCAAGAAATAAATAAACCCTAACTCTAACATCAATTCATGACATTGGTGTATTGTGAATTGTATCTCCAGGAAGATACTCATTCATAAAACACAATGTGAAGGGTTTATAAATAGAGTTTCCACTCTATCCCCCCTATCCCCAAAAAAATCACTTATGTAATTATTAATATAAAAATCCAAAGTATATATTTGATTAATTATCCAAAAAAACCACCATAGGTAAATTAAAATATATGGGAAAATAGTTATCAATTTTTCTAACGGTTCCCATGACATTCTCATATTATAGGTACTAAGACCATTAGATTTTCAACAAGTTTAAAATTATTTATTGTTGATTTTGAATGATTTGATATTTAGAACTATATTTTTTATCTAGTATTTCAAACTTTTCCTCCCATAATAAAATATTTTATTTATAATGAAAATGTATATTCTTATTCCCACTGTAGTTTTTAAAAAATACTCCAAACATGATTTCCTTAACACAGTCAAGGATCTCGTGAATCATTATTTGATACAGATTTTTCTATAACTTCATAAAACATTTAAATAAAAATAAGAAAGTAAATATATTTAATTAAATATATTTTATAAAAAATTAATTTCAAATTAAAAATAATTAATACATGTGTATTATTTTAATACTTTATTTAAATATTCATCACAGCTAAACCAAGATTGTTCACTCAAGCCCCCTGTATAACTCATGAATAAAGATAAATAGAACCAAGTCTCCTAATTTCATGAAATATTTGATTACAGAAAAATGATATATTTTTATATAGTTGATATTTATGATTTTTCATTATTTTATAATTTCATGTAAAGCTATTGTTCATGGAATTTATATCCCACCATCATTATTCAATTAGAATATTATAGATTAAATTGTTGATTCCTATTTTCAAGGATTATTAGCTACATCTGATAAAGAAAAATATTTTACTATAAAAAAAATCATGATGGGAACAAATAAATTGAAATATATATTTCTTTATATGAAGATACATCACATTCATATTATATGAATTTTTCAATAAATATATTCCTATATTGTTAAGAAATCAATTTTTAATAAAATATTGGTGGATACTAAATGAAATTTTCATCAATAGTTTTCATAAAAATTTTAATAAGTATTGTCCTAAATGACCTATATTTCATTCAATCTTAATTCATTTCAATTTTTTCTGTCAATTATAAAATGTTTCGACCAAACTACTGAGTAAAAAAATTATGTTATATAAATGTGAATAATAATAATTAGTTACTATAGAAAATATGTTACCACACAATTATCCTAAATGAATTTTTTTGTGTCATGATCCACTTTATGATAATCATCAATATCAACTGTCATATTGATGGAATTAAAAATACAAACCTAACAAATAAATATTGATTTTTTAGGGGGTATTTGATGGACTTGCTTATTTCATTCTTCTTCAAATAAATGTCTTTGTATTTTTTCTTACATAATATTCTTTAAAAAAAATTTATACCAGTGGCCACTATTTTATTATGGAATTACATAAACATTATGATAAAAAAATTCGATCATTTTGTTAGTCAATATGAGTTTTAACATAATATTGTGAATATATCATTTATATACAATAAAAAATTATGAATAGTTAATAAAAAATAGTTATAAATTAATTAAATAGATTAAATAATACTAAAAGTGTATTAAATGAGATAAGTATAAATGATTCAATTTTGTACACTTTTAATTCAATATCTTCCTTTTTCTTAATTATTGTAAACATTTCCCCTTTTTGATCCAAATTCACATGTATGATCATTTCTATTATATGTGGTTTCATTTCTAGTTAAGATAGTGTAAAGAAATTTGGATATTTCATGAAAAATTTCATCCTCAAATTTTATATTCAATTAATTTTCATAATCATGAAAAAAATAATTTTTTTAAAATTTTAAAAGGATGATAAAACAAATATTATTTTTGGGATCCGTTTTAATGAACACTTATTGAGCCTATAATGCAAAAATTAAGGGTTTATCCTTATATAATTCCTTATAAATTTGTACTTGAATAAATCTTAACTCATAAATTCAAAGGCAACTTTTAATTCCAACCCATTTACAATGAAATAAGAAGATATAAAAAATTATACAGTTTTAATTCCATGTTTCTTCAGTGTACACAAACTATGAAATATTCACATAAATGTGGATTTTATCATTGGTTTTTGAGACATAAATAGATTTATTAATGAGGACAACTTCACTGCATTGAAATGTTCTATGATTATATTGTTATTTTATAAATAAGTGTTATCATTAAATGCATACCCATTATATGATAAAAATGTATAGTTGGATATTTTTATATACATTAAAACATTTATTAAATAGAAGTAGGATTTATTACTAACTCGTAAAAAATTTCATCTCAAATATAACTATTGAAAATCAGATTGTGTTCCTCTGATATCCAACCTACATTCCTATTTGGATTTAGGATTAAATGAATTTTCTTTCACATTTCAATATATGGATCTTTATAAAACATATTATAGAAAATATGAATTTTTTTTCTACCACTATTTCATTGACATGGTAAATAAATTATTTCCAAAAATTTCTTCCCATGTTATTATTTCAATATAGCGATACCTTAGATTTACAAGATTTTCAAAAAACTTTGAATAATCCTTAAAAAATTTGTTAACTTATTCAACTATATATTATTCAATAATTCATCCTTATGATCAAATTCATTTTCGTATATATTTTTTTAGTATCATCATGTAATTCTCAATAGGTTATCACTAATGATATTTAATTGGGCCACCCAATTTTTTGTCCCTTAATAACTGTACCCTTAAATAAACCATGGCATCAAACAATACATATAGAAAGGATATTTTAGGATCACATATTATTAGTTTCATTTAACATAGTAGTTATTGAACCTTTATAGGGTTAATAAATATTCCATAAATTTACTTGAATAAAAAACATAATTTTATAATTTCTATCACACATTTTGGTAAAAATAGAATATATAGCCACTAAAATCAAATTCACAGTCAGTGCATCAAAATTATGAAAATTAAAATGCTTTAACTTAAAATATTTAAATATTTAATTTATATAATACTATTAATGTTTTAATAATTCATTTATAGATCATTTAATACATTAATAAATTCATAGAACATGATTTTCTCTTTTCACAATAGTGCATGAGTAGTTGGAGGTAGAATTGTACATTTTCTTTGCTTCACTAGTTCCAATACTTATCTTATCCTCTTGTTTAACATATATGACCTCAACATCATTACAAGTTTAGTATTTTGGAAAATATTGAGTAATATTCCAATTACAATATCAGATACATTTTTTCTATATGATTTAAATCAAGTAAATATCTCTTAAATAATGTATTCTAATATAAAAAATAAATGAAATGTTTTACAGTACCTTATATATGTCATAAAGAATATCAAAAAAGGATTTACAAAATTATTATCTACAATTTTATCTATTTCACATATTTTATGGTCTGTTAATAGAGGAGGTAATATACATTATTTTGAGTTCCCTTTTAAATATTTTTTCCCCCATCTTTAATGATTTTTTAACTGTAATAAGTTATGATTCCCATGATTTTATTTTTAATGCATAACTTTAATAAAAATTTAAGTGTTTTTTCACCATATAATAGACAAGAATGTTTTCCAATTATGTTATATCCTAAAACATTCTAATATACCATAAAGTAATTTATTTGGAAAAACCATTACAGATTACAAAACAAAATTCCCTAGTTTTTGTATGTCATACACATAAATACATGTATCCCACATTTGATTCAACTTTTTAATTAATGGTACTAGTAATATGTTTATATTTTTTTATTTTGTTTACTCCCAATAGTTATCATAGACACAAACATAAACTTTTACTTTATATAAATATTAAGTGGAAGGTTAAAAATTACTACTATCACTAACCATGTATGATGGACACTAGTCAATACACAATGAGGATTTATTAAATCAGTTCTCAATGAAGGAAAATATTTTCTTATTTCTTAGATGCATATATACATGGTTAATTTTTTACCCACTGAAGAGGATTTATAGAATTGTAATACGTACTATCATTAAGTCTTTTAATTAATTTTAATGTAATGTTTTTAATATTTTTTCCACTATGCTGTGAATTTATAAATATTTTAATGATAAGGCAAAAAATAAAACATTTACTAGAATAGAATCATTTTTAATATATCATGATGTTTTTGAGTAAAAATAAACTTCAATATCCCTCACATGAAAATAATAAAACACATTAATTTAAATTTTACATGACTTGCCGATTTTTTTGAAGTTCTAGTACTGTAGTTTATAACATCAAATTCGATGTTTCAGTGAACTAAATGATCCATCTAATTATCATATAATAATGAATCCATAATAAATAATTCAATAGAAGAATTTGATATAATTACTATACAATTGTGAACAAACCTAAATGTCTTGAACATTATTTTTGTAATCTTATGACAATATCATCTATAAATTTTTTCAATCTTTTGAGGAATTTAAATAACATGAAACATTCAATCATGATTTTTTGGATCATACCAATCCTTTGAGTTCTTTTAATTATAGTATTTTTCTATGATATTTTCTTTAATATTTAATTTTTTGAGGACTTATTATAAAATCTATATGAAATTCTCATTATAATAATTCATCTCGATTATATAGATTGAAGAGATTATTGTTCTAGAAATCTAGGTTACATCTAATATTTGTGATTAATAAGGTATAGAGAATAAGAACCAAAATGTCTTTGAATTATTAATTTTGATGACGTTATACTATGGAATTTCTACCGATCAAGTTGATCAAAGATGAGTTTAGGGATAAAGCTGCATGTTGTTGATGTTTGTCGAATAAGTACATGGTATAAAAATCACTACATCCAATCATAGGATCAATGATGTTCCAGGCGGAGAACATTTATTACTGGGATCTAGTTACCAAATTTCATAATGGTTTGGTACAAATTAAAAGAGTTCCATTGATAGGAAATATTTGGTTAACAATATACATTGAAGTAGTATTTCAATTTTTTATCCAATAATTTTTATTTTTTTACTCATTTTGTTTAATTTTCTTTACTTTGGTAAAAAATGAACTTTTGATGGGGTTTATTTCTACCATGTTTATTATTAGTTTCACTTTAATTATTTAGTGCTTATAAATGTTGAACCACTTATATCATAGAGTGGAAGAAAAGTTGAGTGTTTTCTTTAATCTCCAATTCCTCCTCCAACTAGTAGCTTCAATTTTTTATATTTGAAACAAATAATAGGGATGGGAAAATTATTATGTGGAATATAGAGGCTGAATAAGTGGTTTTTAGAAGTTGATTCACTCATTTTTTGGGAATTCGTCATAAAATCACTAATTTCGTGTTGAGTTTTACTTAAATTCCGATTCTTTTCTATAGAAATAGTTATATTTTCTTATTTATGAATCTAGAACATTATTCAAGAGAGAAAAACACACACACACACACAAAGAGATATATATATATATATATATATATATATATATATATATATATATATAAGACACCACTTCCTTCAATATTAAACACTCAAAGGATGTATTATTATTTAATTTATCAGAACTAAAAATAAATATGAGTATGATTATTATTAAGTTGATATTAGTTTTTTCTCTTCTTTTAACTATCTAATTATATTGGAAAACACCTCAATAAAAGGGGAGAACATTATTTGTTTATATATAACTCTAGAAACATTTCAAATATGTAATACATATAATTTTCAAGATAATTGAATGAAAATTATAAGATTTACTTTGAATATATATTTGAACTACACCTATAATAAGTTATATTTCTCATTATATTTGTTATTATTTGTCTTCTTAAAGGGGTTTTCTAATGCTTATTTGGTGATGTTTTTTATATAGACCTCCATTAGGGTTATATATTACTTTTATGCATCTTAAATTTACTCTTACATCATCAAAATTACTATTTCACATCCTGATTTTACTTTTATATTAAATTGACTTTAATATTATCTAATTGACACTTGAAAATGGAATAGTTGTTTTATTCATCCTTACACAATAGTCATTGTTCATTCAAATTGTTCATATTGATGATATGAGAATTCATTAAGATCACATTCTGGATCCATCATTAAAAGAACAAGACATAACATGTGAGTTAGAAGATAACTTATGAATTGTTCATTTATTTTATTCTTATTATCCATTTATTATTATAATATACTCTCTTGTTTAATTTTAATTAATTCCAAATGGATAACGATGTAATTTTTTTGAGGATGTTTCAGTAAGGGGAGAAACTTGAAGTTAATGTGGATAAAATTACACTTACATATTATTTTTATATCTTAAGGGGGTATATTTTATTGAAGTTACATAAAAAAAATTATTTTTAATTCTTTTAATTATTATATTGTACATATTTCTTAACTCTCCACAATATTTATTTTTTCTCATTTTTTTTCAAAATAGAAAGGATGACATATTTGAAAAGATTAAGTTTTCATTTGTGTAAGTGATAGTATTTTATACACTTACATGTTTATAGAGTTTTGTTTTGAATAATTCAATGGGATTGATTGAAGAGATTAATGAATATAAGCCTTATAGATGTAAAAATTATGATGAGATTTATTAGAAGTTACAAGAAGTTTTTATTTTTATATTTTAGTTAAAATTAACCTAATTTTATGTTTTTAAATTGTTAAATAGGGGATATTATTGACTCAATTTATTCTTTTGGATATTTATTTTAAAAATCCCAATACACATTAATTTTAATTTTTGATATCTTGTATATTTTTCTTATGTTTTTCTGAGCAGTTTATAAATTCATATTCAAGGTTACAGGGAATTAAATAATCCATCTAGTTTTGGATATATATTAATGACAAAACAATACAAAAATGGTGGGATGAACTGTTTCCCTTCAATAACATTCATAGATTCATTCTTTCAAATTTCATTGCATTTTTTTGCTGAAATGCAATATTCTTTTTTTAATTAGTTTGAGAATCATAAAAGTAGAAAATAAAAAATTAAAATTTTTTATAGTTGTTTGAGAAATAAAGACCCCTAATCCCCTGCACCAACACTCTATTAATGAGCATATTGATTTTCACTAGCGAGGTCCTATTATCACATGACATTAAAAACTAAGTGAAGGTAGTTGAATCCCTTTCATTAAGGCTTTACATAACCTTATTTTTCATTTACTGGGAACTCTAAATATACGAAATTGTTTGAGATGGTGAGACTCTTCCACGACTACCTTTGAGCATTAAAAACTCCCATAAATCAAAAAGAGTTTGAGTTGGTTGATTTGGTCGGTTCTTGTACACAGTTATAGCAGAAAAAACATAATACAGATCTTATTATTCAAATATGATTTTGTTTATGAAATAATTTATTCTAAGAGATTATGGCTGAAAATGATCTTTAATAATAGTAGCAATAAACAAAAAATAGTAGTTACATGGTAGTGCTTGTTTGAAACATTTATATCACTAAAACACAGTTCTAAAAAAATAACATAGTAATTCTATATTTTTTTCCTTTTCATAATATTTTTATTGAAGAATTTATGGAATATATATATATTCTCATGTGTGTGGATAAAGAGAAAATATTATTGCGATTTATATTGGAATTTTTGATTTCTTTCAGTTGATAAAATACCCAAATGTCACTTGATAGATCACAAACATTAAAATAAAATCCTTTAACAATGTCATAACATCCTTTGAAATATGAATGATTCACTTTTATGAATAGAATCCTTTGAATCGGTCATAAAATAGATACAAATGATATATAATTCCATCAGTACAGTTACAGTATTCATGGAAAATACTTTTAATTTAAATTCGGTCATTGAATAGTAACATTTAAGGTTTTTTATTATGTTTAAAAACATGAAATGATGGGTTTACAACATACGGTTGACCACAATAAGTAAGGTTGATGTACAAAAAATTTTAATACTAAAATATAGGGTTCCTTACTAACATAGATTTATTTATCCATAATTTCCCTTTTCATAAATATAAGGTTCCATAAAAATATTTGGTTGATGATCAATATAGTTTCAATAGAATTGGGTACATGATCTATATGTGTTATTTCATATGTTATGTTTTTGAACCACATGGTACCCTTAAAAATGTGTTGTATGAATAGTGTTTCCAGAATACTTTCAAAACATGTTTGGAATACTTTAACAAGTCTCATAATGCATAACATGAAAAATATATTCCAAAAAACTAGTGAATGGAATTTTATGAATAAAATAAGAAAATGTATTTTTGAGAATAAAAAATTAATAAGATATATACAGTATTTTTAATTCTATTCAATCCCAATAATCTCCTACTTTTCTTGGATAAAAAAACCCATAACATAACTTCTAAAAAATATAGGAATTATAAAGAATAATGAAATAATTTTTTAATAATATAAAGATATTATAGTTACTAATTTACATAGAACATCGATTACTTTTTATAAAAAAGAAATGGTAATTTAATAATGAATTTTGTGTTTACCTGATTTTCTCCCCCTTTGTGAGATAAAAAAGAAAGTATATGAAAATGAATTAAAATACATTCAATATAGCACATAACAATAAATAAATGTTACATTCCCAATATCATAAAAATGTGATATGTGTTCCTGTATTAGAAATGAATAGAAATAATTATGAATAGAAAACAATAAATATAAGAATTTTACCAAAAGGCATTAATGATTACAATAGTTAATTTTGATGACAAAAGTTTAAATATAAGGGATGGATATAGGTGATATTTTTTGTTTAGAAGAGTTGTTATGCTCTAGTAAATCTTGAGAAGCCTGAAGAGCTTCCATAAATTCTTCCATATATACTTTTAAACATTCAGTTATGTGGGAATCCAACTTTCATATCAATATTATTGAGTCATGACCCACTTTTAAACATTAAATCATATTGAATTTTAGGAAGTCATAAAAAATATTCTTCAATTAGAAGAATCTCATTTTGGGTGTCACATAGTTGATTGAAAATCTGTCTGATTCCAGGTTCACTTGAGGTTAATTTCTCTTTTAGTTTTAATTTATTTTATAACAACACATTCATAGGTTAAAAGTTACACTATAGTAAATAAATCCAATCATTCATTTCAGACATCATGGTAGTAATTTCTTAAAACCACCTAATTAAATATCGTGTTTGTTTGATAAGTTGAAGGAGATAGTCTAAATTGACTAGATATATTCTTCACTGATTCAAACATATATCCCAAATACAACTTCAAATCATGAAAATCTTTATTTCAGAATGATTTTTCTTTTGGTTTTCTAAACTGATCTAACATTTATCATCTAAAATAAAAAAAATCTCTACTAAAAATTGAATTTTCTCTTATGTTGATAATATGACCCTAAAAAACTACAAATTGAACTATGTGAACTATAAAATTCCTCAAAGAATCCAATTTTTTTCTTTCAAACTCTATCTAATGTTGTAAACTTGAGTTCCCCTTCTTTATTTTTCAAAAGGTGACGTCTAGATCATCATTCTATTGATTCAGGTAATTATAAGAATCTTCTTTTTAGTTCTATGACAATTAGGATTCCCCCATTACAAATAATTATTTTCTTATATTATTTTCACTAGAAGAGAAAAAAAATGATCAAGAATATCTATTTTCTCTCAATTCACAAAAGTTTTTTGTTCAAGGATGGTGGGTTATTAGAGATTGTTTTATGCTCAACTATTTCAATGTTTTCATCTACTAAAATTTAAATTTTTTCATCTCTTAGAAAATTTTCTAGAAAATTTTCTATTTGAGGAAATTCATTTTTAGCATTGAAATGACTTGTAGCTTCCTATTTATCAAGAGTAATGTTTTCATCCAAAAACAAAAATAGATTAACCACTTCAGATGCTACAGTTTCAACTTATAGATACTCATTGGTATGTTATTGTATATTCATACATTGGGTGCAAGAACATTATTGTCTTCTTCTTCATGATCTAGATCATCTTTATTAGAATTATTATATATGTTCCTCCTTTTTATTGGTTTTTAAACATCTACTATTCTATCTTCTGAAACTTCTTCATTTTGCTGGTGAACTGATCTAACTGATTACTAAATTGGTTGTTCCCCTTGAGAAATATGTCCGTGTTGTTATTGGTCATTAGAACCAATAGGTTATATTTTTCCATTAACAATACTATAAAAGTACAAAAAAAATCAAAGGAATTTATCCCTTATTAAAGTAATTTTATATAGTATAATTCAGATAAAAAAACTTAGAGACCAAAATAAAAATTTTATAACTATTAAATTAAAGAAATAAGAAGTATTTATAGAAGTTAAAGATCCAATACTGATGAAATTGTAACTTGACCTTAGTAATAGTAATATAAGCCTTATTAATAGTAAACTGGATAAATGAAAAGTAGAATAACCCATGAAAATAAATATAATATTTTGGAATTTTATAAGTGAAAATATGATAAAATTAAATCATATTATATGTAAATAAATATTTTAAAAATTATTAAATAAGTTTTATCATTTTTATAAGTCAAACATATTTAATTTTAATTTTTTGATTATTTGAATAGTTTAAAAGAAAATTTATTTTCATAAAATGTAGTCATAAATTAATATTTTTATGTCTTATTATTTTAAATCATTTTTGTGAGACCTGAAGTAATTTTTTAGGGTGTTACAAAATCAGAAATAATTTAAAAATATGTATTCTCTATGTAAATGATGATTTTAACTAAAAATTAAATTAATTGTATTTAGTAAAAAAATAATAAAATGGAGTTTTTTTCTGAATTGTACATTTCGACAAATAGCTAGGGTTAATTTTTGGGATTTTTTCTAAAATTTTTGAATTTTAGTGAGTAATAAAATATGAAAACTTGCGTTAAATGGTAAAACCCTAAATTTTTTAGTCATGATTGAGTCATGGAAGATGCATGTAACCATTGGTTCGAACTCACATGAACTAATTACAGTTTTTAGTGACAATAATCTTTAATATTTCTTTTTTTGATCGAAATAATTAACTAATTATTAAAATACTAATAAAACAACCCTCTCATCCACTATAAATACCACACCCCACACACTCTTCTCCTCTCAAGATTTGAATCTTACCTAACATCTACCCAATACTCTTACCTATACCATCCCCCACGTCTATGAGCTCTTGGAATCATAAAAATACAAATCCAAGGTTCCTTTAAGAAGATCTCGAGAGAACAATTCAAGAGATAAATCCTCATCTTTTTATTTTAATTTATTTCAATTTGAAATTATTTTTTATTCTGTCCTCACAAAAATTTATCCAAATGGAATGATAACTCCCATAAATTAAATATTATATAATTATATCATATTAATGTAGTATATATCATTACACTCCTCCCTCTCACTATTTTATTATTAAAAAGAAATTGTCGCCCATGATGTGTCAATTTACTGACATCGTAGGTGATGCACATTCATTTTCCTTAAAAAACGTCAAGGTTGTTAATAATAATCAATAATGTTTTAAAAATATTTTTAAATTTATTTTCTGACCCTTTTTATGTTCTGGAACAAACTTTTACTCATAATAAAAAATGATAAAACAAAATGAGTTCATTGTGTTCGAAAAACCACCAAGATTAACCTAAAATGGTCACCGTTAAATTTTACCTAATGAATCATCCGTATGGTATAGAAAAAAATAAAATTTAAGATCATTTATGTTTCTATTGGATCATTAATAAGATAAAATAACAATTCTTGATGTTCATCCTCATTTTAAATAAACTTTCATTCATGTACATGAATGAACTGATCATGAAAACAATAAAAAAACACTCCCGAACGTCAAAATTATGCTCCATAAATCATCCAAAGGCCCATAAATGAACATAATAAAACTATAATGAATAATATTATCTTGAAAAAGTTTCCATAAATTTAATTAATTAATCTAATGTGATTATAAAGTAAATTAATATAAATAAGGCGTTTAGACACAAGGTAAGGGGAATTCTCTAACCCAACTCTCTTTTATTGGGTTTCCCCTATTTCACCACATTTTTAGTATGGATATCCATTATATACAATTTATCCATAATTATCGTAAATTTTTTATAATATAATCTTCTCTACATGATTTTATGATAAACATGTTGTTTTCCAAAAGAACTCCTTTTAAAAAAATGCACATTTTACTTCTTGAGATTGTTTCTTCTTCACTCAAGGTTGATGATTCTTATATCAAATGTGTTATTCCATATTTATTTTGGCAATACAATGTTTACTAATGAACTAATATAAAATTAAATAAATAATTTTCCATGCCTTCTTTCTTGTTCAAGATTGATATATTTTCTATGTGGCATGCCTGATAATATAAATTGTATGATGTGTCGGCTGCTCTTGTAATTATATTGTGAAATTTAAATGTTATCATGTGATGGGTGTACCTAAAATTACATAGAGATATAATTAATTGTTAAATTTTAAGAACCTCATGTGATAAAGTCATATATTTATGAACATGATTCTATTTTTTTCACAACTATGAGTGGTAATTTTCCATTAAGAAATGATGTTTATTTTTTATCCATTGCCACATTCCAGGACATTATCTAATCCTTCCACATATAAATATGATTTTATGATTATGATAACCCAAAGTCATATTTTTTAATGATATTATCTATCCTTTTACATGGATTTTTTCCTCATACATTTTTTATTCATATCCTTAGGTGACTACATGTACTAAGTATAACACAAGGGGAAGTAAAAGCTTGAGAAGAAGGAATTAAATAAATGTTTATGTTTTATGTTGTTAATATTATGTATGGTACTGTTTCACCGAATACAATAAACCATTGGATAATCATTGAGTAATGTTTTTATGTTTTTTATTATTAATATTTTGTAATAGTAATGTAAGAAAAAGAAGGGTATCTAATGTTGGTATCAGAGGATAGTTTAATTAATTTGAAAATTAGGATTTGAGAACTTAGTAAAACCTATAGAATGAGACTAAGTATATTTAATCACATGAGAATATTTTATAAACATAGGGATCCCATAATATATTATTTTAGAGTTAATTTTATAAAGGGATATATTATTGATGAATTATTGTCTTATGTTTTGTTCTAACATTTTCTATTTTAAAAATTGTTGAGAACCAGGAGAAACCAAGCCAACAACTCATGCAAGGGACAATGTAGAAATTGACCAAATGACATATCCAATACTTTTAGATGTGGAGTTAAAACTTTAATGGTGATACATACCGATATATATCAGGTTATTAACAATAACCATAATAATGTGAAATTTTCTTCTGCACCAAAAAGTTAGAAACTAGCTATCAAGTGTTTTATGTGGAAATGACCAACAATGTTTAGTTGATCTTCTAATCCACTACATGTGGAATAGTGTTTAAAATTGATGTAGATGATCATTTATGTTCATCAATGTTAAGATACGCAAAAATTGACTCTTTCTTTTTATCATCTAGATAAAGAGGCCAACCAATGGTGGGATTTCATTAAGAACATCAAGTCGAGGGAAAAAATTGAAAAGATAGAGTGTGAAGGATTTAAGGTAATATTTCATAACATGTATTTCCCTCAAACTCTTCATACAAATATGGATACAGAATTCATAGAGATGAGGAAAAAGGAAGGAGAGTCTATCAAAACCTATGAATAAAATTTCATAAGGCTTGCAAGTTATTATTTGGGTTTTGTTATAAACACTGATAAAAAATGATATATTCTTCATTAGTATAAAACCAAACCTTCAAACAAATATTTCAATTAAAGACTTTGGGAGTTATGAATAATTTGTTTGATGTTCACTCAAAGTGAAGATAGAGTTTCATGAATGGTCGCATAGTTATATTGATAAGAAATGAAATATTGAGTTTCATGATGGAGGATATCATGAAAATGGTGGAAATAAAACTCAACCACTGACAAGTCAAATTTTTTGGAAGAAACATCATGGGAACTGCCTCAAAGGTACACGAAAATGCTTCTTTTGTGGTAGATAAGGCCACCAATATCATGATTTTCAAAAAGATATTATGATTTAGGATAATATAGTGGAGGAAAGGAGAGAACCACACATGGTCCAATGATACAACTATAGGGATAAATGATACTATGCAAGCTACTGTACTAAACCACAAGTCTTCAAGGGAAATCAGCATCATCAGCCACCAAAGAAAGAGGATAAATGTAAGGCATATTCCACCACTACTGTGGAGGTGGATCAAGAAAATGAAGTCATAAAAGGCACACCTCCTCTTCACTCAATAATGGAAAATTTATTATTTTATTTTGGATCTATGTGTTCTATTATATCTTGAATGTTTTCTAGAACTATTGAATAAAATCCCCAAAACCTTTAAGTAGAGATATCTACAAAAAACATAGTGGTAAAATCATTGCAACCCAAGTGTTGGAATATTATCATATTAGCGTTTGTGTAAATATTATTCCAATGATTCTCATAATACTTCCCTTGGTGGAATTCAATGAAACACTGGGAATTGATTGGATATTATTATATAGAGCACACATCAAATTTTGGGAAAATGAAATATCATTTCATATTATGAAAAAATGAATTCTCCTCTATAAATTCATGGAAGATCATGAATATTCTTTTTAAAATCCATCAATGGGGTCGGTGTTGATTCCCTATCAAGAATCATACCTCACCCAAATGGTGGAGTCAAAGGAAGTCATCAACCTAGGGGGAATGTCCATCATGAGGGAATACAATGATGTATTTCATGAAGAGTTACCCAGAATACCTTCAGATTGTGAGATAGAGTTTTCAATAGAACTAATACCTGGACACACTCCTATCATAATGTGTTCCTCTAGGATTGATCTTATCGAACTAGAGGAGTTAAAGAAACAATTGTAAGAGAAATTGGACAAAGGGTTCATATGCCTTAGTGCATCACCTTTGGGTTCACAAGTTCTCTTTTTTCAGAAGAAGGATGGATTAATGAGGCTTTGTATCTATTATCATGAACTCAAAAATATCACAATAAAGAACAATAATCCTCTTATAAGGATTGATGAATTGTTCGATCAGTTGAGAGGAGATCAATACTTCTCAATGGTGGATCCCCGTTCTGGATATCATTAGATAATGGTGAAGAAGGAAGATATTCATAATTCTGTCATCATTAGAATGTATGGGCACTATGATTTTATGTTCATTCCCTTATGAATTACTAAGTCCCCTTCTATCTTCATGTATTTTATAAAAAAAGTCTTTATACATTACCTTTGAAATTTTTTGGCAGTGTTTATCGACAGGATTCTCATCGACTCTAAGAGCAAGGAGGAACATGAAGAACATAAAAGGCTTGTGTTTTTGACATTGGGGATAGAGAATTTGTGCTCCATGTTAATCAAGTGTGACTTCTTTGTGGAGAAAGCCACATATTATGTACTAGTGATAACAAGTGAGGGATTTTTTGTGGACCCTTCATAAGGAATGGAAATTTAGGAATGTCCAAGACCCTTTAGTGTGAAGAAAATCCTTAGTTTTCTTAGCTTAGCTTGTTATTATCGATGTTTTATGAGAAATTAATAAAAATTATCAAGACCTAAATCAAAGTTAACCAGAAAATGTGTAAAGTATATATAAATAGAAGAATGTGAGGAAATCTTTACAGAGCTACAAACAAGGTTGATCACTACACCTGTACTCACATTACCGAAAGTAGAGAATGTTTGTCTGATATACATTTATTCTTACAAGAAATTATTAGGTTTTTTAATCATGAAAACTGATAATTTGATAGGCTACAACTCATGGAAGTTGACTATCCATGCATAGAACTACCCGACACATGATCTGAAGCTAGTAGTTGTGATTTTTGCCCTAAAAATCTAGCGGTACTACCACTATGGTGAGAAGTGTAACATATATTCCGACCATAAGAGAATAATTTATATATTCACAGAAAAATCCCTATATTAGTCAAAGCATATGGTTAAAGATAATAAAATACTTTGATTTCCCTATTCACTATCATCCTAGAAAGGTAAACAAGGTAGCAGATGTTGTTAGTCGAAAATAACTACCAACTCTATCCATGTTTTTAATTGAGAAAGACGCCTTTATCATGGATATGCAAAGGATATATTTAGAAATAATAAACTTAGGGAATAAATCTTACTTTTCACATATTATTTCCCAACTATCTATCTAAGAGAAGATTTAATAGTCATAAAATGATGATTTGGAGTTACAAAATAAGGTGAACATGGTAAAGGATGGGAAGATAAATGTGTTCCATATCAATGAGGATGGTGAGATTTGGTTTCGAATGAGGCTCTGTGTTCCTTCATCACATATGATAAAGAAGTATCTATTGTAAAATGTGCATATATCAACTTTTTCTATCCAACCCAGGAATACCAAGATGTATTGCGATCTCTGTGAACACATCTGGTGGGGAAACATGAAGAATGATATTGTTGAGTATATCTCATATTGTTTAATTTATTTTCAAGTCAAAGCATAGAGAAATATTTCCAATGGGATGATGAAACCATTGACTATATCCATGTGAAAATGGGAGAATGTCACTATGAACTTTATCATGGGTCCCTCGAAGACTTCAAAATGAAATAATGTGATTTGGGTCGTGGTGGACTGACACACCAAGTCTACCCAATTTATCGATATTTAGGAGGATCTATCACATTTAAAACGTCCTAAGATACATTTTAAGGAATTAGTTAGAATCTATGGGGTCTCACTATCAATTTTATTTGATCGTGATCACATGTTCACATCTACGTTTTGGAGGAATCTCATAAATTCTTTGAGTATTGAATTAAATTTCCTCACGGCCTATCACCCTCAAGCTGTTGGGAAATAAGAAAAGACTATTAAAAAACACGATGATATGCTAAGTGCCTCCTCTTTAGAATTAAAAGATATATGGGATCCACATCTCCCATTGGTTGATTTCTCACACAACAATATCATCCAATCAAGTATTAAGATGGCTCCATATGAATATCTACATAGAAAACAATGTATAATTCCAACTTGCTGGGATGAAGTTGGTGAAAGAATGCTACATGGAGATGATCTTGTGAAACAGATAACAAAAAAGGTTCAAGCCATCCATCAACATATCAAATATGATTAGAGTTGGCAAAATAACTACTCTGGCAACCATCTAAGGGACTTGGATTTCAAATTTGGAGATAAATTCTTCCTTCAAATATCACTATGGAAGAGAGTCATGTGGTTTCAAATGAAAGGGAAGCTATGAACTAGGTACATTGGCCCCTTTGAGATCATTGATTTCATAGGATCTATCGCTTATCGTCTTACACTTCCACCAAATATGGATCAAGTTTATGATGTGTTCCATGTATCAATCCTGAGGAAGTAAATTCCATATCCCTCATATATACTTAACTTTGAGGTGGTACATCAGGAAGATAATCTCTCCTATGAGGAAAAATAAATCAAGATCTTGGATTGGAGAGATTAGTTTCAACGTAACAATATATCCCACCTTTTCAACGTTTTGGGGATGTACCCTATGTATGAAGAAGAAACATGGGAACTCGATGAGGTGATGAAAGAGAAGTATCCTCTTTTGTTTATATAAAATGATATTTCAAGGGAAAAATTTGAATAGGGGAAGAATGTAACGAACCAAACGTTTATCAATGGAATTTCTCCCTTATTATAGTAATTTCATATATAATACATCATATAAAATCACTTAAAGACCAAAATAGAAACATTATAAATGAATAATTAAAGAAATAATAAGTATTTCTAGATGTTAATAAACTAATATTAATGAAATAATTACTTGGCATTATGAATAGTAATATAACCATTTTGAATAGTAAACCAACCAAATAAATAGTAGACTCACCCATTAAAGTATAAATAATTTTTTTGGATATTATAAGGGAAAATATGATATAATTATAACATATAATATTTATGTAAATATTTTAAAAATTAGTAATTAATTTTTGATATTTTTATAAGTCAGAAATATTTAATTACAATTTTATGATCTAGTTAATAATATAAAAGAAAAATTATTTTCATAAAATGTATTAATAAATAAATATTTTTATATCTTATGGTTTTAAAAAAATTGTGAGACCTTATGTAATTTTTAAACGTGTTTCAAAATCAATTTTATTTTTAAATTCTGTATTTTCAATGTAAATAATGATTTTAATTAGAAATTATATTAATAATATTTAGAATAATATTTTCATAAAATTGTATTAATTTTTGAATTAAAAACAATGGAAAATGGGTTGGGTTAAATATTTTTATTTTTCATAATTACATGAATTTTTCGTGAATTCTAAAATATGGTAATTTACGATAAATTCTAAATACAGGAATTTTTGAGTCATGCTTGAGTCAAGGATTATTTAAGTGACCATTGGTTTGATATCACATTAAATAATTAATATATTTATCCACAATAATACTCAATATTACTTTTCTTTAGCATAATCATAAACAAATAATTTAATTAATAACAAAACACCCCTCTGCTCGACTGTAAGTACAACCCCTAACACCTTCTTCTCTTCATACCTCTAAAGCTTTGGGACATTTCTGAATTCTAAAAAATATTATTCCCTACCCCTAACCCATGTCTTGTATCTCTTTTTATCTTCAATATACCATGCCTAGGATCCTTGAAGAGGAACTTAGGAGGAGAATTCAAGAGGTAAGTCCTCTCTCTTTTTCTTTTAATTTCCATTCAATTCCAATTTCTTTTATTATTCTATACTCACCTACCATTATAAAAATGTGATTATAAATCAAATAATTTACTTATAATTTAATTATATAATGTTAATTTAATATCCATTATTAAAATCCTCATGTCACTCTTTTATTATAAAAATGAAATTGTGGCTCGTGATTTGTCAATTTACAAACATCGTGGGAGATACACTTTTATTTTAATTAAAAATATTCAAGGTTGATAATATGAACATTAAATGGTTTCAAATATATTTTAAATTTTATGTTATAAGATATTTAAATTTTTTCAAATAACTTATACTCGTAATACTTAATGATAAAAAAAACATGTTTTCTGTGTTTGAAAAACCGCCAAAATTAACCTAAAAAGATCATCATTAAATTTCATCTAATGAATCATCATCATGTTATAGAAAAAAATACATTTTAATATTATTTAATATTATATAGGATTATTAATAACATATAATATCAATTATGTACGTTAATACTTATTTTAAATGATCTTCCATTCATTTATAAAAACAAACTGATCATAAAAACTATGAAAACAAACACTCTGAAATGATGAAATTAAACTCTATAACTAATCCAAAGGTCCATAAATGAATTTAATAAAACCATAATGAATTTTATTCATGTATGAAATGTTATTTAAAATTTAATTAATGAATCTAATGTGGTTATACATGACATTAAAATAAAGAAAGCGTTCGGAAACATGGTAAGGGGAATTCTCTGACCCAACTCTGATTTTTTGGGGTTTCCCCTCTTTCAACACATTTTTAGTATAAATATCCTTTAAATATAATTTATTAATAATTATATTATGTTTTATAGGATATAAATTTTTTCTACTACAGTATATTGTACGTACAATGTTTTCCAAAAGAAATCTTCTTTAAAAAAATGAACCTTTTACTTCTCAAGATTGTTTTTCTTCACTCAAGGTTTATGATTCTTATATCAAGAATGTTATTCTAGATTTATTTTGGGAAAAAAGATTATATATGTATTCTTATGAAATAAAATTATTTCCTTTCCATTTGTTATTTTTTGTTCAATATTGATATATGTTCTATGTGGCATGAATGATAATGTAAATGTTGTGATGTGACAGGTGCGTACAGAATTATATAGAATAATGTAAATGTTATGATGTGACGGGTGTGCCCAGAATTATATAGCGCTACAATTCATTTGATAATGTGAAGAAAATCATTATATAATGTGAAATATGCATGAAAATGATGCTATCTTTGATCACAACTATCTGTGGTAGTTTACCACTAAGACATTATTTTTATTTTTATTCATTTCCAAATTCCATGCCTTTATATAATTATTCCTCTCATGATGATGATGGTATGATTATGTTCACCCCATATCATATTGTTTCATGATACTATCTATCCTCTTACTGGTCTTTTTATCTTACCATGTATATCCTTGGGTGATTACATGTGCTAAGGAGAACATAAGGGGAAATAAGAAGCTAAGGGATAAGTAACTAAATTGTTTTTTATGTTTTATGTTTTAATGGTTATGTATGGTCCTAGTTTCCTAATGAAAATAATCCATTGGATACTCATTGTGTAATATATTCATTTTGTAATCATTAAAATGATGTAATAATAATTTAGAAAAGGAAGGGTCTCTATATATACTTCATAAAAAAGAAAAAATTCTTAATGTACCTATATTAAGAATGTTTATGTGATGGACCATATTGTAAATATCTATATGGTTAATCTAATTCATTCTACACAAAATAAGAGAAATAATTCAACAATATAGAAATAAATAAATTCATGCTTCTAGGTGATATTTATGATTAAAATATAGAAGCACATATCTTGGGATGTTTAGATTAATATTTTTGATGAACAAGAACATGAAATACATGTCAAGATAAATAACCTTTTCTAATTATGCAATTCTCTGGATGATTTCTAAATGGATGAACTTGACTAGTACCTTCTATTCATCCTTAATATACTTTAAAATAAAATATTAAATTTGCGTGAAACTGAATAGAAATAAAATAATATTTTTGAACTTATGTTCTTGATTTCTAATATATCAGATATTGAAATGAAACACTCCTTAATGAGGAAATTTAATAATATTTTTATATTCTTTGATGGAAATGGAAAATTATTTATCATCTTCCCATTAAGAAAATAAATATTCTATTTCCCCAAAACTGAACTCCATATTCTTATTGAAATGATTCAATTATTTCTAAATAAATAATTTGGTATTTTCTTCATTAAAAATTAATTACAAACCTTAAAAGGATAGGGATATCTTCAGTAAATAGTTTTTCTTATATGTCTAGTCAATGATTTAAATTTTTTCATGAAGAATGTTTCTGTTGGGGATGTGTTGTCCTTTCTAGATACTTATTTCACCTTCATATGTACTCTTACGCTTCAATATTTAGAGAATATGAAGGTATAAGATTAAGAATATAGGTTTTTGAAGGAAGAAGAGAGATTTGGAAGGTGAAATGGTTCGAAATATGAAAGAAAAATTAGAGAGGGAGAAAGGGTTTTTAGATGGTTTTGGTGATTCAATTTATGTTTATCGAGCTAATTTACTCACTATAATCATTATGAGTTTTTATTTTTGATAAAATGTGCGTTTTCAAAAACAAAAGAAAAATTTGTGATTTTATTTAAATTATTTTAAAGAAGTAAATAAATAAATAACCGAGTGGAATAATAATTTTCAATACAAAAATTGATGAAAGAAATTAATTAAAATTTATTTGAAATTAAATATTATTAAATCCCCCTTAATAAAATAAAACTTGGAGTTGGAAATGGTTTATTAAAAAGATCAAAAACTTGATATTTAGTTTTTAAAAATTCTAAATATGTATCCATTGTATGAACATGATCTCTTAGAAATTGAAGTTTTATATCAATATTGATGGTTATTGAATGAATTATATTATTTTTTGAAATATTAATTACATTTTTATTATCACATTAAATAAATATGTTATTAAAATTAATTCCAACGTCTAATAAGGTGTGTTTCATCAAAAACACTGGCGCAAAAAAACTACCAGCAGATATATATTCTACCACGTTTGTTGATAGGGAAAATTAATTTTGTTTCTTAACTGACCTTGAAACTAATGGTTTTCTTAATAAGTGACAAGTTCCTAATGTTCTTTTTCAACCAAATCTACATCCTCCAAAATCCACATATGAATATTAAATTAAAAAAATCTAATGTATTTGGATAATATAGAGATTGAAAAATTGTTTCTTTTAAATATCTAAAAATTCTTTTAGTTTTATTATGATGAGGTTCTTTTGTGTTTGAATGAAATATATCACATAAACATATAGAAAAAAATATTTGTGGTCATTTAGAAATGAGATATAATAAACTACCAGTCCAACCTCTGGATATCTTGTTTTCAAATGGTTTTAGAGCTTCATCAAAATCATGGTATACATTAGTACACATGGGAGTAATATAAATATTAATGTTTTCATGTTTGAATTTTTTCAATTAATCAAAATTGTATTTTCATTTATTTAAAACATTTCTAAAATCTTTTTGATAGATTTGAAATCCTAGAAAGATATTCATTTCTCCCATCATACTCATTTCAGGTTATTTATTCATATGATCTAAAAAATAATTAAAAATATTTTTATTTGTTGATCTGAAATTAACGTCATCTAAATAAACATTTACTAATAATTTATTATAAAAAACAATTTTCACAAAAAGAGTATGATCTTATAACCCTAAAAATATTAATTTTCTAACAAAAGTGAGTGTAATATTTCAAACCATGATCTATATGTTTTTAAAGGACATAAAGAGATTTTGTATGTTTCAAAAGTGAATTCATTAGATGAGGGTTTTTATAACCTAGTGGTTCTTCAATATAAACATTATCTATAAAATATACATTAAAAATGATATATTTTTCATCAATATGATATTATTTAAAATTCATACGACATGCATAAGCTAAAAGGTTTTTTATGGCTTATAATATAGAAAAATGTGAAATGGTTTTATTATTGCCAATCCCTTCTTCCTAGTTGTAACATTTTTTCTTAAAATTGTTATTTATTTGTAGTTATGATCCCTTGATAATCTTGTTTATTTCTAAAAACCCATTTGTTTTATATTACTGGTCAATTGTTTGGTATGTCCACTAATTCAAAAAATTTATTTCAACTGAATTAGTTAAGTTCTTATTTTATATTTAATAACCAACATTCACCATTTAAATATTATTATATCCTCAAAGTTTATAATTGTAACAGGAGGGTAGAAAATCCAATGGTGTTTCTAACATCTCTTCTAGTTCTTACTCCAATATCTAGATTTCCTATTGAAGATTCTAATGGATAGTCCATTAAGGTTCTTGTTTTATAGGGTAATATACTTTTATGTCATCTATTTCATGTTCTTCTATACTGGATTGAATTTCATTTATTTTATTTTCAAAATTATTTTCAGTGATTCAAGCATCATGTTGTTAGAAGTATCAACAATTTCATCTATATGATCATTCCTTTTTACAAAGGAATCACATTCATAAAACATTACATGAAAAAATTCTTCAACAATATTTGACTTTTTATTGTACACTCTATATGATTTATAAGTAGTAGAACATATTAGAAATATTCCTTCATCGGGATTCGAATCAAATTTACAAAGATTTTCTATAGTATTCATGATATACACCCTACATCGAAATACATTAAAGTACATCACTCGCGGTTTTTTGTCATTAAAAATTTCATATGGTATCTTTTTAATAATAGGATTCATTAAAAATCTATTGGAGATATAGAATGTTGTTTTTATATCTTCTTCCAAAAAAATGGTATGAATGCTATATTAATTTAAAAAATTCCTTATAATCTCTTGAATAGTTCTTTATCTCATTTAATAAATTCTATTTTTAGGTGTTCTTAGTATATAAAATGTGTAGTTAAAACCTATTTTTGATAAAAAAAAGAATTAAATTCTTGATTCTCAAATTATCCACCATGATCACTACTTAATGAAATTTTTTGAAAATGTTTTTTCATTTTAAACAATTTTCCAAAAGAATTAAAAAATATTAAATACATCATTTTTTAGTCATAGATATTAAACCCTTGTAAATATTTAAAAATAATCCACAAATACATAAATATACAAATTTTCAACCAAACTTTCTACCCTTGATGGACGAAAAAAATATATGTGGATGAGTCTTAGTGGTTTAGATGTAGAAACATTTTCAATTGATTTGAATAATAATTTGTGTTTTCTAGAAATATGGAATTCATAACATAATCTATAACCATAAAATTTTGGATTAAAAAAATAAGAAAGAAGTTGTTTCTTAGAAAATTTATGTAAATTAATTACAATACTATATCAAAGAATTCTATGGAAGATCCAAGACTCATTTTTCTCAATAGTTAAAAATTTCACATTTTTTACATAGGGAATCATGATCCATGGTATAAACATGATTAGTTACATGTGATCTAAATTTAATCAATTTATCCTCAAAATCGATTAATAATTAATAGATAAATAAATAAAAATTATATCATCATAGAGTTGAGAAATAAATATTATGTAATGATTTATTCCTTGAACATATATCACTTTGTTGATTGATATTGACTATAGATCTCCAACTAATCTAACTCCAACAATATATCCATTATCCTAATCTCCAAAGGTGACTAGTCCTCTATCTATCTCATTCAGTGTATAAAAATTTTCAATTCCCCACTCATGTTTCTTTTGAATCCACTATCTATATACCATACAACATTTTTGTTCATGTGCTATTTTACCCATAAAATTATTTAAACAAGAGTTCATTTTGGTACTCAAATTTTCTTGGGTCCAGTTGTGTAAGCATTAAATGATCGAGGAATCCATATTTTTCTTTATTTTTACCAAAATTTAATTTAATATCTTAAAAAATATTCTTCGAAATAAAATTATTTTTAATTCCAGTTATCTGAGGATTTATTAATCAACAGTTATTAGAAAAATTTTATTTAAATCCACAATAGAAACCAGTTTCATTTTTAGGGATAGGTATGAATTTTATTATGTAACTTATTTATTTTTCCTTTTATTATTATTCCATATTTTTTACTTTTAGTTACAAATTTTTCACGAATGTCATTCAGATATTTCTATCCTTTGGTTAATATATATGCATCACTTTTTTATTATTCTCCTTAACCTTTTAGTTGTTTTATTTAATTTTCAAGAATAACATTGTAATGTCCAAGAACATCTGTGGGAATTTTTTTTCTTAAATACATTGTATTTTTACAAGTCTGTGAAAATTTACGGTGCTTGATTCCGAGGCCCGGTGTGCTCGGAATCAATTTCTAAATTTTTGTTCAAGTACGTTTAGTAAACATACGAGCATGTTTTTATAACTTTTGAGATAGTGCTCGGAACTGAAATCTGAGGGCACCGTTGAACTCGCAATGCCAGTATTCGCTTAATAAGACTTTCACCTCATTGGTAGGTGATCGGGAATAAAAGTTAGTTTTTGGCTTTTTATAAAAAAATAATAAAATAAAGCACAACCCTTTATTTAATTTTTAAGATTCTATGTGTTGAGTGTGTTCGTTAAAACCTCCATTTGGGAGTTGGTGGTGGGACCGCCACACCCTAACCTCCCATGAGAGGTTATGGTGGTGGGGCCCACACGATAATAACAACCCATGGGAGGTTAATTGAGGTGGGGCCACCGAGCCGCATAACCTCCCTATTAATGATAGGTGTGGGGACCACCCGACCCCTATTGATGGTGGAGGATGAAACCTCCCCAGTCTCCCTCATTAATGAGGGAGAGCCTCTTGACCTCCCTACACAATTAATTACGCCAATACATGTTTTTTATTAAGGAGAGCCTCTTGGAATCCTCCAAACTAATGAGGCAAAGGTCATGCATTTAATTTGGTGGAGCCGGGTTTTTAATTCTCCTTTTTGAATTTGTGTGCCAATATAATATTAGACGACTTATCTAATTTTATTTTGTTGGCATTTCTGTATTGGTTGAATTGAGAGGAGCTTGCGAGAAAAGTGCACCCAACAAAGAATGCTCCTCCCAATGAAGAACGCGAAGAACACCATATTTCTTCTTCGACTTCATTCCACTAATCCTACCGACGTGGAGCGCCTTCCGCGGTTGACTCAACTCGGGATTCGGAGAGCATGGTGGACATGACGAACGACAAATTCTTTCATCTTCTTCCCGCGACTTCAAACATTAAATAATGATGAACAATAAATAATATGGTTAGGGGTTATTGCATGTTGAAGCTTCCCTTTTCTTCCTCTCATTATCGAATGAAAAATTGATTCAAGTGTTGTAATTAATTTTTGAGCTTCATTCTGATGAACCAAATGATATAATCTCTAAACGCATAGGGTGCGGGCCAAACTAACAGGGCCTCACTCCCTTCTCCGTTCTTTCATAATGATTCTTTTACAAGGGGATGAGGTTACAAGAATGAAGGCGGCACCAACGAAGTCTGAGCTACCCGCGACAACCGTGAATTTCACTGCCCCCGCAGCATACCTATACATCATACCGACTGTTTCCACCCACGGCTCCGGCCTTCCTGCGAGCCACTGCGCCCTACACCGCCTTCCCTCACACCACTACGCCCCATCCCACCTTCCCGCATGCCCTGCCGCCCGCCCGGCCCTGCCAGCGGCCTGCCCGGCGCCCCCGCGTGGCAACATGGCCTACCCGGAGCACCCACGGCCCGCCCGGCGTCTAGCCGGCCTGCCCTTGCCCCATACGACCTTCCCGCTGGCCTCCCGGCCGCCATCCTCCTTATCCACGCCCCTCGCGGCATTGGCTGAACCGGCCCCGGCCTTCGGGCCGCATCACCTACGTGGTGACCACCGGGCCGAACCACCCTCGTAGTCTGTTGGGTCGGGCCTAGAGGACCAGGAAAAACTTAGTGGGTTGACCCACCCAACGGGCTAGGTCAGACCCATCGGGTCTGTTCGGGTTCAACCAGACCGGGTCGGCTCAGACTGGGTTGGGCCGATTCAGTCTGACCGGGTCGGACCGGACCGAGGCCCACAACCGACCCATTGCTTCTTTGGCCATATCAGTGGCACCGGATGTAACACCCCAGGTAAATAAAGAATATGACATTTCATATTTATCCATATTTGTGAATAAAATATTTAAATGACTTTAAAGGGGAGGCTATGCTCGATGGCGTACCCAACACGCAACAACGAGTTTCTTGGGAATCTTACGTTGCACTCTAATAATAAAATAATATTATTTTAAATGGTTGTTAACTTGTAGCCGTTGTATTGGCGGGAATGGATATAAATAACTAAAATATGATTATATATGTTTTTAAATGTTTTTACATTTATCCAATATAAGATAATGGCTTAAAATACGGAAAGAATTCAATTTTAGGTGTATATGCCCTAGTTTTCACTAAAGGTTCACATATCACCTTTTGATGTTGAACCATCATTAAATATTGTTTTTTTCACTCTTAAACATTCTTTTGGAACAAATAAAACTCTTATTAAGAATCGGCACATCAAAATTTAATTTGTGTAAATTTTTGGTATCTTTCCGATAAAGTTCATTTTTTTTAATGAATAGTGTAAAATGTTGTATTTTAATTCAAAACATCTTTTTAATATAATTTATTTATATGATTAGATTATATTTTGAATTGGTTTTAAATTGAAATTAGAATATATTTTTACCATTAAATCCAACAGTGGTCGTTGGAATGAATTTCACTTTGAAATCAGACTTAAACTAGTGTCAATCTTTTGATACTTATTGTTTTATAAAAACACGCTATTTGCTCTGACAGCGGGAATTAATTATTAAATTAATTAATGTGACTAATATGTTTTGAATTTTGTAAAACGGACTTCATTTTTGAATTCGTAATATCAAATATATCTTAGGGTGAATTTTTGGTAATTTTCTGAAAAACTTCAATTTTTGATGAATAGTGAAACCACTAAGTGGTACTTATAAAGACTGATTTTCTGTTTAAATGAAAATTTGCCATAATTGTGGTTTGAATTTCAAAAATAAAACATACATGGTTTTCATTAAGAAGTAAAATTTGGTTCAATGAGATTATAATAATTTTTTGGCGAATAGTAACTTATTAAGTTCTTAATTGCGATTAGTGGTAATTAGTGTAGTTTAAGGTAAAAATAATGCTTTAATAATATGAAATGACCTAGACACATGTCCCAAACTTATTGGTTGTTTCATGGCCGACCAAGACAAGCCATGGGTCAACTTGGGGACCCCATGGAGCCACTTTAGTTGGAAAATGACAATAATATATTTTTATTTAATGTTAAAATTAAATTGACACAAACATGAGTTGTTTTACTAAAACAGTTTTTAAGTGGGGTTACACAAGTCCAAATTTTGATTATAAAAAGTCATTGGAAAGATAAAAAGATTTCCTACATCATAGTAATTTTTTTATAATTTTTATACATTAAATAAAATAAATTATTTATGACATAATAATGATTCAGCGATGACATCATTATTTGACGATTTAAATAAAATGGAAAGATAATGTAAAATCTATGAACTAAACATGTCCAAAACTTATTGGATGGGTGGATTTAGAACCCTTATCACATTATACACGAATTATATCAATGTGGGACCTTTTAAAACCGAAACACAGTTTCAAATAAAGTAATATTTCTTACTTTCCAAAAGTGCCCCTCCTCTCCTCTTATAAAAGGCCCCCACCTCTACCTCATTTCACACACTCCTCAAGCCTTTGGATCGGCCAACCCCTGCCCATTTACTCTCTCCACATCCCTCTCCTTATCCTAGAAGATTCCCTTTGGGAATAATACTTTCAAAGGAAGCCTTTAGGATCAAATCAAAAGGAGTTACACTTTTAAAGGTAATTCATTCTCTCATGTTCATTTGTTTTATTTTGCTTCTCCAACCCCCTAAACTCTTTTTATTTATTTCTTTTGTAACAACACCAGTATCTTCAATATATTAGGATGTTGTTATAAGATTTATTCGAGCTACACTCTCACACAACTACATCAAATGGTTAAAGAACATACGGTTTCCGTGGATGGCGAAATTGTGCCTCCCGAAACGATGATTGTTCAATACTCATTTAACACCTTCAAAGGTGGCCATTATGATGTCACTATTTTTATATATGATATATAATATGTTTATGTTTTACTTATGCTTCTGTATTTTTCATTTGTGTCTTACCTTTATGGCTTCCATTATGGGTATACGCGATATCTTCATTTTAGGAAGTGCGGACTACCGCCCCCTCAAAGTGATGTGATTCGTTAATGCCATATGTGGGACGTGTAAAGGATGGATTTAAAGTTATTATATATGATGTTATAATGGAATTATAATATACCTCCATATCATTATTATTTCTTTCCATTAAAGTATGATATAGAAATGAAAGTAGCGTTCATGCGTACGTACGGCTTACCGTCTCCATGAACGGTGCATTTCATTTCTTATCCCCAAATGTAATGTACTATTAAAAGTACATGTATATAATGGATATATATAATTAATGATATATCTAAATGATGAATATAATTCTGGAATTAAAATATACATACCTCTCATTTAGCATTAATTCCATTAATATGACAAAGAAATGAAAGTAGCGTTCATGCGTACGTACGACTTACCGTCTCCATGAACGGTGCATTTCATTTCTTACATCTAAATGATTATGTAATATTATAAATAAATGTATATTCTGGATATATATGATATATATGATATCCAAATCATGAATGTAATTCTAGATATAAATAACCTTTGACAACACGAACAACATGTAATTGTAACAAGTCCACTTTCGACTTAAGAACCAAATATCGACAAAACAAACATTATTAACTTAAATGGTTACATAATGTTTATAACATGGAATTAAGTGATATAAAAGGAATAATTAACTCTAAAAAGGTTCTTAATCAAGTAGAAATTAACTCATGTTTATTATTCAGGATGTTAAAGAACGATCAAGTCAAGTCGGACCCGAGGTAAGGGACTTCGTCTCAATCTCCTTTCATTGAGGCATATTTAGTTTTATACACAACTTTCTATTATACGGTGTATAAACCCCCTTTGACTTTTACTTTTATACAAAAGGAATCTTTTTATACGAAGCGTTTTACAAAATGACAAAAAAGAATGTTTCTTTTAACGTACGCGGCGACAAAACCTTTTCCGCCACCACGAGTATTATTTGGTCTTTGGCTTCCTCAACTAGCCGTTATGTTTTTAAAATGAAATAAATACCATATACTCTTTTATGTATTTTGGTATTGAAAATGGTTTTGATAAAGGATTCTATTATGATATATTGTGATTGAAATGTGGAAATGTTATCATTCCTTTATATTGGTTTTATGTTTTATGATTTTATATTGGTACTTGGACATTTTAATGTGTGGTTATGTTATAAACCATATGACGGTTGGTGCCGTGAATACCAGGACGGGTGGTTACGTTATAACCTCCAATGCATTGGGTATGGAAGTCGGCCGTATGGCTATTCCATTAAGTATGTATGGAAATTGGTCGTATGGCTATTCCATTAAGTTATATGTGTGGGAGTCGACCTTATGGTTATTCCACTTAAGTATGTTTATGTCCCAAGATACCTTTATATATGTTATGTGTTCTTTTTATGGATTTTATGGTAATCCTTTGGTTACAAAAAGGTAAGTAATGATACTTTATTCAGTGAAGAGTTTTTACTACTTCATGTAGGTGAAAAGTATTACATTGATAAAGTATTCATGGTTTACTTGTTGTTTTGAAAAACTAACAGTTTTCATTCTTTGTGTATCCCTTACCGAGCTTCTTATGCTCATCCCAAGTTTTTGAATTGTTTTTCACAGGACTTAGCATGGAATAGGGTCAAGGATGGGATCATGGGAAAGTCATGCTACCTAAAACATGGAACTATACATGTTTATTTTAATGAGTTTTTATTTTATGGAAATTTAGTAGAAGCGACTACTTTGTAATCTTTTGAGATGTAATAGTTATGTTCTAAATCTCTAAAACTCTAAACCTGAAAAGATCCTCAATGTGAATTACTCATTTTTTCAAATATTAAGTAAGGTTTAAGGCTGGGGCCTTATAGTTGGTATCAAAGGGAGGTTTAGATAACTTTAGAGGTTAGGGTATTCGTTAAGCATAAGTGACATTACCATAATTGTTAGGATTTCAGACAGAGTCCTAGTTTTAGATTAATTGAATGAGTAAGAATATCTTAGTGTTTATCTTCCTCATTAGTACGTGATGGTTTTGTTGTTATACTCACACTGACCCTTTTTGGTTTTAGTAAATGGATGGATCTAGCAGGCACCAAGGTAACGGTGGATGTGAAGGAAACTGTGACAGTTTTCTGAGCGAGCAACTGAATGATATGGGGGCTGTAATGAGAACTCTTGTGTTTATCTTCAACCAACTATCTGGAGTCATGATTGACCACCTAAACCTTGGAGATTTCTCTAAGGCATCATATTTGCAATAAAAAAATTCCTATGGAAGTATAGGTAATAATCATAAAGGTATGTGTGTTCAAAAACCTATGTGTCAAATATGTGGAAAGAAACACCTAGGAAAATGTTTCAAAGGGACAGAAATATGCTATAGATGTGGGAATGAAGGTCATAAAGCAAGAAACTACCATGGAAAAAGGAAGCATCCAGTTGACTCGAGGAAAGGGAAAAAAGTTATTTCTGAGGGATCAATTGAATGTTTTAAATGTGGTGTGCATGGTCATTATGAAAACACATGTCCCATTAAGAAGTTTCGTGAATGGGATCACCAAGATCATACAAATACTCATTTACCAATACCTAATGCCATTCTGATTGAGGATGAAGAAACTGACAATGACCAATCAAAGGTATGTATTATTCCATGACTATTGTTTTCCTATTTTGGAATCTTAGGATATGATTCATGATTTTGTTTATAGGAAAGAAGTATTTAGGAATAAGTTGGAAAGGAATGGTTAATAGATCATGAAGAATGTTGAATGAGTAAGATGTCAACATATAAGGGCTTCAAGAGTTATGGTGAAATTCTTAAGAGTATTAAGTCTCTTTTGATGATGGGGTTACATTAGAAGACTTTTTATATTATGTGTAACCCTGATGTTTAATATAGGAAAATTTTATTCATGGAATGGTTATCTTTTCTTTTGTGGACATAGTTATAAAGAACCATTTGAGTTTATATGATCCTTACTTTTGAGGTAATTATGGGTTATTATATGATATGCTGGAAAATGAAAGGCATGAGATAAACTTGAGGTTAAAATATGTTATGATCATTTTTGATGATTTTATCTCTTTTTGGGGAATGATTTAATAATTATATAGTTTTGGAAAAAGGACAACACGCAGACTGTGTGACAACCCGTCGCATCGGACAAAGTTGTGGGAATCGAACCCACAACCAAAGTGCGACTGGCATTTATCGCCTACCACTGGACTATGTGAAGTCCCTGGTTAGTTTGACTGATTATTTTTAGTTATATGATTTTATGAATTAAGAGTAAGTTGATTTTGGATTATTTATGAAAATGATTAACCTATCATGGAGGATATGTGATTAGGATAATTACTTTTCAATGCGAGACTTTAAGAGCAACTGATTTTGTTTGGAGATAAATGTTACGATTTAACTTGGAAGACTATGTGACTAAATCCTTCAAATGTTTGGGTTTCAATCTTAGATTTGGTTTACATTGAGGAATTTTATGGACAAATTGTTTATCGAATGGTCCTCATTTAACTTTGGGTTTTGTTGGACAAATTTTGGAGATTATGAATAGATTTTCTTTCTAATGGGTTATCCTTTTCTGGGTTATCTGATCTTGTACTAATCTTTTGGGTTTTGGTTTTGGTTAAAGTCTAAAGACATGGGAAGTATGTAGTTATTTTTTTTGGGTTAGGTGATTCTCTAGAAGTTGATTATAGTACTCTTAATGCGAACAAGTCTCCCTAAATACTCGTCTTTTGGAAAAAATATGTGTTTGATTAAGGAATCTAGTAAAAGTTGAAAGTCAACATGATAAGTGATTATGTTTCCTTATGAATAAATTCCTCAATAAAAAGTAACTTAAAACAAAAATGTTGTCTATTAACTTTTCCTACTGGGGAACCCAACACCGTTTAACCCATCACAAGTTTGTGATTTTCTTATTGTTAACTTTCTCCTAAACATGTTTTCTATCACTCTCCATCAGAACATGACCCTATGTTTTCTCCTCCATGTCCATGTTTTCCTACATGGAATCCTAGTATGGGTTAACTCGGGTGACCTCTTTACTTATCTTCCTTTATTTTAAATTGATTGTTTTACCGACTCTTGTTCCGATGTGGGACGTTCAAGGATGTTTCCAAGCTCAATTTTAAAAATTGCGAGGACGCAATTCCCAAAAGGGGGGAAGGATGTAACACCCCAGGTAAATAAAGAATATTCCATTTCATATTTATCCATATTTGTGAATAAAATATTTAAATGTCTTTAAAGGGGACGCTATGCTCGATGGCGTACCCAACACGCAACAACGAGTTTCTTGGGAATCTTACGTTGCACTCTAATAATAAAATAATATTATTTTAAATGGTAGCTAACATGTAGCCGTTTTATTGGAGGGAATGGATATAAATAACTAAAATATGATTATATATGTTTTTAAATTTTTTTATATTTATCCAATAAAAGATAATGGCTTAAAATACGGAAAGAATTCAATTTTAGGCGTATATGCCCTAGTTTTCACTAAAGGTTCACTTATCACCTTTTGATGTTGAACCATCATTAAATATAGTTTTGTTCACTCTAAAACATTCTTTTGGAACAAATAAAACTCTTATTAAGAATCGGGACATCAAAATTTACTTTGTGTAAATTTTTGGAATCTTTCCGATAAAGTTCATTTTTTTAATGAATAGTGTAAAATTTTGTATTTTAATTCAAAACCTCTTTTTAATATAATTTATTTATATGATTAGATTATCTTTTGAATTGGTTTTAAAGTGAAATTAAAATATATTTTTACCATTAAATCCAATAGTGGTCGTTTGAATTAATTTCACTTTGAAATCAGACTTAAACTAGTGTTAATCTTTTGATACTTATTGTTTTATAAAAACACGCTATTTGCTCTGACAGCAGGAATTAATTAGTAAATTAATTAATTTGACTAATATTTTTTGAATTTTGTAAAACAGCCTTCATTTTTGAATTCGTAATTTCAAATATAGCTTAGGGTGAATTTTTGGTAATTTTCTGAAAAACATCAATTTTTGATGAATAGTGAAACCACTAAGTGGTACTTATAAAGACTGATTTTCCGTTTAAATGAAATTTTGCCATCATTGTGGTTTGAATTTCAAAAAATCCGACATACATGGTTGTAATTAAGAAGTAAAATGTGGTTCAATGAGATTATAATAATTTTTTGGTGAATAGTAACTTATTAAGTTCTTAATCGCGATTAGTGGTAATTAGTGTAGTTTAAGGTAAAAATAATGCTTTAATAATATGAAATGACCTAGACACATGTCCCAACCTTATTGGTTGTGTCATGGCCGACCAAGACAAGCCATGGGTCAACTTGGGGACCCCATGGAGCCACTTTAGTTGGAAAATGACAATAATATATTTTTATTTAATGTTAAAATTAAATTGACACAAACATGAGTTGTTTTACTAAAACAGTTTTTAAGTGGTGTTACACAAGTCCAAATTTTGATTATAAATAGTCATTGGAAAGATAAAAAGATTTCATACATCATAGTAAGTTTGTTATAATTTTTAGACATTAAATAAAATAAATTATTTATGACATAATAATGATGCAGCGATGACATCATTATTTGACGATTTAAATAAAATGGAAAGATAATGTAAAATCTTTGAACTACACATGTCCAAAACTTATTGGATGGGTGGCTTTCGAACCCTTATCACCTTATACACGAAATATATCAATGTGGGACCTTTTAAAACCGAAATTGTTTTTCAAATAAAGTATTATTTCTTACTTTCCAAAAGTACCCCTCCTCTCCTCTTATAAAAGGCCCCCACCTCTACCTCATTTCACACACTCCTCAAGCCTTTGGCTCGGCCAACCCCTGCCCATTTACTCTCTCCACATCCCTCTCCTCATCCTAGAGGATTCCCTTTTGGAAGAATCCTTTCAAAGGAAGCCTTTAGGCTCAAATCATAAGGAGTTACACTTTTAAAGGTAATTCATTCTCTCATGTTCATTTGTTTTATTTTGCTTCTCCAACCCCCTAAACTCTTTTTATTTATTTCTTTTGTAACAACACCAGTATCTTAAATATATTAGGATGTTTTTATAAGATTTATTCGAGCTACACTCTCACACAACTACATCAAATGGTTAAAGAACATACAGTTTCCGTGGATGGCGAAATTGTGCCTCCCGAAACGATGATTGTTCAATACTCATTTAACACCTTCAAAGGTGGCCATTATGATGTCACTATTTTTATATATGATAATTAATATGTTTATGTTTTACTTATGCTTCTGTATTTATTATTTGTGTCTTACCTTTATGGCTTCCATTATGGGTATACGCGATATCTTCATTTTAGGAAGTGCAGACTACCGCCCCCTCAAAGTGATGGGATTCGTTAATGCCATAAGTGGGACGTGTAAAGGATGGATTTAAAGTTATTATATATGATTTTATACTGGAATTATAATATACCTCCATATCATTATTATTTCTTTCCATTAAAGTATGATATAGAAATGAAAGTAGCATTCATGCGTACGTACGGCTTACCGTCTCCATGAACGGTGCATTTCATTTCTTATCCCCAAATGTAATGTACTATTAAAAGTACATGTATATAATGGATATATATAATTAATGATATATCTAAATGATGAATATAATTCTGGAATTAAAATATACATACCTCTCATTTAGTTTTAATTCCATTAATATTACAAAGAAATGAAAGTAGCGTTCATGCGCACGTACGGCTTACCGTCTCCATGAATGGTGCATTTCATTTCTTACCTCTAAATGATTATGTAATATTATAAATACATGTATATGCTGGATATATATGATATATATGATATCCAAATCAGGAATGTCATTCTAGATATAAAGAACCTTTGACCACACGAACAACATGTAATTGTAACAAGTCCACTTTTGACTTAAGAACCAAATATCGACAAAAAAACATTATTAACTTAAATGGTTACATAATGTTTATAACATGGAAATCAGTGATATAAAAGGAATAATTAACTCCAAAAAGGTTCTTAATCAAGAAGAAATTAACTCAAGTTTATTATTCAGGACGTTAAAGAACGATCGAGTCAAGTCGGACCCAAGGTAAGGGACTTCGTCTCAATCTCCTTTCATTGAGGCATATTTCGTTTTATACACAACTTTCTTTTATACGGTGTATAAACCCCCTTTGACTTTTACTTTTATACAAAAAGAATATTTTTATACGAAGCGTTTTAAAAAACGACAGAAATTAATGTTTCTTTTAACGTACGCGGCGACAAAAACCTTTTCCGCCACCGTGAGTATTATTTGGTCTTTGGCTTCCTCAACAAGCCGTTATGTTTTTAAAATGAAATAAATACCATATACTCTTTTATGTATTTTGGTATTGAAAATGGTTTTGATAAAGGGTTATATTATGATATATTGTGATTGAAATGTGGAAATGTTATCATTCCTTTATATTGGTTTTATGTTTTATGATTTTATATTGGTACTTGGACATTTTAACGGGTGGTTACGTTATAAACCATATGACGGGTGGTTCCGTGAATACCAGGACGGGTGGTTACGTTATAACCTCCAATGCATTGGGTATGGAAGTCGGCCATATGGATATTCCATTAAGTATGTATGGAAATTGGCTGTATGGCTATTCCATTAAGTGATATGTGTGGGAGTCGACCGTATGGTTATTCCACTTAAGTATGTTTATGTCCCAAGTTACCTTTATATATGTTATGTGTTCTTTTTATGGATTTTATGGTAATCCTTTGGTTACAAAAAGGTAAGTAATGATACATTATTCAGTGAAGAGTTTTTACTACTTCATGTAGGTGAAAAGTATTACATTGATAAAGTATTGATGGTTTACTTGTTGTTTTGAAAAACTAACAGTTTTCATTCTTTGTGTATCCCTTACTGAGCTTCTTATGCTCATCCCAAGTTTTAGAAATGTTTTTCACAGGACTTAGCGTGGAATAGGGTCAAGAATGGGATCATGGGAAAGTCATGCTACCTAAAACATGGAACTATACATGTTTCTTTTAAAGAGTTTTTATTTTATGGAAATTTAGTAGAAGCGACTACTTTGTAATCTTTTGAGATGTAATAGTTATGTTCTAATTCTCTAAAACTCTAAACCTGAAAAGATCCTCAATGTGAATTTCTCATTTAATTCAATATTAAGTAAGGTTTAAGGCTGGGGCCTTATACCGGACGTCTGTTTGACGATCTGTTAGCAGCGCTGGTAATCTCGATGAGAGACATTCCCATTGATTATACCCAACTGGAGTTCGAGGTATAGTTGAGATACGTTTGGGTTGGTTCATACACAAATCCAACCGGGCCCCCGGGACTAAAAGGCTAATAACTCATAGACCGGACGTCTGATTGACGCGCCATCTATTGTATTGAGACCCCTATGACATGGCAGTCCTTTGGAATACTTCTACGTGAGATTTGGGGACACATGGAGTATTGACCAGTAGCTTGTGGAACGGATCCTTCCGGTGACGAGCAGACAGAGTTCGGAGACCTAGTATCTGGCTAAGACCTGATGACTGCTTGACCAATTGAACTCAGAGTGACTCAATTAGCCCAGTGGTGAGCGCCTCTATGTGACGCGGAAGACTAATGGCAGAGGAGAGCCTCTGTGTGAGCGCGACAGACCCGTGGTGCTCGACAGGAGGAGTACCTCTATAGGCTATTAGGGGGAGCGCCTCTGTGTGACACGGTAGACCCACGGTGGGGAGCACCTCTGTGTGACCCAGTATACCCATGACACTCAACAGGAGGAGTGCCTCAGCAGTGCAATGATAGTGGGAAGCGCCTCTGTGTGACGCGGCTGGCCCACTGTAATCTATAAAGGAGGAGTACGCCACCAGCCATGGTTTCAATAATAAAAATCCTGGTTTGAGCAGAGTCAATGTCTTTTGTGTTTTCCACATGATTGATATGGGTTACTAGATAACATAGGTATATGTATGGGAATATAGCTAAGTAATGGTTATCCGTTGATTTTTGTACGTTGTGATTTATCCTTGTTGGATTTTATGAGACCTTGAGGGTCTCGGGGTCCCTACTGAGTATTGTTATACTGACCCATGCATGGGCGATGCCCTCACCTCGTTGTGTTGGATGCAGACGACGGACATCACTAATGGAGTCTGAGTGCGCCAGGACTGGATGGTAACAAGAGGTGGATCTTACGACGAGTCAGTACACAGAGGATTCTGATGGATGTGGAGTGCTTAGGTGGCCATCTGTACCTACCCTTCAGGTAGGAACCCTGGAGGACGATCCAGGAGCTTCTCTTTACATTTCAGTTGTTTGTCCATTTTTCATTTGTACTTGAACTTTACAGCTGGGCTTGTATTTTTGGCCCCTTTTACTTTCCATCACACATTTTGTATACAATTTTACCTAGTGTATTGCTTCCATTTGTGTACTATGATAGGTTTTTTTTACAGTTATAAAGGCAATTACATCCCAATTTAGGTATATACGCCTTTGGAGCTAGTCTCCATCCCCTAGCATATGGAAGGCGGGCTTGGGGTAGGTACGACATGGGCCCCGATGGACGGGTGGTGACAAATTGGTATCAGAGAAGTCGGTTCTACCGCATAACATATGACACTGATATTTCTTTTCTGTGATGAAATAGTGTTAAGGGTACTAAGATTGGTTTCCAATTCCGGGAGTCTAGTGTTGGTGTGGGCGGATGGCGTATCCATACACCAGGACCCTGATCTCTGATTTCCGACTCAGTACACGAAAACACTAATTGCATGTGTGTTTTCTAAATATTTTCTTAATTCAGCTCAACCAGGTCAGCTCACCAGGTATAGTATTTTGACCGTGTGGAATCTGTTTCTTTTAGGATGCCTCCCTGCGGACGACCAGTTAGAGTCCCGAGAGTCATAGGTACTGACAACCCACTAAACGATGAGGCCTCGATGCAGGGCCCTTTACCAGCGGGGGAACCAGTGGTACCACTCCCCGTTGGGCCACCGATGCCACCTCCACCAGCAAAATATAGTGCACAATTCTTGATTGCATTTTACGAGTTCCACCACCAGAGGCCACCAAGTTTTAGTGAAGAGACGGTCCCACATGCGGTTGAGGATTGATTGGAGACTATGGTTAGAGTCTTCAGGTTAGTAGGGACACCAGCAGATTTTATGGTGATCCATGAATCCAGCTTCCTTCAGGCAGAAACAGGCAGATGGTGGAGCCTAATTCTATAGGTTCAATAGGAGGCGAAACTTATTTAGGTAGACTTCAAAAGCCTGTTCTGGGTGGAGTTTGTCACAACCACCTTTCGAGTGGTTCAGACATAGGAGTTACTGCATCTACGGCAGGGTAGCATGATGGTCGCGCAGTACTCAGCGAGGTTCACCGACCTCTCACACTTTTCAAATGATATGGTGTGGGACCCATTATTCAGGGCCCAGACCTTCGAACAGGGACTCAGGCGGGAGATCAGAGCTTCGGTGATCTCACATAGCATCCAAACTCAGGTAGGGGTGTTAGATAGAGATCTCCTAGTGGAGAGTTTCCTTACTGAGTAGTCTCCAGTAGTGAGACCCACCACTAGCTAACATGAAACGAAGTATTCTACAGCTCACAGTAGACAGATGTCACCGAGGTCCCAAAGGACCAGACCTACAGGTGGTTGACCGCATGACTCATGATCGTTTGTATGGGGCACACAGAGTTGATACACACATTCCAGTATCGTGTAGTGTTACTCATGCGGCGGGTTTGGTCACATGTCTTGTGACTATCCGACTCGCCACTCTGATGATCATCAGACAGTTTATGGACCTCCCAATTAGAGACATAGATTTGATCGAGGTAGTCTGCAAGGCTTAGATCGACGTGGAAGAGGAGCTGGTCAAGCATCTGGTGGTGGACGACGTTACGAGGTGCTACCACCACCACCACCATGGGGTCCACCCAGACGATAGGGAGCAGGTGGACAGGGGAGAGCTCAGCTTCAAGCAGCTAAAGCATATGTCCATGGTTCTCTGAAGATGATTCGAGGTACAATCTGTGTCTACTTCACCTTAGCTGCAGTTCTTATAGACACATGTGCCAGTAACTCTTTCATTGCCACTGCCCTCGTTTGGAGCTCGGAGATAACGATGGATTTGTTGGATCGATCCTTATGGATAGAGACTCTTACGGGAGTAGACACAATGACTACATACCGGTTCCGGCAGTGTGAGCATACTCTAGGTGGAAACAACTTCTGTTGGGATCTCCTAGTAGTGGCGTCGAGGCCTTATGATGTTATATTGGGTATGGACTGGTTATCTACAGTCCATTCTCATATTGACTGTATTAGGAGAAAAGTGTGGTGTGTCCGCATGGATGGGGATAGGTTTACCTTCACTAGTGAGAAGGGAACCTTTGTAGCACATGATGGACTTACTCGGAGGAGGGTGCAGCCGATCACTCACCATTTGGCTTGCCTTATCCTCGGAGCAGTTGATGTGGAGAGTCTCACTTATCCTGTAGTGGGGGACCAGTACGTGAATGTTTTCCTGAATATGTTCTAAGACTACCTCCTCGTAGCGAGGTGGACTTATACATTGACAAGTTCCCCGGGAGGACACCAATATCTACTCCAGTATATTGGATGGCTCCCACAGAGCTTCACGAGCTATGGTGACAACTAGAGGTCTTGCAAGGAATGGGATTCCTCCAGCCCAGTGTTTCTCACTGGGCAACCCCGATTATTTTCACCAAGGTGGAGGATGGGAGCTTTAGGCTCTATATAAACTACCGTCGCCTAAACTAGGTGACTGTGAAGAAAAATTACCCACTCCCGAGGATTGAAGACCTCTTTGATTAGCTAAAGGGATCACAATGGTTCTCAAATATAGAACTCAGATCAGGCTATCACCAGCTCAGAGTTCGAGAAGAGGATGTGCAGAAGACGGCCTCCATGTGTTGGTACGTCCACTATGAATTATTGGATATTCCCTTTGGCGTAACCAACACTCCTGCAGTATCCATGTGTCTCATGAACAAGATCTTCCAGCCTTACCTCGATCTCTTTGTCTTAGTCTTCATCGATGACATTTTGATCCACTCGACTAATGAGGAGGAGCATGCCTACCATTTATGGGTAGTACTGGACACACTCCAAGAGAACCTGATTTATGGTAAGCTCTCGAAGTGCCAGTTCTAGATTCGAGAGGTTCACTTCTTGGGAAATGTCATCTCAGAGGCTGGACTTGTTGTAGATCCAGCGAAGATTGATGTGGTACTTTCTTGGTATCCACCCAGAAGTGTGATGGAGGTAAAGAGTTTCCTGGGCTTGGCAGGATACTACCGGAGATTCATTCCAGACTTCTCTAGAGTTACAGCTCCACTATCAGCCTTAACGAAGAAGGGGAAACCCTTCGTGTGGTCTGAGAGATGCCAACATAGCTTTAGGAGAAAAGGCAGAGGCTGACGAGTGCCCCCATCTTGAGTCTTCTAGAGGAAGGCGTAGGGTACGTAGTCCACTGCGACACATCTGGGACCAGACTTAGGTGTTTCCTGATGTAGGAGCAAGATGTGACTGCATATGGTTATCAGATGTTGAGGTAGCATGAGAAGAACTATGCTACCCATGATCTGGAGTTAGTAGTAGTGGTCTTCACCTTGAAGATGGGGTGGCACTATCTTATGGGAAAACGTTTTACCGTGTAATCTGATCTCAAGAGTCTCAGATATATCTTCTCTCAGAAGGACCTGAACCCGAGACAACGATGATGGTTCGAGTTCCTCAAGGACTATGATTTCGAGATAGTCTATAATCCTGGAAAGGGGAATGTTGTTGAGGATGCGCTCAGCAGGAGGACTAGTATTCAGCTGCTATGAGAGGCGAAAGAGCAGCTAGCTACCTTACAAATATCCTTTGTATATAGGGATAGAGAATCATTCCTACTATATCTTACGGTCACTCCCCCACTCTTTCAGCGATTCAGGGAAGCACAACATGGTGATGCTGACTGTGAGACATGATGTGATCAGGTATGCTCAGGGCAAGCACCTGATGGATTATCTGAAGGTGGGGAGCACGTCATCCTCTTTAGAGGACGTACCTTGGAACTAGTGCCACTTCAAGAGAATGTGTTGAGGGAGTTTCACTTTTCCCCTCTAGTGGTACATCCAGGAGTGGCAGAGATGTACCTGGATCATCGATGACAACACTGGTGGCAAGGTATGAAGAAGGAAGTAGCTGAGTTTGTCTCACGATGCCTCACTTTTCAGCAAGTGAATGTGGAGGCCCAGGTACCAAAAGGATTTTTTCAGCTCATAGACATCCCATAGTGGATGTGCGATGGGATATCCATGGACTTTGTGATGGGTCTTCCTTGTACATTCTGGAGCCACTATTCAATTTGGGTGATCATTGACCGACTCACCAAGTCTGCCCACTTCTTACTGATCAAAGAGAAGGGCTAAGTAGAGAGCTTGGTATGCCTTTATATACAGAAGATTATGCATTTTCATGGAGTACCTTCTACTATAGTCTTCTACCGTGACGCATGATTAACTTCTCAGCTATGGAAGAGGATACATGAGGCTTTCGGGACACGACTTCGCTTGAGCACTGCCTTCCATCCTCAAACAGATGGTCAGACCGAGAGGACCATTCAGACCCTCGAGGACATGCTTTGTCCTTGTGTCCTAGACTTCGATCGCAGTTGGGAGGATCACTTACCATTGGTGGACTTTTCCTACAACAACAGCTATCACTCCACCATCGGTATGGCCCCATTTGAGTACTTCTATGGTCGACCTTGTAGATAAACACTGTGGTAGAATGACCAAGGGGAGTCAGAACTAGTGGGACCATAGATTGTATGGGCAACCACGAAGAAGGTGCACATCATATTAGAGTTGATGAAGACTGCACATAGTAGGAAGAAGTCATATGCTGACAGGAGGCAGAGACCTCTAGAGTTCTAGAATGGAGACCACATCATCTTAGAGGTCGAACCTCAATGAGGTCTACATAGATTTGGCTGAGGTAGCAAGTTATCTCCAAGGTTCATCAGACCTTTCCAGGTCCTCAATAGAGTAGGCGAGGAGGCTTACCACCTAGCTCTTCAACCTCAGTTGCATCGGGTGCATGACCTCTTCCACGTATCTCAGCTGAGGAGATACGTGCATGACCCTTCTCACATCATCGACCACGGGGAGCTGGAAATCAATGATGGGGAGACATTCATGGAGGTTGTAGTAGTGATGGAGGATCGACAAGAGTGGGTCCTATGTGGACGGTCGATACCTATGGGGCACATTCGTTTGTAGCACATGAACCTCCAGGAGAGCACATGGAAGTGAGAGGCTCAGATGCGTGCTCAGTATCCCTATTTGTTCCCCTAGTGTGAGTAGTAGCTTACGAGGACGTAAATCCCAGAGGTGGGGATAATGTAAAGACCTGGAAATTTCATGGAAATTTTTCTTCTTAAATACATTGGATTTTTATGAGTCAACAAAAATTTACAGAACTTGATTCAAAGGATTGGTGTCCTCGGAATCAATTTATGAAGTTTTGTTCAGGTACATATGGTAAACATACGTGCAGGTATTTAATAATTTTGATCCGGTGCTCAAAACTGAAATCTAAGGGCACTGTTGAACACACAGTTCCAATATTCTCTTAATAAGAATTTCACGTCGATGATAGAAGATCAGGAATAAAATTAAGTTCTAGACTTCTTATAAAAAAATAATAAAATAAAGTACAACACTTTATTTTATTATTAAGCTTCCATGTGTTGAGTGTGTTGGTTAAAACCACCTTTTGGGTGTTGATGGTTGGACCGCCACACCCTAACCTCGCATGAGAGGTTATGGTGGTGGTTCCCACCCGAGAATAACCTCCCATGTGAGAATAATTGAGGTGGGGACCACCCGAGCTGCATAACCTCCCTATTAATGATATGGGTGGGAACCACCCGACCCCTATTGATGGTGGAGGATGAAACCAACCCACTCTCTCTCATTAATGAGGAAGAGAATATTGAACTACCTATGTAATTAATTATGCCAATGCATGTGTTTTATTTAAGAGAGACTCTTGGAATACTCTAAATTAATGAGACAACACTCGTGCATTTAATTTTGTGGAGTCGAGTTTGTAATTATCCTTTTTTAATTTGTGTGCCAACATAATATTAGACGACTAATGTAACATTATTTCGTTGGAATTTCTCTTTTTATGGAATTGAGAGGCACTTGGGAGAAAAGTGCTCGCAATGAAGAACGCGCCTCCCAATGAAGAAAATGAAGAATGCCAGATTTCTTCTTCGACTTCTTTCCTCGAATCCTACCGACGTGGAGCGCCTTCCGCGGACAACTCAACTCAGGATTCGGAGAGCGTGGCGGACACGATGAACGATGAATTATTTCGTCTTCTTCCCACAACTTCAAACATCAACAAATGACGAATGGAAAATAATAAGGTAGGGGTTTATTGCATGTTGATGCTTCCCTTTTCTTCCTCTCATCATCGAATAAAAAATTGAAACAAGTGTTGCAATTAATTGTTGAGCTTCATTCTGATGACCCAAATGATATTGTCTCTAAACGCGGAGGGTGCGGGCAAATCTAATATGGTCAGACTCCCTTCGTCGTTCTTTCGTAATAATTATTTGGCATGGTGATGAGGCGACGACAATGAAGGCAGAAATGAATAAGTCTGCGCTACCCGTGGCCTCTTTGGATCGCACCGCCCCCGCGGCGCACCTATAGTTCCGGTCGAACGCCACTGCACCCTGGGCCGGCTTGCCCTGCTGCCTGCCCGCATGCCGCTATTCCCCACAGCCTGACCGTACACCACCATGCCCCACGACGCCTTCCCGCGTGCCACCGCTCTGTGCCCCGCTTGCGCACACACCCCTCGTGCTGCCCGACCCTATCGGCGGCCTTCCCGGTGCCCCTGAGCCCTGCTCGACACTACTACGCACTGTCACACGACAACACGGCCTGCTCGGAGTCCAGTCGGCCTGCCCATGCCTCGCGCGGCCTGCCCAATGGCCTCCCGGCCGCCGACCTCACGAGATGCGCCCCTCGCGGCGTTGGCCAAACTAGCCCCGGCCTTCGGGCCGAATCACCTACGTGGTGACCACCGGGCTGAACCGCCAACGCAGTCTTCTGGGTCTGGCCCCGCGGACTAGGCCTAACATAGCGGGTACCCCAGCCCAATGGCCTGGGTAAGACCCATAAGGTCTGTCTGGGTTGACCCAGACTGGGTCGTACCGTACCCAAGCTCACTACTGACCATTTGCTTCTTTGGCCATATCTATGGCACAAAACATCTATTTGACGAGCTTTTAGTGGCGTTTGTAATATCGATAATAGATAGTCCCTTTGATTATACCCCACTAGAGTTTGGGGTATAGTTGAGACACAGTCGAGTTAGTTTGTACACAAATCCAACAAGGCCCCTAGGACTAAAAGGCTAATAACTCACAGACCGGGCGTCTGATTGATGTGTTGTTTGTTGCATTGAGATAAATATGACATGGAGATACTTTGAGATACTTCTACGTGATAATTCGCAACACATGGAGTATCGACCAGTAGCTCGGGGAGTGGATCCTTCCAGTGATGAGTAGACAGAGTACGAAGACCTTGTAGCTAGCAGAGACCTGATGACTGCTTGACTGATTCGACTCAGAGTGACTCAACTAGCCCAGTGGGGGGTGCCTCTATGTGACGCGGCATTCCCATGGTGGAGGATCGCCTCTACGTGAGCGAGACAGACTTGTGGTACTTGACAAGAGGAGTTCCTTTGTAGGGTATTAGGGGGAGCACCTCTTTGTGACACGGCAGACCCACGGTGGGGAGCGCCTCTGTGTAACGCAACAGACCCACGATACTCGACAGGAGGAGTGCCTCAGCAGTTCAAGGATAGTGGGAAGCACCTTTGTGTGATGTGGTAGGCCCACTATACTCGATAGAGGAGGAGTAAGCCACCAACCGTGGTTTTGATAATAAAAATCCTGGTTTGAGTTGAGTTAATAACTTTTGTGTTTTCCTCATGATTGAGATGGGTTACTAGATTACTTAGGTATATGTATGGGCATATACCTAAATAATGGTTATCCGTTAATTTTGTACCTTTTGATTTATCTTTGTTGGATTTTGTGAGACCTTGAGAATCTTCGGGTCCCTACTGAGTATCGTTATACTCACCCTTGCACGGGCTATGGCCTCACCTCGTTGTGTTGGATGCAGACAACGGACATCGCTGATGGAGGCCGAGAGCGCTAGGACTGGACGGTACCCGATGGTGGACCTTATGACGATTCAGTACATAGAGGAGTCTGGCAAAATTGGAGTTATTAGGTGGCCAACTGTACCTACCCTTCATGTAGGAACCCCAGTGGATGATCCTGGAGTTTCTATTTACCTTTTAGTTTTTTTTTCTCTTTTTCAGTTGTACTTGTACTTTACAGTTGGGCTTGTATTTCTGGCTCCTTTTATATTCCATCACAATTTTTGTATACAGTCTTTACCTAGTGTATTTCTTCAAGTTGTGTACTCTGATGTGTTTGTTTACAGTTATAAAGGCAATGTCTTCCCATATTAGGGATATACGCCTTTGGTTCTTGTAACAGCCCGAGATTTTATGAGATATATTATTTTTAATTTCTTTGATTTCTTCTATTATACACTACACCAAGACTAGATTGTACTATAAAAAACACCGTATTAGCTTACAGTATATGCAACACTATTCTTTTCTTGTGTTACACACAAATTCAAGTTCGTTTTGTGGAAATTATTCTACGCAACATTAAGTATAGATTTTGTTTAATGTATAAATGAAATAGGTTTTGATAATTTTATATGCAACACCAAATGGAGAATTCACTACACACATCCCTACCTTTTCTTTCATGACACGCAATCAAGAACTTCCACGATAGCATGTGTAGTATGCAATACCGAGTTTCACAAAACAAGATATTATTATAATATTATTATGAACTAGCCATTATGAATAGTAATACCAAATTTTTGAAATTTTATAAATTTTATCTTTCAAAATGGACTTCATTTTTGGATTCAGAATATCGAAATTATGCTAGGGTGAATTTTTGGTATTTCTATGAAAACATTCAATTTTTGATGAATAGTGAAAAAACTAGGTTACTATTTAAAAACCGAATTTTTATTTAAATAATGATTTATTTTATTTAAATTTTTTTATATAAAAATTGATACATAATAGCTATATAAGTTTAATGTAATTCATTGGAGTCATTTTATAATAATTTTAGATATTTAAAAATTTTATTGAACTTTTAACCGTCTTTTACCCACGTTCTAGGAGAATTAAAAAATTTACATAAAACATAATTTTACCGCTACGGTGAGTGGAATTTTGAAAATTTGAGAGACATGGTTAATATCTAGGATTAAAATGTGGTTCAATAAGATAAAAATAAATTTTTGTGAATAGTAACTTTTTACTTTTATTTACCACGGTTTAAAGTAAATAGGGTAATCAAGGGTAAAAATGATATTACTATTACCCTAACACATGTCCTAATTCTATTGGATAAGTTTAATTCGATCAAAACCAACTTCAGGGACAAAATATTACCCTTTAGGTCCACTTGTATTTGATTAGGACATTTATTATTATTTTATTTCAAGAAGAGTTAAAATAGTTAAAATAAAAGTTTAATAACTAAAATATTTTTAATATAGGGTTATACATAAGATAAATTCGACTATGAATATTAATTAGAAAGATAAAAATATTTCCCACATAATGGTATTTTATTTATAATTTTTAGATATTACATAATTTAATTTATTTATGACACAACGATGATGCAGTAATTACCTTATTAATGAAATATTAACATAATTGATGTTATAAATACCTAAATAAATGTAATTTTAGACTTTTTATGAAATAAAATAATTTTATAGGTTAATATGAAATTTTAGTATTGATTTAATTAACTTTTTTCTAACTAAACATGTTGTTATTATTTTCACAAAAATCAAATACAAAATAGTGTCAAAAATGACATAAAATAGTTTTTAAAACAAATATTATATTATTAATTGTTACTTTATTCCAAAAAATCTAAGGTTCAGCAAAATTATTTAGATAAGGATATATATATTAATAATGAACCACTTGGGGTTATTTTGGCTTGTTATAGTATGTTTATTAACCATATAGTTTATGAAAACAAAAAGACATGGTAAAAGTTAAATTATTTAACTTAGAGTTAAATCTAAATGATAAGGATACAGTAGTAACCTAAACTTGCCTAAAACCTATTGGTTTAGAGTCTATAGACCCATCCCCACCTTAGAATAGAAATAAATAAATTTTGAGCTCTTAAAAACCGAATATGACTTTATTATAAAATAATATTTTATGTTTTTCCAAAGGTGCCCCTGTCCTCCCTTATAAAAAGGGCACCCCTTCACTCTTCTCTTCACACCATTTTGAGCCTTGAATCTCAGCCAAATCCTGTCCATTTCACTTCTACACTTCCCTAGAAACATTCTGGTGGTTCTGGGCTTCTCAAAAGACCAACTCTACTTCCTTAAGAGAATGCTTAAACGAGGTGCGTCGAAGAAGAGGTAATATCTTCTTCCGATTCTCTCAAGTTTCTTTCTTCTTCAACTTCTTCTTATTTAGTTGTCTCATTATAAAATAATATCATAATTATTTTTTATATACTGATATATTATTATAAATATGAAACAACCTTATTTCACCTTCTATGCATCCTACAGAAAATGAAATCACCGCGCGTGCGTACGTGCGGAATACCATCTCCACACCGTGGTGTAATATGTTTTCGACCACCACCTTACATGGATGGGTATAATGGTGTAAATAAATAAAAATATATTATTATTTTAAATTAATATTTATTCTGAAATATTATACATACACTTTAATACAATTCCACGATCATGAGAATGATATCATCACTCGTGCGTACGTACGGACTACCGTCTCCACGACGCGATGAGATTCATTCTCCATGTTAACCATTCATAAATGATTATAAACTATATATAATGAATAATAATTAAATATATGACATAATAATGATATTGGATTTATTTATATTTATATATGTATGTCATCTACTTAATTCCATTCAATTCAATAAGGAAATGAAAACGACGTTCATGTGTACGTACGTCCTACTGTCTCCATGAATGGTGTATTTCATTCCATTTATCGATCTATCATATATTTATGTATATTATGAATATATATTATATATAAATAATGTTTTACATTCTGGAATTTATTAAATCTTGATATAATTAATAATATCAAGAACAACTAGTCGAAACACGTACAATAAATGAAACGATTTTACCCAAATCGCTGCTTTTACATCAAATTTACAAATGAACGGGTAATATAAAGTCATAAGTAAACCATATATGATATAATAACAATGAATATGATTCTGTAATAAGTTAATGAAATTGTATAAATCATTATACAGGAGGTTCAGATACATACGAAGCATATCAGACATAAGGTAAGGGATAATTTTTCAAATCTCATTTTTATCCGAGATTGCTTATACGTAAGTATTTACTGGGGTAATGTTTATCATCCATGTCAATGTTTTCTAAAAATGTTTTTCATAAATTGTTTAATATTATTCCATGTATTTTTATAGTCATGTTTACCCCTATTTGACTTTTACTTTGTGTTATGAAAGGAATCTTTCTTTTGTTTACCTTACGTGGTACTTTTTGACTTTTCCGACAAATGTACGGGGAGATTTTTTTTTAAACTTATACGGCATGAATGGTTTTTTACGGTTTCATATGTCCTTATTTTAAATAATCATACTACAAAATATTTCATGACCATTTTCAACAAAATCCTTTTCTTTTAAAATTTCATGGCATTTTGTAAAAAGAAAATGATTTTCAAGAAGAAAGGATATTTTCCTCAAGAATCCATTTCATGTGTTTTATCAATACCATTTTCCATCCAAGATGACAATATTTCATATGTGTCTGTTTCATGTATAATGTCTCTATGATTTTCATGGTTCCACTTTTCTTATGATGAAATGATATCCATTTGTTTTATATGGATTATGCTATGATGGGAAGATGTTTATGAAACCCATTATTATTCTTTTGGTTACGATGAATGGTTTATGTTTATGTTGTGGCACAAGTAAGAATTATTTCATTATGAGATGGGTGGGACCTATATCTACCTCCAATTCATTGGGTAAAGATTTATATCTCATGAGATATACATGGCTGGAACGGTATGTTAATCTGGTTCAGTGATATAGGACTGGAACGAGGAGTGAACTCGATTCAGAAAGGGACTTTGTTCACTAATATTGTCTTAGCTGCAATGCCTTGGCTACTATGGAAATCATATCATGTGATTAATGGTTTTCCACAATTACATGTTTTATTCCCATGATATTTTATCATGATTCATGTTCCATTATGATATATGCCATACGTACTTCCAAGATTTATGTCTTTGCTAAAGATTTGGATGTTTAGATTTTATGTTCATGTTTTTGTATTAAAATGTTTATGGATTGTTTTATGTTCTCTATGTTTACCCTTACTAAGAATTTGAGCTCACCCTTTTTATGTTTCCTTTTCCCCGGGATATAAAAAATGGTTTTAGGTAAGAAAACCAAAAAGGTAAAGATATTTATGGGCGATGTTGAAGATCTTTCTCCATGATTAGAAGATTACGTTCCGTGTTTCCAAAGACACTAAACTAATATGGTCTTTGGGCATCTTTTTTTTTGTATTATGTATTCCGCAAAATTAATGTAATGTCCATGTTCGTCAGGCTTTGGGTCTCTACATTGCTAGTCACCTGCCCCTAGCCTATGAAAGGTGGGTATGGGGTATTTATGACATGGGCCCCAGGGGACGGGTCGTGACAAACATAATATGATGTAGATTTATAAAACATTTCTTTTAATTTATTATTTTGTTTTTGAATTTCATCTTTTTCACTTAAAGCATTATGAATATTTTTAAGTTAGTTATTCTTTTTTACGAATGATTCATAATTTTCTTCAACCATTGAGAAATAAGTAGCTAATTTTCTACTTGAGAAGTTATCAGAGTCAGAAAAAGAATAGTAATAGTAATGTAACCTATATTTTTTTTTGAAAAAAATATCATGTTTTCTTTCTAAATGTTGGATCTTTTTCTGATTTAGATTTGGAGGCATGAATATAGTCTACTGACACACTCTATGTAGCCTTATTATCACTTTTCCCTTTATTTTAATAATCATTTTTCTTCTAATTTTACATTTCCATCATTATTTTTTCTTATTTTAAATGGGTAAATTGGGTCTAATATGACCCATCTACTGTCATTCATATCATCTTATTTATTTATATCCTTTCACATATTTCATGAAGTATTTTTAAAAGCCTTTTTTTCTATAGAATTTGATAAAATTTCGGGTTAGCTACTTCAGTTACATTTCAAAATATGATAAATTTTATCCCTTTGGAATTTTAACATATTCTGTAAATTTCTTTTCATGCTTCTGAAATGTATCTTTAAGGGTAGTATTTTACCTTTTTTAATATCTTCTAATCTTCAACATCATCTTGAATTACTACTTCATACTTAATTTGAGATCTAATTAATTATATAATTTTCAAATATTCGACTGCTGATGATTATCTTATAGCAGTAGATATCACAATCTATTTTAAGGGTTATACTCTAAGTACATTTAATGCTTAATATCATTTAGTAATTTCATTTCCTAGATAAGAAACATTGTTTCCTATATCTGTCAACCATCGATTCATTTGTGTGATTACTTCACCATCATACATTTTTAAGGGGTCAATAATCCTTTTTTTCATTAGTGTACCTGAAATTTCTAACATTTTAATTTCTTTCATATGAAATAATAACTATCTTCCTCATTTAATAAGTAGTAGGTCATTCTAAAACACTATTGAAATGATTAGGACCAATTATACAAATGATAGAATTCATTTTGTTCAAATTGATGTCATACTAAGATTCATTTGATGTATCCCAAGCTTCTGGTCTCCCAAGGATTTCATATGGAATAATAGTCTTTGCATATACTTTAAATCCATCATTTTTCAAATTGGTTATCAAAAATGATTTCCAACATCCATAGTTATTACCATTGAAGTATAGATCATTTATAATTAACATAACTTCAATAGGTTCATCCATTGACATCTTCCTTTGTATATACCTTATACTTTGAGCTATCTATATTTTATCTTCTTTATCTAAAAATATATCCTTTGATACAATTTTTACATTATAATAACACAAACATACCTTAGAGGGGAGTTATTTGTTTCTTTTAATCAATCATAATTGATTCTTACTTTTACCATTCTTTTCGGGTTATGTAGGTATGAAAAATTTTATTTTAAAGTAGTTTGAGTAGTGAAATAATAGTAAATATTAATACAAATATTTTTGAAATTTATTAGGGGAAAATATCCTCTAGTCTACTAGACAAACACTCTCTTTTTGAAAATGGTGATTTTCACTACAAAGCTTCTCTTATCACAAGACTTTTAGAACTGAGTGCAGGCTGTTGGCACATTTACAATATGACTTTACAGAGCTTTTTGGTTCTTTTACATGGAACTGTATGTCTACATATTATTCTTAAAAGCTGATAATCTTGCATGACTAAGTCTGACTAGTCAAAACTCCAATAAATCAAAAGATATTGATTTGATTGAATAGGCATTTTATTATATACATTTGTAATAGAACCTAATAGAACACAAATCTTTTTCTTCAAATAGGGATTTTTTTTATGAAATAATATCTTCAAAGAGATCTTGGTTACAAATGACCTTCAATAATAGTTGAAATAAACTAACAGTAGTATTTACATACTTTATGAAGCTAAAACACTTATATCTCAAAAAATGTTGTTTCTTCAGAAATAAAAGAGTTTCCCAATAATTAGATTCTTTTATGATGACATGTTTTTTAAAAGATATTTCATATATATATATATATATTCATGTGCATACATAATGAAAAAAATAATCTTTATATTTATATGGAAATTGTTACTTTCTTTTGGTTTACCATATCTAAGAATGTTTTATGATATATCACAATCATTAAAATTCAAATCACGTAAGAGAGATATAACATCCCAAAAAATTGGAATTATTTACTCTGATGAATATGAACCATTAAATCGGTAATAAAATAAAATTAAAGTGATATTTACTTCCGTCGAGCCCATATGAGTAATCATGGAAAATATCTTCAATTTAAATTCCATAATTTAATAGTCAAATGCTTGTTTCCTTCTTAGGATGATGAAACGTAAAATTTATGGTCGAAAATGTATGGTTGATCATAATAAGTAGGGTTGATGTACCATATATTTGTTTCCTCAAATATAGTTTTCCTTAGTAATGTTCAGTTTTTTTACATACATTCCATTTTCTCGAATGTATGTTTCAATCCAAATGTAGTGTTTCAGAATAATACATTCCCAATAGTTTTGGATACATGATCCACACATGCTATTCCAATCATAAGGTTTCTAAAGAACATGTTGTGCTTACAATCATAGGATATGAACAATGTTTCCATAGTACATTCAAAACAAGTTCATAATACTAACAAAATAATAACCAGTATCATGAGAAATTTATTCCTAAAAAATACATAAATTAATTTTATTAGTAAAACAAACAAGGGTATTTGTGAGTATAACAATCAAAAATATTTATATAGTATTGTTGAGACAATACGTGTCAAATTTTTTTCATGGAATCAAAAAGTCCCACTAAACAATTCATAGAAAGAATTTGACCTGATTATGATTCTTCTACAATAAAAATTGAAGTCCTTAGATATTTCCACATGTAGTTTCTTACACTGTCATCTATAAATTGAAACCAGTTTCATGGAATTTGAAATAGTAGGAAACATTAAATCAGGATGTTATGCATCATCTCATTTCTTTTAGTGCTTATGATTTTAATGTTTTTATGTGTGATTTTCTTAGAGAATTTTTTGTGTGTGAAATTATTTTAAAATATATATGTCATTATAATTGTAATTCTTACCTCCAATCATGATAACAAAAGTTATTATGTGGTGTGTAATTTGGGTTTCCTTCCATCTTTATGATCAATGAAATTTTAGGGGTGGTAATGTCTTTGATTTTGAACAATGATGTTAAATGAAGTTATTTTATATACTCTTTCTCAATCATGTTGATCAATGAGGATATTAAGGATAGATTTTATTATGTTCAACATTTATTGAATAAGACCCTATTGTAAAACTTATTTTCTCAAAACATGTGAATAATAAATTCCTTGGGTGGTGCTCATATGATTTCATTCAGCTTACCAAAACTCATACAACATTGGGATAAAGTGAAGAATTCCATTGAGAAGAACTTATTTGGTAATAATATCCATTGACGAAGTATTTGGATTATTATCCAATATGTTATTTTTTTACTCATTGTGTTTAATTTATGATTGTTTACTTATATTATGTTTTTTTAATGTTATAATGTTATTTAACTATGTTGCATTTATTAATATTTTATACTCTTATTTTTTAGAGTTTATAATTTCTGAAAAAATTAATTCATTGAGTGGGAGAGAATTGAGATTTGTCTTTATACTCCAATTTACCCCCCTCTTGTAGCTTCTATACCATCAATATATAAGACAACATTTGAATCATATTTAATTCATATATTAAATAAGAAATAATAATTTTGGTATAAAACAAAATCATTTGGATAAACATGTATCCTACTATATGGCATACCATGGGAGAAAATCATTTTTATCTAAATATATTTAGGGAGGAATCTCTTTTACCAATGAAATAATACTCATAAAAATAAAAAATTATATTTTAAAGAAAATATCACTCCCATCATTGGTTATTACCATGTTATACAACATCAACATAATAAAAACTATATAAATATGATATAACCATTTTATAATTGACTTTATAAATTAATTTTCGACCTCTCAAACATCTTAATGTTATCATAAAACTAATTCTATATCACATTATTCATTTTTTCAAAGTTGTTAAAATCCTAAAATAATCTTTTATGAAAATATTTTACTAAAAATTGCATACTTCTCCAACCATTAGACGTGTTACTTGGTTTTAATCAAGTTTAACAAGAGTAAATTTTATCAATTCCATTACACAATATATGTATTTTAACTCAATATATCCAATTATCTTTGATTAATAATAATATATACATGGGAATAAGATTTTATATATATTTTTTAACTATATGTATAAAACATAATAAAATATTTTACCATACCATCATATTATTTTGATAATTGATTTCCATTTATATATTTTTATCTATACTATAATTATAAAAAATTATTAAAAACGTAACTATGAAAAGGGGTTGAAAAATGATAAAAAATAACCCAATATCATTAAAAATAATTTTTTATTAATTGATATAAAATAAACCACTTATTTTGAAGATTTATTTTGATAACAATTATTTTGAAAATTTATGGAATATTATAATTATTATAATTTTTTTAAAAAAATAAGTAGTATTTATTCTACATTTTAAAAATTACAAAAACAAATTAACTGAAGAAACCCACTTAAATTAGGTGTCTGATAAACGCATTTTTAATAAGAAACCATCAAACAAATAAAAAACTTTATAATTTTTTTAATTAATTATTGTAGAAAGAACCATGTAATATGTCAAAACCCAATGGAATGAACTTGAAACAATTATAGGTTTTTTAATGAGAAAAATAATTTTTGAATAAAAAATTAACATTTGAATAAAAATAAAAATGATTATTTAAAAATCATTTTTGAGAAAAATATTGATTTTACCTTTTCTCTATTTCTTATTAAAAAAATTTAAAATTAAAAAACTAGGCACAATTGTATACTTGTTTCCATGTTTCATGTAAAAAAAATATTTCCCCAGACTGAAAAAATGCTACAATAAAATATTTACAAATTTATTATCGAAAAAGTGTTTCATTTATAAATTAGGCCCAATTTGATAAAAGTTGCTTAAAATCGCATATAGATGTTTCACGCTATTTTTTAGTTATTTATTGATTATTTATCATTTTTCTATTTATTAATAAATTTTTATGCATATTTTAATTTAAAATTAAATGTTTTTTGGGAGGGTATATCCTTTTTAATGGTTGGTTCACAGTAACAAAAAACTATTCTACAATTGTAAAAAAATTTGAGAGCCTGGGAAGTGTGTTTTGGCACTGTGGCTACATGGTTTTTCAAACTGTGTGGGAACTATAGGAGACAATGTGAGTGTAGTGAATCATACCTATCTTAAAAAAAATATTATAACATTTTTATGATTATCCAACACACAACATTTTGATCCACACCTAAGCTATAACAGTTTAGTGTCTTTAGAGACATGTATAATCAAATAACTGGTACATTAAAGATTTAAATCATCTTATATAAATTTATTAACTACTAACACCCTTATAACAGAAAAAATAGTTAAACCCATTAATTATATATTGTGGAAATTGAACCATAATAAATAGTGATCTCATATTCCTAGAAAGGGTAAACATAAGATATATCAATTAATGATCATATGAAAGAATAAAATAAGAAAAAGTGTATGAGAAAAAATCATAACTTACAATAATCATACCGAATCAATAAAAGACCATTAGTCATTAATTATGGAATAAGTTATATCTATTAAAATGGAATAATAAAAAATATTGAGAAATCATTTCAAATAACTTTGGAATTATGAGAACATATCATAATCATAAGACATATGTTTGTGGCATACACATAATCATATAAAATAATTTTCTTAGTCGAGGCTCACTACAAAGGCTATCATAGTGGATTGGGTTCACTCTACATTCTATCATTTCCGTAGACAAGATTCACTCACAAAACAATAAATTCTTTATTCAATTCATTGGAGTCCTATATAATTCTGATCCCACCCATCACATAATTAAAACTAAATATATTTATGCCACGTGATCTGTGAACATTAATCATTTCATCATTTCATAACCTGTGAAAAGGAAAAAGGTTTAACAAAGATTTTATAATCATAAACCTAAAAAATCTAAATAAGTAATAAATATGGTATCATTAGTGAATATTCCACCTAATAATACTTATCATCAAAGGATGGTAAAAGATAATTAAAATTCATAAAAATGATCAGTATAATATTTCCTGAAAAAATATTATTTACATTATGAAACCATTTATTTAAAATGTGAAAATTACTAAAATATTAAGGAAAAGAATTTTTTTTAAATGAACCCTTTAATCATTAAATAGAAGATTTAAATTTCTTATTTTCCATGACATCAATAAATTTCATTTATGTCATATTTGTGAAAATATATATTGTTTCTAAATTATGAAAAAATGTCAACAAAACATTGTTCAAAAATGAAAAACAAAAATTTCCTCTAAATATAATATATATATTAAAATGTGGAATACATTAATTTAACAATTTATATGTGAATAGTAGACACATTATTGAAAACATTTAAAGAAAATATGTAACTGAAAGAAAAATATTCTCAATCGAATATTGAATTAAAGTTTTTTATCCTTAAAAACATTCTTTCGGCCTCTTGTGTCATTAAAACGAGAAAAATGAAATCAAAACATTTAATTTCCATAAATATATGAGATTAAAATAAATAATATTGGTGTGATTAATATCATATAATTTCATCATCTTAAATTTAACAATAAATAATCATGGTAAAAATGAGATTATAATGTAAAACACTTATCAAGTTGGTAACTTTTTAATCACAATACCCATGAATGAAATAACACCAAATGAAACCATAAATATCATATATATAAATATATTCATGGAATAATATATAAAATGTATAGTATATATACTAAATGGAGGAAAAAAGTGGTGAATATAGTATATTTCTCACCGAAACAAAAGTGAGATAAGAAACCCTTATGTGAAGTTTGACTTGATTCATAAGTGATTTAAACTCATATATAAAAACATTAAATTTATTATAAATAAAAAAATAATCCATTTTAATAATTATAAAATAATATACTATCAGGATTCAACCCAACTAGGGCTCGATCAACAACTACCCCAAGCCTGCCTCCATCGGCCAGGGGGTGGCAACTGGCACCGAAAGACATATCCTAAATGTGAGGCCTTTTCCAGATGTACATGTACGCACACACCCCACCATATAAAATCAAAATTTAAGTGGTATAATAAAAAAATATGCAATATATATTATATAAAACAATCATGGAAAACCTGTAGGGTGTATAAGAGTAAGATAGAGTAAACTGAAAAATAAAGGGTGAAAAATAAACGATCAAAAAGAAATATGTCCCAAACTAAAACAACTGGAATGTAAAAAGTACCAAGAGATCATAGATCCTAATATACATGATCCTACCACATACATAGTCCAATTCACTAGGTAAACCTATCTCCAATGTAGTCATCACTGACCTATCCGCTGTCTGCACAAGACACGACATGTGTGGGAAATGCCCATGTAGTGGTGAGTATATATATACCGACTAAGAATCCCATAGAGTTCAAGGGGGAGTATTAAGAGACACTATAGAACTAGATAGTAGACAGATCAACCAAAATATAGGTATTAAATTAAATTTAGCAATGAGGATATATATATATATATATATATATATATATTCTTAGACCAAAGAAAACAAAAAGATAGAGAATGAGATCTCCATCACATAGGTCATCCGATGAAAATATTTCTAACAGGACTAAAAGATCCATTACTGATTCCCTATATCCCGTGTGTCTACCTAGAAGAAAACTCCTTGTCAATACACACCTCACCACAATGATAGAGAGTCGAGGGGCATAATATCAAAGAAGAGGACACATTCCATAATATAACTAGAGGTTGCCACTCAATAGATAGTCAGAGGATCTATTACCTAAATCCATAAGAGGGTTCCAAACTAATGTAAAAGGAACAATACCATTGACTATATAAGAGGGTTCCACTCAATATTCAATAGAAAACTCATTCTAAGATCGACTCGTGGGTGTCACTCTAGTAGTTAATATAAGGACTCAGCCTTATTACATTCATAATATTGAATTTAGTCAAGAAAACAATTCCTTTTACATTGAATATATTTTCATGTTTAGATCTTTAGATAATTAAGACAATACATTCATAACATTACACATTCTTACAGAATGGATACAATAAAAACAGTTTCCATTTTTAAAAATAAAAAATAAAAACAAGACTCCTTGACAATTATTCGACAAATAACTTGGATTTCTTCCTTGTCTTACACATTCGTTAACCAATGAAAATCATTTAAATACTTGGTATGAGAAGAAAATCTCAGTAATGGATGTAAATGAAGGAAAGATCACATTAGTCCATGAATACTCATAATGTATGAAAAAAATTTCAAAAGACATTCTTGTCACACATATATACTTTATTTGTGTTACATGATATTTTCACAAGAACCACAAAAACATGAGAACATAAATATAATCATAAAGGTATCTTGGGAATTACTTACATAATCTTGTAACCATTATTGGGTACCTGATAAATTGTAACCCTCACTACTACCTTGCTTTGTGTAACCATCAGTGTTACACTTGGAGTAACCATACGGCCTACCACCAACATACACATACCCAATGAATTGGAGGGAGATATAGGTCATAGCCTTCATCATAAATAATTCCCAAGAACCAAAATATAATCATACAACATGAATAATTCCATAAAAACATTACTTTGGAATTTCATAAAACCGAATTTTAAAAGAGGATTTTTAAAGAAAAGCCCCTTATAAATATCATACAAAAAAAGAGATACTTAATAGAGTGGATGGAGTATGTATATATATGGTAAATACACATAATAAAATAAAATATAAACATAACCCATCACACAAACAATTTAAATAGCACATAAATAATGAAGTAAAAGGTTTACGGAAAGAACGGAAATCGGGTTAAGAATTCCCTTACCTCGGGTCTGTCTTACATAAAACGTGTTTAAACATACTTTATAATGGTTAAAAGATTGTTATTAGTAGTTTACCGAAATTTTTTCATGTTTATAACATCATATATTATCATTTAATAACATCATCTCACCCTTTAATTATTAGTATTTTGCTCCTTGCACTGTTTTTGGGTGAGTTCTTAACATGATTTCCATGATTAGTTCATGGTGGATGTTCTTGTTGATTGGAAGTGAAATTACAAAATTGTAATTGAAATGTATTTAAATATTTACAGTACCATAATTTCTACCATTTATCATTTTGTAGTTTAATATGATTATGATTCATTAGTTAAAACATTAATGATGTTCGTTTAGATCATTTTAGTGGTTCTTTGATAATAACAACCTCATTTTGTATTATAAATTAAAACCATGGGTTAAAACGAATTCCAGAACAATTGATGAGAAATAATAAATATATTATACCCTAGTTCAACCATAAAAATGGTTTCATGAAAAGACTTAAAGTATTTAAAGAAAAATGAAATCACATCGTCCATGATGTTGGTAATTCGACACATCATGGACAATGTTTTTAATTCTTTGAAAAAGTGGGAGAGGAGAAGAAAAATGATGATTAATTTTCCATGAACATGAGAACATCTAGAATATACATGGTTTTAGACATTTCATGCCACTTGGGTAAGAAGATATGAAGAAATAATGATAATGGAACTCAACATAAAAGAATAATTGAGAAATCCCTTACAAAAATTCTACAGCCACGGCTCCACAACATGGTTTTCGAAAATATTAAAAATAGTGTGGACAAGGTTCACCCATCCATAAATAAATCATAATATAGAGTATATCAAGAATATGAAGGAAATAATAACATGGTATGGAAACTTGAAAGTTATACCACATAAAAGAGAACTTGAATGGGAAAAGAAAGAAATAGAGAATTTTCTTACCTTGTAGAGTAACTCTTAGAACATGAATGTTGGGACCTTATGGGATTCAAGAAACCTTGGGATGACTAATAAGAAGGTAATGAGGCTATATATTTGTTTATGGGGAATTGGGAATGATATTAATGAAGGAATTGGTTGGTATTTATAGGAAAATTAAGGGAATATTTTAATAATTTTCTAGGGACACCTCATGAGTGGTATTTGCAAAACCATGGGCTTACCCATGGTATATTCCCATGGTATAAGCCACGTGGGACACCTCAAATATTATTTAACTATAAAAAAGTTTACCAGATTTATGACATCAGTATTATATCATTAAAGATGTCATTAACACACCAAAACTAAAAACTGTATTTTTTACTATTCACTGAAAAAGAAACTATTTATGAAAAATTCCCAAAATTCACCCTAACAATTTATCGACCTGTAGATTTCAAAAATGAAGTCCATTTTTGAAAATAAATTTCTAAATATTCTTAATTTAATTTTTAAATAAGATCCTACTTAATTCAAAAATTAACAATTCCAAATCTGTAACTACATCTATATCACAATGAAAAATTAACCTAGATGCTATTCCCTTAAAGCTCTAATAAAATAATATAATAATAAAATTTACTATTTATTAGGGTCGTATTACTATTCATAAGGGTATTTTACTATTCACCAATAAACAATCTGGTTCCAATAGACTCCAAATAACATACTGAACACAATTGTAGATGACAGTTTCTTGAATTTCAAAACATAGAAGTGAAAAAATTATGTTTAAAGGCTAGTTATAAATATCTATTTAAAAAAAAGTTCCATGCATTTCTATTTATTTTTAGAAAAACATGGGGTGTTACATTATCCCCACTTTTTTGAAATTGATCCCACACAATTTTATTTACTTATTAAACAACTGAGAGTAATTTTATCCCATAGCATTTTCAGACCCCCATGTTGATTCTTCAACAATGTGGTTTGTCCACAAAACCTTTACCTGGTGGATTAACTTATTCCATAATACCTGTTCTCTTCGATCAAGAATATGAACTGGTTTCTATTCATAATAAATGTTCTCTTAAAGCTTAACTACATCTGGGATCAAGAAATGTGATGAATCAAGCACATACTTTCTCAATATCGAAACATGAAAAACATTGTGTACCTAAAACAAGCTCGGAGTCAAAGCTATGTGGTATGAATCTGTTCCAACATTATAAAATATTTCAAAAGGACCGATGAACCTTGGACTTAACTTCCCTTTCTTACTAAAATGCATGACACTTTTCCAAGGAGGGATTTTAAGGAAAAATGGTCACCTGCCTCGAAAGAAAAGTATTTCCTTCTGTTAACAGCATAACTTTTCTTCCTGCTCTGAGCTGTCCTCATATGATGCTAGATCATCCTCACATTCTCATACAATTATTCTATAAATTTTGGCCCCATCAAATTTCTTTCACCGACTTTATCCCAAAATTCTAGAGTCTGACACTGCTTCCCATACAAAGCCTAAAAAGGTTCCATCTGGATACTGGAAGGAAAACTGTTATTATAAGAAAATGAAACTAAATCGTATTGGGATCTCTAGATCGTATTTTTGACATGTCAAACATTTTATGGTAAAATAAGCAATATCTCTTTTCATTCCATCCCACCAATAATACTCCCGATGTTCTCTGTACATCTTATAATTTCAATGATGAACAAAAAATGGAGAACTATGAGCTTCACACACCAAATATTTCTTCAACTGAGAATCACTAGGCACACAAAACCTTTTTCTGAATCTTAAAACACAATCTTTTTTAATGTTAAATTCTGGAAACTTACCCATTTTAACCAATTCTAACTTTTACTGTTGCTCATAGTCTTCCTTTTGTGTTGGATTAATCTTATCTGACAACAAAGAATGCACTGAAACTTGAAACAAAATAGAGGTATTCCCTGCACCAACAACTTCTAAGCCAAAATCCATCAAATCATTAAACAATGGATCATGTTACAAATGTAGAATGGTTAATGATGCATGATGTTTCTGACTTAAGGCATCTGCCACTTTGTTTTCTTTCCCAAGATAGTAATTGATTGTGCTGTCATAATCCTTTATCAGTTCTAGCCATCTTCTCTGCCTCATGTTTAATTCTTTATGAGTGAATATATACTTTAGACTTCTATGGTCAGTATATATTTGGCATTTGGTTCCGTATAGATGATTCCTCCAAATTTTCAATGCAAAAACCACAGCTTCCAACACCAAATCATGTGTGGAATAATTTATCTCATGAGTTTTATGTTGTCTTAAAGCATAGGCTATTACGTGATCATTCTGCATCAAAACACAACCAAGTCCCTTCAAAGAAGCATCATTGTAGATGAAAAATTCCCCATTTCGGTATGGTAAGGCCAAAACTGGAGCATTCTCCCATCTCTACTTCAGTTCCTGAAAAAACATCACATTCCTCTTTCCAAACCAATTTTACCCCTTTCTGTGTTAACATAGTTATCAGGCTAGATTACCATGAAAAGTTCTTAACAAACCATCTATAATAACCTGCTAACCCAAGAAAACAATGAATCTCTGTAATATTGTTGGTCTTGGCCATTCCTCATCTACTTTTGTTTTGGTAGGATCATCTATTATTCCATCCTTAATTATAATTTCCCCATGAAAAGAAATCTGTTGCAACCAAAAATCACACTTGCTGAATTTTTCATATAGTATCTTTTCATTTAATGTTATCAAAACAACCCTTATATGTTTTTCATGTCCCGATTTATTTTTAGAAAATACCAGAATGTCATCAATAAATACAACCACAATATTATCCATGAACTCATTAAATAATTTATTCATAAGATTCATGAATACAACAAGTGCATTAGTTAATCCAAATGGCATATAAAAAAATTCATAATTCCCATATCTTGTACGAAAGGATATTTTTGGGACATCATCCTGGTTCACCATTTTCTGATTGTCTCCAAATCTCAATTCAATCTTGGAAAAGTACAAAGCTCCCTGGAGCTGATCAAACCATCATCGATGTGAGGCAAAGGATACTTGTTCTTATCAGTGATGTTATTTAAAGCTCTATAATCAATGCAAAGTCTCATGGAACCATCTTTTTTTAACAAAAAAAATAGGGGATCCCCATGGCGAAGTGCTAGGATAGATGAAGCCTTTGTCAAGAAAATCCTACAATTGATTTTTCAATTTAAGAAGTTCTATTGGAGCCATACTATATGGGGGTTTTGAAATTGGCTTAGCATCAGGAACTAAGTCAATTGTGAATTCTACTTCTCAATCAGGTAAGAAACCGGGTAACTCATCAGGAAAAACAGCAAGGTATTCATTTACCACTAGAACATCACTAATTTGAATAGTTCCCTTGTTTTTAGCAATATGTGAAAGATAACTTCCATTTCCATCTTTCAATAGTTTCTCAGATTCCTGATATGTTATCAATTTTATGGGTTCATTCTTTTATACAAACTAAAACTATTTCTAAAAAATTAATTCTTTTTCTCTACAGTAAATCTTAGCATGATAATCAGAAAGCTAGTCCATTCCTAGAATAACATCAAACTCAAATAAGGATAAAACAACATGGTTTGTAGGTAAAGTCTTTCCATAGACCACAATAGAAAGATTCTTATTATTCCACTTTTCTATAACAGTTCCCCCCAAGTGTTTTAACAACAAGTTCAGGTCTCATTTGCTGAGGTGTTGTTTCCAATTTACCAAGACAATTTCCCAGAGATGAAGGAATGTGTAGACCCCGTATCAAACTAAACTTTAGCAAAATCTGAGTGAATAAAAAATGTACCTGATACAACTTCCTTGGATGGCCTGACATCTATTGACGTAGACCTAAAGGATCTCACTACACCATTCAGCTTGTAGTATGACTTTTTTGCATCATTCAGATCTCTCTTTGGGAAAGAAGTTGCATAATTTCCCATATCACCACATTTAAAGCACTTTACAGTAAGATTTTTAGGATTAGTATTAGGATCATTGTCATTGCAATCTTGGGACATATGCCCAATTTTACCACATTTAAAACACTTCCCAGTTTTTCTAAGACATTCACCAGGATGTTTCTTGCCACACTTTTCACAAACTGGAAATTGGATCTTATTACCATTAGATTTCTTTGGTTGATTCTTACCCATTTCTTTCCAGATGGAACTCTTATTATATTTGTTTCAAAAATTCACGTGATCATCAAAAAACTCCATCTCTACCCTCTTAGCACATCGGACAAGTTTCTCGTAACATTTGGAATTCACAGGAGGCCAACGCCCTTCGAAACCTTGGCTTCAATCCTGATTAAAAAAGGTTTATTTTGTTATCATGTTCTAGAATTAGATTTGGAGCATACCTCGCTAATCGAGTGAAGTTCACTTCATACACGGCCACTGAATCTTCCTCCTTTTTCAATTCAAGGAATTGCTTCTCCATCCAAAGTCGCACCACCATAGGAAAATATTTTTGAAGGAAAAGACTTTTAAATTCATCCCACTCTAAGGCATCAAAATCCTCTCTAACCCATATATTCCTTACCATTTACCACCACTGATCAGCTTCCCCTTAAAAATGCTAAATGGAAAAACTTAACTTTTGATTATCTAAAAATCCCATAACACCTTTCAAGGGCTTTTATCCATCCTACAGCTGCTACTGGGTCAAGATATCCATTGAATGCAGGAAGATGTTTTCTCATAAAATGTTCCACTGATGTCATGTTCCATTGTGGTACCTCTATTAGTTCTCTTGCAGGGATGCCACCACCATTTATTTCTTGTGTTAGCTGAGCCATTACTCTCATAAATTGCTCGGTTCCAATCCCTACCATTCCGGGATGTAGTTCTGGAAGGATGTCATTCGGTCGATGCATCTCCTCTTCAGTATCCTTGTTCTTTCAATGAAAAACCATTTTGAACAAACATGTCTTATATAAAACAACATGAAAATCTTTAAATTCTAAAACATTTAAAATTAAACATAGAGTGAAAATAATTTATGGTATTAACATAACCCTAAGCCCTAAAGTTATCTAAACTATCCTCTGATACCAACTATTAGGACCCAACCTAATTACATACATAATCTTGAATTTATTCAAGAAAACACTTCCTTTTACATTTAATATCTTTTTAGTTTTAGATATTTAGTGAATTATGACAATACATTCATAACATTACACATTATTTCAGAGTGGATAACATCAAACAGTTTCCATTTTTTTTAAACAAAACAAGACTCTTTGAAAATTCTTCAACACTTAACATGTCTTCCTTCCTTGTCTTACACATCAATTAACCCATGAAAATCATTTAAAAACTTGGGGTGATCAAAAAATCTCAGTAAGGGATGGAAAAGAAGTTAATATCACATTAGTCCATGAATACTCATAACATATGAAAACATTTTCTAAAGACATGTGTGCCACTCATATATAATTACTTCATGTAACATGAGATTTACACAAGATCCATACAAACATGAGAACATAAATATAATCATATAGGTATCTTGTGCATTACTTACATAATCCTGTAACCATTCTTGGCTACCTTATAAACTGTAACCCTCATGTCTACCTTCCTTTGTGTAACCATCGTCATTACACTTGGAGTAACCATATGGCCGACCTCGAACATACACATACCCAATGCATTGGAGGGAGATATAGGTCCCAACCTTTATCATGAATAAATCCCATGAACCAAAACATAATCATACAACATGAATAATTCCATAAAAACGTTACTTTGGAATTTCGTAAAACCAAATTTTAAAAAAAGATATTTAATGAAAATACCCTTATAAATATCATACAACAGAAGAGAGACTTAATAGATTATATGGAGTATGTATATATACAATAAATACACATAATAAAACATAATATAAAAATAACCCATCACACAGACAATTTAAATAGCACATAAATAATGAAGTAGAAGTTTTACCCAAAGAATGGAAATCGGGTCAAGAATTCCCTTACCTCGGGTCTGTCTTACTTCAAACTTGTATAAACATCCTTTGTAATTGTTAAAATAGTGTTATTATTATTTTAGAGAAACATTTTAATGTTTATAACATCTTATTTTATCATTTCATAAAATCATCACACCCTTTAATTGTTAGTATTTTGCTCCTTGCACTGTTTTTGGGTGAGCTCTTAACCTGATTTCCCTAACTGGTTCATGGTGGATGTTCTTGTCGATTGGAAGTGAAATTCTAGAAATGGAATGGAAAGGTATTTAAATATTTCTCGTACCATAATTTATACCATTTATAATTTTGATGTTTAATAGGAGGATGATTCATAAGTTAAAACATTAATGATGTTCGTTTAGATCATTTTAGTGGTTTATTGATAATAAAAACCTCATTTTGTATTATAAATTATAAACATGTGTTAAAACCAACTCTAGAACCATTTATGAGACATAATACATATATTATAACCTGTTTCAACCATAAAAATGGTTTCAAGACATGACTTGAAGGATTTAAAGAAAAATGAAATCACATCATCCACGCTCTCAGTAATTCAACACATCATGGACAATGTTTTTAATTCTTTGAAAAAAGTGGGAGAGGAGAAGAAAAATGATGATGAATATTCCATGAACATGAGAACATCCAGAATATACATGATTCTTAATATCTTATTCCACTTGGGTAAGAAGATATGAAGAAAGAATGAAAAAGGAACTCAAAATAAAAGAATAATTGAGAAATCCCTTACAAAACTTCGACAGCCTAACGACTACACAACATGGTTTTAGAAAATATTAAAAATAGAGGGGGAAAGGGTCACCCAAATAGAAATGAATCATAATATATATTATATCAAGAATAATAAGGAAATAAGAACATGGTATGGAAACTTGAACGTTATACCACATAAAAGAGAACATGAATGGGTAAAGAAAGAAATTGAGAATTTTCTTACCTAGTAGAGTAACACTTATAACATGAAGGTTAGGACCATGGGGGCTTGATGAAACCTTTGGAGGAATACTAGGAATGTAATGAGGCCAGATCTTCATTGAGGAGGAATTGGTAATGATGTTAATGAAGGAATTGGTTGGTATTTATAGGAAAAGTAAGGGAATATTTTAATAATATTCAAGGGACGCCTCTTGAGTGGTATTTTCAAAACCACGGGCTTTCCTATGATATAAGACACTTGGGACATATCAAATCTTATTTTACAATACATAAGTCGACCAGATTTATGACATCATTATTATATCATTCATGATGTCATTAACACACCAAAACTAAAAACTGTATTTTTTTATTATTCACCGAAAAATCAACTGTTTCAGAAAAATTTCAAAAATTAACCCTAACCACTCATCAACGTGTAGATTTCAAAAATAAATTCCATTTTTAAAAATAATTTTCTAAATATTATGAATTTAATTTTTAAATAAAATCATACTTAATTCAAAAATTAACAATTCCAAATCTGTAACTATTTCTATATCACAATGAAAAATTAACCTAGATGCCACTCCCTTAAAGCTCTAATAAAATAACATAATAATAAAATTTACTATTTATTAGGGTCATATTACTATTCATATTAATATTCATGAGGGTATGTTACTATTCACCAAAAAACAATTTGGTTCTAATAAACTCCAAATAATATATTGAACACAATTGTAGATGACGGTTTCTTAAATTTCAAAACATAGAAGTGGAAACATTATGTTTAATGGCTAGTTATAAATTTATAATTAAAACAAAGTTCCATGAATTTCCATTTATTTTTATAAAAACATGGCATGTTACAGTCGAGGACAAAATATCAGCCAAGATGGAGGGTATAACATGGATAGAGGATAGAGGACTCATTCCCTACCCAGTAGGAGGGTTTCACTCCAATAGCTGGTTGAGGACACATGCCCTACCTAGAAAGAGGGTTCCAATCAAAGAAGAACTAGATGAACCATGCTTAGCCTAGCTGGGGGGAGTCATTATATAGATATGTAGAGGACCCATGCCCTATCTTAGTAGGATGGTACCACTCTAAAAGCCTCTGGTGATCCTTCCTTGTCACTTACATCATAAAACATCTCCCAAATAAATTTCACGCATGTAACATATTATATCATATCCAAAAATACAATAAAGATACTGTCATCACATTCTATATAGAAGAGCACTTAGGATATCCAACCCACATGCTAAAATATTAGTCCAATCAAAAGAGATACAAGAGGTTGAGGTTTCATCAAAAGGAATCCTCGGGATCTCAATATATGAGGGGACCCAGAAGGTGTGTTGTCCCGATCTTTTTATTGGTAGTTTCCTTGATACCATATATAGCCCATACCATGTATAAGTAAGTGATGTACAGGTTTACTACATGGTGTGACTAAACCACCCTGGGTCTTTCTCATGCTCTTTGGTTGTGTCCGTGTATTTTCCATGTGTTAGTGTACTTCGACACCTAGTTTTTGCTTGTAATATCCCATTCCCATGTAATCATAGAGTACAATATGATTTTCTATCATAAGTTAACCCATTTAGTGTGGGTACCACTTGTTATAAAATACTAATAATTTTTTGAAACCCTTGTTTCCGCAACTAGGTCCCTACACTCTGTGAGTTCTTTGGACTACATGGCATGTACTCACATTTTTTAGAGAATCTCCAATATGTAATCCATGATCTATATCCTTTCATTATTCCTTTAGATCTGGCCTTGTCTCCCTAATAAAACATGGATTTAAACTCCAACCAGTGATTTCGGCCATCTCGTGGATGGAAATTGAATTCATATTCTCTTGGTGTGAACCTATACACATTTCAACATATCCTATTGTCTCCCAATGATACCAAGACGAAGTTTGGATTCTATATCAACAATCCATTCATATTAAACTTTGAAACAACTTGATTCCAACCCTGAATCATCATTTCATTTGTTGTACATAATTCCTCCGTGAATTATGGGATCTTATTAGACTCGGTACCACCTGACAACGTCGATCTGAGACCTCATAGGACAATTAGTAATAAATAAAATGAATCAATGGAGAAAATAATAAGAATAGTTGATTAGAAATTTTCAGATAATTTTTATTTTCCAGAGAATATAATTATGGGATTTGGGGTGAGAAACAATTAATAATCATTTTAATTTCAATTCTCAGGCATAGGTAGTTGTCCACAATTGAGGAAAATTAAAGAAAGTGATTTATCCAGCCCAATAATTTAATAAAATTAAGAATAATCCAAAAATGAAGGATCATACTATGATATAATATAATTTAAAATTTAATAATATTATTTAAAATTGTTGAAAAGAGTCATTGTGTTTGTTGTGATTTGATCTTATTAGATTTGAAGCTCAATTGATGTCTGAATTTGATTCTCCATCAGAGGGGAGGAAGAAAAAATCTCTACCCTCATATGGTTTATGCAGATAAACCTAGAGGATTTTCCATAATGATGAATTTATAGTAATTCACATTATGATAATTTAATTAAAAGAAATAAAATTAACTAAATATTTTAACTAAACTCCCCTATCATTGGTCATTATTTCTGAAAACCATGTGTTGAACTATTTTAGGATGTGCCTATGGTAAACATTGCATTCTGGACTAAAAACCAATCTTAAATTTTGGATTCGATATCCCGTTTAAGAGATGTCCCATTTTTTATTAAGAAACTATACTCCTGTAATATAAAATTTATTTTATAAATCTATTAAATTAATCCATGGCACAAAATTCCTTGGAATCACACTCCATATCAGTTTATGGATTTGAATATATATATATATAAGTCTTACAATGAAAAAACATGGGCTTTACATAATTACCTCCTTCTATATTTTCATCCATGAAAATTAAAAAAAAGACAAAAATCTACATACACTAAGCCCGTATCTAGATTTCCCACTCCCAAGAGCTCTCTCGAATTCTTCAGTGTTTCCACAACACAAAAAAATGGGGTCGGTTTATCTTCACAAGGTCATCTACTACTGATCTTCGATCAACCCTAGGTTCTTTGATAAAAGTGGCTTCATCCCCAATGTCCAGCTCTCCCCAATTAATAACCTACATAAGGTCATGCACGTATGTCCTCAGATGTGTCACATGGAAGACATCATGTACCCACTCCAACTATGGAGGGGATAGGTGGTAAGAAACCTCTCTAGGCCTCTTCCTGATCTCAACTGGCTGGAAGAAACTCATGGATAACTTCCCCTCTAACAGAATATCCTTAATCCTCATCATGAGGAGACTCTCAAAAAAATATTTTCATATTTACTAAAATCCAAGTCCATGTAATGTCAATTTTAATAGGATTTCTTCCTACTCTAGGCCATTATCTTCCACTGATGGATGACCCGGAACATCTCCTTGATCACTAGTACCATTTATGGACCCACAAGTGATGCCTCAACAATCTCTATCTTGAAAAATGGTTACCTAAATGGTCTCCCATAAAGGGCCTATAGAGGATTCATATTGATAGTCGAGTTATATATATTTTTCTACATAAACACTACTAAGGAAAAGCAATTCTCCCAACTCCAGTTGATTTCTAACATGCAGGCCACCATGATATCCTCCAACACTTTAATAGTGTGCTTGGTATGTCTATATGTTTAGGAATTAAAGGCTACACTCATCCTTATTTGGGTCATTAATTCCTCCTATGGACATCTCTATAATTGTGATGTAAACCACATATCATGATCTAAGAAGATATATAAGGGCACCCCATGAAGGTGAAAAATATCTCATACGTACATCCACCCCAAAATATCCACCAATCTTTGATCCCTGGTAGTAAGGATGTGTGCTAACATCATGAGTCAGTAGATAATAACCCAAATGGATTCATGTTCTCTCATTGACCATAGAAGCCCTATCATAATGTTCATGGATTTGTCATCCCATTTATACTCTGAAATCTCAATGGGTTGCAACAAAACTACAAGAATCTAGTGATCATTTGTCACCTACTAACATCTGAGGTAACAATATACAAACATTCCCATGAAATGTATTATGATAAACCAACGAAATTGATGATGAAGGACTCAAAAAATTCTCCCCATAATGATATGTACAACCAAAGGAGAAGTGTGGAACTTGCACGTCACCTCATCCTGCATCATGACTGAGACCACTGTCCACCCCTAGAAAATGTTGATATGATTCCCACATTCAAAATATCTATATGGTAAATCTATTTTAGATATTTGGTCTCAAAATACCTCATAGTCTATGTCTCCCAGTTTTTAATCTCTCACATGTTGAAGGAGTGAAGGATTCAACACCATTGACAAACTAAAATGTGCACCTTCTTAATCTACCAGGGTCAGTTATAAGGAATCCAACTGCTCATAATTCATATGAATTTAAAAATATTATGAATACTTACTAAGGGAATATTATACCATTATTCTAATTACTTAGAGTATAGATTATCGCAAATTCATAGTCTTGTAGGAACTCAAATCATCACTGATGTCTCCTATTAAAGTATCTCTACATTAAGATATACCAGAGACACTGGCAGTCTAAGTAAATCTTACAGTTCTATCCTAGAACATAGTTCCACTATATTATCAATGAAAATACTACCTTTTCCATCTCTAAGTCGTGATTCGTGTAGTTTTACTCATGGTGTCTTAGCTTTCTTGACCCGTATGTGATAAATTTATGTTGCTGCATCAACAATCATCTGATCCAAGAACATGAGGCATCACAATACACTACAAAAACTTTTCCATCCTCTACAAGTCTCAACACCAAAGTACTCATCTATCTCAACCTCAACTCCCAGAAGGCCCTATTCAGAACTCATTCCTGGTAAAAGGATTCCCTTTCTTGTTGGGCTGGTCAAAGTCGTAACAATCCGAGATAAGTATTATAAAAACCACCTTTGGTACCATGTCAAGCCATTAAAACTCCACACCTCTAGAACACTCTTGTGTCTTACCATAATTAAGTTACTCTCGAAGAAAATATATTAGTCCATCCCCAAGTGACCATCTTGCTCCACCTAGGATGAAAAATATCTGATTATTTAATCAATGAATATAATCATTAAATGTTCCATTTATGGTATGATGATCTAGTTCAACATATCCAAGAAAACATACGGGGGAATTATCCCACCAAAGAGAATCACCAAGAATTCATAGTGTCTATAGTGACATTATAATCCTTGTATCATAATATCATCCTTGAAACAATCAACTTGTGGTATCTGAAATAATGATTTATTCTTGAGAACTGTCTCACACCTCATAACTAGTCAATGAGGTCATTAATCTTGGTTAAGTGGATTTATTCTTTATCATTTCCTGGTTCAAGTGATGATAGTCCACACAAATATGCAGACTCCAATATACCATTATCACAAAAAACACTGATACTACCTATGGGGAACACTCGACCTAATAAAACCCTTATCTAGAAGGTCCTCCAACTAAAACTACTACTCCTAGATCTTTATAAGGGGAATCTGATAATGTGAAGAAGATATCAAAGCAGTCCTAGAAATTATGTCGATACAAAAATCCATCTCCCACATTTAAGGTAATCCTAGAACATCATTGGGGAAGACGTACATAAAATACTCCACCACTAAAAGAATCTATATTCTTGATGATCCTAATTCACCAAGTGATACACTCTCCAACTGATTGGAGATGGGTTAAAAACTCCTGCTAGCAAAACCCATTCACCCTGTTATGAGATCTCTCTCATCCCCAGAGTATAATCTCTCCCCATTAGTATGAAGGCATCTAACTAGTTTTCAGTGACAATAGATCTAGGCTCAGACTCTGGAAAACCAATACAAACCCAAAATGACATCATAGTGTTTTATTGAGATGACAAAAAATTCCCACATTAACCTCTCAGTACCATGTGATAGCTCTCACTACCAACAGATAAAAGATATTGAATATGTCTTCTATGTAGGAACCTCAAGATGAACTTTCTCAGATAAATATATTATTGGGATCTCTAGATCTTACAAAAGGATTAAAGAGATGAAAAATTGACTCAAACATGTGTCTACTAATACTTAAACAAGAGTATAAAAATTGAGACCATACCTATGATCATATCATGTGTTGTGGGTTCATAATCCTCCATAGCCTGCAATTTTCTATAGACATGACTGATAGCTCCCTAATCCTGACATGGGACACCTAGTTTTGGGGGTTAAAGGATATTCTTGAATCATCATTCACCAATTTATCCTCCTCCTAGATCTCCACCTACTCCTATTCCATCTTCACCTCCCCTGGGGCCTCCCTTCCTCTCCTAGGAGATCCTTGATCACAATGTGGCATCATTCATAGTGATCTGAGGGTTATCTTACTACACTCCTTAACACTTCTAGTCAAGAAATCATGTGCCATGTGACCTCAACCATCACAATTGTAGAACCTACCCTCTATGATCTAATGTAGTCCTTTAGGATATCCTTGACCATGTTCCTAATCCTAATCCAAGGAAGATATCCTTCATTGAGATCATGTTGACTGACATCGACTAGCCACTACAGAAGAATCATCCATGTGATTCTCAATACTAGCTCCAGCTACATGTAATCCCTATTATATGAATCTCCATGTCACTAGTTCTCACTCTGACATGTCATAATAGGTGGGGATTCCCAATGGTACCACACTGTCATATATCTCTTTATAGTGTCCCTACACAAACTTCTATACTTGGATGTATCCAACAAGGATCGTATCAAGTGAGTACTATGTCATGTTTGTGAACCTCGCTACATACATAGTCATTGTCTTACCTCCCTGGTTCACCTCCATTTTCTCCTAAATCTGTACTGATCACAAAAACGATGGGAAGTACTACTCATGGTACAACTAATAGAAGCTTGGTTTTTAGAATTTCCACTCCTCACGAATCTGGGTAAAAAGACTCCACTACTGGCTAACTACTCAATGAAAAAGAATATCTTCAGAAAATACCACATAATCTATTGATGTCTAGATAATCATAAAGATATTGGCCACCTTCTCTATCCAATTCTCCATTGCCCAAGGATTTGGCTCACCACATAACCAAAGCGGCATCTGGCACTGGAACTCGTGAAGTGTGCTAAGACTGCACACATCATTAGCTTTACATGTTGGAATGATCTGCTTCTCAATTGGTATTGGGATTCTACCTTTCCCCCAAGAGGAAGGATCTTGAAGGATAGACCCTAAACTAAGGCCTCATCAGTCATCAAATCATCATCACAGTCCATAACTGGTAAACTCAATGGTTTTTTTGCAGAGGCATCAAAAAAATTTAATCATGATGTACCAAGGATCAATAAGAATATATATATATTTATATATATGGGAATATAATTCAAAGAAGGAAATTAAAATAAAAAAATCCTATATGATTCTTGTGACATTAATTTCTAAAACTAATGTCTTGGTATGCTGACTCGTCGTGAAGAGAGTGATGGTCATGATGAATCAATATGTCGACTGCTTATACCATCAATGTGATCCCTATCTTGAGAGACACAATTGTAACACTTTGACACGATTTTACTAAATTCAATACAAATAATCATTAGAGGACTACTCCAAACATATTACCAATGAATGAAAATTTCTGATACCATTCTATCATGAACATACCCAACCAGGGCTCATGCCAAATGTACCCCAAGAATGCCTCCATATGTTAGTGGTGTGATAAGTGAAAAAATCCATATACTAAATGGGAGGCCATTTCAAAATTTATCTGTACACACACACCCAACCATCTCAATTAAAACGTGACAAGGAATAATAATGAAATGGTAAAAATACTATAATATAAACCAAGAATAAAAAGCATATAGGTTGTACAAGAGTATGAAAGTGTAAACTTTAAACTAATGAGGAAAGAAATAAAATCCCAACTAGAAATATTTCTCAACCTGATAAAACTATAATGTAAAAAACTAATGATTGATCTGATCTCCTGATCTCAATGATCTATCCATCATACGTGATCCAATGCAGTAAGTATCCCTAAGCTCCATTTTTGTCATCATCAACCATTATTCCTTCTACATAATACATGACATGTGTAAGAATATCCCATATAGGGTCAGTATATAAATACCAAATAGGATACCCCAAATGCTGATGGGGGTCAGTAAAAGATGTTATAGTAACAGTAAATAAACATCTCAAAAAAGAGATATAGGGTAAGTAGGATTAGAAAACAAGGATATATATATATATTCCAAAAAAGGAAACTAAAATGAGATAGATGGGGATCACCATCTCACATAACAACCCACAAAAAGAGTGCCAATAGTTCTAGAAGGTCCATCGGGGATTTCCTACATCTCATGTGTCTACCATATAGAAATATCTAGGTTAATCTATACCCTGACACTCTGTTGCATAGACTAGGGGAAAATTCTTGAAGTAGAAGACCCATTCGTTGATACAAAACGATAGTGTCACTTAGTAAATAGCTAGATGACCCATGCCCTAACATCACAGGAGGGTTCCACTCTGATGGCCAAGAACCCAAACTCTAACTCAAAAAAGGGTGCCACTAAATGGTTGATAGAGGACCCCTACCTAGTTTAGATGGAGGGTTCCACTCTAGTAGTTTAATATGCATGACTAGCCTTGTTAGAGGGTTCCACTCAAATAGTAGATAGAGGACCCATGACATTCCCAGTATGAGAGTGCCACTCCAATAGTCGATCAACTAACCATACACACCAAGAAGGGTGATTCAACTCAAGATAGAGGACCCATGACCATTCCGATTAGAGGGATACAATCTATAGATAGGTAGAGGACCCATGGACCATCCCAATTGGAGGGTGACACTCTAAAAGCCTCTGGTGATCTTGTCTGTTCAATTTCATCATCAAGTATTTCCAAAATAAGTATCATAATCATAAAATCTTGTATCATATCCCAAAATCCAATACGGATGACACTTTCATGATATAAATGAAAAAACACTCAGGATAGGATACTCACATGCCAAAATCTGAGTCTGAACAAAGGAGTCATGGGATGTTTTTGTTTCTAGGAAAAAGAATAAGGGGTACATGATGTGTGAGGGGATCCACTAGGAATATGGTCCCACTCTTTGACCTGAACATCTAGTTTCTATCACATGGATCATATCCCATGTAGAATTATAAAATGTGAAGGTGGACTATATATTGTTTTTTAGCCACCTGGGGTCCTACCTATTCTCTCTGGTCATGTCCATGTATTGTTTTATGTGTGTGTACTTCAAAACATGACATGTTCTTGTTCATGTATCTTATCGTTTAATCATAGACTGCACGTCATGTTTTCTAGGAAAATGTCACCTGACATGTGGTGGTCGCACATGGTGTGTGGTCCTTATAATTCTATGAAGTTATTGCTAAGAGAGCCAGAACCCTACATACCATGTGTTCTTTGGACTATACGGAGTGTAGTCATGTTTTTCATAGAATCTCATGTCTGAACTCCAAACTCTAAATTTTTTCACTATTCCTTCAGGTCCATCATTGTATCCTCCCTAAAATGGTGGATCTATACTCTTTTTGGTAATTCTATCCTTCTGATGGTCGAATATTGAATTCCGATTCTCCCTTTGCGAACTTGTATTCACCGTTGTACCCCCACTCAACTTCTGATGACACCAAGCCCCAGTTTAGATACATACCAACCAATTTTTCATCTTAAACTTGAAAAACCCTCAATTTAATTCCTAGTTAAGTGTTTTTTTATTGTGCACAATTCCTCCATGAATTTGGGGGTCTGATCGGGCTTGGTACCACCCACCACCATTGAACTGAGACCCTGTAGGCCAATTAGTGATGAACACAAAGAATCAAGGGAGAAAATAACAAGAACAAGGTTTTAAATTTTATTTCCAACTGTTCTTGGTCAAAAATAAATTTTGAGATCTAGGGTGAGAGACCAATGAATAATAACATTGATTTCAATACGTCGTCCCATGTAATTTCCCAAAATTAGAGCTGAAAAAAATAAAAAGAACAAGAATTTATTCAAATGAGTAAAAATCCAAAAATTATGTGTCCTACCGTGATATTGGATCGTTTTTCAGAAAAAAGTGTTTTCAAATGATTTAGAAGATTCTTTGTGTCCGTTGTGCTTCAATCTATTTTGATCTGCAATTCCGTCATTGTCTGAATTTGATTCACCAAAGGAAGAAAGGAAGAACGTCTCAAAATTATCCCAGGGTTAATGAGGATAACATTGGAAAATTTTGAATAGAGTTTTATTTATAATATTTATATTCTTTTAATTTAATTAAAATAAATAAATTTAATTGTTTATTTTAAATAAACATACCCACCAATGGTTTTTTCCTGAACACCACGCACCGACCTATTTTAAGTCATGCCTAGGTCATACTACACATTTCAGACTCAACCGTTGTATTTTATTTCTAATTCGAGATTCAATTTAATATATATCCTATAATATTTATGAAATTACTCAGGCGTAAAATAAAATATATTTAATATTTTTTAAAATTAATTCTGACCACACCAACTCTTGAAATCAAATGCTTCCTCAGCACCTAGATACCAAAATACATATAGAAATATGTCAAATGAATACAAGGAATAAACTATAACTCTACATATATGATATACGTATATCATTTTTACAAGCATTTATTAATATTTCATTAGTAAAATTGTTGTTTCAGGGTGGTAACTATTTCGTTTTTCATGAAAGTTTCGGTTTGGAAAATGTAGTCCCTCTACATTGACTGTGGTTCAATAATATCCAAATGTCAATAATGATATAAGAATAATATATATTAATTTAATAAATATTTATATTCATCTTTAAAAATTTATATATAGAAATATGATTTACACCATTCATGGATATAATAGTTCATACGTACATATGAATTTTTTTTTTCATTTTCTAAAAACATAAATAAAAATAATAATATTTAAACATTATGAATCCATAATTGTATCATAAATATCAAATATAAAAATTAAATCCATTTTAATTACATATCATAAATTATTTCTATGGAAAATGAATTATATCACTATGTGGTGGCAGTAGTCCACACATACGCATGAGTGATACCTTCATTTCACATCTGTTAGAAAATATGGTGGATAATGGGGGTTACATAATCATAATTAAATAATAGAATATTTAGTATAATATATTTACTATTATATGATCAATAATATAGATTTAAATTATTTATAAGAAGAAATAAACTGAAATAGGTTGTGTAAAATGATTACATCTTCTTCGGTAGACCTCCTTTAGATCCCTTGTTAAGGACTAATAGAGTAGTATTTTATAAAGACTAATAATTATAGATCATGGATATAGAATATTAAAATAGAAATGGATAGGGTTTATTCAATCTAGGTGTCTTAAAAAGTTTTAATGAAAAAAGGAGAGGATGTGTCCTTTTATTAGTGGGTGGAGGGATACACATTCAATATTTTAATAGATTAAAATATTATTAAGTTGCTACTATTGAAAAGGGTCATATAAAAAATAATATTTTGATTTTAAGGTGGGAAGGGTAGAAATAAATTCAACTAATGAAAATTAATATGAAAATATTTGGCATTATCACATAGTTTTGACTAAGGATAACTTGATTTACCATTTTATCGTGGTGACAAATTTTACAATTTTTTCTTTTCATTGTAAACAAAATTAACCTAATGGTATTAGATAATATTAATTATTATGATATAAAATATTAAATCTTTTTTCACAAGATTAAATTACTATAATTTTTGGAAATTATTTTTAATTTATTCTCGCAATACATGACCAAAAAACCTTTTCTAGCAAAATGAATTTCTAAGTATAAAAATGTTTTTATAACAAAATTATGAATAATATCAATTATAATGGAATTATTTATTATTTTCTAACATAATGAAATAGTTAAATTTTAAAATAAACTTCAAAATAAATGTTATTTTTCAATGTTTGGAATAAATAAGGTAATTTTCTATAAAATCTCTATTTCAAACTATTTGCTGAAAAATTAAATTTTTTAGAAAATGCTAATGCATTCACAGTAAAATAATGTTGATATTGATATTTAAAAAATGATATTATTTTTGTAATATTAAATTTATTAAAATGTAATAAATTAATTATAATATTTTCCTACAAAATGAAATAAAAATCATTTTGAATAAAACATTTTTTAAAGCATTAAATGACTATTAAAAATTGACTAACTATTTATTGTACATTATTAAATACTTTTTAATGATATTAATCATTTATAAATATTTATAAATATTTTTTTATTCTTATTACTATAGACAACTTAACTTTTAGGTTATAATGGTAACATTTAAATAATTATAATTCAATAGTATATCACTGTTGGTTTAAACTTAGTGTTGCATGGAATGAAAGAAATCAAATATTTGATGTTTTTCAAAGGAAATAAATATCAAATATTATGTTGTTACCTTATAACTAAATAAAATTAATTTCAACCTTTTAATTCCAACACTTAAATATAAAAAAATTGAGGATATCTTTGTTTCATCACATCCTTGGGTTTCTATGTAGCTTCTTTGATTTTCTGATTCCCTTAAATAAGATTAACCGGTTCAGTAATATTTTTAAATAGAAATTTATCTATATTATCAAATATTTATACCTATTTTTCATCATAAGAAATATCATGATCTAGTGGTACAACTTTTGAGTTCAGTACATCTAAAGGACCAGATTTGTAGTTCCCCAGGAGAGATACATGGAACACATATTGAACTTGAGAGAGGTTCAGTGGAAGATACAAGAGATAATAAATCATACATACCCAATAAAATATCTAGTATGGGAAAAAATAACCAATTTTGATGCTTCTATTATTTTAAAATATCATAACATTATTTCATGTATAAATTTATAAGAATACCATCTCCCAATTGGGAATTCCATATTTCTCTAAATATTTTTAGAATAACATTTGTTTCAACTCAAATTTGCCTTGTTATGATACTAAATTCCACTTACCTGATATGAAATTTCTAAAGATGGATCAAGTCCCTATCGATTCCATTCTCTAAATACATCTTAGTAAATTGGAGTTCTACACTTTATTTAATAGAGTGAAATGTTAGGACCCATCTAAATTATCAAGTGAAAGAAATCTTTATAAGATAAATATAAAAGAGGTATGTGTTGATACCCACCACATTTTAAATATATAGAATAAGATATAAATTAATAATCCATGATTTTAGTGGTCATATCAGATTAACCATCATTATAAGGATGATATGCAGTCTTGAAACAAAACTCTAAATCTTGACCTTTCTAAAGTGTTCTCCAAAACATTGTGGTAAACCAATGATCATGGGAAAAAACAACGGAATATACTACTCCATGTAAGCTTACATATTCATTAGTGTATATTATTTCAATATGATCATGAGAAAAATATTCTTGAAAGGAATAATGTGTTCTAAATTCATAAGGTGAATAACTACAACTCAAATATAATTATAGCCTTCAGATGTATTGTTGAGTCCAAAGAATTAATCTATGTTAAAGAAATCAAATATACATTTTAGTATGTGTACTAGTTGTAAAATGACCTTATATTTTTGTATCTAATCCTTAACATTATGGTATACAAAGCACTAAGATTCATACTCTAAAATATATCTTTCCACTCTTTCCCGTCAGAAAAACTCTTCCTCATCTCTATACTTCATCGTACTTCTAGGATGAATAGAGAATGTTGATATACGATATTATTATGGTATCTCCTTCAATCCTAGTATTTATGGGACACATACAATATTCATGAACCTTATCATTCCATCACAATCGTGTTTAAACTCATGAATATTTCTCACATTCTTCTATGAAACTACATATTCCTTTTACACCTCTTTAATCTTTAAATTGATAGATGGATGATAATTCACCTGATTCTGTTTATATTTCTCACATTACTTCAATATTTATAGATATATCCTTTTAAAATAATGAAATATTGTATATTTTTATCCTAATCATAGATAATCTACCATGATCCATTCAACTCATAGCATCGACCACCTTATTCACCTCCCAGGATGGTAAAGTATTGAGATATATTTTTATTTTAGGAACTCAAACCATATTCTATAGTTAAAATTAAACTCTTAAAAGGATAATTTATACATTAAATTTTTTATAATTATATATGTGACATATTTCTTTGTTAATATAATATCTACATATCTCTAATGGATAAATTATTATAGTTAACTCTGAATCATGATTCAAATATTTTTTTCTCATGAAACTTCAATTGAATGAGGAATAAGATATCACAATATCAATATGTTTGAGGGACCATCCCATTAATTTATTCAATTAATAACTATAAATCACAAAACCCTCTCCACTATAAGTTAGTGTGGGATCAAGTTCATTGAACAAATTTTTTTTTGACTCCGTAAACTTTTCATAACATTCATATGTCCAATGGAATATGGATCCCTTATAAGTCAACATGGTTATTGGATTCAATATCTATGAGAATTATCTCCAAAATCATGGGTATTAACATTCCAACCAAACAAAACTTGGTATCTCACTTACCATGGTTTATCGAGGCTATTGAGGAATAATATTAATCATTAATGGATCTACTAATATACCATCTATGGACATTACATGACCCCAAAATGAAAATTTATATTGCTAAAATTCAAAGTTAGAAAATTTTAAAAATATATTATCCTTGATTATTATCTTTAATAAAATACTTAAGTGATTTTTCATGTTATTTATTTCTCATGTAATATATAAGAATATTTTTCATAATGACTACTGTGAACTAAAGTAGGAAATATCTAAAGAATCTATTACAAAAATACGAGATGATAATAGTGTAATAATAAGACCAAATGACATCTATATAAGTTTATTGTATCCATACCTACTATTTAATTTTTACTTTGGTATATCTTCACTTTCAAAACATAATTTATAATATCCCAATCTTAGATCAACCATAGAAAAATATTGATCTTTTCATAATTGATAAAAAATCATCAACATAGAGAAGGGGGATTATTTGTTATTATGATCATATTCAGTTCCTAATAATCAATATAGAGTTTCATTAATCCATATTTCATCCATATAAAATAGAATAGGTGAACCCCATGTTGATGTAATTGGCCAAATGAATCACTTATGAAGAATATTAGGGAGTTTCTTCTTCCATTCTTGCATCTCAATTGAAGAGGTTCTATATGTATTGTTTGAAATTGGTATAGAACTGGGTATGAGTTATATTGAAAACCAAACTTCATTATTCGAATGAAAATGACAAAAAACATCCTAAAAAAATCAAGATACTCTTTTACTATGGGAATATCAACAAATTTTAGTTTCCCCAATCCATTAGAGGTAAATGTATCTTTTGAATACTAAACAAGTCCTATATAAAGGATGAAATTTCAATTGGGTTTAATATTTATTTTTTCACTAATAGATTATAATATGTTGGTTCATAATGTCCAATTTATATTCCCATATTTATTAATTGAAATAGGATTCTTATAAATAAATACAATCCATGTCAAAAATAACATGAAATTCAAGAATATGGAGAATAGAAATATATTTTCATAAACTCATTCCCACATACATAAATAAGAGAAGAATCATAGTATAGAGATGGAAACTACATAGAATTGGAATTGTTTACTACTAATTTAACATCTAATAGACGATGACATGAATTAACATTCTTTAAGACATTTACTGATACACCATAATTCATATAAATAATCTCAAATAGGGTACATCAATATTTGAGCATACCTGTATCCACCTCAACTTCATCATTCTCTTTTCAATCCCTTAATAAAACCAAAATGGGTTGTATGACCGCAAAAAATATAAAATCAGAGTGATAAATCATGTAATCTTTAGGTTTAACATAGGTCATCCAAAGTAAATATCTATTTAAATATAACAACCCATACATTACATAAATGGTTAATAATTCAAAATTGAAGCATACTTATTACAACATATAACAAAACCATGAAAGGGCCGTATAGGTATAGTGTCTTTAGAAACTGGGAAAAATAAACAACTGGTTTATAAAGAATCTACACTGTCTCCCATTTATTTCATCATATCTATAGTCCCCTTTTGGAATATCATACTTAATAACCTTCTTCCTGACCTGGGGAAAGAAAACATAAAAAAGGGTGAGCTCAAATTCTCAGTAAGGGTAAACAAAAGAAATATCAATCACATTATATTTATAAGAACAAAAAATTTTGGAAATCATACCCTGCAAAAGAGATAATAATTTCATAACATGGGATAAATCATGGTAGTGAAATGTAATCCAAATAATCATAACTTAAAACATGAAACTTTTTTTAATACACACATAATCATAGAGAATCATTTCTTATTAGTCAAGACTCATATCCAAGACTTTCTTAGTGGACAAATTCCATTTCTGAACAGAGTTCACTCCTCGTTTCAGTCCTGTTTCACTGAACCAGTTTAACCTGCCATTCCATCCATGTCTATCTCATGAGATATAAAATCTTTACCCAATGCATTGTAGGGAGATATAGGTCCCACCCATGTTATAATGATACCATTCTTATGTGTTCCACAAAATCATAAACCATACAACATAGCATAACCCATGTAATAAAAATGGGAATCATAAACATCATGACATCATAAAAAAATTCATATAAGATAAAGGAATTCATAAGAATATTTCCATCAAAACATAATCAAATCAATGTAATAATAGGGATAGAAATAGAACCCTATATTATCTTATATGGAAAATAATTTTGATAAAACACTTGAACTCCATTCTTGAGGAAAATATCCTTTCTACTTCAAAATGTTTTTTCCTTTCCTAACATGTCATACGATTTTAAACTGAAAGAAGTTGATTAAAAATAAACATGAAAACTTGTAAAGGAATATTCTTGGAAATAATGTTTTAAAAGTCCATTCATGCCGTATAAGTTAAAAAAACATTCTTCTCATACTTTTGTTGGAAAAGTCAAATAGTACCTCATACGAAAAACAACAAAAGATTCCTTTCATATCTTTTACTAAAAACTCAACGAAGGGTAAAATTGGATTTAAACAGTTACAGGAGGATATAAATAATATTACATATTGATGAAACATGGATGTGGATGATAAAATACACCCTAGTAAATTCCAAAAGTATAAACAATCTCGGATAAAAATGAGATTGTGATATTTCCCTTACCTCACGTCCGATATGATTTGTACATGTCCGAACCTCCTATATAATGATATAAATAATGTCATTGACTTATTATAGAATCATATTCTTAGCTTCTATTAGTAATATTTCATTACTACTTGTTATTCGGGTGTTTATTACTTTTTGTTCTTATGCGTGTTTTGTCGATTAAATTCTTATTAGTATTTATAGGATATAGATACATCATTTACAGAATGGTATTAGTGTAATATATATCATATTATTTCATTAAATTCATTTATATAATCATTATTCAATGAAGATCATATAGACCAAGTCGCATCACATCGTGGAGACGGTAGGCCGTACGTACGCACGAGCGATGATATCGTTCCCATGATCGTGGAATTGTATTGAAGTGTATGTATACTATTTAAGAATCAATATCACTTTACAATAATCATATATAGTTATTCTTTACGCCATTATATCCATCCAAGTAAGGTGGTGGTGGAAAATAGATTACACCACGGCGTGGAGACAATATTCCGTACGTACACACGCGCGGTGATTTCGTTTTCCGTAGGATGGATAAGAGGTGAAATAGGGTTGTTTCATATTTATAACAACATATCAGTATATGATGGATACTGATGTCATTACCTCATAATGAAACAACTAATGAAGAGGGAGTAGAAGAAGAATGGAACTTGAAGAAAATGGTACAAGGTATTACCTTTTTCTTGAAGTGCCTCCTTTAAACATTTTCTTAAGGCACTAGAGTTGCACTTTTGATAATACCAGTACCTCTAATAGGTTTCTAAAGAAGTGGAGATATGAAATGGGCAGGGGTTTTCCGAGATTGAAGGCTCAAATTGGTGTGATGAAGAGAGGGAGGAGGTTCCCTTTTATAAGGGAGGAGAGGGGCACCTTTGGAAAGTGTGGAAATATTATTTTATTATAAACATATCTTCCATTCAAAAGGTTAAAAAATCATTAAATATGAAGATAAGATGACTAATAGTCGAAATAAAATCATCCAATTAGAATTGGACATGTTTTGGAAAATATTTTAATCATTATAATCTTATTTATTTAAATCATTTATTAATGAGGTAAATACTTCATCATTATTGTGTCATAAATAATTTAATTTGTTTGGTGTCTAAAAATTATAGAAAAATATTATTATTTAGGAAATATTTTTAGCTTTCCAATGAATATTTATAGTCGAAAATATACTTTATATAACACCTTATAAAATTTAATTACTAAAAGATTTTTTTAATGTCAATTTTGTCTTTAGATTAAATTAATTAATCCAAATTGTAATTGTCACTACCATGTGGCTCAATGGGGTCCCAAAATCTACCCAAGGATGCCCATGGTCGGCCAATACTCATCCAATAAGGTTAGGAAAAGTGTCAAGGTAATTTTAAATTATTATAATATTCTTTTAACCTTGAATTACACTATTTACCTTTAACCGTAGTAAATAAAAATTACCGTAGTTACTATTCAAAAAAATAAAAGTAACCTATTAACATAATTTGGACCCACTGATTCCAAATATGGAATCCATTTTTAAAAATTCAAAACACAGAAGTTGAAGTAATTAATTTAAAATTAATCCAGTTGTTAAGCAAATGGGTTTTAAAAGTTAAAACATTGTCAAAGATTGAAATGTTTTTACCTATGAATTCAATGTAAAATTAATTCTAATGACATACATTATATTAAATGGTAAAAATATATTCTATTTATACTTTAAAAAAATCCAATGTTATAATTGAACCATATAAAGTATTGCGATGAAAAAAGTTGTTTTTAATTCAAATATAGTGTGTTTTTACTATTCATTAAAATATGAAAGTTAGCAGAATAATATGAAAATTTTATCCAAAGTAAATTTTTATATATTGATTCTAAAGAAGAATTTTATTTTGTCAAATTGAACTTATAAAATTGTCAAAAACAAGATTTAATGTGGGTGCGCCATCAAAAGGCGGTAAATATATATTTTTTGAAAAATACTTCTTTTATCCAAAAAACTGCTTTTGTTTTCATACCTCATTCTAAAAAATTTATAAGATGAATTGAAATGTTATAAAATTAAAAATTATGTTAATATTATTCATAACGGATAATATTATAATATATCATTGTTTAGTGAAACTCGGTAATGTGTACGATGCAAGCTATTGAGGAAGGTCGCAGTTGTGTGTAAAGCAAGCCAAGCTAGTGTTGTGTGTAGTGAAATATTCTTTTGATGATTTATATAAAATAAAAACAAAAAATTTCTCATAAAAGTATCGGGTGTTACATTCTACCCCCTTAAAATGAATTTTGCCCTCGAAATTCGTCACTTTATAAAAAATAGATGAGGATACCTCTCCCTCATCATATCCTCAAGTTCCCATGTAGCTTCTTATAATTGGTGGTTCCTCTCTAAAACTTTCACCAATCGAGTTGTCTTGTTCCGTATGACTTTTTCGCTATGATCCAGAATCTCTATTGGCTGTTCTTCATAAGAAAGATCTTGTTCCAGTGGTACAACTTCTGAGCTGAGTACATGTGAAGAATCAGGTATGTACTTTCTCAGGAGAGATACATGGAACACATTGTGAACTTGAGAGAGATTCGGTGGAAGCTCAAATCGATAAGCTACCTTCCCAACATGATCGAGAATTTCAAAAGGACCGATATATCTAGGGCTCAACTTTCCCTTCTTTTAAAATCTCATTACTCTTTTCCAAGGAGATATTCATAAGAACACTTTATCACCCACTTCAAACTATAGGTCTTTTATTCAATTGTCGGCATAACGTTTTTGTCGAATCTGAGCTGCTCTTATGTGTTGTTGAATAGATCTGACCTTTTTTTCCATTTATCAACAAGATCAGGTCCTAATAGCTTTCTTTCCCCAAAATCATCCCAGCAAGTTAGAGTCTTGCATTTCATTCCATAGAGAGATTCATAATGAGCCATCTGAATACTGGAGTGAAAGATATTATTATAAGAAAATTCCACCAAAGGTGGGTGTTAATCCCAATCACCTTTGAAATCCATAGAGCAAGCTCTCAAAATATCTTCTAGAGTTTGAATTGTCCTCTCAGACTGACCATCTATCTGAGGATGATAAGCAGTGCAGAAACTCAACTCTGTATCTAGAGTTTGCTGAAGACATCGCCAGACCTTTAAGGTAAACCTCGGATCTCGATCAGATATAATAGAAAGTGGTACTTCATGCAATCTTACCACTTCCTTTACATATATCCTGGCAAGCTGATCTAGAGAGAAATCCTCTCTAATAGAAATTAAGTGTGCAGACTTTGTAAGACGATCAACTATGACCCAGATAGCATTATTTCCTTTGGATGTTTTAGGAAGTCCGGTGACAAAGTCCACAGTGATGTTTTCCCATTTCCATTCAGGTATAGGTAATAGTTGTAACACCCCCTTAGAATTCTGTCTCCCAGCTTAAACTTGCTGACAAACCCAGCATCGAGAGACATATTCAGCAACATCTCTTTTCATGCCATCCTACCAGAAGTACTCTTTCAAGTCCCTATACATCTTCGTGCTTCCAGGATGAATAGTGAATGAAGAACTATGAGCCTCATCCAGCAGATCCTTCATTAATTCGGGGATGGGAGGAACACAAACCCGATTCCAAAACTTTATTATCCCATCACAATCAAGGTTGAATTCAGGAACATTTCTCACCTTTTTTGTAACTCGACATCTTCTTGCTAAACCTCTTTAATCATCACATGTATAGATGGTTGAACATTCATTTGAGAAAGATACGATTTTCCCCTTTCATTATAATTCCAAGATCCATCCTTTGTAAATCCATAAATATAAGATCTTTTTTTATCCTTATCATGGATAAGCTAGCATGGTATTGTCGACTTAATGCATCTGCCACCTTGTTTGCTTTCCCAGGGTGGTAATGAATTCAGCAGTCGTAATCCTTAATCAGCTCCAACTATCTTCTTTGGTGCATATTCAGCTCATTTTGTGTGAAAATATACTTTAAACTTTTATGATCAGTATAAATGTCACACTTTTCTCCATAAATATAATGCCTCCAAATATTTAATGCAAATTTTACCGCAGCTAACTCCAAATCATGAGTTGGGTAAATTTGCTCATGGATTTTCAACTGTCATGAGGCATAAGCTATCACCATATCATTTTGCATGAGAACACATTCCGGTCCCTTCTTGGATGCATCACTGTAGATCACAAACCTTTCTCCACTGCAAGGTAGTGTGAGCATAGGTGCACTGGCTAACCTTCTTTTTAGCTCTTCGAAATTTTCTTCACATTCCTCCTTCCAAACAAACATAACTCCTTTTTGAGTTAACTTGGTGAGTGTGTAAGATAACCATGAAAAATCCTTCATAAAACGTCGGTAATATCCAGCCAAAACAAGAAAACGTCGGATCTCAGTTACGGTTGTTCGTCTCGACCATCTTTCGATAACCTCTGTTTTTACTGGATCCATAGATATCCCCTCTTTTGAGATTACGTGACCCAAAATGCAACTTTTTGAAGCCAAAATTCACACTTGGTAAATTTGGCATAAAGCTTCTCCTTTCTTAAGGTCTTTTATACAATTCTCAAGTGATCTTCATTTTCTTCCTTTCTCTTTGAATAGACAAGAATATCATCTATAAAGACTACCAAAAACTGATCAAGATAGTCTCTAAAGACTCTATTCATCAGATCCATGAAGATAGCAGGGGCATTAGTAAGACCAAATGGCATCATTATAAATTCATTGTGTTCATACCTTGTACTGAAAACCATCTTTGTTATATCATCCCTTTTGACCTGTAATTGATGATACTCTGAACGAAGATCAATATTGAAAAGGTATTGAGCTCCGCGTAGTTGGTCAAATAGGCTATCAAAGCATCGGAGAGTATACTTGTTCTTGATAGTGATCTTGTTAAGTTCTTGATAATCAACGCAGAGTCTCATTGATCCATCTTTCTTCATAACAAACAGAACAGGTGCTCCCCATGGTGACGCACTAGGGCATATGAATCCTTTATCAAGATTCTCTTGGATTTGCTTCTTCAATTCCTGCAACTCAATTGGGGCCATTCTATAAGGTGTCTTTGAAATAGGAAAAGCACCCGGTATGAGTTCTATTGAAAACTCAACTTCACAATTTGGTGGAAGACCTAGAAATTCCTCCCGAAAGACATCGTCAAACTCCCATACAATGGAAATATTCTTAATCGTGAGTTTCTCACCAACCATTTGAGATAAATAACCTTCATTTAGTGGGATCAGGACCCATATAATGGAATAAATTTCAACTGGAAGGTTATGTTCATCCTTGCATCGATAGACGATCATAGATTGGTCTGGAATATGAAATGTGACATCATTTCTTTGGCAATTGATATGAGCTCCATATAAAGAAAGCAAATCCATGCCAAGAATCACATCAAATTCCACTATAGGAAGGATCACAAGATTTGCAGGAAGCACTTTCCCACAAACTTCAATCGGAGAAGAATTATAAACTTTTGATGTGCCTGTTGTCCCATTAGGAGTTGTCATAGCCAAATCAACATCTAATTGTTGAGGTAATAAGGTGATACCCTTAGAAAATTATTCAAAAATAAAAGAGTTGGTGGATCCATAATCAAATAAAACATTTGATACTTTAGAGTGGATGGTAAGTGTACCTATCACCACTTCGTTGTCGTACTCCACATCACCGATAGTAATTGCTTGTGACTTTCCTTTGTCTTTGGCCTTAAGAGTTTGTTGACGTCGATCATCATCATCAACCCTTGGATTTGGGCATTGATTGGCGTAATGACCCATTTCCTTGAACTTGAAACATTGAAGTGTAGTAGGTTCATTCTATGTATCCCTTCTTTTGTTTGCATCATTAGACATCTTCTTCCCATTATTTCGACATTCAATTTCCCGATGACCTTCTTTTCCACACTTATAACATTTACTTATCCCCTTAAGACAATTTCCTCCATGTTTCTTTCCACACTTTGAGCATAAGGGAAAACTCATATTCTTTTCAGTGTGGTCTTTAGATTTTCCTTTGAATTCCATTTTCCTCTTCTTATCAAACCCATGTGACTGATGGGTTCACCAATATCCATCTCATCCTGAGATCACATCGAACAATTTCCTCATAGCTATTGATGTCCCTTATGGCTAACGCCCTTCAAAGACTTGGTTTTAATCCACAAAAGAATCGATCGATCTTAATCTCAGGTTGGATAATAATTCCGGAATCATACATTGAAAGTCTTGTAAAATTTGATTCGTAGGTACCAATAGATTCATCATCCTTTTGCTTTAGTTCAAGAAACCTTTTCTACATCTTTATTTGAACAATACGAGGGAAATACTTATTGAAAAATAAGTTCTTGAACTCGTCCCATTCCATGGATTCAATTTCATCCCTTTGCCTTGTATTCTTAATAAGATTCCACCATTGATCAACATCACCTTCCAAACGATACACCGCTAAGATGAATTTGTCATGTTCAGAACATTGAAGAACTGAAAATATCTTTTCAGTGGTACTGATCCATTGTTCAGCCACTAATGGATCAAAAGACCCATTGAATGAAGGTGGACGCTGCCTCATGAAGGATTCGACAGAATGTTGCTCCTTCCTTTGCTCATTTGGAAGCCCAGCATGATTCATAGCTTGAGAAAGTTGTGTGAGCATGGCTACAAGATTTTTCATTCCTGCTGCCATAACATTTGGTTGCTCAGGGGGACAATCATTGCATTTCCCGTCGCATTCCACATTAACACGGTTTCGTCGGGTTCCAGCCATTGACTAAAACCAAGAAGAATAGTGTGAGCAACACTAATTATAATAGGAAAACCACATAATCAAGAATAAAATTTCACACTTAAGGTCTTATCATAGGTTGTTCATGGCCATTTCTAAAACACTAAGATGGTGTTCTATGCTTAGACATATCCTTAGGTTTCTTACTAAGGATTTCATATCCTAGTTTCCAAAGGTTGACTATACCTATCATCTGATACCAACTATAACGACCCATACATTACATACATGGTTAATACTTCAAAATTGAAGCATAATTATTACAACATATAACAAAACCATGGAAGGACCGTATTGGTATAGTATCTTCAGAAACTGGGAAACATAAACAACTGGTTCATAAAACATCCACACTGTCTCCCATTTATTTCATCATATCTATAGTCCCTTTTTGGAATATCTTACTTAATAACGTTCTTCCCTACCTAGGGAGAGCAAAAATGCAAAAGGGTGAGCTCAAATGCTCAGTAAGGTGTAAAAAAAGAAATATTAATCACATTAAATTTATAAGAACATAACATTTTGGAAATCGTACCCCGCAAAAGAGATCATAATTTCATAACATGGGATAAATCATGGTAGTGAAATGTAATCCCAATAATCATAACTAGAACATGAAACTTTGTGTCATACACAAATAATCATAGAGAATCATTTCTTATTAGTCAATACTCATATCCAAGACTATCTTAGTGGACAAAGTCCATTTCTGAACCGAGTTCACTTCTCGTTTCAGTCCTGTTTCACTAAACCGGTTTAACCTGCCGTTCCAGCCATGTCTATATCATGAGATATAAAATCTTTACCCAATGCATTGGAGGGTGATATAGGTCCCACCCATCTTATAATGATATCATTCTTATGTGTGCCACAAAATCATAAACCATACAACATAGCATAACCCATGTAACAAAAATGGGAATCTTAAAGATCATGACATCGTAAAACAATTCATATAAGATAAAGGAATTCATAAATTTTTTTCCACCACAACATAATCAAAACAATGTAATAATAGGGATAGAAACAGAAACCTATATTATCTTAGATGGAAAATAATTTTGATAAAACACTTGAACTCCATTCTTGAAGAAAATATCCTTTCTACTTCAAAAACATTTTTCTTTTCTTAACATGTCATACGATTTGAAAGTAAAATAAGTTGACTAAAAATACACTTGAAAAATTGTAAAGGAAGATTCTTGGAAACAATGTTTTAAAAGTCCATTCATTCCGTATAAGTTGAAAAAACATTCTTCTTGTACTTTTGTCGGAAAAGTCAAAAAGTACCTCGTACAAAAAATGACAAAAGTTTCCTTTCATATCTTTTACTAAAAACTCACGGAAGGGTAAAATTGGAATTTAAACAATTTCTGAAGATATAAATAATATTACATATTGAGGAAACATGGATGTGGATGATAAAATACACCCAAGTAAATTCCAAATTATAAACAATCTCGGATAAAAATGAGATTGTGATATTTCCATTACCTCAGGTCCGATATGCTTTGTACATGTTCGAACCTCCTGTATAATGATTTAAATAATGTCATTGACTTATTACAGAATCATATTCATTTTTATTATACCATATATGGTCATATTCTTATCTTCTTATTAGTAATATTTCATTACTACTTGTTATTCGGGTGTTTATTACTTTTTGTTCTTATTCATGTTTTGTCGAATAAATTCTTATTACTCTTTATAGGATATAGTTAAATCATTTAAATAATGTTATTAATGTAATATATATCATATTAATTCATTTAATTGATTTATATAATCATTATTCAATGAAGATCATATAGAACGAGTCGAATCACATCGTGGAGACGGTAGGCCGTACGTATGCACGAGCGATGATATCGTTCCCATGAGCGTGGAATTGTATTGAAGTGTATGTATACTATTTCATAATCAATATCACTTTAAAATAATCATATATAGTTATTATTTACACCATTATACCCATCCAAGTAAGGTGGTGGTGGAAAACAGATTACACCACAACGTGGAGACGGTATTCCGTACGTACGCACGCGCGGTGATTTTGTTTTCCGTAGGATGGATAAGAGGTGAAATAGGGTTGTCTCATCTTTATAATAACATACCATTATATTAGGGATACTTATGTCATTACCTCATAATGAAACAACTAAAGAAGAGGGAGTAGAAGAAGAATGGAACTTGAAGAAAATAGTAGAAGGTATTACCTCTTTCTCGAAGTGCCTCCTTTAAACATTATCTTATCGTACTAGAGTTGGTCTTTTGATAAGACCAGCACCTCTAGTAGGTTTCTAAAGAAGTGGGGAAGTGAAATGGTCAGGGTTTTTTCGATCTTGAAGGCTCAAATTGGTTTGAGGAAGAGAGGGAGGAGGTTCCCTTTTATAAGCGAGGAGAGGGGCACCTTTGGAAAGTGTGGAAATATTATTTTATTATAAACTTATTTTCGGTTTCAAAAGGTCCATAAATCATTAAAGATGAAGATACGATGACTCATAGTCGAAATAAAATCATCCAATCAGAATTGCACATGTTTTGGAAAATATTTTAATCATTATAATTTTATTTATTTAAATCATTTATTAATGAGGTAAATACCTCATCATTATTGTGTCATAAATAATTTAATTTATTTGGTGTCTAAAAATTATAAAAAAATATCATTATGTAGGAAATAGTTTTAGCTTTACAATTAATATTTATAGTCGAAAATATAATTTATACAACACCTTATAAAAAATGATTACTAAAATATGTTTGTTAATGTCAATTTTGTCTTTACATAAAATTAATTAATCCAAATTGTCATTTTCACTACCATGTGGCTAAATGGGGTCCCAAAATCGACCCATGGATGCCCATGGTCGGTCAATACTCATCCAATAAGGTTAGGACAAGTTTCAAGGTAATTTTGAATTATTATAATATTCTTTTAACCTTTAATTACCCTATTTACCTTTAACCGTAGTAAATAAAAATTACCGTAGTTACTATTCAAAAAAATAAAAGAAACATATTAACATAATTTTGACCCACTAATTCCAAATATTGAATCTATTTTTCCAAATTCGAAACACAGAAGTTGCAGTAATTAATTTAAAATTAATCCCGTTGTTAAGCAAACAGGTTTTAAAAGTTAAAACATTGCCAAAGATTGAAATGTTTTTACCTATGAATTCAATGTAAAATTAATGCTGATGACATACATTATATTAAATGGTGATAATATATTCTATTTATACTTTAAAAACATTAAATATTATAATTTAACAATATAAAGTATTGCGATGAAAAAAGTTGTTTTTAATTAAAATGTAGCGTGGTTTTACTATTCATTAAAATATGAAAGTTATCAGAATAATATGAAAAATTTATCCAAAGTAAATTTTTATATCTTGATTCTAAAGAAGAATTTTATTTGGTCAAATTGAACTTATAAACTTGTCAAAAACTAGATTTAATGTGGGTGTGGCATCAAAATGCGGTAAAACTGCATTTTTTGATAAATACTTCTTTTATCCAAAAAACTGATTTTGTTTTCATACCTCATTCTAGAAAATGTATAAGATGAATTAAAATGTTATGAAATTCAAAATTAAGTTAATACTATCCATAACAGCTTATATTATAATATATTGTTGTTTTGTGAAACTCGGTATTGTGTACGACGCAAGCTATCGAAGAAGGCCGCGGTTGCATGTAAAGCAAGACAAGCTAGTGTTGTGTGTTGTGAAAGATTCCTATGATGATTTATATAACATAAAAACAAAATATTTCTCATAAAAGCCTCAGGTGTTACATTAAATCCTTCACAATGGATCATAAAGAAAATGTAAATTAGCTTATGCATATACCTCAATATTGTAAAACAAGGTGATAATTAAGGATCTATTCACTATACACCATAATGATGGTCATGATATACTCAGCCAACTATTTTCTAAGATATTAACACTAAATGAAAATATTTAGAAATCTGGTCCACTTATAGTGTATGAATAGGGATGTATTTCTATGAAAAATGAAATACCTTATTTATCATCTCTTAGGCTGTTCTCCTATATTAAAGCTTATTTACAGGGTTATCACTAAATTTTTATAATCATAATTTCAATATATAACTACAATCTTCTCGGATACGAACTGTTGCAACCCAAACTTTTCATACATAAATATTACATCATATATCATGAATATTTAATATATAATATTATAATACATTCCATACCATTGATGGTTTAGTGTCTTTGAAACCTTGGATACACAATCAAATTATATATAATACATTTACATCATCTTCCATGATGTTCGTCATAACAAGCACCCTTATTAGACACATCATTCTTAATACCTTTCTTTATATCTTGGGGAAAAGGAAACATAATAAAGGGTAACCATGGATGCTCAGTATGTGTAAACATATAATATATTTATCAATGATCATATGCATGTATAAGATAAGTATAATATTATGATATCATAATCATAACATACAATAATCATTCCTTGTCAGCCAAATATCATTAATCACGAATCATAGAATATTGTTTTTTCAATAAAAAGACACAAGATGTAAGAGTATATTAGCAATCATGATCTATTAGAAAATATCATAAGAATAATTGATAATTTTTTTAAAAGAAATTTTCCTATATCATGGATCACTACTAAGGATATCATAGTGTATTAGGTTTACTCCACTTTCAATCATTTCCTTAGTCTACGTTCACTCCCAAGGATCTCATAATTTAAAAAGGCCCCAACCGGACTCATTTCTCTCCACATTCCAATCCATATTATATCATGAGAAATTATATTTACCCAATTAATTATAGGGATACATAATTCTAGTCCCACCTATTACATAATTAAAATCATATATATATGTTCCAAAAGATCATAAAACATTCATCAAATCATCATTTCAAAACCCACGGAAAGGAAACAAGTTTCATAGAAATATCATCACCATAATCATAAACAATATATAATAATAATAAGTATGGTTCTATGATATGATAACCTCATTAAAGAATAAGTAACATCAAAGTGTGTTATCATCGATGAAAATGTTTTTAAAAGATCACTCGAATAATTATTGGGGAGAATACCCTTTTAATTTTAAAATAAATTAATTATAATATGAAAAATTTATGAAATATTAAGTGATTTCTTTAGTATAGAGATGTAAACATGAAAATAAATCTTTAAATAATTGAGAGGTCATGATGGTGGGGAATTTCATTCATTCCTTGAACGTTAAAACAATTATTCCTTTCACATTTTTGGTAAAAAATAAAAAGTACATCATTAAGAAAATAATAAAAAAAAGATTTATTTTAATTTTTTAATAGAAAGTTAAACATTGGTAAAAATGACTTCAGAAATTTATATGATAATACTAAAATATTTTATAAAATATTTCAAAGAAAATAAGGACATGAAAGAAATATTTTTCCAACCAAATAATAAAACAAATTTTTTTATCATTAAAAACATTCTTGCGGTCTCTTGAGCACCTAAAGAGAGGAAAAAGAGGAAAAATATAATATCTAAAAATTACTGGAGGATACTAGATCACATAATATTTAGAAAATATATATCATATAATTTCATTATTTATAATTTAATCTAAAAATTTGTTTAAAAATGAGATTGTAATGTGAAACACTTTACTGATTTGGTACATTTTGAATCATAACCCCCATGAATGAAATCTATTCAAATAAAAAATTAAATTAAAATAATATAATCATATATAAAAAATAATAAATAAAAGGTGTTTTATATACACCACATTACAGAAACAAGTGGTGAATATTACATATGTCTCACAGAAACAAAAGTGAGATGATAAACCATTACCTTTTGTTTATCTTTCTTTGTATGTGATCTAAAATCCTATATAAAAACATTAAAATTATTATAAAAATATAAAAACCATTATTATTCATAAAATATATTATATTATATGGTCATAAAATTTTAACGCCCATTTATTATTGTTATAGTTTTTGGGTGTTAATTATGTCACTTTCCGTGAATGTTTTGGTTCGATTGATCTGATCCTTGTACTCTGATCATGGTTCCATAGTATATATAATTACAATCAAGAAAAAATATAATATAAAATCATTATAAAAATATTTATATTCATCTATAAATTATATATATATAAAAATGAATTACACCATTCATAGAGATGGTAGTCTGTATGTACACATGAATGTTGTATCCATACTCTAACAAAAATAAATAAAGAAAGATAAATAATATTTTATAATTAAAAAATAATTATCTCATAAATATAAAATATAATAATTAAATCCATCATAATGACCATCCATCAATGATAGTGAGGGAAAATTAATTATATTGCTACGTGGAGGCGATAGTCCACACATACACACAAGCAATACATTAATTTAGCATTTGTTAGAAAATTGGTTGGATAATAGTGGTTCCATAATCATAATAAATTTTAGTATATTTAGGATGAATAATTTTATTATTTTATGGTCAATATACTATATTTAAAATATATATATGAATCAATAAATTGAAAGATGTTAGGTAAGATGATTACTTCTTCTTCAATAGTCCTCCTCTAGATCCCTACATATGGACACTTGGAATATTTTTTAATGAAGATAAGAAAAACAAATTCATGGATAGAAAATTTTATAATATAATTATCATAAGGATTTTTCATTTTATTCTTCTCAATAATTTGTATATAAAATAGTATAAGAGGTTCCCTTTATAAATAGAGGGAGGGATACGACGTGAATATTTTAAAGGATTAGATTATTATTAAGTCATTTTCATGGAAAACTGTCCCATAAAAATAAATTTTTATTATAAGGCTATAATGTCTGAAATAACTTCATCGAATAATATTTAATAATAAAATATTAGGGCCTTATCCCTAAGTTTTAACCTTGAAAACCATGACTTACTCTTTTACCATGGTAATTTTTTTTAAATTTTTTACTATTAATTATTACAAAATGATTAATTTATATTATTACACAATATTAATTATGATGATTCCAAACAAAAAATATATTTTAAAATATTAAATTTAAATAAGTGATAAAGAATTATTTTAAAATAAACCCTCATATCACACTGAAAATGGTTTTCCAAAGAAATGAATTTTTACGCAAAAAATTGTTTTTATACCAAAATTAAACACCATATCAATTAAAGTAAAATTAAATGGATTATTTTTTATATCAAAATTAAATAATGAAATTTCAAAATCTATAAATAAAATGGAAAATTTGAAATTCTTGAATAGAAAAGATAGATTTCTATAAAATCAGTATCTATTCACTATTCAAAAAAAATTGTTCTTTTTTGGAAAATACCTAAATTTCATATTATGATAATTTTCATAATATCATTTAAAAACTATATAATTTCTCTAAAATTAAATTTATAAAATTGATATAAATTAACTATAAAATTCATATATAATATGTAATAAATTCCATTTTTTAAGAAAACATATTTTTTCCGCAAAAAGTAACTTTATTGAAAATTGAGTTCTTATTTGTTGTACATTAATGAATACATTTTAATAATATAAAACCTTTACACATAATGTAATTAAATGAGTGGGAACAATTTAAATTGTTATTTTTAGACACAGTTTAATGCTTGGATGATAGCATGGGGGTTTCAAGGGAATACTAGTGGTTCAGGACCAAAAATAGTATTTTTTGGTAGATTTATAGAAAATGGAGGAGGGTCTATGTGCAAAGTAATATACACTAAAAATTGGGTATTTAAATTGTAAATCATCTTCTTACATGGTAAATCATTCTTGAAAGACCTTGTCAATTGGTAAGAAAAATTTAGATAATAAATTGACATATTATGGTGTAAATTGGAATATACACCATATGTTTAGTGAGGAGGTCCCCATAATATGGGTTTTTATAGTATAAACCCCATGTATACATTGTAAACACTACATACTAAAAAAATGAGGGAATTGAACTTTTTTCCATAAATCCTTACAACCTAATTTTTTCTTCTTCCTCTTCCTCATAAAGATAATTATTAGATAGTGGTGGATATATCTATCTTCTTATTCATCCAAGGTGTTGTGAGATATTCCTCATCCATCCTTGGAATCATACACCATCATTCATGTTTAATCACCTTCGGTAAGTCTATGAGTCATATTGGTTCTTTTCTCATTTTCATTCACTATAGTGGATTCAATATCCATGTAAACTCATATGCACTATTTTCAGTTCATTTTTATATTCTTCTAATTTCTATCATTTAAGATCAATTTAGTTCCCAACAATGGATAGATGAATATTCTTAATCATGAGGTATTTATTATATGGATTATCCCTTAATGTTTCATCATTTATAAATTATTTCCATTGTATTGCACATCGTATTTTATACATGTTACTCTTAAAAAATGAAATACATTAAATGGATCGTGTAAACCTTGTTTAGACTAGATTTGAAAACATTATATAGGGTTTGAGGTTGAAGAAATAAACCCAAATCACCTAATGGGTCTCTTTGATCATATGCCTAGATAATTATTTTTTCCTTATGATCAAAACCCAACTATGGTTTTTATGGACTGTCCTTTATTATTCAAGTGATCAAATGATCATAATAAATAGGAAATTAATTTTAAAATGGAATGCATGACATAACTATACCATTTTCATTACTTGATAATGAATACATCAAAATGAAATTAATGAATTTTCATGTGGTATATATATTCCTTTGATTAACCAACTAATGATAAATGCTAAATCTTAATGGAATTAAATCGAATTGAGTTTTGATAAGAAATGTAGACTGCACATGGCATTTTTTATTTATGTATTAGATTATGAAATTAATGAAATAATTTAATTGTTTAATTTGGGAACAAATGAAGCATGAATTGATAGACCATCTAAATTTTACATTAATGGAACATTTGAATGAAATAAGATAAGGTATTACATGAATTGTAAACTCCCCTGGTTATGCCTCATAATCTATGTTTTTTTTCTAAAATGAAACATACACACTTAACATATTATTCATTGAGTGATACTCATGTTCCTTATATGAAAATTATTGGACTAACTCATAGAAATTATAAATCATATAATACCTTGAGAGATACCAAGGTTCCATACATGGAATGACATATACATAATTAGAGGTTAGATGAATGATATTACACCATGTGTGATACCTGTATACCTTAGGTGGAAATCATTGGATGGGAATAATGTTTAAATGATTGGTAATACACCATGAGTGACAAATGGGATACTTAAGTGGAATTCCTTGGGTAGTCTTTGAGGGTAATTAAATTATGTTAAGGCTTGGGTGATACTTAGGTTCGTTATACAGAATTTCATAGATGGGATTAGAGGATAAGCTAAAGCATATTATGTTTGGTTGCAATTTATGTTACTTTTAAATTCTAAATAAAATTTCCATGATACTTATAAAACATTATATAGTCCTCTCTATATATTCCTTATTTCCACCTTTGGTCTAAATGAATAGTGTTACACATGGACACCTATTATTAAAGCCTTGTGTTCTATTTTCTAATTTATTATTCTTATATTCAGAGAAAGATAAGCTTAGTGAAAGTATATACAGTTGATGGCGTGTCCCTCATGTAACCGGATCCAATGTTGTTATTGTTTATTTCATTGCCTTATTTATTATACCTACACAATAATCATTTTATATTCACATTTTAGATTACATTAGACACTATTGTTAGTGTCATAGTGAGTTTTACTAACAACATGTTTAGGTTTCATACTATTACCCAGAAAGACCTCATGGATGTAGGCAGGGGAAAAGGAATGTGGATTGTTAAGGATGCTTAGTTTTCTATACTAGGATAGAGTAAGGGAGTAGAGGCTGATCAAGTTATCACACTTCTATTGGAGAAAACATGTGATATTTTTTACTATTGTATTGCAGGTATACTTGTATTATTATTGATTGTATCCCATTGTATTCCATTTTGTATAGCATAGTGAAATGACATCATTTTTTATTTTATATTTAATATTACTTGTATATGTCTATTCACTTTTATCTGGGTGATTTTCCTTCTATTAATTCCATTAATACAACCCATATTGGTTTATTAATATAATTCACTACAATATTCCACATTGAGCATGATGGTATAGTCTCCAAATAATATCACTATAGTCTCTCACTACTAGTCAAAAGGATCTAGCATATGGTGAGGTGTGCTTGAGACCATAAAACCATCTTGGTTAGATTACTTATGATTCAACTTTCCTTGGGATGTTGCAGGTGGTATTGTATCATTTCTTTTCCTTCTCTTACTATTTTTGGTTGGTAGAAAGGAGACTAGAAATGTGTTGATACTGAGTAGATAGCTTCTTTATATGTCTAGCCAACCCACATATGAGGGATAAATGATGTTTCAAGGTTTGGGATTGTCTTTCATGTTGTTAGAAATTCCAATTGATTGTTTTTTCACCAATAGTGATTAGTGTACTTTTCCATTGGCTAAGGATTCATGATATTTACCTCTTGGAATGGTGTGGAAAGAGATTGGATGTGTACATGAATCATTTTAGTCATATAGAGATTATACCATGCATAGAACATGATATATATATATATTATATTTCATGACTACAAGATACTTTTAGAATGTGACTTCTGCGATTGTGTTCCTTGTTTCTCTACATGACCCACTTAGGAAATTATTTATCATGATTAATTCTTATACCACTAATGTTTAATTATTTCTATATCTTAATATATTCCTTACTTCAGTAATTAAATTATTTCTATTTTTATGGTGTGACATATGGTTGGTCAAATAAAGTGTTTGTATTATCCTAAATGGTGTTTTCTCATATAGATTGATGATGGAATTATATTTAATCATCCTAGAAATAATTAAGGATATAAAATTTGTCTAAAATGGTTTATAAATTAACTTTAATAGAATATTCAAATAAAAATGAATAATGTTTTTAAAAAAATTAAAATAATTGATTATGGATGGAAGTTAAATGGTGTTCCAATTGCAGGTTATAATGGTTTGTGCCATAATAACGTGGGAATGATGACCTAAGTAAATTAATCCTTATATTTTTCACTCAACCCTTGTATGTGAGTTTATTATTTTAAGCCTATGTGAAAATCATAGTGGGGATGTTTTAAAATTTAAACTGGTATGGGTTTCACATAAATTGAATTGCAATTATAATTTATGAAAAATTACCTCCATATATTTAAAATTGATTACCATATAGATGAACCGAGAATTATTATGGTGCGAACCTCATATGTCTCCATTATATTTACATTATTTTGTAATTAACCACATGGTGGTATGTTCATATTCAATGATATGGTTATTTAAAGGGCCATAATATACCCATATAGTGTTCATATAAATGTATGGTGGCATCTTACTTGAACAATACCCCTTTAAATCATATGATACCTTTTATCTACTTTAAATTTTTTTGATATAAAGAATAGTTTAATTTAAATTTCAATTGCAAACAAAATAGTGTTTTCCTCTATATCATGGAATTTCCATTTTCATTATCCAAGCCCAATTATGATAACTTAATAGTAAATAACAGCATGAAACATCATATATTGTGATTGATTACCCATGTAAATGAATCCTTAAATGCTTAAATCAACCCTTGTAGGAGAGTATAATCTTTTATACCTAAGTAAAAACCCCATTAGTGGTGTTCTAAACATTAAAATATCATGGGTTTCATATAAATGGAATTCAAATTGTAATTTATAAATAATTGACTCCATAAGTTGACAATGTCTTCCTATATAATTAACCATATGATTGGCATGATGTGACCATCATAGGTTGCCCTAATTTTTTTGTTCTTTAGTAATTAACACCATGGGGGTAAATGCATGTTAAATTAGATGGATATATAATGTGTCAAATGCCACTCATATGGTGTCCATATAAATTTATGGTTTCATATTACTTAATAAATCACCCTTCATGTGATATAATCCATTTTTCTAATTTTTTGAATTATTGATATGAGGTGTTGGTTAATTAAAATTTCACTTGCAACCTAAATAATGTTTTCCTCCATAGCATGGAATTAAATTTTTTTTAACCAAGTCCTATTGAGATAACATATGTGAAAATAAATGGTTTAAAATGAAATTATAATATTATTTTCATAGAATGATATAAGGAGTCATCTAAATAAATTACCAATTATATCTTCTAAAATGTTATCCTTTATTAATTTTACTTGAAATTGCATATATTTGAGACTATCGAATGTTTATAATAATTGAAAATTTATTTAATTCCATATTTAAAACCTTTTTCTATTATATATAGTGAGAAACCTCATGCAAGGGTTAGATTTATAATTTTCTTGAGAGATTCTTTGAAAGGGAACATTAAATTTTGCCACATGTTTTAATTACATTACTTTTTTTCTTATACATAAAGGATATGTGGTTGAATCTAGTTACCATTTAGGCATGACTATACATTAAAATTTGATGAATTACATTAAATTATGGGTTATAAAACAATTTTAGTGCACATAGAGATTAGAAACTCATAAACATTTGAGTTTTGTTAATATAGATGATAAGAGAAGTATGTATGGTAATTTTAGTTTGGTAGGACACTTATACGATGAAACAAAACCCTGATATTTGGGTGGTTGTTTTGTAAGTTGATCCTAGTGGGGGTATTATTTTATGAAGATAACCACTTGGTGTTAACACATTATCCATTTTCTATATTTTTGTGACACTCAAGGGAGCACTCTCCTTAGAGGATTCTCAGAGAGGATGTGGTCTTGACAGGATAGTTCTTGGCGGGTGATACCGCTACATCGATGTTGATAGATTTAGACCATCATAGGTTGATTATATTTTACCTATATTAAGTTCTAACTGTTTAGTAAAAGTTTATAAGTGATTTATTGACATGAAATAGATTCTTTCTTGTGGGATATGGTCCTCTTAAGAGGAACCTTAGGGCTAGGTGGGAGGCCTAGATGTCCTTACTTTTGACTCGAACCTTTGTAAGGTGACCCTTATTTTGTTTGAGGGAACCCTATAAGAGAAAATTACATGGATACTACATTTATCAAAATGGCAGTGATCTTGGTTTTATACTTGTTTCGAATCTGATTCATCGAAGGTGATTGGTTTTTTCAATATAGGAATGGTTATGCCTTCAATTTTCAATGAATCACATAGGGTGATAATTTTTTAAACTAGTTTTGATGGGCATGGATACTCCGGTTCCTGAACCTGTTGACCTATGGCTTTCCAGTTGACACATTAATTTATAAAAATGAAACCATGGGGCATGTGGTGTTTTGATTAATTAAGGCATGGTTAGGTTAACAGTTTTGTAGATATGTTTCATGGAGCATAAGTCTTTATTAGACTAGTATGGAACCTACCATTGTTGTCTTGGCCTTGACTGTGAATGAATCGCATGATCATGAGTCAATTTTTTATTTTGGAGGTATGGAATACACACCCATTTCATATGGAATGTTTAGTTCGCACTGGTTACACGTGGGGATCATTTATAATTGAATGTTGGGGAGTAGCCATGTGCGGGTGAGGATTATAAGTTTCAGATATTATGGTTATAGGTATGGTGACCTGAATATTTGGGTAAATTTTATGGATGATCCCCTATGATGAGTGGTAATTTGGATTTAAACCATCTATCGTGAGATTGATCCCCTGTGAATAGACATTTACATGCATGTCCATGAGACATGGTGATAGGAGTTGGTTAAGGAGAATATAACCTAGTTTTAGATGAGTGTGTCTTGGGAGAGTGGTTAATTCTTATCAGTGAAATCATTGGGAAGTCTTGGTATAGATATTATAATTCCCAATATAATGAAATCATATTGTGTACACTAAGAGAGCTTCAGCAATATTTTGAGCAACCTAGATATAATTTTTGGATTAATAAAGAGGCTCCTTTGGAGTAGTGATGAAGACACAGTTTTAAAAAAGCCATGATTGTGTTTAATTAACCATTGGTTGTTTGAGTGTGGTGACCCTAATTGTGATTTCATGTTTAGTGATTGTTGTAAGAATAGTTATGAGAAGTGGTAATGAGTCATTTGATTTAGCACTCTATGATGAGTGGGTTCTTAGACAATCTAGTTATTTTTTCTAGTGGTGGATAGTCCATGGTATCTGGTGACCATGGAATTAATATCATTGATAGGAAAAGATGGAATTTTTTTAATGTGTGGAGTGGTATGTCAGTCACTAGTGGGAGACCATCATATGGGAAGAGTTGTTGGACCTTTAGGTTGGTTGTGCGATTTCCATTTTTTATCTTGAATACCATTGAATAAATAGAACAAAGTATGATTTTATTTATCAATAAATTCTAGTTACAAGTTAAAATATGAACTTGGTAGAGTCCGAGTGCATGTGTTAGACCTGAGATGGCTTGTGATGATCAAAGGATGATGGATTAGGTACCATTTGATGCTTTTGTTATGGCACACTAATAATTCGAGGAAAGAGATGGATCATCTAGTGGTATCATTGAATGTCTCATACAGACTTCATAGAGTGTTCATAGAATGATCTCGGTTCACCTTCAGATTAAGTATTTAAATTTGGTTTTAATGATGTTTCACTAGTTGATGTGGAGAATTATCAAAAGTAGTCAACCGAATGTTGTTTGAATTAATTTCCATAAAATTTTGTATGTAGCAAGTGAATAACCACATTAGATATGTCATTAGAATAAGATATGTTTTATTTAATGGTCAATCATTGATTTTCAAGGAAACGATGATGAAACCAGTATGAATTTGGTCGAGTTGAGTTCCACTGTTTCGATCATATTAAGGACAGTAGGTAGTGTCATCATATGTAATCTGGTAAATCTGTCAGTAGCGTCTCTTGGATAATAAGGTCATGATTTAATAGGAAACTATGATGGTGGAAATACTATGATTCAAAATTATCCATTAGAATATTGTACCTATGGTGGGGAGCATGGTTGAAAGAAGGGATTCGATGATATGATTGAGTTTTTGGTTCGATGAGATTAATTAGCAACTGTATTGATGTTTCAAATTGGTATATAATAAATGAAACATGTCTTAGTGACTTCTATATGGAACATAGTTGTTTGAATAGAAATATACAACCAAAGTATGTTGTTTGATGTTTTCATTGTCCATTGGGGATTCTTAGGGATTGGAAGTTTTAATATTGGAAGGTTGTAATATCCTATGCTTTGAACAATTTGATCAATTAAAAAGGGATTTCAGATTTTCATTTGGAAGATGGGATGTATTTCAAAATAAAATTTAGAATGTTATTCCACGAGTTATAATACTTAGAAGATTTTTTTTAGAAGGGGTCTAGGGCCTAGATTGTAGTTCAAAGTTGTTTGGAGCATTTGAGAATTCGGGACCTGAAATACGAGTTTTGGGTGTCACTATATAAAATGAAGGAGGGTTGGTGTGCATATGAATTTCTCACATAAACTGTGTATTTATAGTGTAAATTTTCTTTTTTACTCTGTAAATCATTCTCAACATACCCCATAAGTTGTGCATACAAATTTCTGTTATAAATTGTTATATTACAACATAACTAGGGAATTAATACAATAATTCCGGTTGGGAAGTCTTTGTAAGAGGAAGATATATAGAGTAAACCACCTGTGTACACCATACAAATCACAAACTGAATATAAAAGGAGGAATTATTGTTTTCCCTTAAATCCTTATAACCTTTTTTATTCTCCTCCTCAAACACAACAGTAGTAGATAGCAGAGTATCTCTCCCTCTTCTCCTTGATACTATGTATTGTGAGATCTTGCTCATTTTTAATCAAATTCAAATTCTACCTGTCAAATGTATTCACCCTCATTATGTATATGATTTAAATTAATTCTATTCCTATTTTCTCCTAGAATAGTGGATGTTAATTACATGTGAGATCATATTACCTATTCTCAAGGTGTTTGTTATTTATCTAATTTATCTCATATTAGCACTAATCAAAACACGATAATGGATTATTTAATCATATAAATAATGAGGTAGGCGTTATATGGGGGTTTCCCTTAATGTTTCATTATTTATAAATTTTCATCCATTATGAATCAAGTATTACTTTCTGCATATTGATCCTAAAATAAACAATACCTTAAATTTATCAGCAATTAGTTTTTTATTGAATATTTAACACCATTATACATGGTTATAGGTTGAAAAAATCAACATAAATCACCCCAAGGGTGGTTTAGATCAAATTAATTGATGTACATTTGTCCTTATAACCCAAAAACACATGTGGTTTGTTTGAATTGACCATTATTATTGAAGTGATCAACTGATCATATTAAAGTGTAAATTAATTGTAAAATGGCATGAATGAAATACATACCCCTTATTCATTACTTGAGAGTGAATTATTTTAAAATGGCATGAATTTAGATTTAATTAATAAATTATCATTTGGAATGGATATTCCATGGAATAACCAACTACCTATAAATGATTAGGGTTAATGGAATTAAATTGAGATGTGTTCTAATATGGTAGATATACTAGACTCAACCATTTTTATTAACTTATCAGATTATGGAATTTATGAATGAATTGAATTTTGTAAATTGGGATTAGATAAAGTTAAAATGTTAAGACAATGTCACTTTACCCTTCATGGATGTTTTGAGTGAAATGGTGAAAGGCATTTCATGAATTGTATGATGGAATGGATACATCTCCTTTTAGATGAATAATTTTAAAATGAAACATAAATACATAATTTAGTACACCTTAAGTGATACTCATGTTCCTTATATAAGAATCCATGGATGGGATCATAACCACTATTATCACATGGTTTTCTTACCCGGAATCCTTTGAATCGGCTCAAAGTATAGATGAATGATATTACAACTTATTTGATACCTATATTCCTTACATGGAATACCTTGGAAGGTCATCGTGGTTAAATGATAGGTAATATTTTATGAGATACACCTAGGATCCTTAGAAATAATTCCTTATATAGGATCATAGGGAAGTAAGTTATGTTAAGGCTTGGGTGATACATGGGTCCCTTATATGGAATTCCTTGGATGGGATCAGAGGATAAGTGAAATAATTTTCTGTTTGGTTACTATTTCCATTCCCTTAAATGATAAATCAAATTTTTAGGATACTTGTAAAAAATTATAGGATTATAATTATATATATATATATACATGTATTCCTGGTTCCTCTTGGGTACAAATAAATAGTGTTACACATGGACACCTGGTCTTATAGCCTTCAGTCCTATTTTCTACTTTAATATTGATATCTTTATAGACATACTGGTTAAGGCCAATGCAGGTAGAGTCTATCGGGTGTTCCTTGAGAAACCTGATGCAACGTGGTTATTATTTATTTAAATGAAAAATTTATTTTAACTACACCCATTTCATTTTACATTCATAGGCAGGATTGTATTATACACTGTTAGTGTTGGCCTACTGAGTTTTATGCAAACCAATTTGGGCCACCGATCAGTACTTGGAAAGACATCATGGATTCTGGTAGGGACAAAGGAATGCATACTTTTATAGATTATTAGTTTTCAATACTAGGATGGAGTACAAAAGTAGAGGACTGAGCTAGTTCTCTTGATGCTATTGGATATATCTTTTAATCTTTTTGTACTTTTTTTAGTATGTACAGTTATATTTATGCTAACTATTTACTCATTTATTCTATCTTTTATAGCATAGTGATAAGGAATAATTTTGTATATGACACTGGATATTGTTTTCATAAGTCAGTTCAGTTTTATCTAGATGATTTTTCTTCCACATATTCCATTTTTACTGCTTATTATGGTTTATTAATATAGTTCACCATTGTGTTCCACTCTGATTATTTGGGTATATTCTCCCCACTATATCTCTTTAGACCCTTTTTGAAAGTCACTAGCCTCAGGAATACATGGTGGTGCACTTGAGACCATGTGGACAACTAGGTTTGGTTACTTATGTGTGAACCAGGTCTAGGAAGATAAAATCATCATCATAGATAATCTATCATGATCCTTTTGACTTAGATCACCGATCTACATATTCTCCCATATAGGGTTCTAACATATTGATCAATAATAATATTAAATCAACTCCAAACATATTCTCTCTAACATATTCAAATATTCCTAGTTGAATATATACATTAAAATTTTACTATCAGTACATTTTTCAAACCTTTATGTATAAATATAATACCTCTAGATATTTATTGAAAAAAATACTATAGACAACTCGAAATCATGAGTTTGGAAATTTTTGTCATGAACCATGAATTGGAATGAGGCATAAGATATCACCATATCATTTTTTGTGAGGATGCATCCGGGTCCCTTCTTTCATGAGTCACTATAGATCAAAACCCCTTCTCCACTATAGGGTAGTGTGGGTATAGGTGTATTGACCAAAATTATTTTTATTACCTTGAAATTTTCCTCAAATTTTCCCATCTAAAGGAACTTGAATCCCTTCTAAGTCAACTTGGTTATTGGATTACATAGCCATGTGAAATCTCTCACAAATCATATGTAGTACCCTTCCATCCAAAGAAATGTATGGATCATAGTTACCATAGTTAGCCTGTTCCATTTTTAAATAACTTCCTACATTCATGGGTTTACTAATATACCCTCTCTTGAGATTATTTGTCCCAAAAATGAAACATTATGTATCCAAAATTCACACTTTGTAAATTTTTCAAACAAATTATCCTTCCTTTAGGTCATAAATATAATTATCAATTAATATTCATTCACTTACTTTCCCTTGGAATATTTAAAAATATTTAATATAAAGACTATCAAAAAAAGATCATGGTAATATCTAAAGACTCTATTAATTAAAACCATGATGATATTATGGAATTTAATAATACCAAATGGAATCACTATACATTATTAGTATTCAAACATCATACAGAATATTTTCTTCTGTATGTTTTCACTTTTCCCCTCAATTGATAGTATCCAGATTAAATATCAATATTTTAAAAATATTTATTTACTTGTAATTTATAAAAAAATCATCATTACTGTGTCAATGATATATATTCTTGATTGTGATGATTTTTAGTTCACTATAATCAATATAGAGTTACATTGATCCATATTACATTTTAATAAAGAGAATAGGTTCACCTCATAGTGATTCACTTGTTGTAATGAATCATGTATCCATATTCTCCTAACTTTTGTTCTTCAATTCCTACTACTCTATTGGGGCCACTCTATATGGATTTTTTGAAATATGTGTAGCATCATGTTTGAGTTATATTAAAAATATATCAGAATAATTGAATGTAAGACTTGGAAACTCTTCTATAAAGACATAAAAAATTCTATAAAATAGGCATATCATTTAATTTTATTTTCTCCCCAACCGTATGAGATAAAAACCACTTTTGATTTAGAATATATACCCACAAATGGATATTATTTCCATGGGAAGTTTATTTTTTTAATCACATAGATGAATAGTAATAAGTTGATTGAGAATATCCAATGTAACAACCCTTGTTCAAAAATTGAGAGGGTATTTATATAAAGAAACATAATTCATGACTAAAATAACCTCATATTCAACTAGGGGGATAATAGCCGTACTTGTAGGAAGAATTTTTCAAAAAAAAACATCAATCAGAGAAGAATTATCGACTATATATGTGACCATCATGCAATTAAGAGTTTTCAAAACTAATTAAATATATAATATATGAGGATATGTAATAACATTCCATGATAATTTTCCTGATATATAATAATTCATAAGACTTTAGTCAAATAGTGTACTTTAATATTTGGACATAACTATAACCACCTATAAATTATCGTTATATGTTCAATCAATTACTCAAACCAAAATGTTTAGGATGACCATAAAATATTGTTAATCATAGTGACCAACCATATAATCTTGAAAACCATTTATATGATGTGGAAATATTAACACATTCTTTTCAATATATGACACCGTAGGTTTAACCTAAGATATTCAGGGTCAATATATATTCATATACATTATAACGCATCATAAATAAAATACTACTTAACCCAAGAATATCCCTTAGTAGTGTCCAACCTAATGATCTATAAGGGACCATTAACTATGCACTTTAATGATAGTCATGATATACTTATCCAACTCTTTTTTTATTATATTACACCTAGATACTTCTGAATTGAACCCAAATCTATGTTTTGTATCAATATGGAGATGATTTATAGGAAAAATAAACTCCTTTTTATGGTAAATTATTATAGTCTCATATATATACGTTTATCTGGAGGGTTATCACTATAGTTTTCTTATTCGGGTATCCAAAATATACTAAATCTTTCTCTGATTTTATTTTAATTGACTCTTACTTTTCATGAATAAATATTTCCTATCATTAGATGTATATTCAATACATAACATTAAAATAATTTCTATACCAATAATGTTTTAGTATCTTTAAATGATTTAATACATTAAACAATTGGTGAATAGAAGATTTATATCATATTGAACTTTTTTCTTGATAACTAGGGCCCTTCATTGACACAACATAATTAAAACATTTCTTCATATCTTAGAGAAAGTGAAACATAATAAAGGGTGACCAAAGATGCATAGAAAGTGTGGAAATATGAGATATAAATTGATATCCATATGTATGAATAAAATATGTATAAGGGTATGAGAACATGATCATAACATACAATAATCATTCCCAATCAGTCAAATATATTTTATCAAAAATCATGCAATAAGGTTTATTCAATCAAAATAAATAAGACATAAGAGTGAGGAAAAATAAAAATAACTAGAAGATATGGGAACATATCATAAGAATATGACATTTTTTTGGAAAAACACAAAAGCATAGAAAATAATTTCCTTGGTTTTGGCTCACTACCAAGGCTATCATAGTGAATTAGGTTCACTACCTATTCCATCATTTTCTTATTGAAGGTTCACTCCCAAGACAATTATAGTTGAAAAAATATATTACTAAACATGGTTCACTCGCCATTCTAGTCATTATTATTTCATGATATATCATCTCTACCAAATTATGAAAACTATAAATATGCATTCCACAATATCATAAAAAATTATCATTTAATTGTTTATTAACCCATGAAATGAAAACAAGTTCCATAAGCATGTCATCATCATAATAAAAACAAACTATAGAAATAATAATAATGTATCATAGTAAAATATACCTATTAAATAAAAAGTAACATTAAATTATGTTATCATTGATAAAAAATTAATTTAATAGATCTCTAGAATATTTATGGAGGAAAATACCCTTTCCATTTTGAGATTAATTATTTAAAAAGAAAAAAATTAAAAAATATTATGGAAAACGATTTCCATCAAAAGAAACATCTCAAATTAACAATAAATCATTAAATGATTTCGGTTTTATGGTTATGGGAAACATTATTCATACTATTTACAGTAGAACAAATATTACTTTAACATTTTTGGTAAATATTTGAATTTGGATTTTTCAGAACATGAAAAAAATACTACAATAATTTTTTTATATAAATTCAGACATGGGTATAAATTAATTTTAAAATTCATTTGAGATTAGTAAAAAAATTCTATAATTTTTTTAGAGAAAAAAGGGACATGGAAGAAAAATATTTTTGACTGAATAGTAAAAAAAGTTAGTGATCCTTAAAAAAATTCTTTTAGACTCTTACATTATTTAAGAGAGTAAAATTAATTGACATATAATAAAAAATAACTATATGATAATAAATGACATAATAGTTTTCCTACAATGATCATATAATTTCATCATTGTAAATTTAAGCATAAATAATCCTTTTATAAATGAGATTGTAATAAAAAACCCTTACCAATTTTGTATCTATTGAATCAAAAATCCCCTGGAATAAATAAATTAAATTGAAGTTTTAAATAATATTAATATAAATAGATTAATGAAATAATATATAAAACATGAATTATAAACACTACATGAATGAAACAACTGATGAATAAGGAATATGTCTTACTGAAAAAAATTGAGCCATGAAACCCATGCCTCATGTTAGCCTAACTATTAAGTTATCTAACATCCAACATATTAAATTTAAATTTTTTATAATTATATAAAATAATTATTTACATACTTATAATTTCATATATTAACTACTTATAACATTTCTACAACTATTTATTAATAATTATTTTTCAAAATCATAATTTCTAGGTGATAACTATTTCGATTCCTATGAAAGTTTTTGTTCGAATGTTCCATTCATTTTACTTTTATCATGGTTCAATAATATCAATAATTTTAATCCTGATATAAAAATCATATATATTCATTTTATATGAATTTATATTCATCCTTAAAAAATAGATATTGAAAAATGAATTAAATCACTCATAGAGATGGTAGTTTGTATGTACGCATAAATATTTCTTACATTTTATAAATAAAATAAAGTAATAAAGATAAAAAGTATTTTATAATAAATTAATACTAATTATATAATAAAAAACTTTTATAAAAATAAAATTTATATTAATAAAAACCCAACAATGATGTTTTTGGAAAATATATTATATCCCTATATAAAGGTGGTAGTCCATATATATGCACATGTGATACTTCATTTCCCAGTTATTAAAAAACATGGTGGATAGTGGTTGATACATAATAATAATAATAAACTTTTATTATACTAATTATAATTATTTTATTATATTATGATGAGTACTATATATTAAATGGAGGTAGATCAATAGATAAATTGAAAGAGGTTAGTTGAGATGATTACATCTTCTTCGGCACACCTACTTTAGATTTATTCTTATGGGCCCTTTGAAAGATAATTTAAGGAGACCTGTGATTATAATTTTGGTCTAGGGAATTTTGTATGTAAATTGGGAATGGTTTATTTGATCTATATGGATCAAAAAAATGTAAAAAAGGAGGAGAGGAGGTTTCATTTTATAAGTTGGGTGATGGACATGGCTTGAATATTTTAAATAATTAGAATATTATTAAGTAATTTTTCCTTGAAAAGTGTCCCATAAATAGTTAAATATTTAAAATAAGGTGATATAATATAAATACTATCATACAATATGATTTAATATGAAACAATTTTGGAATTACAACTACTATAACCCTAGGTTAACCTAATTTAAACTTTTATTGTGGTGATTTCGTTTTAATATTTTTATTGTTTATTATGACCAAAAATTAATTCAAACATATTAAATAATAGTAATTATTCTGAATAAATTAATGGAATCCATTTTAAAAGATTCAATTTCTATAAGTTATATAAATTCTTTTCAAAATAAACCTGTAAAACGCAACACAAAACAGTTTTCCAAATAAATGCATTTAAAAGTTTATTTTTTTAATACCAAAATTATGCATAATGTAGATTAAAATGAAATTAATTGGATTAATGTTAATAAAAATATACTAATTAATTTTTAAAATACATTTAAAAGTAAATCATAAATTTTAATTTCTTCAATATAAAAGACATTTTTCAATTAGATCCGCATTTTTCACTATTCACCAAAAAATGACATTTTCAAAAAAATCCCAAATTTTCACCTTACTATAATTTTAATATTATGATTTTAAAAATTATACTCATTTTTTTATTATTTACTTTCAAAATAGTTGCAAAATTAATTAAAATATTCATGGAAAAATTGTATGAAAACTATTTTGGAGGAAAACATATTTTTGAAGAATAAAATTACTTTATATAAAATTGATTACTTATTTATAATACATTAATCAATAAATTTGAATTATATTAAACATGAATACAAAATTTTCCTAATTTGGTTATTATTATTCAGACTAATAGTTTAACATCTATATTATAATGTTCTAATTTAAATAATAAAAATTCAATAGTATATAACAGTTCATTTAAACTCAGTATTGCATATAAAGAAATATATTGAATAATTAAATATTATTTAGGTTTAAATACAGGTTAAACTTTGGGGTTATAAAATGTTATAAGGTATTGGAACTAATATGATTATTTTATGGTTTGGAAAATCGTAAGTCCAAATCGTGTTTCCTTTCCAGAACATAAATATCTTAAAATTACATGTTTACCCTTATACCAATTTAAACAAGTTTGCTCCCATTTTTCCCCATTATATAATAACCACACATACCCTATCACATTACCCCTCTTCATTCCTTCCTTCTGGGAATGAATGTTTCATTGATTCTATATAGATTCTTCAAGAAACACTTAAGTAATTGTCTCATCTCCCTTTTCATTGATGTTCCCTCTCTTCCTTACTATATTTCCTCCCACCTAATGGTTTTGATGACCTTGTGTTTGTATAGTACGAATAATATGGTGTGATTATATATATTTAGGGTTTTTATTGCTCTCATAGATTTCGCTATCATATTGTATTTTGGAATCTATATAACAACATGGACCTACAGACATCACAAACACCCTGCCTTTTCATAGTCATCATGTCTTGAACCTCTGGGAACCAACAATTTTCCCATAGAAATATGGTCCACTACCATGGGTCCACCAAATTCCAGAATAAATCATCATATTAACAACTATCCTCATGATCCAACGATTTATAGAGTGATTTATCCTCACTCTCATAGAGTTAAGGAAAATTCTCGTGAGGCCACCCATCATGTCCTCTACTCATGATCAATAACACTTAATGATGGAGTTTTAGTCATGTAGACTCAAAAAAAGGTTCACCTTGTTTTAATGGGTAGTCACATTTTCCCTTTTTACCTTTTATAATTTTGGTTTGTTATATTCACCCCCACCCTTTAGAGGAAAATTACTTTATTATATACTCTATATATCAACTTATATAGTGCCAAAACACTTTTGGTTGGGTTCTGAATCTAATACCAATATAAAAAATGGTCCCCATAGACATCACATAAACCCCACCATACCATGGTTGTTAGGTCCTCACATATGAAACACCACCAGTTTCCCCAAATACTTGTGTACACCTACCTAGGGACCACCCTTGTTCCCAAATAGGACATCAAAATAATGAATTTACCTATATAAAAACACATGTTATTTAGGGTTTCTTTATCCTCAGTCACACACACCCTAGTAAACTTACAATGAGGTCACCCATTCAGACCACTATTCTAGGATAATCATGCTCAACTATATAGTTCTAATTATTATGGATCTATAAAATAAATGGACACCTTGTTTATGCGGGAATTAACATTTACCCTTTTAACCCTTTAACATTTTGGGTTCTTCCATTCCAATTGTTTCTTATTGATTTCAAGGTGAAGATAGGTGGATCCATGTTATACCATTGTCTGAAAAAAAATTAATATTCTTTCTACTATTTTATAATAATCTATTTAATTAACTTGGGTTTTAAAAAAAATAGAAAATATTTTTTCCATACAATCATTTTGGATTGATTACCCTTTTTGGTAATGGTTAGAAAATAACTAATTTGGATTATCATAGTGTAAATTGTAAGGGAAATAGATTTTTTGTCATGAACATGAAATAAGAAAAGGACATGGTAACATCAGGTGCATAAGAAGGTATAATCAGACAAGTACTCTTGGTATTGGCATGCCCTACCTATCGAAGGACACATGTGGAAACACAAACTAAACTAAATTTTCATGTGATATAGTTGATTAATGCTAGGATATTTGTTTCATCTATCCCAGGGGATCATGTATAAGAGTAGTTATTTATAGATCGATCACTGAGTGTACAAGGATCCTTGGATGAGACCCAACCATACATACATAGAGTTGTACATAGAAATAGTGTATATTTTCTCTATTGATTATCAATCTTATTTCATTCCATTATTATTCATCAACTATAAATCAATTTTTTGAAATAAAATTTATTTTAAAACTAGAAATGTTAAATTTTTCTAATAATGGTTATGCATAAAAAACATGGTGGGATCCTACTAGGAATGTGATATCACACCATACATACACCCAATGGGAGTATTTATTATTTTTTATATAAAAATGGGTAATATAATGGTATCATATAGAGGATTTTGGTATTCATGGATAGTAGATTTTATTTTAGCTGATGCCAGTAAGATGATTCTTGGTGGAACCTTATACCAAAAAAAGATGAGTGAATATTTTATTTTCCCTATTTTTTTTATTTTGGTATTTGATTATGGATGTATATACTTATATAATAGTGTGTGTTAATATTATGGATAATATTATTGATATTTTTTGTAATTTATTATTTTATAATCATGAAGAATTTAACAGGAAAATCATTTTTAAATTATCGCCTCGATTATGGGCACTAGTTTCCAGCCTGTGGGGATTGAGAATGGCCTTTGGGCCATTTCATGGGTTGGTCTAATTTTTGGGTAAAATATTACCCAGGTTGGATCATAAAAAATGTTATTTGAGCCTGGTTTTCCTTTTTTTATTTTGAGTCTTTATTTCTGGTTTTATTTTGTATATGTTGGAGATCAGGATGTCAGGGCTTGGGGAGCTATTTGTGGGTGTCTAGACAACACATAACATAATAGTCCTTGAGTTACCATGTGATATTGGGGATTGGATTGAATACACTCTAAGGATTGACATATGAGATTTATAAAAATTATTATTGTTATCTTAGGGTGGATTGCTTTGAATTATTTTATGATTTACTTTTATTTTATTAGAAATGGTTTTTATGTTATTTAAATAATTGTGTTGATTTATTATTTACTATATCATTTTTATTTCGTATGAATTTTATCATCTCATTACTCCAAGGAGTCCTCTAGTGGTGACATAGTTATAGATTGTATATAATTCTCCACCACCCAACTCACATGTTGATCAAAGTCTTATTGAGGTATTGGTTTGGTCTGTTTGAGTCCTAAACCGTGAGAGATATTTGGTCCAATATTAAACAAGGACCCTAAATTGAGACAAGGAAACTATTGGGCCTAGTTTTTCCTTGATCTTAAATATCCTCTATTCGAGGAAGCACTACCACCTAGGAAGATGATTATTTGGTGGAGATTAAGGACTAAACATTTCAATTTATTAGATCTCCTAATATAGTTAAATTGATGTATATTACTCTTATATTGGAGGTCCCTAACTATAAGTGGTGGTAAATAGTTGTGTTTTAAGGGAATAGTTACGATATTGGGTAAAATTATTTCAAATATGTATTTATATAGTATTTCTTCCATAAGACCATTGACTCTCACCAACTCATTGAAATTCTTGGACCTTCAACAAGGATATCTCTTTGAAACTAACTATTCCAAACATTTTTTAGATATTTTACAATTCAATACTGATATAATCACCAATGAAATGTTAAAGGAACATAAATTTTATATGGGATCATAGTAGGACCTCTTCTCTCTTGCCTTCTTTCATAAGTTGAAGATATATGCTGAGGTGGTCGATCAAGCTCTGATGGTGGAGATTGATCCATAAGGTATGTCAGGTTTGACTAGGATTACCCAGGAGCCTTGTATAATATGGGGTGGATCTTCTAAAATGATGAGGAAGTAATAAAATGTTAAAATGGGTGGTATTAGTTCTAGATTTTTTCCCCACCTGTCTTTTTTGGAAGGTATAGGTGGTCAGACTATTGTATTCCATTTGTGTAGGAAGGTTTGTCACGTTTATCCTATACACTAGGATCCACCCAAGGAATTCCATCCATGTGTATTCTTAAACAACTTACCAAGGTTTTTCTGGAATTATCCACCATCTTATAGTGATGTAGACTCTACTGGTCACATAGGATATGTAATGTATTTTGATGCTTCGATGCCTATGTGGTCTCGATCTTGTGGGTGAAGTGGAAGCATTGGGTATTCTTATGAGAAGTTTAATCTCATATTAGAGACATATGTTATCAGTTTAACTCAGGCTTAGATAAAGATGAGGCACCTTCATATAGTGGATCATTCATAGCAGGAATATGATGTTCTCCTTATGATCTTTATAGGTACTATTATCATTTATTAATCTATCTAAATTTCATTTTTCAACATATTTTCTTCTCAATACTTCATATATTCTCACCTTGGGGAATTTATAAAGCTTCTCACTGATCACATGTAATATTTTATAGATATAGATACACCACTTGGGAAGAGAAAGGAGTCAGGTTTCATGTTAACATTGTTCATTGTGTCTTTATTTGATGTTGTGCTAAATTGGTACTTCCACATCATGGAGAGAGGCATATTCTATGAGATCCTAGGAATGAACTAGGTGATGTAATTCAGGGTCCAAAATTATCTCTATCATAGATGTGTGACCTTCATGGCCCTTAATGGGATCACTTGGGTTTTCTAGGGGGAATGTGTAACAGCCCAAGATTTTATAAAAAATATTCTTTTTAATTTTATTAATGTCTTGTGTTGTACGCTACACCAAAAGGAGCTTGCACAACACGCATCTTTGACTTGCCTTGCATTACACGCAATCGCAACCTTCCTCGATAGCGTGTGTGGTACGTAATACCGAGTTTCACGAAACAATGATATGCTATTAAAATATTATTAAAACTAGCCGTTATGAATAGTAATAACCACTTTTTAAAATTCTGTAAATCTTATTTTTCAAAATGAACTTCATTATTGGATTCGGAGTATTGAATTTAGCCTAAGGTGAAATTTTGGTACTTTTCGGATAACTTTCATATTCTGATGAATAGTGAAAATTACTAAATTATAATTAAAAACAACTTTTTTAATCGAAATAATTAATAGTGATAAATTATTAATTTGAGTGGTTTTAAAGTATATTTAGAATATATTTTTACAATTTAATACAATGTTGGTCATTGGATGTAATTTCACATTTAAACCAGACGTAATCAAATGTCAATCTTTTGATAGATATTGTTTCTTAAAAACATGCTATTTGTTATAACAGCGGGATTTAATTATAAAATTAATTAATGCAACTTCTATGTTATGAATTTGGTAAAATAGACTTCATTTTTGAATTCGGAATATGAAATATAGCTTAGGGTGAAATTTTGGTATTTTTCTGAAAACTTTCAATTTTTGATAAATAGTGAAACCACTAAGTGGTAGGTTAAAAACTGAATTTTGCATAAAACTTAATTTTACCGCTTCTGTGAATGGAATTTCAAAAATCCGACAGACACGGTTAATATCAAGGACTAAAATGTGGTTCAATGAGATGAAAATAATTTTTGGTGAATAGTAACTTTTTACTTTTTTTTACCACGGTTAATAGTAAATAGGGTAACTAAGGGTAAATATGATATTACTATTACCCTAACACGTGTCCTAATTCTATTGGACAAGTGTAATTCGACCAAAAACAAACTTAGGAATAAAATATGACCATTTAGGCCCACTTGGATTAGATTAGGACATTTATTATTAATTTATTTAAAGAAAGGTTAAAATAGTTAAAATCAAAGTTTAATAAGTAAATCATTTTTAATATGGGGTTATACATAAGATAAATTCGATTGTAAATATTCATTAGAAAGATAAAAAGATTTCCTACATGATGGTATTTTATTTGTAATTTGTAGACATCAAATAATTTAATTTATTTATGACACAACGATGATGCAGTAATTATCTTATTAATGAAATATTGACATAATTGATGTTATAAACACCAAAATAAATGTAATTTGAAAATTTATATAAATTCCACTAATTTTCTAGGTTACTATGATATATTAATGTTGATTTAATCAACTTGGTTCTAACATTTAATTCTGTTATGACTTTCACAAAAATCATACATCAAATAGTGTCAAAATTGACACAAAATAGTTTTTAAATCAAATATTATATTATTAATTGTTATTTTATTCCTAAAAATCTAAGGTTCGGCCAAATGACTTAGATAAGGATATATATATTAATAATAAACAATTTGGGGTTCGTTTGGCATGTTATAGTAAGTGTATTAACCATATAGTGAAAGAAAACAAAAAGACATGGTAAAAGTTAAATTATTTAACTTAGAGTTAAATCTAATTGATAAGGTTAAAATAATATCCTAAACTTGTCTAAATTCTATTGGTTGATAGGATTTCGACCCATCCCCACTTTAGCTTCGAAATAAGACCCTTTGGAACCATTATAAACCGATTTTGACTTTAATATAAAATAATATTTTGAGATATTCCTAAGGTGCCCCTCTCCTCCCCTATAAAAGGACACCTCCTCCCCCTCCTCCTCACACCAATTTGAGCACTCAAGCTCGGCCAACCCCTGCCAAAATCTCTTCTCCACTTACCTAGCAACATCCTAGTGGTTCTGGTCTTCCTCAAAGACCAATTCTAGTGCCCTAAGAGGAGGTCTCAAAGAGGCACTTCAAAGAAGAGGTAATTACCGTTACCAATTCTTTCATCTTTATTTCTTCTTCCACTTCTTCTTCTTAGGTTGTTTCATTATGAAGTAATAACATCAGTATCACTCATATACTGATATGTTATTATAAGTATGAAACAACCCTATTTCACCATCTATCCATCCTACGGAAAAAGAAATCACCGCGCGTGCGTACGTACGGAATACCGTCTCCACGCCGTGGTGTAATCTATTTTCCACCACCACCTTACATGGATGGGTATAATGGTGTAAAGAATAACTATACATAGTTATTACAACATCATATTGATTCTGATATATTGTACAATCCACTCCAATTCAATTCAATAATTATAGTAATGATATCATCGCTCGTGCGTACGTACGGACTACCGTCTCCACGACGCGATGAGATTCATTCTCCATGTTAACCATTTAAGAATGATTATAATGTATATATAAGAAATAATAATGAAATATATGACATTATAAAGCTACTGGATTTATGTATATATATACATATGTATGTCATCTACTTACTTCCATTTCAAGACAATAAGGAAAGAAAAACAGCGTTCATGCGTACGTACGGACTACCGTCTCCATGAACGGTGTTTTTCATTTTATTTATCTATCTATTATATATATATATATATACTGAATATATATGATATATAAATCATATTTTATTTTCTGGAAGTAAGTAAATCATGATATAAGTAATAATGATGTCAAGAACAACAAGTCAAAACACCTACGATAAATGAAACAATTTTACCCAAAACACTTCTTTAACATGGAATTTACAAAAGAACGGGTAATATAATGTCATAAGTGAACCATATATGATATCATAACAATGAATATGATTCTGTAATAAGTCAATGAAATTATTTAAATCATTATACAGGAGGTTCGGACACATACGAAGCAAATTGGACCTAAGGTAAGGGAAATATCACAATCTCATTTTATTCGAGATTGTTTATTCGTAAGTATTTACTGGGGTGTATTTTATCATCCACATCCATGTTTCATCAATATTTAATATTATTTTCATCCACCTACAATTGTTTAAATCCATTTTTACCCTTCGGTGAGTTTTTAGTAAAAGAAATAAAAGGAATCTTTTGTCGTTTTTCGTACGAGGTACTTTTTGACTTTTCCGACAAAAGTACGAAGAATGTTTTTTTTAACTTATACGGCATGAATGGATTTTAAAACATTATTTCAAAGAAGCTTCCTTTACAAGTTTTCAAGTTTATTTTTAATCAAATTCTTTTATTTTAATGTTTTATGACATGTTATGAAGGGAAAAATGTTTTTGAAGTAGAAAGGATATTTTCCTCAAGAATGGAGTTCAAGTATTTTATCAAAATTATTTTCCATCTAAGATAATAAAAGGGTTCTGTTTTTATCCCTATTATTACATGGATTTGATTATGTTGTGATGGAAACATTTTTATGAATTCCTTTATCTTATATGAATTGACTTATGATGTCATGATGTTTCAAGAATCCCATTTTTGTTACATGTGTTATGCGATGATGTATGTTTTATGATTATGTGGCACACATAAGAAAGGATTCATTATAAGATGGGTGGGACCTATATCTCCCTCCAATGCATTGGGTAAAGATTTTATATCTCATGAAGATAGACATGGCTGAAATGGTAGGTTATACCGGTTCAGTGAAACAGGACTGAAACGAGGGTTACTCGATTCAGAAAGGGACTTTGTCCACTAAGATAGTCTTCGCATTGAGTCTTGACTAACAAGAAATGATTCTCTATGATTATGTGTGTATGCCACAAAGTTTCATGTTTTAAGTTATGATTATTGGGATTACATTTCACTTCTATGATTTATCCCATGTTATGATATTATGAGCTTTTTTGCAGGTTAAGATTTCCAAAAGCTATGTTCTTATATATATGATGTGATTGATATTTCTTTTGTTTACCCTTACTGAGCATTTGAGCTCACCCTTTTATGTTTTCTTTTCCCCAGGATATAAAGAACGGTTTTAGGTAAAAAAAAGGGATGACCTTTATGGGAGATATTGAAGATCTTTCACCACGATTAGAAGATTACGTTCCGAGTTTCCAAAGACACTAAACTATTACGATCCTTGTGTGTGTGTTTTTGTTATGTACTAAGTATTCCGCAAAAGTAATGTAATGTCCATGTACGTCAAGATATGGGTCTCTACAGTTGGTATCAGAGGAAAGGTTTAGTCAACCTTTGGAAACTAGGATGCAAGAACTTTAGTGAGATCCCTAGAGATATTTCTAAGGTATGTCTAGGGATGTCCCTAAGGTTAAGTATACGTATAGGTTATAGTACTAGAACTACGCTAACGATAATAGAATTAAACCTAAGATGTTAGATATTGAAGGTACTCCCCCTTTATAATGTTGTTTTCCCTAGCATGATTTTTGCCTCTCACACTATTCTTTTTGGGTTTTAGAAAATGGATGGAAACAAGGTGATTCATGATAATGGAGGATATGCTGGACAATGGAATGATATTTTTTTATGAGCAACCAAATGAAATGGGATTTGGAAGTCCAAACATCATTATTATGCCGAATCATCAATCTCATAATATGATTAATAAATTAATATTTGGTAAGTTTCCTGACTCGGCTAATAAGAGAAAGATGGAGTTTCATGATGATCATAGAGGAAAGAAAGTTCAATTTCCCCTATGTAAATCATGTGGGAAGAGGCATCAAGGAGAATGTTTCAAAGGAACTGGAAGATGCTTTGGGTGTGGAAAAGAAGGACACAAAGCAAGTAAATGCAAAGGAAAAGGTTTAGTTAACAACATGGATGATGATAATGGAATTGCTACGACATCAACAATGGTTAAATGTTTTAAATGTGGAATGTGCGGGCATTATGCAAACCAATGCCCTAAGGGAAAGTCTCATGAAGATAATCAGTATGGTCGTATGGGAAGTATTTATGTGGATGATGATGAAGAGACTACAAATGATATGTGAGATGAAAGAATTGTTGAAGCACAGTCAATGGTTTAAGAATGTAGTGGAATGATTACATGTTTATCATGTGTAATGTTGTATAAGTAATCTCATGGTACTTTAGAATAAAGAGACATGTAAGGATTGTTACACTATTGTATGATTAATTTTACCAGTATCCATGAAAGGTTATTCAGATATTTTTGGAAATAAGATGATATGCGCATAATGAAGGGAAAAGGAGAAAACGAGATGTTTAACAGTATTCATGAGCTCATGATTGATATAAGGACTAAGTGATATCATGGTTTGAGTATATAGAATTTTGAGGATTTTGGTATGTGGAAAGTTTTAACTTTTAACTGCACTCATGTTTTCACTAAGGTATTAAAGCGAATACATGATTAAGGACTTTGAATGATTAGAATGTGACCAACAAGACATATCTTATGGGGATCGACGATGGTGTTAAATCTCTGGTAATCGTTTTCACTATGTTATGAGAATGGACTGCAGTATTATGGATAAGCCTAAAGATTGGAATGGATTATGTTGGACATAAGTTAGTATTGTTTAAGGATAGAAGATTTTCGATATTATTGATGGGATGTTATAGTAACGTAGTTTTAGAAAAAGGACAACCTGCAGGACGGGCGACAGCCCATCGCTTCGGACAAGGCTATAGGAATCGAACCCACAACCGAAGTGCGACTGGCCTTTATCGCCTACCACTGGCCTACAGGAAGTCCCTGTTTAGTAGAAACTAGTGTTATTATATTAAGCAGTATGATATATGAAGTATAAGCCCATTTTAGGAACCATATATGATTAATCCCACTATAGATCGACTTATGTATATAAATTTTGCTAACCTTTTGAGACAGATGGAATGACCCGTCATTCTATCACATGATCTACTAACACTTCACGAATAACAAATTCAACTTCATTTATTTAAGAGATGAAGTGTAAATTGTTAAAGGCACGAACAACAGTGAGATTGTACCAAAATAATGTAAGTATTTATTCTAATTCAAATTCTTTAACTTTAGGGAAATGATCTTGAAAACCAAAAATGTTGTCCTAGTTCTCTTATACCTGATGAATCAGATGGTACCTTAGATCGTCACAAATTTATGGATTTGTGATTACTGGCTTTTCCATAGCCATGTTCTCTACCACTCTCCATCAGAACATGATGGTTAGATTTCTCTTCCATATCCATATTTTCACCTATGTGGAAACCCAATGATTAGTTTATTTGGGTAACCGTTACGTTTCATACTTTTGTTTTTAAAGATTGGTTTTGATGTGGGTTTCTATTAAAGAAACTTTCGAATAGTAAACCATTTATAACCCCGACGAATTTCGAGGGCGAAATTCATTTTAAGGGTGGTAGAATGTAACAGCCCAAGATTTTATAAAAAATATTCTTTTTAATTTTATTAATGTCTTGTGTTGTACGCTACACCAAAAGGAGCTTGCACAACACGCATCTTTGACTTGCCTTGCATTACACGCAATCACAACCTTCCTCGATAGCGTGTGTGGTACGTAATACTGAGTTTCACGAAACAATGATATGCTATTAAAATATTATTAAAACTAGCCATTATGAATAGTAATAACCACTTTTTAAAATTCTGTAAATCTTATTTTTCAAAATGAACTTCATTCTTGGATTCGGAGTATTGAATTTAGCCTAAGGTGAAATTTTGGTACTTTTCGGATAACTTTCATATTCTGATGAATAGTGAAAATTACTAAATTATAATTAAAAACAACTTTTTTAATCGAAATAATTAATAGTGATAAATTATTAATTTGAGTGGTTTTAAAGTATATTTAGAATATATTTTTACAATTTAATACAATGTTGGTCATTGGATGTAATTTCACATTTAAACCAGACGTAATCAAATGTCAATCTTTTGATAGATATTGTTTCTTAAAAACATGCTATTTGTTATAACAGCGTGATTTAATTATAAAATTAATTAATGCAACTTCTATGTTATGAATTTGGTAAAATAGACTTCATTTTTGAATTCGGAATATGAAATATAGCTTAGGGTGAAATTTTGGTATTTTTCTGAAAACTTTCAATTTTTGATGAATAGTGAAACCACTAAGTGGTAGGTTAAAAACTGAATTTTGCATAAAACTTAATTTTACCGCTTCTGTGAATGGAATTTCAAAAATCCGACAGACACGGTTAATATGAAGGACTAAAATGTGGTTCAATGAGATGAAAATAATTTTTGGTGAATAGTAACTTTTTACTTTTTTTTACCACGGTTAATAGTAAATAGGGTAACTAAGGGTAAATATGATATTACTATTACCCTAACACGTGTCCTAATTCTATTGGACAAGTGTAATTCGACCAAAAACAAACTTAGGAATAAAATATGACCATTTAGGCCCACTTGGATTAGATTAGGACATTTATTATTAATTTATTTAAAGAAAGGTTAAAATAGTTAAAATCAAAGTTTAATAAGTAAATCATTTTTAATATGGGGTTATACATAAGATAAATTCGATTTTAAATATTCATTAGAAAGATAAAATGATTTCCTACATGATGGTATTTTATTTGTAATTTGTAGATATCAAATAATTTAATTTATTTATGACACAACGATGATGCAGTAATTATCTTATTAATGAAATATTGACATAATTGATGTTATAAACACCAAAATAAATGTAATTTGAAAATTTTTATGAATTCCACTAATTTTCTAGGTTACTATGATATATTAATGTTGATTTAATCAACTTGGTTCGAACATTTAATTCTGTTATGACTTTCACAAAAATCATACATCAAATAGTGTCAAAATTGACACAAAACAGTTTTTAAATCAAATATTATATTATTAATTGTTATTTTATTCCTAAAAATCTAAGGTTCGGCCAAATGACTTAGATAAGGATATATATATTAATAATAAACAATTTGGGGTTCGTTTGGCATGTTATAGTAAGTGTATTAACCATATAGTGAAAGAAAACAAAAAGACATGGTAAAAGTTAAATTATTTAACTTAGAGTTAAATCTAATTGATAAGGTTAAAATAATATCCTAAACTTGTCTAAATTCTATTGGTTGATAGGATTTCGACCCATCCCCACTTTAGCTTCGAAATAAGACCCTTTGGAACCATTATAAACCGATTTTGACTTTAATATAAAATAATATTTTGAGATATTCCTAAGGTGCCCCTCTCCTCCCCTATAAAAGGACACCTCCTCCCCCTCCTCCTCACACCAATTTGAGCACTCAAGCTCGGCCAACCCCTGCCAAAATCTCTTCTCCACTTACCTAGCAACATCCTAGTGGTTCTGGTCTTCCTCAAAGACCAATTCTAGTGCCCTAAGAGGAGGTCTCAAAGAGGCACTTCAAAGAAGAGGTAATTACCGTTACCAATTCTTTCATCTTTATTTCTTTTTCCACTTCTTCTTCTTAGGTTGTTTCATTATGAAGTAATAACATCAGTATCACTCATATACTGATATGTTATTATAAGTATGAAACAACCCTATTTCACCATCTATCCATCCTACGGAAAAAGAAATCACTGCGCGTGCGTACGTACGGAATACCGTCTCCACGCCGTGGTGTAATCTATTTTCCACCACCACCTTACATGGATGGGTATAATGGTGTAAAGAATAAATATACATAGTTATTACAACATCATATTGATTCTGATATATTGTATAATCCACTCCAATTCAATTCAATAATTATAGTAATGATATCATCGCTCGTGCGTACGTACGGACTACCGTCTCCACGACGCGATGAGATTCATTCTCCATGTTAACCATTTAAGAATGATTATAATGTATATATAAGAAATAATAATGAAATATATGACATTATAAAGCTACTGGATTTATGTATATATATACATATGTATGTCATCTACTTACTTCCATTTCAAGACAATAAGGAAAGAAAAACAGCGTTCATGCGTACGTACGGACTACCGTCTCCATGAACGGTGTTTTTCATTTTATTTATCTATCTATTATATATATATATACTGAATATATATGATATATAAATCATATTTTATATTCTGGAAGTAAGTAAATCATGATATAAGTAATAATGATGTCAAGAACAACAAGTCAAAACACCTACGATAAATGAAACGATTTTACCCAAAACACTTCTTTAACATGGAATTTACAAAAGAACGGGTAATATAATGTCATAAGTGAACCATAAATGATATCATAACAATGAATATGATTCTGTAATAAGTCAATGACATTATTTAAATCATTATACAGGAGGTTCGGACACATACGAAGCAAATTGGACCTAAGGTAAGGGAAATATCACAATCTCATTTTATTCGAGATTGTTTATTCGTAAGTATTTACTGGGGTGTATTTTATCATCCACATCCATGTTTCATCAATATTTAATATTATTTTCATCCACCTACAATTGTTTAAATCCATTTTTACCCTTCGGTGAGTTTTTAGTAAAAGAAATAAAAGGAATCTTTTGTCGTTTTTCGTACGAGGTACTTTTTGACTTTTCCGACAAAAGTACGAAGAATGTTTTTTTTAACTTATACGGCATGAATGGATTTTAAAAAATTATTTCCAAGAAGCTTCCTTTACAAGTTTTCAAGTTTATTTTTAATCAAATTCTTTTATTTTAATGTTTTATGACATGTTATGAAGGGAAAAATGTTTTTGAAGTAGAAAGGGTATTTTCCTCAAGAATGGAGTTCAAGTATTTTATCAAAATTATTTTCCATCTAAGATAATAAAAGGGTTCTGTTTTTATCCCTATTATTACATGGATTTGATTATGTTGTGATGGAAACATTTTTATGAATTCCTTTATCTTATATGAATTGACTTATGATGTCATGATGTTTCAAGAATCCCATTTTTGTTACATGTGTTATGCGATGATGTATGTTTTATGATTATGTGGCACACATAAGAAAGGATTCATTATAAGATGGGTGGGACCTATATCTCCCTCCAATGCATTGGGTAAAGATTTTATATCTCATGAAGATAGACATGGCTGAAATGGTAGGTTATACCGGTTCAGTGAAACAGGACTGAAACGAGGGTTACTCGATTCAGAAAGGGACTTTGTCCACTAAGATAGTCTTGGCATTGAGTCTTGACTAACAAGAAATGATTCTCTATGATTATGTGTGTATGCCACAAAGTTTCATGTTTTAAGTTATGATTATTAGGATTACATTTCACTTCTATGATTTATCCCATGTTATGATATTATGAGCTTTTTTGCAGGTTAAGATTTCCAAAAGCTATGTTCTTATATATATGATGTGATTGATATTTCTTTTGTTTACCCTTACTGAGCATTTGAGCTCACCCTTTTATGTTTTCTTTTCCCCAGGATATAAAGAAAGGTTTTAGGTAAAAAAAAGGGATGACCTTTATGGGAGATATTGAAGATCCTTCACCACGATTAGAAGATTACGTTCCGAGTTTCCAAAGACACTAAACTATTACGATCCTTGTGTGTGTGTTTTTGTTATGTACTAAGTATTCCGCAAAAGTAATGTAATGTCCATGTACGTCAAGATATGGGTCTCTACAGAATGGGATCTGTAATCTTGATGAGGGTGACCTATAAATCTAGATTTAAGAATACTTACATGTCATGTATCCACTCATATACTGGAAATTGATGAAGAGTGTTCATGGTGTAGGATGACATTACTGATCAGTGAGTTTTGTAGGTATTTTCATGGGATTCCCTAAGCATTCAACTACAGTTGGAAGTAGATTTTCCATTGATTTAGTTTTTGGTATGCAACCCATATCACTCCCATCATACCTAATTTCCCCCTCTGAGTTTAGGGAGTTTAATATTCATAAGGATGATATAGAGTCTGAAGTCTTTGTTCTTCTATGTATAGCCCTATGGCCCTATAAATAAAACATTTCTAAAAAGTTTCTTATATCTATATTCTTATTCATCGACTATCGAAAGTTAAACTAGGACACAATTAATAAAAAATACCCATTCCCCTGAATTTATGATTCTATGACCATATAGCGTGGGAAATATGGTTTTGAAAGATCAATCACCACTCAAGGCATCACTAATTCTTCATGAAGGTTGATGACATCCCAAATATTTATTTTCAAGGTAGATATTCCCACTTTCAATACCTCATAATTCTATATGTACAAAAACATGATCCCATGATATTCATGGTTCTTATGAATTGGGTGTTACATATCAATATCAACTCCTTTTTCATGGAACTTTTCATTGAAGTTTTGATTTATAAAAAATTATATGAAGAAAATTGGAGGAATTTAAGGATCATTCTGAGGAATTTACATGATTATAATATTAATTACAAGATTTAAAAATGTAGTTTTTTAATTTAAGAATCCATGTTTCTTGGCCATGTGATATTGGAAGGTGGAATCTTTATCCACTTGGAGAATATAAGAGCGATGATGTCTGGGGAGGAGCGGAGTAAAATTATCTAAATCAATAGATTCATGGGATTTCAAGGTTATTACATGATATTTTTAGAGAATTTTCTTGACTCATAATACATATCATGGATCTTACCCCAAAATGGTAAATTAATCTTGGATCCTAGAATTCCAAGCAAAAATTTTGAGCTCAAGTAGTGATTGAAATCAGAACCTTTTTTTTATCTTTCTTGAATCAAGTCTGGGAAATGTGGTATACTAATATGAATTATATAGGGGTCTAGGTTGTGTTCTTATGTAAGATGACCATTATGTGGTGTATGGATCCCAACAACTTCAACCACATGAGAAATGTTACCCAAGACATTAAATTGAACTCGCATCTATGATATGTGATCTCACATTCCAGTACCACTCTCTATCTTGGGAATGTATCACGCTTTATTCTGATTATAAGATATTGAGCTATATTTTTTTACCAAAAATACCGATATTTGATCTTGATATGATGGTTGGAGTATCTTCTTGGTTATGATTTTGAGATTTTCAATACTGCAGTTAAAGGAACATAATTGTTGACCCTTAAGTAGGAAATTTCCACACCATTATCTAAATAATTCAAGAAATGAGTCGTTCCTCATGGTTATTTTTACCTTGATGTATTTGGATGAAAAAGAGTTCTAGGATTTGGTATTCTTAGCTGGCATCAAGTTTGTTCCTTCTCTTATGGGGAGTATCCATGAAGATAAATTGAGATATGTGGTATGTTAGCACTCCATTCACATCCAAATTTGTGGGGGAGGAATTTGATGAATGTACTTTGTTATTAAAGGGAATCCATTACTTTGGAAGTTGTTTTATTTGTTGTTGTCAATGAAGAAATTTTAGATAATGGATTTTCCCTAATATCAGTGTGATGTCCATCTTGTTTCCACCAATATGTTTTCTAACATGAAATGTCAGTTATGTTGTCCAAAAATGAGATGATACATTGCCCATTTGTTTTTCAGTGTAATAATTTTTAGAAGATCAAAGTCGATCCTCATAATCCCTTGGGTTTTCATAAACCTCTTTCAATTCCTATATAGATGTGGGATGTTGTTTCTATGGAATTTATGATTGGATCACCCCATACTGTAGGGGATGTAATTCCATATCCTAGAAAATTTATCATCTAAATAAATATATTTAGTTCAGCCCTATCATTGACATGATTTAAGTGGATGATTTTCTAAAATTATATATTCAAGAGATTAGAAAACATCATTGAGTTCCATCTACTATAAATTCTGATAGAGATAACCACTTAACATCATGGTTTTAAGAAGGTCTATAAAAGGAAATTGAAATACATGTCAATATTAAAATGGCATACCTTCCCCAAAAAGATGTTTAATGAAAGAGGACAAACCAAATATAGGAAGATATGTTTTGTAAATGCATCTTCGATTTCGATTGGAAAACCATCTGGGATTGGTGTAGATTTATTATAATATCAGTTACCAGTACATGAACATGATGTATCCATTTCAATAATTATTATTTTTGTTTTTGTAACACCCTGAGATTTTATGAGAAATAATCTTTTTAATTTCATTGATGCCTTATGTTGTATTATACACCAATATTAGCTTGCGCTATACACAACATTGTGTTAGCTAGTAGTATACGCAAACAATATACTTGTCTTGTGCACATGAGCCTCAGCCCCATTTGTGAGGACTCCTTAAGTGCATCCAAGAAACCTAGGATCAAATCTAGGCGGAGGCTAATTTATGGGACTATAGTAGTACTGTAGTTGGTACTGTAGCGGGAACTATGTAGAACTTTAGTGGGAACTGTAGCAGGCATTGTTTGGCACAACAGTAGCCAGGAATATTCCCTCGTTTGGTCCATCGGGCCACCGATTTGGCCGCCAAGTCCTATAAGGCCATCAGTCCACCCAGGCCTTCGGATCGGCAAGGCCTTCGGGCCACCTCAAGGCCTTCGGGCCACCATAGGTGTAGACGCAAACTAGACAACCTACAAGGAACAAACTTTGGATGGAGGAGGAGCAAAGAGCTTTCACCATAGCATAAGCTAAACAGATTGCAATAATGAGAGGGTATGGAACCGTCCATCAGACATGCCATTGCATGCATGGGAAATCCTGGAAAAATATCCATGCGGAGGTGGGGAACTAATTTCATGATGAAGATGCTGGGGAGGAGCAGTTCCAAGTAGTTTTTTCTGGGGTGAATGTAATGTTTGAAACCTACGAGAAATGAATTCCTCTATAGCACATGCTCCATGTAATACTTATGTCTACAGGACTTGTAAGGGTTTCACCTCACCCCTTGAAAGGTGGATTATCAAAATCAATAAAACAATGAAGGCCTTGAGGCCATTGGAGTATAATATACATGTCTTGTGTTACACGCAAGAGCGACCTTCTCGATAGATTGTGTGATACGCAAAACCGAGTTTCACTAAACAATGATATATTATAATATTATTACTAACTAGCCATTATGAATAGTATTAACTAGGTTTTGAATTTTATAACATTATAATTCATCTTACACATTATCTAGAACATGGTATGAGAACAAAATAATTTTTTCCGGTAAAATATTTATTTTTATAAAAATGCAGTTTTGCCGCCTTTTGATGGCACACCCACATTAAATCTAGTTTTTGATACGTTTATAAGTTCAATTAGACATGATACTCTTATTCGTTGTAATAAGAATATAAAAATTTACTTTGTATATTTTTTTATATTTTTCTATTAACTATAATATTTTAATAGATAGTAGAAATATGCTATTTTTTTCTTAAAAACTACTTTTTATCAATATAATTTATATGGATTATATATAAAATTTAATGGTTTTAATGTATAAATAGAATATATATTTACCCTTTAATATAATTTAATTCATTATCCTTAATTTTACATTGAATAGGTAAAAAATTTCAATCTTTGGCAATGTTTTAACATTTAAAACTCATTTTCTTAACAACGGGATTAATTTTAAATTAATTAATGAAAATTATGTGGTTTGAATTTTGAAAAATGGATTTCACATTTGAATTCAGTGGGTCAAAATTATGTTAATATGTTACTTTTATTTATTTTGATATTATGAATTGAAACTTTGGTACTTTTTATTTAATATAATTAAAGGTAAATCGGGTTATTAAGGGTAAAAATAAGATTATAAAATTACCATAACAACTGAAAAAATTATATTGGATGAACAAAAGTAGACCAACATCACCTAAGGGTCTTAATAGATTCATTTCATGGACATTTTTCCATTAAAATGATGTAATTATTATTAAAACCAAATAAAGTGACAACATGTCACTCTCTTATATCATATAAGTATAATAATTTTAATTTAGTGATAAAATTCATCAAACATTGAACTTAAATAGTCACCAGAAAGATAATAAAATCATTTACATCATGTGAATTTGTTTATAATTTTTAGGGATTAAATAATTATCATTAATGGTGACACAATGTGATGCATGAATTGTTTATTTAGTGAAAAATCAATAATAATGTTTTTATTAAAATAATAGTAATCATAAAACGCACAAACACCAGACCAAAACATATTGGTCGTGTACATTTAAACAATAATAATCCAAAGGTAGAATATTTGACCATTTTGAGCCTTATAAAATTGATTATGACAATTATATTATTTTATTTAAAATAATATCAAAGTTGTCACCTTCATAATTTAATAAATATAACAATTTAAATGTTGTGATTTTAAGATGATAAATTTGAGTAAAAGTATTCTTATGGAATAGATTATATTTATCTATATAATAGTATTTTATTTTTAATTTTTATAAAACAAATAAGTATATTAAATAATTATACAAAAGTTTTGAAATAATTATTTTATTAAGAGAAATATCAAATAAATGGTTTTAAAGATATTAAATTAAATGTTATATGAAAAAATTAATGTTCCCCATGAATTTTTTAGATACATATGATAAGATGAAAATTTATTAAATATTTTTGTTCGAATATATCTTCTGTGTGAATTTAATTTAAATTCAAATAATTAAATAGTGTCAAAATTGACACTATTGATATTTTATAAAAATAACATATGATTAAATTGTTTAAAAATCACAAATATATTTAAAAATTATAAATTGAAATTTATATAGTCAAAAATTTCATAAATTATCCAATTATTGATAATTCACAACACATAAGTAATTAGTTATAACAATTTAAAATTTAAAATATTATTTCCACAAATAAAATTAAATAGATTAAATGAGGATAAATCAAGTTGATAAGGTTTAAAATAAATTCCCAATATGTCTAAATTTTATTGGAAGATGTGATTACAACCCTATGTCATATCATATTCGAATTTGAATCATTTTGGAAGTTTTTATGAGGAGTTTGGGTTTATTATAAATTAATATTTTAGAGGTTTCCAAAAGTGCCCCTCTCCTCTCTTATAAAAGGGAACCTCCTCCCTCTCCTATTCACAGCATTTTAATCCCTCAATCTCGGCCAAACCATGTCCATTTCTCTTCTACACTTCCCTAGAAACAAACTAGAGGTCCTTGTTCTCTTCAAAGAAAAACTTTAGTGCCCTAAGTGGAGGTTTAGAAGAGGATCGTCAAATAAGAGGTAATATCCTTTACCAGTTCTTTCAAATATATTTCATCTTCTACTTCCTCTTATTTATTTGATTAATTATAAATTAATAACATCAGTATCACAAGTAGAATGATATTTTATTATAAATATGAAATAACACCATTTCACCTTCTATCCATCATATGGAAAATGAAATCACCGCGCGTTCATACGTACAGAATACCGTCTCCATGCCATGGTGTAATATGTTTTCCTCCACCACCTCACATGGATGGGTATAATGGTGTAAAGAATAAATATATATGGTTATTATAACATGATACTAATTCTGAGATATTCTATCATCCACTCCAATACCATTCAATAATTATGGGAATGATATCTTTGATCGTGCGTACGTACGGATTATCGTCTCCACGACGCGATGAGATTCATTCTTCATGTTAACTATTCAAGAATGATTATAAAGTATATATTGAATAATAACAAAATATGTGAAATAATTATACTACTGGATATATATATATATATATATTTCATTTACATATTTCCATTCACGTCAATAAAGAAAGGAAAACAACATTCATGCGTATGTACGGCCTACCATCTCCAAGAACGGTGTATTTCATTCCATTTATTGATATATTATATATATATATATTCAAAATATATATTATATATATAACATGTTTTACATTTTTTAGGTAATTAATCATGATCTAATTAATCATATCAATAATTACAAGTCAAAACACAGATGATAAATGAAACGATTTTACCCAAAACACTGCTTTAACATAGAATTGAAAAATGAACGAGTAATATAAAGTCATAAGTGAATCATATATGATATCATAAATATTATTATGGTCATGTTACAAGTTAATAATATGTTTAAACACACTATATAGGAGCATCGAACACATACGAACGAAATGGGATACTAGGTAAGGGATTATTTCGTCTCACTTTACTTTCTATGAGACATATTCCTTAACTACCATCTATTACATTTGTATGGGGTTTATTCTTCCCATGAATGTTTTATGATTTTTATTATGGAGGATATGATTTTTACATATGAATGTAATTTTCATTATTTTATGACACTATGATTCCACCGATCTTAAAAGGTAAGGGATAATTATTCCAATCACGTTCTTATCTGAGATTTTTTATTCCTAAGTATTTACTGGTGTTATGTTTAACATCCATTTCCATGATTTCTCAAAACTAATTTCATAACATGTTTACTATTCCTTCATGTATGTTTAATGTTGTTTTTACCCTTTTTTACCACATGGTATGGAAGAAATCTTTCTTTTGTTTACCATACGAGGTACTTTTGGACTTTTCCAGAAAAAGTACAAGTAGAATGTTTTTTAAAATATACGGCATGAATAGATTTTTACGTTTTCAAAACGCCTTATTTTCATGAACCTTCCTCTATATGATTTCATGATTATTTTCAACAAAAATCCTTTTCTTTTAAAATTTCATGGAATTTTTTGAAATGGAAATAATTTTGAAGAAGAAAGGATATTTTCCTCAAGAATTCATTTGAAGTGTTTTATCAAAACTATTTTCCTTGTATGATGACATTATTTAGTATGTTTATGTTTCAATTATAATGTCTCTATTATATACATGGTTTGATTTTTCTTATGATGAAATGATATACATTTATTTTATATGTATTATGTTATGATGGGATGATGTTTATGATTCCCATATTATTCTTTAGGTTATGATGAATGATTAATGTTTATTTTTTGGAACACGAAAGAATGAATTCATTATGAGATTGGCGGGACCCATATCTACCTCCAATGCATTGGGTAAAGATTTATATCCCATGAGATAGACATGGCTGGAATAGCAAGTGAATCTAGTTCAATAATACTGGGCTGGAACGACAAGTAAACCCTATTCAGTATGGGACTTTGTCTACTATGATGGTCTTGGAAGCACTGCCATTGATACTATGGAAATCATAACATGTTTTTAATGGTTACCAAAAATACATGTTTTATTCCCATTCTATTTTATCATGATCAATGTTCCATTATGATCTATGCCTTACGTACTACCAAGATTTATTTCACAACTCTATATTTTGATGTTTAAAAATTATGTTCATGTTTTTAAGTTCAAACGTATATGGTTATTTTATTTTATTTATTCTTACACTTACTGAGCATTTGATCTCACCCTTTTTATGTTTTATTTTCCCCAGAATATAAAGAAAGGTTTTAGTTAAGAAAACAAAAGGGAAAGATCTTTATGGGATATGATGAAGATCTTTCACCATGAATAGAAGATTGTGTTCCATGTTTCCAAAGACTCTAAAATATTACAATCCTTGGCTGTCTGTTTTTGTTATGTATTAAGTATTCTTCAAAAGTAATGTAATGTCCATGTATGTCAAGCTTGGGTCTCTACAGTTGGTATTAGAGGAAAGTTTTAGTTAACCTTTGGAAACTAGGATGGAAAACATTAGTGAGATCCCTAGGGATATTTCTAAGGTATGTCTAGGGATGCCCCTCAGGTTACGTATATTTATAGGTTATAGTCCTAGAATTATGGAAATGATCTTACAATTAAACCTAAGGTGTTATATATTGAAGATTATCCCCACTTTATTATTCTGTTTTCCTAGAATGATTTTTTCCTCTCACACTATTCGTTAAGGGTTTTAGACGATGGTTAGAACCCAAAGGAACCATGTTGATCAATGTAATAGACAATGCAATGATCTTCCTCCTTAATAAACCAATTTTATGGGAGATGGAGTGAATAATCTTATTGCTAAACTTACAAAAGCTATGAATCATTCTGGGATTCCAAATGAGCAGAAAAGGGGACAATATTCTATTGAGTCATGCATGAGGTAATGTCCACCTTCTTTCAGTGGGTCTTCTGATCCACTTGTTGATGAACAATGGATCAGTACCATTGAAAATATATTTTCCATTATTCTCTATTCAAATCATGAAAAAGTCATTTTTGATTTTTACCGGTTAGATGGTGAAGCAGACCAGTGCTGTACTCTAATTAATAATATAAGGCCCCAAGATTAAATTGAATCCATGGAATGGGACGAGTTCAAGCACTTGTTTTTCAATAAGTAATTCCATTGTATTCTTAGAAAAAATATGGAAAAGGAGTTCCATGAGCTTAAGAAAGAGGATGATGAATCTGTTGGTTTATACGAGGTGAATTTTACAAGGCTTCCAAGTTATGCATCAGGCTTTATCATCCAACCTAAAAGTAAAGTTGATCGATTCTTCAGTGGCATAAAACAATGTATTCTAAGGGAATTAACAATAAGAGACTTCAGTAGCTATGAAGAAATTGTGCATTGTGATATCAGGGTAGAATTGGAAGTTGGTGTTACATATTCATCCCATGGTTTTGACTAGAAACGAGTGATGGAGTTCAAGGAAATATCTCAAAAAAATGGTGAAAAGAAGATGAATGTTTCATAATGCTCAAAGTGTGTAAAAAAAATGGTGGATATTATATTAAAGGGACAAGAAAATATTTTATGTGTAGAAAAGAAGTTCATCAAGCATCTAAGTGTCGAAGTAATGGGAAATAGTTAGCTAATGATGTGAATAGAGAAAATACTACAGAGAACGCACCACCAACACCTCAACACTATAAGGGCCACAAAATGGGGAATTATGCTAACCAATGCCATAATCTAAGGGTTAATGATGATAAACATCAACAACCTCTTAAAGAAAAGGAAAAAGGGACGTCACATACGATCACTATTGGTGATATAGAGTATGATAGCAATGTGGTGGAATGATTAAGTGTTTATTTAACGGGATTCCAAAATAAGGTTTTGGAATCTCATTTATAGTATTGGGGAATATTAGAATATCTATGTATTGTTTTATTGTGGTTTTCAATAATTTTAGTGTCCCAGTAACCATGAGAAGTGATTGAAATATTTCTCGAAGGAAGATGATATGCGCATAATGAAGGGATAAAGAGAAAATAATATTTTTGATTTTATTAATGAGCTCATGACTGATATAAGGACAAAGTGACATCATGGTTTGAATATATATAAATTTTGGGATTCTGGTATGCATAAAGTGTTAACTTTTGATAGCATTCATGTTTTAGCTAAGGTTCTATGGTAATTCATGTTTCAAGATAATACATGATTAAGGTATTCACATGTTTGGAATATGACCAACAAGATATATCTTATGATATATGGGGGATAAATTATGGTAATCACATGCTTGGTAGAAGAACTTTTTAGTAATCATTTTCTTTATACTATGAGATTGGATAGATGTATTTTGGATATGCCTAAAGAATGGAATGGATTAAGTTAAACATCAGATAGTATTGTTTAAGGATATAACTTTTTGATATTTTTTCTGAAAAGTTATAATTGTATAGTTTTATATAAAGTGTAACCCGTAGGACAGGACACAACACATCGCGTCGGACAAGGATGCAGGAATTGAACCCACAACTGAAGTACGACATGCCTTTGTCAGCTACCACTGGCCTACAGGAAGTCCCTGGTTATTCGAAGTTAGTTTTATTTTATTAACCGGTATGATATATGAAGTATAAGTCCATTTTTGGAATCATATACACCACAGATGGACTTATATATATTTAATAATTTGTGCTAAACTTTTTGTGATAAATAGAAATGGAATGAACTATCATTCTATCACATGATCTGCTAATACTTCAATAATGAAAATTTTAAATTCATTTCATTAAATAAGAGATGAATTAGAAATTTTTCATGGAATGACCAATGATGATTATACACTGAAATCAGGTAATTATTTATCCTTATGAAAAAATATTCATCAAATTTAAGGAAATGATCATGAAAACCAAAAATGTTGTCTTTGTACCCTCATATCTGACGACTCGGATGGTACCTTAGATCATCACAAATTTATGGCTGTGTGATTATTGGGTTTTTCATATCCGTGTTCTCTACCAGTCATCATTAGATCATGATGGATAGATATCTCTTCCATATCCATATTTTAACCTATATTCTCTTATATGGAAACTCAGTGTTGAGTTACATTGGGTGACCGTTATGTTTCTAAATTTCCTTTTTAAAATTAAGTTTTAGAATTACTTTTTACGATGTGGGTTTCTGTGGAAAAAACATTCAAGTAGTAAACGATTTATTACCCCGACGAATTTCGAGGGTTAAATTCATCTTAAGGGGGGTAGAATGTAACACCCCGAGATTTTATGAGAAATAATCCTTTTAATTTATTTGATGCATTATGTTTTACGCTACCCCATGATTATATTGAACTATATGAAACATTTTATTAGCTTGTAGTATATGTATACAATATACTTGGCTTGTGTTACATGCAAGAGTGACCTCCCCCGATAGCTTGTTTGGTATGCAATACCGAGTTTCACTACACAATGATATATTAAAATATTATTATGAACTAGCCATTATGAATAGTATTAATCGCATATTGATTTTTATAACATTATAATTCATCTTACACATTTTCTAGAACATGGTATGAGAAAAAAATAACTATTTCGAGTAAAATATGTATTTTTCAAAAAATGCAGTTTTGCCGCCTTTTGATGGCGCACACACTTTAAATATAGTTTTTGACATGACTATAATTTCAATTAGAAAAAATAAAATTATTCATTTCAATAAGGATATAAATATTTACTTTGGATAAATATTTTTTATTGTTCATTTAACCTTCATATTTTGATGAATAGTAAAAATACGCAAAAATGTTATTAAAAACAACTTTTTTCATCAAGATAATTTATATGGTTTAATTATAATATTTAATGGTTTTAAAGTATAAATAGAATATATTTGTACCATTTAATATAATTTATGTCATTATCATTAATTTTACATTGAATTCATAGGTAAAAACATTTCACTATTTGGCAATGTTTTATCTTTTAAAACATGTTTTCTTAACAATGGGATTAATATTAAATTAATTACTGCAACATCTATGTTTTGAATTTTGAAAAATTGATTTCACATTTGAATTAAGTGGGTCCAAATTATGTTAATAGGTTACTTTTTATTGATATTATGAATAGTAACTATGGTAATTTTTATTTACTACAGATAATGGTAAATCGGGAAATTAAGGGTAAAAATAAGATTAAAAAATTACTATAACACCTACCAAAATTCTATTGGATGAATAAAAGTCGACCCATAACACATAAGGGTCACAATATATTAATTTCATCGACATTTCACCATGAAAATGATGTAATTATTATTAAAACCAACGAAAGTTACATCATGTCACTCTCTTATATCTTATAAGTGTAATTATTTTAATTTAGTGATAAAATTAACATAAATTCGAACATAAATAGTCACCAGAAATCTAATAAAATTATCTACATCATTTGAATTTATATAGATTTTTTAGGGATTAAATAATTATCATTAATGGTAACAAAGTAGTGAGGTAAAAATTGTTTATTTAGTGTATATCAATAATTTTGTTTTTATTAAAATAATAGTTACCATAAAAGGCACAAACACGTAACGAAAACTTATTGGTTATGTACATTTAAACTATAATCATCCAATAGTTTAATATGTTATTATTTGGAGCCTTATAAAAGAGATTATGACACTTATATTAATTTATTTTAAATAATGTCAAAGGTGCCACCTTCATAATTTAATAAATATAACAATTTAAATGATTTGATTTTAAGACGATAAATTCCAGTAAAAGTATTCTTATTGAATATATTAGATTTATCTACATCATAGTATTTTAGTTTTAAATTTTATGCAACAAATATGTATACTAAATAATTATGCAAAAAGTTTTTAGTAATTATTTTATTAAAGGAAATATCAAATAAATGGTATGAAAAATAATAAAATAAATTTTATTTTAAAAAATTAATGTACTCCATGAATTTTTGATAGGTTATGAATCTATTATGTATTTTGGTTCAAATATATCTGTTCTGTGGATTTAATTTAATTTCAAATAATTGGATAGTGTCAAAATTAACACTATTGATATTTTATAAATATAACATATTATTAAATTGTTTAAAAATAAAACTATCATTAAAAATTATAAAATGAAATTTTTGTGGTCTACAGTGTCACGAAGTATCCAATTATGGAAAATTCACAACACATAAATAATTATTTATAACAATTCAATATTTATAATATTATTACCATAAAAAAATTAATAGATTAAATAAGGATAAATCAAGTTGATATGGTTTAAAATAAACTCCCAACATGACTAAATTTTATTGTCAAATTAGATTACAATCCTATCTCAATTAATATTCTAATTTAAATAATTTTTGATGTTTTTAAGTGGGGTTTGGGTTTATTATAAATTAATATTTTAGAGGTTTCCAAAATTGCCCCTCTCCTCTCTTAAAAAAGAGAACCTCCTCCATCTCCTCTTCACAACATTTCAAGCCTTCAAGATTGGCCAAACCTAGTTCATTTTTATCTCCACTTCTCAAGAAACATACTAGAGGTGCTGGTATTCTTCAAAGACCATCTTTAGTGCCCTAAGAGAAGATTTAGTAGAGGCGTGTCAAAGAAGAGGTAATATCCTTTACCGATTCTTTCAAATTTACTTCTTCTTCTACTTACACATATTTATTTGATTAATTATAATTTAATAACATAAGTATCAATCATATAATGATATGTTATTATAAATATGAAATAACCCCATTTTACATACAATCCATCTTACAGAAAACGAAATCATCGTGCGTGATTACGTAAGGAATACCATCTCCACAACGTGGCGTAATCTGTTTTCCACAACCGCCTTACTTGGATGGGAATAATGGTGTAAATAATAACTATATATGGTTATTATAAAATGATAGTAACTCTAAGATATTCTATCATCCATTCCAACACCATTCAATAATTATGGGAACGATATCATCACTCGTGCGTACGTACGTATTAATGTCACCACGACGTGATGAGATCCATTCCTAATTTTAACTATTCAAGAATGATTATAAAGAATATTTTGAATAATAATGAAATATATGACATAATAATTCTACTGGATTTATGTATATATATTTCATCTGTTTACTTCCATTCAAGTCAATAAGGAAAGAAAAACAACGTTCATGCGTACGTATGGCCAACCATCTCCATGAACGGTGTATTTCATTCCATATATCTATCTATTATATATATATTCTGAATATATATTATATATAAATCATGTTTTAAATTTTGTAAGTAAGTACTCATGATCTAAGTAATCATATGAATAATTACAAGTCGAAACACAGATGATAAATGAAAGGATTTTACCTAAAACACTGCTTTAACCTGGAGTTGACAAATGAATGGTTAATATAAAGTCGTAAGTGAATCACATATGATATCATAAATATTATTATGGTTTTCTTACAAGTTATTAATATTTTTAAACCAACTATACAGGATTCTTGGCACATACAAATGAAATTGGATATAAGGTAAGGGATTATTTCGTCTCACTTTTATTTCTGTGAGACATATGCCTTAATCACCATCTATTTCTTTTGTATGATGTTTATGCTTCCCATGAATATTTTAAGATTTTTATTATGGAGGATATAATATTTAAATGTGCATGTAATTTTTATTATTTTATGACATGTATGATTCCACCGATCATAAATGGTAAGGGATAATTATTCCAATCTCGTTCTTATCCGAGATTGTTTATTCGTAAGTATTTACTAGGGTTATGTTTATCTCCCATTTCATTGTTTTGTAAAAATGTTTTCATAAATTTTTTAATATTATTCCATGTATGTTTAAAGTCATTTTTACCCTTTTTTTACCACATGGTATGGAAGGAATCTTTCTTTTGTTTACCACACAAGCTACTTTTGGACTTTTCCGGCAAAAGTACAAGAACAATGTTTTTTTAACTTATACGACATGAACTAATTTTTACAGTTTCACAACACCTTATTTTCATAAATCATAATATACAAGATTTCAGTATTATTTAAAAAAAATCCTTTTCTTCTAAAATTACATGAAATTTTTTGAAATGAAACTGATTTTGAAGAAGAAAGGATATTTTCCTTAATAATTCATTTCAAGTGTTTTATCAAAAACATTTTCCATCAAATATTACATTATATAGTATGTTTATGTTTCAAGTATGATGACTCTATTATTTACATGGCTTGATTTTTTTATGATGAAATGATATCCATTTATTTTATATGTATTATGTTATGAAGGGATGATGATTATGAAACCCATATTATTATTTGGATTATGATGAATGATTTATGTTTATTTTGCGGCACACGAAAGAATGATTTCATTATGAGATGGGTGGGACATATATCTCCCTCCAATGAATTTGGTAAAAATTTATATCTCATGAGATTAACATGGATGGAACGACTAGTGAATCTGGTTCAGTAATACAGGGCTAGAATAGAATGTAAACACGGTTTAGTAATGGACTTTGTCCACTATGATGGTCTTGGCAGCAAAGCCTTGTCTACTATGGAAATCATAAAATGTGCTTAATGGTCGACACAATTACATGTTTTATTTTTATGATATTGTATCATGATTAATGTTCCTTTATGATCTATTCCTTACAAACTACCAAGATTTGTTTCACAACTCCAGATTTTGATGTTTAAACATTATGTTCATGTTTTTATGTTCAAATGTATTTGTTTGTTTTATTTTAATCATGCTTACCCTTACTAAGAATTTTAGATCTCATTTTTTATGTTTTCTTTTCCCCAGGATATAAATAAAGGTTTTAGGCAAGGAAACAAAAGAGAAAGATCTTTATTGGAGATGTTGAAGATCTTTCACCATGATTAGAAGATTGTGTTCCATGTTTTCAAAGACACTAAACTATTACAGTCCTTGGGTTTCTGTTTTTGTTATGTATTAAGTATTCTGTAAAAGTAATGTAATGTCCATGTACGTCATGCTTTGGTCTCTATAGTTGGTATCAGAGAAAAGTTTTAGTTATCCTTTGGAATCTAGGATGTAAAAACTTTTGTGAGATCGCTAGAGATATTATTATGGTATGTCTAGGGATGTCCATATGGTTAAGTATAAGTATATGTTATAGTCCTTGAATTATTGTAATTATCATAGAATTAAACCTAATATGTTTGTATATTTAAAATACTCCCCCTTTATTATTTTCTTTTCATAGCATGATTTTGGTCTCTCACACTATTCTTATTGGGTTTAAATGATGGCTAGAACCCGAATGAATTGTGTTGATCAATTTAATGGAAAATGAAATGATTGTCCTCAGGAAAAAACCAATGTTGTGAGAGATGGAGTGAAAAATCCTTTTTCTATACTTACAAAAGTTATGAATCATTCTGGGCTTCCAAATGATGAGAGAAGGGAACAATATTCTATTGAGTCAATCATGAGGCAATGCCCACCTTCTTTAACTCGGTATTCTGATCCACTTATTGTTATACAATGGACCAGTACCATTGAAAATATATTTTCCATACTTTGATGTTTAGAGCATGGAATAGTCATTTTGGATGTTTACCGGTTAGAAGGTGAAGCAGACCAGTGGTGGACTCTAATTAAGAATACAAGTCCCCAAGATGAAATTGAATCCATGGAATAGAACGAGTTCAAGAACATGTTTTCCAATACGTACATCACTTTTATTCCTCAATCAAAGATGGAAAAGGAGTTCCTTGAGATTAAGAAAAAGGATGATAAAAATGTTGGTATATACGAGGTGAATTTTTCAATGCTTGAAAGGTATGCATCTGGATTTATCATCCAACCTGAAAGTAATGTTGATCAATTTTTCAGTGGCTTAAAACCTAGTCTTCGAAGGGAATTAGTGATAAGATTATTCAGTAGCTATGAAGAAATTATTGTTTTTTTATAACAGGGTAGAACTAGAAGTTTGTGTTGCATATCCAACCCATGGTTTTGACAAGAAATGAATGATGCAGGTCAAGGAAAAATCTCAAAACAATGGTAGAAAGAAGACGAATGTTTCTTTATGCTCAATGTGTGGAAAGAAGAATAGTGGATATTGACTTAAAGGGACTAGAAAATGTTTTCTGTGTGGAAAAGAAGGTCATCGAGCAACTGAGTGTCGAAGTAATAGGAAATGGTTAACTAATGATTTGAATAGAGAAAAGACTACATTGAATGCACCACCAACACTTTAATGCTACAAGTTCCAAGAAATGGGGCATTATCTGACCAATTCCCTAATCCAAGGGTTAATGATGATCGACATCAGCAAACTCTTAAGGTAAAGGACAATGGTAAGTAACATGCGATCACTATTGGAGATGTTGTGTATAACAACGATGTGGTGGAATGATTAAGTGTTTATGTAACGGGATTCCAAAATAATGTTGTGGAATCTCATTTATAGTATTGTGGAATATTGGAAAATATATGTATTGGTTTATTATGGTTCTCAATAATTTTATTATACAGGTATCCAAGAAAAGTGATTGAAATATTTTTGGAAAGAAGATGATATACACATAATGAAGGGATAAAGAGAAAATAATATGTTTGATTGTATTAATGAGCTCATGACTGATATAAGGACAAAGTGACATCATGGTTTGAATATATAGAAATTTTGGGATTTTGGTGTGCGAAAAGAGTTAACTTTCGATAGTATTCATGTTTTATATAAGGTTATATGGTAATTCATGTGTTAAGAGAATACATGATTAAGGTATTCACATTTTTGGAATATGACCAACAAGATAGATCTTATGATATATGGGGGATAAATGATGGTAATCACTTGCTTCATATAAGACCTTTTTGGTATTCATTTTCTTTATACTATGAGATTGGATAGAAGTATTTTGGATAATCCCAAATAATGGAATAGATTAAGTTGTACATTAGATAATATTATTTAAGGCTATAACTTTTTGATATTATTTCTGAAATGTTATAATATTATAGTTTTCGAGAAATGACAACTCGTAGGACAGGCAACAACCCATCACGTTAGACAAGGATACAGGAATAAAACCCACAAATGAAGTACGACATGCCTTTATTTCCTAACACTAGCCTACAGGAAGTACATGGTTAGTAGAAATTAGTTTTATTTTATTCAGCGGTATGATAGATGAAGTATATGCCCATTTTTTGAATCATATACACCATATATGGACTTATATATATTTAATAATTTGTGATAATCTTTTTGTGATAAATATAGATGGAATGACCTATCATTCTATCGCATGATCTTCTAACACTTCGAGAATGACAAATTTTAATTCATTTATTTAAATAATATATGAATTAGAAATTGTTCATTGAATGACCAATGCTGATTTTATACTGAGATTAGGTAAGTATTTATCCTTATGGAAAAAAATTCATCAACTTTAGGGAAATGATATTGAAAACCAAAAATGTTGTCCTAGTACCCTCATATCCGATGAATCAGATGGTTCCTTAGATCATCACAAATTTATGGGTTTGTGATTGTTGTATTTTTCACAGCCTGTTCTCTACCACTTTTCATCAGAACATGATGGTTAGATTTCTCTTCCATATCCATATTTTCACTTATATTCTCTTATGTGGAAACCCAGTGTTGAGTAACTTTGGGTGACTGTTATATTTTGAAATTTCCTTTTTAAAATCGAGTTTTATTATTCTTTTATACGATGTGGGTTTCTGTGAAAACAATTTCAAGTAGTAAATGATTTATTACCCTAATGAATGTCGAGGGAGAAATTCATTTTAAGGGCGGTAGAATGTAACACTCCGAGATTTTATGAGAAATATTATTTTTAATTTCTTTGTTTCCTTTTGTTGTAAAGTACACTAATATTATCTTTCACTATATGAAAAAATTGTATTTTCTTGTATTATAGTCAAACAATATACTTGGCATGTGTTACACACAAGAGTGACCTTCCTCAATAACTTGTGTGGTACGCAATATCGAGTTTCACTAAACAATGACATATTATAATATTATTATAAACTAGCCATTTTTAATAGTATTAAATGCATTTTGAATTTTATAAAATTATAATTCCACTTACACATTTTCTAGAAAATGTTATGAGAACAAAATAATTTTTTCGGGTCAAATATGTATTTTAAAAAAAATGCAGTTTTGCCGCCTTTGATGGCGCACCCACATTAGATCGATTTTTTGACACGTTTATAAGTTCAATTAAACAAAATAAATTTATTCATTGCAATATGGATATAAAAATTTACTTTGAATTTTTTTTATATTTTTCTGTTAACTTTAATATTTTAATGAATAGTAAAAATACGCTAAAGTTTTCTTAAGAACAATTTTTTTTGTCAAGAAAAACTATAAGATTTAATTATAAAATATAATGGTTTTAAAGTATAAATACAATATATTTGTTCCCTTTAATATAATTTAAGTCACTATCATTAATTTTACATTAAATTCATAGGTAAAAACATTTCAATATTTGGCAATGTTTTAACTTTTAAAAACTGTTTTCCTAACAATGGGATAAATTTGAAATTAATTTCTGAAAATTATGTGTTTTGAATTTTGAAAAATGGATTTCACATTTTAATTCAGTGGGTCTAAATTATTTTAATAGGTTACTTTTATTTTTTAAATATTATGAATAGTAACTATGGTAATTTTTATTTGCTATAGCTAAAGGTAAAATGGTTAATTAAGGGTAAAAATAAGATTATAAAATTACCATAACACATGCCAAAATTTTATTCTATAAATAAAAGGTGAACCATATCACCTAAGGTTCGGAATAGATTCATTTCATGGACTTTTGATCAAGAAAATGATGTAATTATTATTAAAAACACAGAAAGTGACAACATGTCACTCTCTTATATCTTATAAGTGTAATAATTTTAATTTAGTGATAAACTTCATAAAACATTGAAAATAAATAGTCAACGGAAATCTAATAAAATTATCTAAATCATGTGAATTTATTTATAATTTTTAGGGATTAAATAATTATCATTAATGGTGATACAATAATGATGGAGGAATTGTTTATTTAGTGAAAAATCAATAAAATTGTTGTTATTAAACTTATACTGATCGTAAAAGGCACAAAAACCTTACCAAAACTATTGGTATTTTAAAGTTAAACCATAATAATCCAATAGTCTAATAATTGACCATTTGGAGCCTTATAAAATTGATTATGATAGTTATATTATTTTATATTAAATAGTGTCAAAGTTGTCACCTTCATAATTTAATAAATATAACAATTTAAATGTTGTGATTTTAAGATGATAAATTCGGATAAAAGTATTATTATGGAATATATTATATTTATCAATATGAAATTATTTTATTTTTAATTTTTATGCAACAAATAAGTATATTAAATAATTGTACAAAAATTTTGTAGTAATTATTTTATTAAGGAAATATCAAATAAATGGTTTTACAAATATTAAAATAAATGTTATATGGATAAATTATTGTCCTCCATGATTATTTTAGATCAATATGTCAAGTTATGAATCAATTAAATATTTTTTTTTGAAATATATCTTCTGTGTGGATTTGATTTAAATTCAAATAATTGAATAGTGTCAAATTTGAAACTATTGATATTTTATAAAAATAACATATAATTAAATTGGATAAAAATCACTAAAATATTTAAAAATTATAAATTGAAATTTATATGGTCTAAAATGTCATAGATTTTCCAATCATGGGAAATTCGAAACACATAAGTAATTATTTATAACAATTTAAATTTTAGAATATTATTACCACAAATAAAATTAAATAGATTAAATAAAGATAAATCAAGTTGATATGGTTTAAAATAAATTCCCAACATGTTTAAATTTTATAGTATGGTGATATTACAACCCTATCTCATCTAATATTATAATTTTAATCATTTAGGAAGTTTTTTTTTGGGCTTTGTGTTTATAATAATTTAATATTTTAGTGGTTGCCAAAAGTACCCATCTCCTCTCTTATAAAAGGGAACCTCCTCCCTCACCTCTTCACAACATTTTGATCCTTAAATCTCATCAAAACCCTGTAAATTTCTCTTCTCTACTTCCCTAGAAACATTCTAGAGGTTTTGTTATTCTTCAAAGACCAACTTTATTGCCCTAAGAGGAGGTTTAAAGAGGCACATCAAAGAAGAGGTAATATCCTTTACCGATTCTTTCAAATTTATTTCTTCTTATACTACATATTATTTATTTGATTCATTATATAGTAATAAAATCAGTATCACTAATATACTGATATGTTAATATAAATATGAAATAACCCCATTTCACATTATATCCATCCTACGTAAAACGAAATCACCATGCGTGCGTATGTGCGGAATACCGTCTCCATGCCGTGGTGTAATATATATTCCACCACCACCTTACATGGATAAGTATAATGTTGTAAAAAATAACTATATATGTTTATTATAACATGATACAAATTATGAGATATTCTATCATCCACTCCAAAACCATTCAATAATTACAGGAACGATATCATCGCTCTTGCGTACGTACAGATTATCGTCTCCACGACGCGATGAGATTCATTCTTCATGTTAACTATTCATGAATGATTATAAAGAATATATTTAAGAATAATAAAATATATGACATAATAATTCTACTGTATTTATTTATATATATATATATGTAATCTACTTACTTCTATTTAAGTCAATAAGGAAAGAAAAACAGCGTTCATGCGTACGTACAGACTTCCATCTCCATTAACGGTGCATTTCCTTCCATCTATTGATCTATTATATATATATATTATAAATATATATTATATATAAATCATGTTATAAATTATTTAAGTCATTAATATTGATCTAAGTAATCATATGCATAATTACATGTCAAAATACAGACGATAAATGAAACGAGTTTACCCAAAACACTGCTTTAAAATGAAATTGACAAATGAACGGGTAATATAAAGTCATAAGTGAATCATATATGATATCATAATTATTATTATGGTTCTTTTACAAGTTAATAATTTGTTTAAAACCACTATACAAGAGTCTCGGACATATACGCAAGAAATTGGACAAAAGGTGAGGGATTATTCCATCTCACTTTTATTTCTGTGAGACATATGCATTAATCACCATCTATTTCTTTTGTATGGTGTTTATTCTTCCCATGAATGTTTTATGATTTTTATTATAGAGGATATGATATTTACATATGCGTGTAATTTTCATTATTTTACGACACGTATGATTTCACTGATCATAAAAGGTATGGGATAATTCTTCCAATCTCGTTCTTATTCGAGATTTTTTATTCGTAAGTATTTACTGGGGTTATGTTTTTCATCCATTTCCATGTTTTCTCAAAATGTTTTCATAAAATTATTAATATTCTTCTATGTGTGTTTAAATTCATTTTTACCCTTTTTTTACCACATGGTATGGATGGAATCTTTCTTTTGATTACCATACGATGTACTTTTTGACTTTCCCGGCAAAAGTACAAGTAGAATGCTTTTTTATCTTATACAGCATGAATGGATTTTTACGGTATCATAATGCCTTATTTTCATGAATATTTTTCTACAATACTTCATGATTATTTTCAATAAAAATAATTTTATTTTAAAATTGCATGGCATTTTGTGAAATGAAAATGATTTTGAAGAAAAATGATATTTTCCTCAAGAATTCATTTCAAGTGTTTTATAAAAACTATTTTCCATCTAAGATGTCATTATTTAGTATGATTATGTTTCAAGTATAATGTCTCTATTATTGACATGGTTTTATTTTTCTTATGATGAAATGATATCCATTTATTTTATATGGATTATGTTATAATGGGATGATGTTTGTGAAACCCATATTATTCGTTAGGTTATGATGAATGATTAATTTTTATTTTGTGTAACACGAAAGAATGATTTAATTATGAGATGTGTGGGACCTATATATCCCTCCATTGAATTGGGTAAAGATGTATATCTCATGAGATAGACATGGATGAAATATAAACTGAATATGGTTCAAAAATATATGGCCGGAACGACAAGTAAACCTGGTTCTATAATGGACTTTGTCCACTATGATGGTCTTGACAGCAATTCCTTGGCTACTATGGAAATCATAACATATTCTTAATAGTTTCCACAATTACATGTTTTATTCCCATGATATTTTATCTTGATTAATGTTCCATTATGATCTATTCCTTACGTACATCCAAGATTTATTTCACAACTCAAGATTTTGATGTTTAAATATTATGTTCATGTTTTAAGTTTCAAATGTATATGGTTGTTTTATTTTCTTCATGCTTACACTTATTGATAATTTTATCTCACTCTTTTTATATTTTATTTTCCCCAGGATATAAATACAAGTTTTAGGTAAGAAAACAAAAGGGAAAGATCTTTATGGGAGATGTTGAAGATCTTTCACCATGATTAGAAGATTGTGTTCCATGTTTCCAAAGACGCTAAACTATTACGGTTCTTGGGTGTCTGTTTTTGTTATGTATTATGTATTTCGCAAAAGTAATGTAATTTCCATGTACATAAAGCTTGGGTTTCTATAGTTTTTTATCCTCTATGTATTGGTTAGAGGTGGTAAAACATCTTTATTGGGACCATGAATCATTCTATAGATTCCTAGAATAATTCAAAAAATTAAGAAATATTTGATGAAAACTAAGAACCATTACAATTAATATATAAATCACTGATTCTGACCATTTAAATTCTAAGTGGGTGACCATATTTTTTTAAATATGACACCTATTTTGGGCCCCTGTTTCCTTAGGAAATGACGGAAACTATCTCTGTGGTATGTTAGACCAATTAAGATTACCATAAGTAAGTAGAAGTTTATTTAATGTTTGGAATTACTCTTATAGTTGACATAGATCCATGATTTATTCTATGTCTCACCTTTGACAATGTATAACCTAAACCCCTAGTACATGTTGAATTGGGAATAGCTAAAGGAAGAACCTAATATTTTAGTGACCAAATAGCCAGATCAGGTCATCAATTCCCACATGAATGTGTTATGAGAGAAATATATCTACTTGGATTTAATTATATGAAATATAGGAATTCCAATAACGAGACATGTGAATGGGAATCTTGGGAGAGGGGTAAACATCCTGAATTTCTTTCTGATCTGACTACCAAATGAATTCATAGCATAGGAATGTGGTATTGATGAAAGAATTGTCACACCCAGGGTTACATTTTAAATTATTAATAATTTATTTATTGTTCTTATTTTAATTCATAATACTTTTCAATTCTATTTCATTAAAATTTGATGTTTTTAGAGGATAGTTCATGGAACAGGGATAGTGAATGGTTATAGAAAAATATGTGGAAACCATGATCATTTTGTACAACCTGAGTAATATAGGTTTTCATAGATTTCACAAAACATTTCAATCCATATATATGCTCTAAGATACCATTCATCTTGTTTTATACTCACCCACATGGTTGGTGAATAATTTATAAAAATTTTCATCCAAACAATTTTTCTTTTTGAAAACATAAAAAAATTTCAATTTAATGTTTAGTCCTGCCCTGATATAACCCATTTCCTCCTAATTATCCTAATTATCAAACCCACCATCCCTATAGGAATTTCCCTCTTCACCCCTTACCACATTTCATTAATATTTCGTGTATTTTTTCTATATTATTTAATATACTCTCAATTAAGAGTCTCCCCTCCATTTTCATTAATTGTCTCTCTCTTCCTTCATTTGTTTCCTCCCACACAACATTTGTGATCATCTAGGGATTATCTAGAATGAACTAAATACTATGAGTCCTGATATATATGGTTTTGTATTTCTCTCATATGGTACCATCCCGTCTTAGATTATAAGTTCCAAGTATTTCTTGATGAATCCAATGATGATTATGTGTGGTTTCATCTTGTAACATTGTTCAAACTATTTAATTTTCTTGAACCCATTTTTAGTAGTAATTATAATTGTTTTGGTGAGTAAAAATGTATTTTTAGAATGATTTAGTGTTTTGATAGTTTTGAATTAGTTATCGTTTTGTATAACGGATCGAAATTAAATTCATTATATTATCTTTGTGTGATGTGTGAGGAAAAAATATTTTTTGGAATGAACAGGAAATCAGAAAATCACCAGGGAAGCTCAAGTACCTAGGCATGTAAACTATGACAACTATGCTTGGTATTGGCATGCCCTACCTGGACAAAAACACACATGAAATCAATAACTAAACTAAATTTTGGTGTGATATTGTGGATTACTATTGAGAATTTAGTTTAATTCTATCCAATTGCTCATACATGAGAATGGTTATGTATGGATCAATCACTAGTAGTATGAGGATCCTGGGATGATATGTTACCTTAGCTACCAAGAGATTCCCATTGTGCTAATGTTTATTTTTTTCACTTGTTTATCAGTTTTCCCTCTATATATTATTCTTCATAAAATCAAATACTTGTTTTCAAAATTAAATTGTATTTAAAAATAACACGTTATATATGCCTAATAATGATTATCCATGAAACACTTTATGGGATCATAATTGTAATGTGATATCACACCCTACATACACACAATGGGATTATATAGGATTTTTCCCAACTGAAATGGGTAAGAGAAAGACTTCACATGGAGCTGGTGGTTATTCTTACTAGTGAATTTTTGTTTTGGTGGTGGAAGTGACATGATAGGTTCTTGAACCATGTGTCATTATGAGATGGGTAATTCTTTTTCTGTCCTCTTTTTCTTTTATTTATTTTAGTACTTGATTATGGATATAACTAATTATTCTCTTATGGGAACTTCTTATTATTGATCCTATTATGGATATTTTTTATGTATTTATGATGATGATAAATAATTTAATTGGAAAATCAATCTTAAGGGAGTTTGTTGATGACTATGAAGTAGTTGTCAGCCTGTGGGGACCAGGAACACCCTTTGGCCCATTTCAAGAGTCATTCTATTTTCCAGGTTGAGGGTAACCTATGATAGATCATGAAAAATTTTATATAAGTGTTATAATATTTCATGTTGAACCTATTTTTCCGAAACATATTTATGTTTTTTTCCTATAATTTATGTTTATAAATGAAATAAAATATTTTTTGTACGATTCTTAAATTTAATGATTATTTAAATTTTCTAGAATAATAATTTATATAATAATTTAAATATATTCAATATTTTGAATGTTTAATAACTATGTCCAAAATATTTTTGATTTTTAGAGTGTTTTCAAACTATAAATCATTCATGATAGGTTTCATAACTTTCTTTCAGTAGATTTTGTGAAATGGATCACTTTTTAAGTATCATAATTATAGTCAATAATTATTGGAAATTATTTAAAAAATAATTAATTATATTAATTATTCTTTTAATAAATAAATATTTTTTTACAATAAATATTGAAAAACCAAACATCCATTAGAAAAATTGTGAAATAAGTTCCAGAAAATACTTTTTTATAATTAATATTGAAAACCATATAAAAAATCAATAAAAATAGTAAATAATTTTTATCAAATGAATCATATTCTATACTAAAACCCACTAAAATTAATGAAAACTATATTTTCAAATCATCTATAGGGATGAAACATAAACAAGTGTATCCATATTTCTAATAAAAAGTAATTTTTTACTAAAAAACAAATAGTTCACATCAATATACCATATTTATTATTAAAAAGTTTTTTTTATAAACATAATCCACTATATAATTGTATCCATATTTTAAATTGAATGTTTTTTTGATAAGAAAAAAACACAAGTGAACTATTTTATGATTTAATATTATAACTCATAATAGTTTTCAATTATATAATATAATCTTATTTATTTGAAAAAGACTATAAATTAAATATTAATTGTAGAATATGGTTATAGATTTAAGATTTATTAAATTTATTCAACTAAACAGAATTCATAAACTCATTATTATCTATTTTCTGGTAGTTTCAATGAAAAATAATTTAAATTAATTTTATAAAATTCATCCAGGAAAGTTATTTGAATGAACTTATAGTTATCCTATTATGGATTTCAGAATAATTCCTAAAAATATATTATAAAAAATGAATCATAATTAAAAATGATTCAAGGTAAATGTCATTATTTTATAATAAAATTGGGTGAGTTAAATATCTACAAACAACTTGTTCTAAAAAGATTTCATTGAAACATACACATGGTACATAATGAGTGTTTGAATTCTAGGTCATTCATAAAATTTTTAATGAGAATAAAAAAATGTTATTAAATTTTGGGGAAAATAATAATATGACTCTAATAAGTAAAAATCTTTTACAAGAATAACCCTTATTTTAGTTTTACTGATTGATAATATAGATAAAAATATCCATGGAGGTATTAAAAATCATGTAGAACATTTTCTAAGAAGTTGAGTCTCGTTTGGGTTAAAACCTTTGTGTGGTTACCTTCACCAGAACATCCAATTTTGTTTGACTCGATCAACCTATAAAGTACCCTGTATTTGGGATATATAGACTAAAAGTAATAATATAATGTGGAAGAGATGTAAAAAAAATAAAAAAAAATTAAATTACAATTGGGGGATAAGTATATAGATACTTATTTCAAATTCATAGAGGGATAAAAAAATTTGTTGATCAAATCATAGATCAAAGGATGATGCATGCAAGAAATATGGGAGTGGAAGGACGGCTCAAGTGAGATGATGTTGACCAAGGAGGAGTCTCCCACCAATCATATGGGTGATTAAAGGGTAAGACTAAGGTGAAGTGTGCCAGAAAATTTTGGATCCATATTTAAAATAACTATTCCACTTAGTCATTCATTTATTATGGGCACAAAACATTTAACTCTACATGGTCTTCATTTTAAGTGGGAAAATGAATTTTTTTAGATTAAAATTTGAAAAAAAACACACTTGTTCTTAATGAATATTAGATAAAAAATTGTTATCTGAAAAATGATAATTTATAAATATATTCATTATAGGATAAATAAAAATATTTGTTTGACATAAAAAATTATAGATTAAATTGAAATAATGTAAAAATATAAAATAAAAAAATATTCTTTCCTTATGAATTGGTCTATATATATTATAAATGACCAAAATAATCCCCTATGATATTTTACCTTGTAAATTATACTCCATTTAAAATATACAACGTTTTTTTAGTTCATTTTTAACCCTAAATGTGTGATATCCTCCCTTCCCCAACTGTTCAGGGCTTGTTAGGAGCCCTTAGTTGAATGTGTAAAGATGACGTTGATCATGGAGATAAACTACCCCAATATGGTTTACATTTTCAAATAAAATTTAAAAAATAATATAATTACTATTTTATACTTAATAGTAATTTTTAATTTAAAAAAACAGACGAGACCTTGACTAGTAGAGCAAGTATCATTTATTGAATATAGGGAGAAACTTACACAATTCTAAAAGTGGGAGTTTTTTCACAATCCCTCTTATGAAGAGATAAAAAATCACCATTAAGCTGGTCATTCCAAGTGAAATCAACTCTACTAACCCCTTGGTTTGCAAGGACATCAACCATCGAATTAAATTCTTTACAGGTATGAGTGATGATATGATTCATTGAAAGAATATAGTATAGTAAATTGACCCAGTGATTTGTGAGATACCAAGGTTAATGTGAACATCCCAACCTGATAGTAGAAACAATAATTGTATAATCACTTTCAAGAAAATTGTTATTCCACCCATGTCTCTTCTCCTGCTCCACCACAAAAATAATGCCAAGCATCTCATCCTCAAGAGAGGAGGTGAAGCCACAAGGACTGTGAAAACATCCAGGAATGAAGCCTTGATGATCTCTGAAGATGGTGCCATATTTGGAGGGACCAGGATTACCATGAGAAGCTCCATCACAATTGTCCTTAATCCAACCAAAAAGGGGTTGCTTCCAAAACACTTCTAGAGTACCATATGGTGGTCGGAAAACACAAAGGATTCTCATTCGAGATAGAACAATAAGATCATGAATCGAATTAGAACAAAAATGCTTTTTTGGGGTAGAGGCCTCACTAACAGCAACAAGAACAAGAGTTAGAGTAGTGTGGGCTGAGAACGACATACCATTATAAAGAGCCAGGTTTTGAGCATACCAGATATAATGCAATAGCTCTACAGTAGTGACAATAACAAGATGAAGCTGCTGGATGGACAGGGAAAGGGACTCCCAGCTCTACATGAAGTCACGGATGAAGGTCATATGTGGCAGACATACGTCAAACAGATCTCCAATGGAATTCCACATTGAAGCAGAAGGAACACAGCTGAGGAAAAGATGATCCAAATCCTCCCTATGCTGGTGGAAAAGAACACATATGGAGCAAAGAGATATTCCACATGATTGAAGATAACATTTATTAGGAGTTTTATATTGAGAATCCATCCAAACCAATATAGATCTAGAGGGTCTGATATAATTCATGTGAAACCACTCAATCCAGTGCGAAGCCAAGTCACAATGAAATGAAAACCTATAAAACAACTTGGAATAAAGAATACCATTTTTAGCAAGCTTCCAAGCCTAAAATCTTCCATGTTATAGAAGAAATAATTTGCTAAAAATGTTAAAAATATGTCTTGGAAGGGCCTCCATGCAACCAAGCTGATCCTTAATTGAAATATCCATATCCAATATAGAATATTCACCTTCAATCAAATCTACCAGGGGAGTACCTATCCAGTTCTATTTCCAAAAATCAAGAGATTAATCCTTGGAGACTAACCACCATGTGTGAGAATCAATTGATACAAAGATATATTTGAATGTAGTCCACACATAGGAATCAAAATTCTTAAAATCACCAATCTTCAACCTATTCATAAATTTACTCCGAAGGAAAAAAAGAGCTTCAGGATTGACGTTGAAAAGTCACCATATTAATGAATCTTGAAGTGAATCATTAAAGAGCTGATGATTTTTTATCCCCAAACCCCTCATGTTATACTGCTTGCAGCAGGTATTCTATGGAAACGTAGCAAGTTTCCTTTCAAATATGTTTCCGCTCTAAATTAAATTCTTAATAGAAACATTAAAATTCTTAATGAGAGAGATATGACAATTATAAACCATAATGGAATAAACAAAGTTGGAGATAATAATAAATTTAACCAAACAATCTCTTCCAGCCATGGAGAGAGTTTTCCCCATCGAAGAAGCCAGTTGGCCTCTGACCTTACTAAGAATCTGGCAAAAAAACAACATTTAGGCCTCCCCAAAAATAAATTTACCCCCATGTAGTTAAAAGTAAGGGTCCCCTCATGAATTCATAACTCTCTAGCAATTTCACTCTTCTTGGGAATAGAGATAATCCTGCCAATGTAAACAAAATATTTTCCCCAACTTAACTCTTGACCCGAAACATCAGAGTAATGAGAAAATGCCCTCTTGACATTTCTGATATTTCACTTATAACCTAGGGTGAAAAGGATAATATTCTCAGAATAAAACAAGTTAGTGGGGGCAATAAGTCCTCTACCTGCACTAATAGCCTTCATTTTTCCATTACTTTCCATGATGGATAGAAGTTTTCTATGATAATCCTCTACAATGGAGAAGATAATGGAAGAAAAAGGGTCACGTTGCCCGAGCCCTCTGGAGCATTAAAAAGAAACCCTCTGGATACCCACTAATTAGGATGGAAATGTGAGATGAACTAATAATGGTTCTGATCCAATTGATAAAGGTGTCGTTAAAACTAAACATATCAATAACCTTGCAAATAAAGCACCAGGTCATTGTGTCAAAAGCTTTCCAGACATCTAGATTAAGAGCAATATTCCCACCCCTGGTAGGTTTTCTTAAAAAATTCACACATTCAAAAGTAGTAATGAGACAATTCTGGATGGACCTTCCACTAATAAAACCAAACTAATTAGGAGAAACACTCCTACTTTAAACTAGAGACAAACCTTTAGCTAGAATTTTGAAAATGGTTTTGTAAATGGTTTTAACCAAAGAAACTGGTCTGAATAAATGTATTTCATTAGAATTTTCCACTTTAGGAATCAGAGCAAGGAACTGAGCATTCATACCATGAGGAAGATCACCTCCCATGAAAAAATGAATGACAAGCCAGTAGACATAATTTTGAATTATATCCCAATAAGTATGAAAAAATAGATTACCAAATCCATCCATCCTTGGAGAACAATCATATTTAAGGCTTAAGACTACCTCTTGTATCTCAAGATTTTAGGGTACATAGGTGAGATTTGTGATGTCATCATCATTTACAAGTCTGGGAATAATACCCTCCAAAGGATATATAGGGAGGGAAGATTCATTGAAAAGGTCCTAGAAATAATCAGTCACATGATTCAATAGATCCTCCCGATTTTCAAAAACTTGATCCCCATTTCTAAGAAAGGATAAAGGCCTAGAGACCTTTCTGATTTTTTGAAATGAATTAAAGAACATGGAATTCCTATTACCATCGTTTAACCATTTTTATCTGAAAGTATCCCTTTGTATAGGTTCCTTGTGATTCAAAAGCTTTTTCATCTTAGAAACACTTTCATATCCCCCTTGAACACCACTAGATAAATTTTAAAGGTGATTTTCTCCTGTAAATTCTTGATATAAGTCTCAAGAGAAGAGATTTCCTATCTAAGAGAGCTAAAACGTTCCTTGATCCATGTTTTTAGAGCCCTTTTAAGAAGATTTATCTTGATAATACAAGAAAACTCATCCTTCCTACAGTTCATAGAGTTTCAAATCGGCTCAATAATGTGTTTTTATTCTGGGTTTAAAATCCATGCCTGTTTGAACCTAAAAGGAAAGGGAGGCCTATGAACTTTACCCACTAATGTCAACCAATATAGGGTGACGATCTATGTTGATTCTAGATATGGTTTTACAAGAAATATAACCCCAAGCATCTAGTAAAACTTCACTGACAAACACCCTGTCAATTCTGCTTTCCATTAACCTATTCAAAATTTTTTTGGACCATGTGTATTTAGCTAAAACAAAATTAATCTCAATTAACACATTATTATCTATGAAAGATTTTAACTATTTGGATGAAATAGCATTAAAAATGGCCCCCATATTCTCATCTAGATTCATGATGTCATTAAAATCCCCAATTACTAAACAAGGGCCATAAATAAAAGAATTGAGATCCTTAAAATCCAACCATAATCTTCTATGATCATGATAATAATTATGGGAATGTACAAAGGAGAAAAAATAATGGGAGCTTAAGTACCTAAAAGAACAGGTGACCTGCTATTCCCTATAAGAAACCCAAAAGATGTATGATTAGGAATTATGTTCCATAAACCAAAGTATTTTCACCTTTGAAAGATAATTGTTAGAGTTAACCAAATGAAAAAACAGATTCTCTGGACTTGCAATTTTTGAAGAGAAAACTCTTTTAGGTTCAGAGATCCCAAAGGTAAGAGGCCTATGAAGCTGAATGAATTAACTAAAAGACTTGATAGTTTCACAGTTGGCTAGCCCATGACAGTTCTAGTATAGAATCATCATTTCAGCTTGATTCTAAGGTTAGTTCCCCCCTTTTTGGATCCACCAACATTTAGTTTGCCAATTTTGGGAGGCCTTCCAGGTTTCTTTTGGGGTTTGGAGCATCTTGAATGAGATCACTTATGTCATCAATAGACTATTCTATTCTTGTTTTAACATGTATCCCACTGGTCAGACCATCATCCCTTCTTACCAGTGTGTTAGTTTTAACACGGGCCTGAATGACACTATTATCAACCTTATAAACTAGAAGAGATCCCCCAGTTGAAGGTGAACCAGCTTCTGAACCAACAAATATACAAGGATGCTTCATCACTGTGTGATTGAAAATATTGGCAGGAGATGCAGCAAAAATTTTTGCTTCAATTCCGGATTGATTGAGGACAACAGCGGCCTTGTTGGCAAGTAGGGTGCTCTCTGGTCTGGATAATACAACTCTAGTACAAGCCAAGTTGCATGGCTCTCTATTCAACACAGGACTTAATTAACATTCAGGTAGAGTAATAAATGAAGTTGTAGTGTTTGAAAAAACTAGTGTAGTTTGAGGCTCTATGCCATTAGCAATGACAACATTATTAGAAAGTGGGAGTAAATAAGCGATGGTTTAAGGAAAATTGATATTAGGAAGATTCATCTCATCCTCTATGAACCTAACTAATTCAATAACATCAGAATAAATCTTCGGGAACATGATAGTTTCTTCCATTTCAGTATGAATATTAAAAACAAGATTGAACAAGTCATTTGAGATGTCAGAAAACGGAATATGATCCTCTGGGGAAAGCAACCTAGAAGGGGATCAAGAAAAATGCACATCCTCTTTGTCTTCTGCATCCACCATCTCAGCCCATGTGATTTTCACCATTTTGAAGGGCCCAACTTGAGTCAGGATAACCACAGATTGAGCTTGAACAATTGAAGGTGGGGCAACCTGTTTTCTAGTGGTTCTATTGTTTTCAACCGTGATCATCTTTCTTTTCCATTCCTATTGACCTTAGTCCAATCCAAGTCTTTATAATCAGCATTGAACTTCATTTGAAGCACTTTACAGTTAGTAACATAATGTCCCACTATCTTGTAAACATCACCAAAATGAGGAAGATTTTCATATTCCACTTTCACTTCAGTTGTGTTACCATTTTCTTAAAAGGAAATGCTAGTAGGCCTCTTGCTTTCTAGATTAACATCCACTAGAATTCGAGCATAGAAACCCAACTCACCATCCATGGTCTTTTGATCCAATACAATTGGGGTATCAACTCATGAGGAAATGTCATTCAGAATCTTTGGATTCCAATAATCCCAATTCAAACCATGCAGCCTCGCCCATAATTGAGCGTTGGACAACATGAGGTTGAATGGAATTAAATTGGCATTCCATTCAGAAATCCTGATAATTTCAGGCTTGAGTTGGAGATTACAAATGTTCCATGCTGCATTCATGGCATCTTTGGAATATATAATGATATGAAAATATCCCCCCCCCAATCGGGATTAGCCTCCAATCCAAATTAACCCAGTAGTGAGAAATCATGTTCTTCAGATCTTCGAAGGAACAAGGCATTTCCCCCTTCGAGTAAAGGACTCGGCCCATGATAGAGAATCTGTAAAGATTAATATGATGCTACAAGCCCTCCAGATCATCCACGACTGAGAAACCTCAATTTTCAATCTAGTGACATTGGATGACCTCGATGATTCCACCCTAATAGGATTAGAAGAACCTGTAAGTGCCTCTGCAAAATATAAACCCTTATTTTTCAAGATTGAAGGTTCTTGGGGATCTGAAGCTATGATCTCTTCCTTCAACAGATGAAGATCATCTTTTAAAGCGAATTCCCACTCCTGGTTAAAATAATTCATTGTTGAAATCAAAGAAGACGTCCAGAGATCCATGAAACGCCATTTTCATATTCCAGATCAAGGTCTCCCACACCCACACCCACCCTCTCCATAATAATGATATCATAAATTTTCATAATTTTTATTATGATTATTTTTATATTAAATTTTTATTTGATTTGTGATAATAGATTTATGATGAAATTTTTATATTCATTAAATTGTTAATAATGATAGAAATAAGTACAAAATACAAACCAAAAAGTTTTAGTATAAAAATTTCACACTTTATGATGGTGTTAACCATGATATAATGAAGGTTACTATGTCATGGTTTCATGCATGATACTGTATGAATAATGTGATAATGTATGAATTAGTCACTTTCTCCAACTATAATATATTATATTTTGTTGAATCATATTGTGAAAATTATTTGAGGAGTATGAACATCCATAATAATTATTTAAACAATTTATAATTGATCATAAAAATTGGCTGAGAGATATAAAGAGTTTTAAATTATAAAATATTTCATTAAATTGATGGAAATCTGGGAAATGTTTTGAATCAAAATAGTGTTCATTTATGATTTTGAAAATGGGATATAGTTTCTGTATTAAATTAAAAAAGACTTAGATTAAATATATGTGAATCCTAAAAGATATAAATATATATCCCCCACTCCCCCTCTCTCTAATCCAAGGATCTTATAAATCATGAGTATGATAAGATCTTTCCTAAAGATTTTAATATTAATAAAACTTGTGGATACTCTATAAGGAAAGAGTCTGTTTGATTATTCCTAGTTATCTCTATCAATATTATATAAAATTACATGGATAAATCAGTTCATAAAAGAATAAGGTACATTATTTATTAATATTTATTCAATACAAATGAATGTATGGATTTTCTAGAGAAATGGATTTTCTTTGATTATTTCCTAAAACATCTTAGAAAAAGTAATTGTCCTTTAGCCCTAGTTATAATTCCATGCGACCTCAAGTGCAGCTCCCCGTATTTAAAATTCTAATGAATAGATGTCGGGGTCAGTTAATAACTCATGTAGATACTATACCATTGATATTATGGATTGAAATAACATATTAACCACACTAAAATGCATAAAAATATAAAAAAAGAGTACAAAATAGAATTATTATAAAAATACTACCATAAACAACCACCGTGATATAAAAAATGATAACCATATAGATCATACAGTCACACATCAATGCAGGATCACCCAATGGTTTAATCATAAATTTTAGAGAAGAAAAATATAAATTAAATAACAATGAGATCTATATACTAGCTTATAGCATCACATAAGACCTATATATACATTATTGTTGAGCTCCGCCATCTCACTCACCTTCTCCTCGGTCCCTTAACCCAATATATATTCCAAACATAATGTCTCAAAACCACTAAGTTTTATGTGAAAAGCGTTTGAATAAATCTCATTGATCTATTACTAATTGATCCATTGATAGTAATAATTATAATTGTTCATTCTTGTAATGTATTAAATTAATGTGCTATGAAATCATATATATAACAACTTTCAAACTTTTTGGTACTCAAGAATCCACCTTGATGGTCGAATCATAACTACTTCCAATAGTTCCATAATGGGATGGAGTTCCCCATGTTATGATCACATCGATAAGCTATGAAAACCATTTGATGGTCGATCCTCCATTAAAACATGTTTACTATGTTTAATTTATGGAAATACTATAGTATCAGAAATAATCTCAAAATCCTAGGATGTTCTTAATTCTAAACCACCATTAGTGGTGAATAAAATATCAACTATTTCAATGAAAGTTAAAAATCATACCAATCAGTGATGAATAGAGTATCACCATGGTTAGTAGATTATTATGCATCATAGTAGTGAAAATCATATCCCATATCAGTGCAATTATAGGTCAGTAGTACACCCAACCCTTATTCAGCGATGACTTGAGTATCACCTATGGTGAAAATAATATTCCCTACTTCAATAGTTAATAAAATATCAACTATTTATGAAAGTAGATAAGAAATAATTACTCTCATAGTATTATAAAAAATATCACCTACTGTGAATAGAGTATCACCTTTCATCAACAAGGTAGTGTTGAATTGGTTATGAACAACCATATGTATGATAATGTTGAATGTTTTATCACTAATCATAATAAGTAATGATAGTTGGGATATGAACAATCATAAATCAATGAAATAGTGAATGAGTTGTCACTATTTATCAATCATGGAAATGAAGAAAAACTTTTCCCAAATCCATAATCAAGGTAATGGTCAATGGGTTATCACAAATCCTAAGGGTGAATGAAATATCAAACATATATAGTAGAAATAAATCTCCACAAAAAATATGTATTTAGGGTTATATATAGTATATTTATAATAATCATCTAGATTTTTTTGAATGGTTGGAACATCTCTTTGACTACAATCCCTCGGTAATGGGGAAATTGGATAAAACATAATCTTAAAGATAATCATAATTAAAATTATGGGCATCCCACTTCAAAAATTATTTACATCAGCTACAACCCGTGAAACCTCATATAGAATGCATCCTAACATAACTAGGTCATAGTCAATAGATAATATCATTTAATATATCACATATATTACTAAAACTAATATGTTTGATAGGACTCCAAGTATTAGCCCCTTATTTACACCCTCATAAACCAATCCATATCCCATGAGCATGTTCTCATACTCACAATGTGAACAAATCATTGGATAACCATATGATACAAGACCAAAATTGGAAAAAAATTAAATCCCAATATCATCTCACTAGTCACTTCTAATTTAGAGACATGGTAAAAAATTATAATCACATGTCCATACTAAACACTAACCCCTAATGTTAACCGACCAGTAAGTGATTATATCTCTTGTCTACAAATTTTAAGATTTCCATTAAAACATAAATAATCCCTTCTAAATTATTTTTAAATATTTCATTTAAAAATTAGTCGATTGGATATTAAAGAAAAACTTTAATGGGAGTTTTATGTCAAACACATGGATGAAGTGATAGTTATACCGTTGAAATAATTTATCACTTATGATGGTTTTTGTTTTTATAACAAAGGAAATCATAAGGAAAAAATTATAATGTGAATTTTGTTGTAAAGAAATAAATAAATTTATATGAAAATTTATTTTATAGTTAGGGGGATATTTTGATAGTACCCAGTTGATCCTAATATTAGTCCCAACATAGTAATCAACTTAAGGTAAAAAATTTCATACTCTAATTTGTGTCCCATTGTCATCCTCGTCACTACTACGGTCTATTTCATGAGGTAGATCTATTAATATCACATTTTATCCAATATATTGTTTCTAGGAAATATGGATTACACTACTCTAGTATGTAAATACACTCAAATATTACTCAACCACATCAACTATCTGGATATATTTCAATCATGTGAAGGCTGAAGTATACTTCATATCTCGAAGAAACTATCATAGACTATTCACTCACTAACCGTACAATACATTTATTATACTACAATACTGAGTAAGGTACATATTTATGTCTCACATTTTATAGATGAAAAAATAATGAAAGAATAATGATATGAGCTTTCACCTATAACACAACACAATCCTACATAAAGTAATGGAGTTTGATATAAATGATAAAAATAGATATAATGTATTACTTGGATAACTAAAGAACTTGAAACTATGATCCCCATTAAACAATACAAAATGGGCTAACCATTAATAATCTAGAAGTAAAATTACAAAGGGATATATGTAGAATACCGTACCAAGTGCCACATATCTATGACCCGAGACTGTGGGACTCAAGACCTCAGGCACTCCTCCCTGAATGCTAGAGGGTACCGACTAGCATTGAGGGACTAGGTTTTGTACGTGGGGATACAATTCCATCATATATTAGAGTATTTACAATAATAAATGATACATAATATGTAGTAGAAGAATATTAAATAACAATAAATAGCATAAATAAATGAGTAAACTAAGAAAGATAAATATGAAACTAGGAGAAGTTTAATGACAACAATAGATACAATGATGATGATGTTCATGATGTTATACAAAATGTGATTACAGAGAGAAGGGGTGATAGGGATATAGTGCATTATATATAGAATCAAAAATACAAAAAACTACTACAATAAGAATCTAAATCATATGATCGATCTTACCCCAATCATTGTCCTAATGATGTGCATCAATCATTAATTATAATGTGTATGCTTACCTTTATCCATACCTATGATCATAAAAAAAAACATGGGATCCAAGGGCGGCCCAAGATGGGTGTGGGATAAAATATCTATTGGTTGTCCCTCACGGTGTATAGGCTAATCCTTTGCATACAACAGGTAAATGACAGTTTTCCTATAACACCCCAAGATTTCATAGTATATTATCTCTTCCAAGTAATTAAATAACTTGCGCTACACGTACCACAGAGTTTGAGCACACCACAACTTACCAAACTAGCCGTCCAAAAAGCGGTTATGAATATTATTAACTTAATTCTTAATTTTATATAATCCTTATAATTTTATAATCCATATTATGTGTTTCTTAGACATAATATAAGAACACATTCATTTTTTAGATGAAAGATGTATTTTTTTAAAATGCAATTTTACCACCATTTAATGGAGAATCCTTTTTAAAACTAATATTTGAAACTTTTATATATTAAATTTAATGAAATTAAATTCTTCTTTAGAATTGGGACATAAAACTTTAGTTTGGATAAATATTTGGTACTTTTCTGATAACTTTCATATTTTAATGAATAGTGAAAATTACAAAATTTTAATTGAAAACAACTTTTTTAATCAAAATAATTTATAGTGTTAATTATGAATTTGAATGGTTTTACTAAATAATTATATTATATTCTAATCATTTAACACAATTTATATCATTATGAGTAATTTTACATTTAAATTTGACATAAACACATGTCAATATTTTGATAGTTTTTACTTTTTAAAAACCCACTTTTTGGTTTTCACAATGGGAATTAATTTTAAATTAATTAATGAAATGTGTATGTTTTGAATTTTGTTAAATAGACTAAATTTCATAATTCTGAATATCAAAATTATCTTAGAGTGAATTTTTGGTATTTTTCTGTAAACTTTTAATTTTTTATGAATAATAAAAAAATTTGCGTTATTGTTTAAAACAGACTTTTTATTTAAATTTTTTTTATTTTATTTAAATTTATTTTACTTCAATGTAGATAAATAATACCTATATAAGTTCAATGTAATTTATTGGACTCATTTTATAATAATATTAGATATATAAAAAATTTATTGAACTTTTTACCGTCTTTTACCCACCTCCTAGGAGAATTTGCAAATTCGAATAAAACATAATTTTACCAATTATGTGAATTGAATTTAAAAAATCCAAGAGACAAAATTTATATCCTTATGTAAAATTTGGTTCAATAATACAAAAATAATATTTTTGTGAATAGTATCTTTAACTTTTATTTACCACAGTGAAAAGTAAATAGGGTAATTAAAGGTAAAAATGATATTATAATTACCCTAGAACGTGTTCTAATTATATTGGATAACTGTTATTTGACCAAAAATAACCTTTGGAATTAAATATGATCATTTTGGTCCACTTGGATTAGATTAGTACATTTATTATTATTTAATTCAAATAAGTGTAAAAAGTGTTAAATTCAAGATTTCATAACTAAAACATTTTTAATATAAGGTTATACATAAGATAAATTAGACAATAAAATTTATTAGAAATAAAAAAATATTTACTACATAATGGTATTTTATTTATAATTTTTAGACTTTAAATAATTAAATTTATTTATGACACACTAATGATGCAGTAATTACCTTATTAATGATTGATTAAAATAATTAATATTCTAAATAATCAAATAAATATAATTTGAGACTTTTGAGGAATTAAACTAATTTTATAGGTTAATATTACATGTTATAGTTCATTAAATTAATTTTTTTTCTAATCAATCATGTTGTTATGACTTTATGAAAAACAAAATACCAAACAGTGTCAAAATTGACATAAAAGCGTTTTTAAAATAAATATTATACTATTAATTGATAAAATATTCCTAAAAATGTAATGTTTGGCCAAAAGTCTTATATAATTATAGTAATATAATTAATGAACCACTTGCGGTTTTATTGACATTTTATAGTATGTTTATTAACAAATTATTATAATAATAGAAGAATACATTGTAAAAGTTAATCTGTTTAACATAGAGTTAAATCTAAAAGATAATGTTAGTATTGTGAACCAAACATATCTAAAACCTATTTGTTTAGAGAGGTTGGACCCATCCTCACTATATCCTTGAAATAATTCATTTTGGATCTTTTAGAAAACAAAAACATTTTTATTATAAAATAATATTTCAGGCTTTTCCTAAAGTGACCCTCAATCCTCTTATAAAAGGGTACTTCCCCTACTCTTAATTTCACATATCCAAAGCCATTTTTCTCGGCCAAAATCTACCGAAATATCCTCCCAACTATCCTACCTTCATCTTATAGGCCTTACTTTGGTCAGAAATACAATTTAATGATCCCTTTTGATCAAATGAAAAGGATGAACCCGAAGAAGAGGTAAATATTACATCACCTATTTCATGTTCTTTTCTTATTCCACTTCTTCTTTCTTTGTTGTTTCCATTATAAAGTAATAAATCCAGTATATTCTATATACTTTAATGTTATTATAAATATGGCACAACCATATTCATTATTTGATCCATCATATAAAGGACAAAGTCACCATACGTACATAAGTACGACTTACCGTCTCCAGTCGTGGTGTAGTTTGTCATTCAACACATAACTATTTATATGGGTATAATAATGAGTTTAATTGATGTAAAAAAAATATAACATTTTATGATTCTGTATATACAACATACCACCCAATTACATATGATCTCACCATCAATATCATGACATTTTCACGAGTCTGTATGTACGGATTACTATCTCCACAAACACGATGAGATTCATCTTCCCATCATAAGCATTAAAGAATAATTCTCATTTGATGATTAAAAATGGTGTTTAAAAAACATAATATCATTCTGGATATGAATCAAATACATCCTATCCATAACAAACTTGACTTATGTAACAAAACATATAAAGGAAAATGAATCAGTTAACACCCAAAACGACGATGATACTAAAATATTATGAACAATGAAATATTAGAAGATCATATATGATATCATATCTACGTGTATGGTTCTTGTATAATTTAATTACAATTATTTAACTATTATAAAAGAGGTTAATGTACCCTCGACCAAGGAAAAGTACCAGGTAAGGGTTAATTTCACAATCTCTTTATTATCCGAGGTTGTTTTTACGTAAGTATCTTCTAGGACCTATTTTTCATCCACAACAGTGTTTATTAAAAATGTTTTTCAAAACATTTTTACTATTTCCTAGATTATGGGTTAAGGTCATTTATAACCTTGTCTTACTTTTTATAATATTTTTATAAAGGAATCTATCCGTCTTTTTCCAAAAAGGTACTTTACAACATTTTCGACAAAATTAAGGAAAGAATGTTTTTTAACTTGTACGGTGAGTGCAGCTATTTTACCCCATTAAAACACCTTTAAAGCTTCCCTTACAAGCTTATAAGAATATTTCCATAATATATGTTTTCTTTTAAATGGTTTCAAAATAGAAAGATATTTATGTTTCAAATAGTATTCATTTCATCTATGTCATCATATGTTGATGGATTTTAAACTTGTTTGAAGTGGATACTAATATTCTATATTGTATTTAATGTTTTGTGATATGTTGGAATGTGGATGTGTTATTTTATACCATTCATGGTTTATGGATAAATTATTTTCATTTTGTATTCTAGTTTTAATTTGAATGTTTATGTTATGTTTAATCCTTTTCATATGAGGAATGCATTAGACTTAGAAAGTGACAGGTGGATCTCGTTATAGCTCCTCGATGCATCGGAAGGTCTAATGATACAAAACAGTGTCTTGCCACAAGTCCATGACAAAATTTTATCTATAGTATTGGCACAAGGCCTTCACAATGTGGTTATTAAGTCTGGAATTATGCATTCCATCATTATGTAATTGGATATTGATATTGCATGTGACTATTCGACTAGTAGAATATCCATGTGAATAAGTAAATGGCATTTTTTTGATTTATATTTTATATATTATGATTATGCTTATGTTTAAAAGGTTTTTGTTTTAGTCTTATACATTGCCTTAAATGTTTATGCTTATTTATGAATGTTTACACTATATTTTAATCCTTACTGAGCATCTGAGATCACCCCTTTCTATGTTTTATTTTCCTAGGATTCCAAGAAGTGTTTTATGATTAATAAGAGGGATTAAGATAGGGGATTAATGCTATTATCAATGGTTCATTTATGTTGTGTTTTCTTTTCTATTGTGTAATGTAACGTTCATGCATGGAATCTATTTTCCAAGACTGCTAAACTTATCATTCTTTTGGGACTTGATTCCTTGTAATCATGCTAATGTATTAAAATAATGCACTAACTCTAGGCTTCCAGGGTTAGGTCATTACAATTGGTATCAGAGGAATTATAGCAACAAATATGGAAATAGATTTAGATAATATCTAATTAGTGAACATTATTCAAAGATAGACTTTCACTACTGGAAAATAGGTCTATACCCACGGTTTTCCAAAAAACCATGGGTATAGGTTACGCCTATACCCACGGTTTTCCTAAACCGTGGGTATAGGGATAGTATGTGAACCTATACCCATGGTTTTCCAAAACCGTGGGTACAGGCCACCTATACCCACGGTTGTGCCAAAAACCGTGGGTTTAATTTTGTTTTAAGACCTATACCCACAGTTTTGGAGATAACTGTGGGTATAGGGTATTTTTCGAAGATCTATACCGACGGTTCTTCATAACCGTGGGTATTGTGATTTTTTTTTGCATACCTATACCCACGGTTCTCTAGAACCATGGGTATAGGTTTCCCGCGTTATGGCGGGCGAATAAAATTAGGCGGGACATGGGAAAAATTTGGCAGGGATACATTTTTTCACAGTTTAGATTAATATATTTATATACATATAAATATAAATCAGTAAAAGCTGTATAGCTGTGTTGGTATGATTATGTGTTGTGGCGTTGAGTTTCAGCACACAGCCTGGGTTCGAAACACCCTGGGCACATTTTTTTAAATTTTAATTCTATATATTAATATATATATTCAAATATATGTATATATGTCAAATGAAAATTCCAACATGGTTGGTCCATGGAGGTTGCACGGTCGCGAAGAACAGCGCGCGTCGCAGTTTCAATTCCCGCTGAGAGCGTTTTTTGTATTTAAATACGCCATATTAATATATATACAAAGATATATGTACATAAAACATATAAAAATAACAGCTGGGTTGGTCTTTCGGTGAGAGATGCCAGTGAAGGTTACCACGTAGCGCGGGTTCAAAACCCGCTGGATGCTTTTTTTTAAATTAAATTTCCCATGGTTTGAAAACCGTGGTGTCTTCTATGTGCCACGTTGGAACTGCATTGTTCCAAATTGGACTCCCCTATACCCACGGTTCTCCAAACCGTGGGTATAGGCTGAGACCCCCATACCGACGCCATTCCAGCCCACGGTTCCCAAAACTGTGGGTATCGCCTATACCCACGGTTTTGGGGGATATACCCATAGTTTTGAACCATGGTTATAGGTCATTTTTTCAGTAGTGTTTGAGGATTAGCTTAGAAGAACTTCTTGAATTTTTCTAATATAGTGATTTTGTGTATTTTCAACAAATACATCCCTGTCTGGATACGAGCATGTAGAGGCATCTCTGGAACAAATGTACCTAGGAGTGAAAACTGTGAAATGGAGTTTCGAGCTTGACCCGAGGTATCCTGGTACATGACAATGGGCCTTGCTACACTATTGGTTACGACACTCTCGGGGGGGATATTCTTAATATAATTCACATTTTCATTACAATACATTATAACGGATTTAGGAGTAAATGCTTCCTCAAATAAAACATTTTATGATTATAGATTATATTCATAATCTTTTCAATTTACGTTAGATATTTTACAATTTCAGAATAGTGCATTGTGATTCATAAACTAACCTAGTGTATGCCATTGTTTAGAAATGGTGCCCAATGGAAGAAATGAGGACTCCAGCAATACGCATGATCCAAAGAGTCATAAGGATCATATATTTCATTGGATTAAGTCAACATTTATAAAGGAAATAGTCTCCCATATATTCTCCTTATATGAAGAAATGATATCATGTCTTAATAAGATAAGGATTTTTTGAGTCTTATGGATTTGAAGGGATGCTAGAAAAGACAAGTATTTTAGAGGGAAAGATGGATAAAGGGAAGAATAGAAAGAAGGATTTTTCTATATGTGATAACTATAGAAATAATCACCTTGAAAAATTCATGAAGGGAATGAGAGTTTGTTATAATTTTGGATAAAAATGCCACGAAGTATATGATTGAGAGGGTAAGAAAAAGGTTTCAAATGTACAGTGATTCATATGAAATGAGTAGGGACACTACACTAATCAGTGTCCTGGTCATTAGAGTATACCAAAAATTCTAATATTGGATAATAATCAAGTTATGATACTGCCTTAGATGATGAGAAATTATAACTATTCTTATGGTGTTATTAAAGAATTGTGTCATTTGAGTTTTATATTAATGATGTACAAGTTATAAGAATTATAAAGTATATAAGGACTGTACTAAAATATGTTTTAATTAAGGATTTGAGATTTTATAGTACCAATTAAAGTGAAACAGTTTCAAGATAAACATTTTGGAAGTATATGGTTAGGGGAAACATAACCCTTAATATGTTTCTAAAACTAAGATAATGATTTCGGAATAAGATATAATTGAGTTGGATAATGTATATTGTAAATTATTTACTACCTTGGAACTAATTAATTATTTGTTTATTCCATCATTTTTGGAGTTAACAACATTTTTTCTATTTAAGGAGTATATATGGTTTTCTATAAGGAATAAGGGAGCATGAACATATTCAATAAGGTTTTATGTTCATTCAGGGTGATACCTTGTTTTAAGAGAATACATGATGAAGCTATTCACATGTTATTGCATGAAAAAATTGATCTTCATTATGAATACCTTCCTTATAAATTTTTGATTGTGAGTTTGGAAAAAAGTATATTGGATAAGTATAAAGGTTAGTATGAATTATGTTTGACATTGGTTACTATTTTTAAGGTTAAATCATTACTTAATATTTTATATGGAATGTTATAAAAAGGACAACCCGGAGGTCGGACGACTATCCGTTGCATCTGGAAAGGCCTCAAGACTTGAACCCGAAACTGAAGGGCGACAAGGGTGCATCTCTAACCACTGGCCTACATGATTTCATGGTGTGTATAATGTCGTTTTTTTGAATAGTCTAACCAATTAATTATAAATTCATTATTTTTAGAACCCTATACGATTAGGATAAATAGAATATTTTTGAATTCTATTGTCTTTGGGAGTGAAAGATGGTTTTGGGGTAAGAATTATATTTAAGATGAAACTCTTCTAGTCAAGTATATTTTTTTCTTCTTATTATATGCATATGTTAATTCATGAAATTTAGGAATTGATCTTAAAACCAAAAATGTGTTATCCTAATACCTTATGTTTTGTTGAACCAGTGATATTTTAAATCATTATAGATTGATGGATTTGAGGCCCTCAATTTTATAGTTGTTTGTGATTTATGACCTCAATCGCTTCCTATAAATATTTGCGTTATCCTCCAATTAAAAGTATCTAATTTCCACCAATGTTCTCATAATTGAGATCATAATTGGGTGGTGACCGTTTCATTTCCCTTTCCCTCTTATTATGAGTAAATTTTATTCACCCAATTTCTGTTGTGGGTTTTCCACATAGGTGTTTCTCTATTTTTAACCTTTTACTTTCGAAGAAAAATTTAAAATTGCGAGGATGCAATTTATTGATATAGGGTAGAATTTAACACCCCAAAATTTCATATTATGTTATCTCTTCAAAGTAATTCAATAATTTGCGCTACAAGTAACATCGAGTTCGAGTGCACCATGGCTTACCAAACTAGCCATTCAAAAAGCGGTTATGAATAGTATTAAATGAATTTTGAATTTTATATAATCCTTATAATTTTAGAATCCATATTATGTGTTTCTTAGACATAATATAAGAACAAATTCATTTTTTTAGATAAAAGAATTATTTTTCAACAAAATGCAATTTTACCACCTTTTAATGGAGAACCCTTTTTAAAACTAATATTTGAAACTTTTATATAATAAATTTAATGAATTTAAGTTCTTCTTTTGAATTGGGACATAAAAATTTAGTTTGGGTAATGTTTTGGTGCTTTTCTGATAACTTTCATATTTTAATGAATAGTGAAAATTACTAAATTTTAATTGAAAACAACTTTTTAAATCAAAATAATTTGTAGTGTAAATAATGAATTTTAATGGTTTGAAAGAATAATTAGATTGTATTTTTAACATTTAACACAATTTAGGTCATTATCAGTAATTTTACCTTTAAATTTTTCATAAACACATGTTAATCTTTTGATAGTTTTTACTTTTTAAAAACCCACTTTTTGGTTTTGACAACGGGAATTAATTTTAAATTAATTAGTGCAACTTGTATGTTTTTAATTTGATAAAATAGACTTCATTTTTGAATTTGTAATATCAAAATTATCTAAGGGTGGATTTTTGTATTTTTCTGAAAACTTCCATTTTTTGATGAATAGGGAAAAACACTGTGTTATTATTTAAAACCAAATTTTTATTTAAAAAAGTATTTATTTTATTTAAATTATTTTTGGTCAAAATAGATACATAATACCTATATAAGTTCAATTTAATTCACTGGAGTCATTTTATAATAAGATTAGATATATAAAAAGATTATTGATGTTTTTACCGTCTTTTACCCACCTCCTAGGAGCATTTGCAAATTTGCATTAAATTTAATTTTACCGCTACTGTGAATTGAATTTCGAAAATCTGAGAGACACGGTTGATATTATTAAGTAAAATGTGGTTCAATAAAATGAAAATATTTTTTGGTGAATAGTAGCTTTTAACTTTTATTTACCATGGTTAAAACTAAATACGATAATTAATGGTGAAAATGATATTATAATTACCCTAACAATGTAAAAATTCTATATTATAAGTTTTATTTTACTAAAAAAACATAGGAATAAAATAGGATCCTGTAGGTCCACTTTAATTAGATTAAGACATTTGTTATTATTTAATTCAAAGAAGAGTTAAAAGTGCTAAATTCAAGTTTTCATAACTAAAACATTTTTAATATACGGTTATTCATAATAAAAATTCGACTATAAATATTAATTACAAAGATAAAAATATTTCCTAAATAATGGTATTTTATTTTTAATTTTTAGACATTATATAATTAAATTTATTTATGACACAATGATGATACAATGATTACCTTAATAATGTAAGATTAAAATAATTAATATTATAAATATCCAAATAAATATAATTTGAGAATTTTGATGAATTACAATAATTTTATAGGGTAATATGACCTGTTAGGGTTGATTAAATGATTATTTTTCGAAGTAATCATGCTGTTAGGATTTTAACAATAAAAAAATACCAAATAGTGTCAAAATTGACATAAAATATTTTTTAAAAACAAATGTTATATTATTAATTGATATAATATTCATAAAATTATAAAGTTCTCAAAAAGGACTTATATAATTATAGGTATATTATTATTTAAACACTTGAGGTTATATTGTCATTTTATAGTAAGTTTATTAACTAATTATTATAATAATACAAGAATACATGGTAAAAGTTAAACTATTTATTTAAGAGTTAAATCTAAACGATAGGTTAATATGATGACCCAAACGTGTCTATAACCTATTAGTTGATAGGTTTTCAACCCATCCACACATTAGCCTAGAAATAAATCATTTTTTAGCCATTGGAAGCCCAAAATTATTTTATGATAAAATAATATTTTAAACTTTTCTTAAAGTGATCCTCACCTCTCTTATAAAAGGGCACTCCCCATTCTCTTAATTTCACACCTCGAAAACCATTTGTACCAGACATACCCTACCCAAATATCCTTCCAACTATACTCAAATAATTCTAGAGGCCTTAATTTGGTTAGAAAGACGTCCTAAGGAGCCCTTTTGATCAAATCGAAAGGAAGAACCTGAAGAATAGGTAAATATTTCATCACCTATTTCAAGTTCTTTTCTTCTTCCACTTATACATTTTTTGTTGTTTCCATTATAAATTAATTATCCAGTATATTAAATATAATGTGATGTGATTGTAAATATGTTACAACCATATTCGTTATTCGACCAATCCTATAAATGACAAAGTCACCATATGTGTGTACATACGACTTACCGTCTCCACGTCGTGGTGTAGTTTGTCATTCAGTAATTCACTATTTGGTTGGGTATAATAATGAGTATTATTGAGGTAAAAAATGAATATGACATGTTAATTACTTTTTATATATGATATACCATCCAATTACATACGATCTCACAATCAATATAACTATATTGTCACTCGTGCGTACATACAGATTACCGTCTCCTCAAACACAGTGAGATTCATTTCCCGATCGTAACCATTAAAGAATAATTTTCATTTGATGATAAAAATTATGTTTAATGAAGTTAATATAAATCTCTATATGAATCAAATACATTATATACATAACAAACATGACTTATGTAACAAAAAATATGAAGGAAAATGAATCAATTAACACCCGAAATGACAATAATACTAAAATATTATTAACAAAGCAATATTAAAAGATCATATATGATATCATATATATGTATATGGTTATCTTATAATTTAATAATAATTATCTAAATATTATACAAAATTTTAACATACCCTTGACCAAGGAAATCTACAAGGTAAGGGTTAATTTCACAATCTGTTTATTATCCGAGGATGTTTTTATGTAAGTATCTACTGGGACCTCTTTATCATCCACATCTGTGTTTCTTAAAAATGTTTTTTAAAACATTTTTAATATTTCCAATATTATGGGTTGAAGTAATTTATACCCTTGTTTGACTTTTTATAAGATGTTTATAAAGGAATCATTCTGTCATTTTCCAAACAAGGTACTTTACGACCTTTTCGGAAAAAATTAAGGAAAGAAAGTTTTTTTAACTTATACGGTGGGTGCAGATATTTTCCGCCATTATAGAACCTTCAAATCACCCCTTAGAAGCTTATATAAATATTTCCAAAATAAATGTTTTCTTTTATATGGTTTCAATATAGAAATTGGTATATCTTTCAAATAGTTTTCATTTCATCTATGTTAACATCCTTTGATGGATTTTAAACTTGTTTGAAGTTGATAAAAATCTTCCATATTGTATTGATGGTTTTGTGATATGTTTGACTGTGGATGTTTTATTTTATACCATTCGTGGTTTATGGATAAAGTATTGACATTTTCTATGATAGTTTTAATACAAATGTTTATGTTAGGATTAAACCTTTTCATACGAGGAATGCATTGGATTAAGTAAGTGAAAGGTGGAGCCTGCTATATCTCCTTGATGCATCGATAGGTCTCATAAGACAAACTAGTTTCATGGAATATGTCCTTGAAAAAATCTTATTTTTAGTCTTGGCACAAGGCCTTGACTATGTGGTTATGAATTCTCCAATTATACATTCCATCATTATGAAATTGGATATTGATATTGCATGTGATTTATCTACTAGTAGAATATCCATGTGAATACGTAAATGGAATTATTTTGATTTATATTGGCCATATTTTGATGGATTTTATTTTTAAAAGGATTTGGTTTTACTCTTATACATTGCCTTAAATGTTTATGCTTATTTATAAAAGTTTACACAATATTGTTATTGTTAATGAGCATATGAGCTCACTGCTTTCTATTTTTTATTTTCCCAGGATTCCAAGAAGTGTTTTATGATTGATAATAAGGGTTACGATAGGAGATTAATGGAGTCATAAAAGGATAATTTATGTTGTGTTCCATTTTCTAATGTGTAATGCAACATTCATGTATGTAATCTATTTTCCAAGACATCTAAACTGATAGGTCTTTTAGGACTTGATTCCTTGTAATCATGGAAATGTATTAAAATAATTCACTAACTATGGGCTTCTAGGTTCAGTGTTTTATAGTTCAATAATTGTGAAAGCAAAGATACAAATAAATAAATAACTACCACCTTAGTCTGTGTTCCAAATTGGACACCAAACTAATACCAAATGCTTTTTCCTATGCCAAATATCTCAAAAGATGTATGTCTGAAAGTCATAAATTTATCCAAGGTCCATTGAAAACAAATAAAATAAGGAAGGAATACCCCCAATACTATGCTTTGTCTATGGGTCTCACATTCATTTGATTATAAGAGCTTGATTACAATGTAAAATAAAGACTTCACATGTGCACAACCAATCAAATCAATCCATTAGTGGTGTCCCGATACCATCCAAGGAGATCTAATATGAACCCATTTCCTCTCTATGGGTGTCCCATATATAACCAATTCCACTTATTTCATCCAAGGTGACCCTTAACGAAATCCATTATATCACTTATGGCATGGTGACTCTGAGTCCATCCCAAGTATCTCATGAACGAGACTAGGTATCACCTGAGGCATGGTGTATCCATCCAACCGATAAATCTTCCCTTAATTTCTCCCCCTGGGAACTGGTGTCACTCATGAGTATAGAACTCCGCACGAATTGCATTTATTATGAAATCCAAAGTATCACTCTCAGTGCGTCAATAGAATCCTATCAAACATTGTGATTCCATCCTTGGTATTATTAAATTGGGACCCATGTTCAGTCCTAGCCTGTAGTAGATGATCCATGATAATAAAGTCACATCTCCAAATAGAGAACAATATTTATTTAATAACATTTCAAAAAATCATGGAAATATCTTATGTTACCCAGATATCTGTTTCCGACGCTTTTGTTGGGGTGTGCATTAGCCTCTCGTATGATGTGCTAATTGTTTCCCCGCATTCCTGATTTTCAAAGCTGGGTGACATCCATCTCTTATTCAAAGACTTTTTCTCCTTATTAGAAATTGGATGAAGGTATGATGGTTCCTCCTTCCATAGATTCCTCTTCATAACTCGTTTCCTAGTGTGGGTCCTCCTCATAGACTTAATATGTTGTTCGTGAAACTCTTCCTAGTGCCATGTCTTCATAGACACTGGTTAATTACGCTGCTTCTATCAGGACATTCCAAGGTGTCTAGTCATGGAAGAAACCATTGCGTGGGGGAGTAGACATATTGGACATTGCTGGCGTGTCTGGATGCTGGAACACTGATGTGTTTGGGTTTCTTCCCCTTATGTTAGGGCTTCTCGAGGGCGCAGAATTAGTAGGCATCCCACATCAAATATGGAGAATTTTATGCCATAGGAATGTCTCTGAGGTTCTCCTCATCTTCCCACATTTAACATAGTGTATTTCACAAGTTTAACATCAAGAGGAGATAAATCACACTGATCAGAACACTAATATGAGTGGATCATATGGGTGCAAACCCAGCAGGGAACACTGATGATGGGGATAACACATGGTTATTTACTCGATTACTACTTGTGGAAACGAGAATGTGGGGGACATGATCTCATTGAGATTTGATGGCCCATGTTTGAATTATGATGGATGATGGAGAATTGATGGAGAATGAGATAGAACCAACGTGACGATGATAGTGATGTTGGACTTGATCCTCCAAGAGACTTCCTATGTATCCCTATGGTGGGGAATTGAAGTCTACAGAGTTCATGACGGGGGTATAGAATCAGGGTGTGTGTAGAGGAAAATGTCTTGATGATATACTAAGGCATACATGTGGTTAGTAGCTGGTTTGGTCTGACGCCATAGGGGGAGGACCAAATTTGGGGGTCCCACAAAGGGGGCACTAAAGCATACCAGTGTTTGGGGTTGACAACGATTTATGACTAACTGAGGATCCAACAACTTACCTTTTGGTTGGGGATAAAATGGATTACCGTTGGACGGGGAACATGAAAACTGACTATCTACTTGGAATCTCAATGTCTTACTATCTATTGGGAATCACTATGTCTTACCGTTGATTGGGGAGCACAACAGATAACCATTTATTGGGAATTACAATATATTACCATTGATTGGGTTACCCAACAACATACCGTTGATTAAGGAACAAAATGGCTTGATATTGACTAGGGAACATAATGGTTTACCATTGATTGGGGAACACAACGACATACTGTGGATTGGGGATCACAACATCTTACCATTGATTGGGGATAAAATGGATTACCGTCGATTGGGGAATACAACCTCTTACCGTTGATTGGGGATCCCAAAGGATTGAAATCGATTGGGGAACACAACGACTTAATGTTTATTTGGGTTGGACCTCAGAGAGGCTTCCTACGTACCCTGCCTAGGAGACAAGGATTGAATCCCAAATAGTTAAAATGGGTACAATTTAACATCATGTGGGTCAAAAAGGGTTATACTGTTTAACGTCATGCATGATGAGGGAGGAATGACATAGAGTGGTTGGGACTGATGGGTGTTGGGATTGAACCTCAATGAGGATTCCTATGTACCTTTCCTTGGAGATGAGGATAAAAGTCTACATAGTTTCGGATGGTGGATACAATTTAATGTTATGTGGAACAAAGTTGAATCGATGTGAAGGGGTCAAGACAAGTAGGTGTTGTGCTTGAACCTTAGGGAGGCTTCCTACGTACCTTGGCTAGGAGAAAAGGATTAGAGTACACATAGTTCAGAAGGAGGATATGGGGATTACACTCTAAGGCGGCCCAAGAAGGGTGCCATGGTCAATGATTACTCTAATCCCATGTGAGTAATGCTCGGGGTAAGAAACAATATGCACCAAGGACCTAACAACCACATCAAGAAAGGTGCATCTGCGGGAAGTGGAATGGGTATTACACATGGTTAGTAGAAAAAAGAGGAAACATGTTCTTACACGTGGTTAGCTGCCCAAAGTGGAAATAGAGGTTTACATGTGGTTAGAGGCCTAGGGAGATAGAGACAGGGACTAACTCCAGGATGGAGTCCCGATGGAGAAAAATTACAGAGGGAGAGGGACATGGTAACAAAGGTCCATTTTCTCATCTCTCCTCTAGTCATTGTCATTGAAGAAGAGAGGAGGAGAAGGGGTGCTACCACCATCAAGAAGGTTGGGGTATTACACTATGATGGTTTCCATTTTTGAGGACAGACGCCAATATAGAAATTAGGTTCTCATTCCATGTGAGGAAGATCTCACTCTTGTGGAGAAGAGCGGCCATGGAGAATGTCCCATACAATGGCTCCCCACTTGTATTGCATGGGGCGAGGCCACAGTTTAACATCATGTTGTGAGGACAATGGTGCTTGGCAGATTGAAGCCTTATATCTCGGACAAGGCAGGATCACTCTGCACCCCTAGGACTTACATAACTTATGCCCACCCACCCTTTTGGAAGTGAAGGAATCAGCAATTCCATGTTGAGGGGGTGTTGTGGAGCAATCCACTGAGGGGACCACATTAGCGTGGCTCTGCAAAGAAGAAATATCCATTAGCGTGCCTAAGATAAGATGCATAAGGATAAGTAACGAAACGTAAATCAACACCCAAGGGACCTTTAAATCACTTCGTACAAACATGGAGGGTCATATGAGAGTAGGGTTTGTGAAGAAAATGGGTTCACAAGAAAGGACCTTGTGATGCTCTGGTGTTCCTTGTAGTGGAGGGGGTTTATGAAGGGGTATGTTTGTAAGAATTAGTGTCCAAGAACCAATTGTTTTTACTATGATTACATGGATTTTTAATGTATTATTACATATAATTCATTGTTCTCCATGACCATGATGTAATGATGTCCTAGAGTATTTGTTGCACTGATAAGGCCATGTCAGTTCCCCGCTATGATGAGAACCCTCAAATACTATAAAAATATTATTAAATACAGTTCCATAGTTGGATGACATACTATGATGAGACACATATCATGCAGACCATCAGGTGTGAATACCCGTATGCATATGAGACTTCCTCTCATGATGTTCACGCTTGATAATCTCCATGATATGAGATTATGAGAACAGACCCACTAGTAAGAATTCCACATGTTTTAGTTTAATCGGATATTTCTATATATGAGCATGTGTAATGATTTCGTAGACTTTAAGATTCTCATTAATATGCACCACGACCTATGCACTTTGATTTACTGACAAAAATCATCATGCAGACAGTTGGTGGGAAGTAGGGTATGTTGGGTGTGTCACAAGTTGCATGTCATTAATGGGTAAGTTGAGGAAAGATTTTTCCCTTAAATTTATGGATGTTTATATCTAGACCCTTTGATTAAAATATAACTATCATGTGAAATTCCATATCCATTGTATAATGACGAGTTTATTTCAGGTAGTTAAAGAATGGTGTATCAACCATAAAATTCTATGACACTGTCATAAAACCTTCATGATGAGATATTGTGACAGAGGGATTATATTAAACAGTGAACATTCGTATGTGCATATCATTGTTGTGACTTTACATTGTTTCTCTTGGGTTCCTTGACCCGTTTCTAGACCGTACTTTTGTACTTTAGGCAATCTCGCCTAATGCAAATGAGAAAGAACCCTAGAGGGTCACATACTATGTGTTTTTTGTGGTCTCAGTTAAATTATATTTGAATTTAATTAATGAAATTAATTTTATTCTCAAGACAGTGGAATAATTTTATTCAACTTAAGATGGTCTCATTATTAAATAAAATATATTTATTTAATTTATTGAACATTTAATAAATTTTTATTTCCAAGTTTTTAAATAAAACATTTAAATAAGATAATAAATTATTTATTTATTTATTCGGGTGTTCAATAAATGGAAGTGGAGTACGAGCGGACCAAGGCCGGTCTGATAGTAAAATAATTATTTTCAAGATAGTAAATAATAATTAGTTTCCACAATTTAAAATAATAATGACGCTACTGTTATTTTGTGATGCGAAATTTTATTCATAATTACATTTTGCGCAAGTTGCCACACCATAAATAATGACGTAATATTATTATTATGAGCATGGGTTTTTTATATGTTCATGAATGAATTTTATTGTTTGTATATAGTTAAATATTTTAACTAAAGTCTCATACATTTAAATAGACATGTACATATATTGTGCCATAGGGAACACACCACACGCTTGGTGAATTGAGAATTGTTGAGCTAAACAATTTCTCTCTCAGATCCTCTTCCCAACCCTCTCATGAACGATAGATGTTATTCAAGGCTGAAGAAAAAGCGATCAAGAACAACTGACAAAAGATACTCACATTTTTATGCTAGCACCCAAAGAACAAGAGGTGTCGATCGGAGGACACCAGAGCACATGTAGATCAACGCTAGAGAGATTTTAGTTTGGATCCTTACAATTAAAATGAGATAATTTGGAACGGTCATTCTAGATGATCAACATAATCAACAAAGATAATACTGAAGATCCAAGTATTTTTTTCTTTTGGAAATTAATTACAAACATGATGTGAAAGATTGTCTCTAAAGGTTTCAGGCCGCTTACTTCTTTATTTATATATTCTATTCTATTCCATGGAGATAGTTTTTCATCATCGTATTGATCCTAGAATGGTCATTGATCATTGAACAAATTAAATTTGGGTTCCATACCAACCACGCTTTCTCTGAGCCCAGAACCTTCATGTGGTATCATAGGAGTTACATCATAGTTTTTAATTATATAAATATTTTCTTTATTATTTATGCATTTAATAATTTAGTTTTTTTAATTCAATATAATCATTCTAAAAATCTGAATCTTGAGATATTTTCTTCCTCTTTAATTGCTTTTTCAACTTACAGAAATCATATTTTCTTTTAATATTGATTAAAATACAAAATAGGATCTCATCCAGAGGTGCCAAAGGTTCCTGGAAATATAGCACAAGAACACACGATGTGTATTTGGCAGTACACTCTAGGTATCCAAAGTTCAATGCATTGGGTCAAGTCCGCCAAACCAAGCTGTTTCATTGGGTTTTGTCTATGTCTTTGTGACTCCATGTGTTGACTAGGAATAGGGGTCACATTGTTTTTAGATTACACGTAGTTTGTCCCAATTAACACGACGTGTATTCCCATTAGGTTAGGGTTAGACCGTGCACCCCATACATGGATTTCTTGACTAGAGACCGTGTAACAAGGAACTACACGACGTGTCGCCTAAGGGACACACTGTGTACTCTGAAGATTTCTGAAGTACACATGCCATTTACTAGGGCATTTACTTCAGATGGAGGATGAAAAATAGTACACAACGTGTAGTTAGATCTACACGTCTTATACTCAACCAAATTACGCTAATTTATCCAAATTTATTATTATATAATACAAACCCTTTAGGCGTGTACCGTCGTGCGGGCATATAGCTGAGGCACAATAAGTGATAGATGTTTTATATATGTGTGTATAATTTTACATCTGCTTAATTTTCATTTGTGCTCAGTTTCATGGTTACGAATAAGAATTCACCAGGTCTCTTCCTAGGTACAAGTTGCAAACAAAGATAATTTTAAATGAATTTATTTGTTTAAAATTATGATATATTAGACTCTCAAGGATATTCAGAAAAGGTTTTATGATAAAAGGATTGATTAATTAAAGATGATAATTAATTGATTCGTGTGATTTATCTTAAAAAAGAACTATTAATGAATTTAATGACAGTTTTATTTATCCATAAATATCATCACATGTGTGGATGATCATGAGATAGATAAAGACCATTATATGTTGATCGTTTCTTTTAATTTATTTATTTCAATTAAATTTTTTAGAAGGCGAGCCTTCTACTTATTAATATGTAAAGCATGCATTCCCAAGGTTTATTTTATGTAAAATCCTTTTTTACCCCTCACCTGCATGTGAGTTAAAAAAATTCATATGTAATTGAGAGAAATTCCAAGACAGTGGAGGTGGTTCAAGTTGGATCCAAGCGAAATCAATTCTAGGAGATACAGAGGCCGACAGGTGGAAATTGTAAAAAAAAACCCAAAAGGTTCAAGGAGTTTCCCCCCTAGGTGAGGGTTAGTTTATCAAAATCTAAATTAACTAACCATTATAAAATATCATGATAAAAACATTTACTTTATCTTATTTCTATAAGTTGCATGGTTTATCATTATGGATGTGTTGTCACGATTACATAATTAATAAATTAAACAAGAATGCTAGATGGAAGTAAAATAAACGAGACTTATGCGTAAATATTATCAAGAATTGGTTAATCACTTAAGTAAGTTCCACTTAATATTAACAAGCTTGTGACAATGATAATAATAAATTCAGGCATAATAGATATTCATCTGTCAAATAAAATATTAAGCCAGACCAGGCCTTCCAGTACTTGATTAATGTAAAAATCAATAAAACTATGTGTTTGAACAACCCTTGTTGGGAAAATTACATTTATACAGGAAGGCCTTATGAATATTTTTGTGTTGAATTAACCATGTTACATTAATAGGAGTATCCATTTCTAGACTTGTTGTAATATTGGAGGAAAGGGTTAATGAAATCCAAAGTCATGATTTCAGGATTGGGGAGTCCACTGAATAGATCAAGTAGCAGAAAGCCCGCTGTTGGCAAAGACTTGCCTACCTAAATATCTTCTAAAAGCTTGACCAACCCTTTTGGGGTTATGTGATGGTGGATATGGATCATTTACACTATAATTTTTTGGATACTTGACATTACGAATTCAATGGTAAGGGATATTGGGACTTTATAAAATAGTGTGAGACTAAATAAAATTTATTAATTCTCATAAAATGTAATCAAGAAAGTAATAATGATATTTTATTTTAATTTTTTATTAAAAATGGAAATCTTGTCAACCACACTTTCCTTATGATAAATTTTGTATAAAGACAACATGCTCACTAAAAATAACTTCCATAATTGGTTTAGACACCTTCAGGTCGTCCTACTCCATGAATGTAAGTCTTACGAGCTGGAGACATCATTACCTAATCTTCCTGCCAAAGAGGCGAGTGATTAGGATTTCTTGGTGTATGAGAAACATATGAATGATGAGGTCGACATTCAATGTTTGATGATGTCATAAATGTCTTATGATCTCATGAAGTCTCATGAAAACATGGATTATTATAGCATGCTCGAGCACCTCCACTGTCTTTACCAGGAGAGAGAAAGACCAAAAAGGTTTGAGATCTTGAAGGCACTCTTTTAGATTAATTTTGGAGAAGGTTCCCCAGATAGGCCTCATGTATGCAAGATCATTGGATACATTGAATTCCTGGAGGTTCTAGGGTTTAAAATCCCTTAACAACTGGGCACTTATCTCATTATCGCATCACTCCCTCAGAGATTCTATAACAATGTTGTCAATTTCAATATGAACAACATTGAGAGGTTTCTATTTGATCTTTATATCCTCATTCTCTAAGAGGAAAAATATTTGAAGTGCAAAAAGCCTTCTCTCCTTATGGTTAATAAGATAAAAGGGAAGGAAACGAGATTTATCCCCAAAGCTTCTTTATGGCCTTCCATGAAAAGGAAGATCAAAGGGGAGGAAAGGGAACATGCGACTATTTGATTCGCTTGTGGATAGAACGGCCACTGGAAGAAGAACTTCACCCAGCCTAAGAAGCAAGGGGAAGCTTTAGGCTTGTTTGTTATCAAATGAAATCTATCTATTTCTACAAATTGGGTATTTGATAAAGATTTTGGTTCTCACATATGTATCCAAATACAAGAAACCAAGTAGAATTGGTACGATTGATCGAGAGGATAAGATCTATGAGCAGCCAATAGAGCTAGAATTGCTGTTGTAACTGTCAGGGAATACCCCCTAATGTTGTCAACTGGCCTGATCATGGTGTTAAAGGGATTTTTTTATGTTTCTTGTATAACCAAAAACATAATTTCTGTGACCAAACTAGATATATATGGATTTTTTTAATGTTTGAAAATTAATAATGCTTATTTTATAAAGAGATTATGTGTTTTGGGGGGCACATTTAAACAACAGTCTTTATGTGTTGGATTACACAAACCAAGTAATGGAAATCTATGACAAAGATACATCACATGAATCATACCGCACCCTACTTTCGCATCACCATCTAGGTCATGTAAATGATAAACACTTGAAAATGTTACATTAATATGAATAATTATATTCTTTTTAACTAAAACCACTTGGCGTATGTCATGCAGGTTCACAAGGCAAAATGAACAAATCCCCATTTGGTGGGAAAGGTAAAAGTGCTAAAGAGCTTCTTAATTTGGTTTATAACAATGTGTGTGGACCATTTCCTATCAAAGAAAGGGGTGGGCACTCATTCTTCATAACATTTACTAATGATTTTAGTAGATACGGATATATCTACTTAATGAGGTATAAGTCGGATTCCTTTGATAAGTTCAAGGAATATAAGAATGAACTTGAGAACCATATTTGTATGAAGATTAAGAAACTCCGCTCAGACCGAGGTTGGGAATATCTTAGTCAGGACTTCATTGACTTTTTATGGGAGTTTGGGATCCTATCCCAACTCACTCCTCCTTACACACCTCAATGGAATGGTGTAAGCGAAAGGAGGAACTACCCCTTGTTAGACATGGTGAGATCAATGATGAGTCATGCAAGTCTTCCATTTTCCTTTTGGTGGTATGAGTTACAAATAGTGGTACCCATACTAAACCATGTACCAACTAAATTGATAAATGGTATTCCATACAAATTCTGGAGTCGAAGAAAATCCATGTTATCGAATTTACATGTTTGGGGTAGTGAAGCGTTTGTTAAGGCCTATTTAGGTAACAAAATCGCACCCAACGAACAATGTGTACCTTTATAGTATACCCCATGGAATCAGGGGTATATTACCTATACAAAACCATAGAAAAAAGGTTATTGTGGAAAGAAATTTCATATTCCTTGAGAGGGAGAACATATCCAAAATATATAGTGGGAGCAAGATAGACTTCGATGAAGTCAAGGCTCAAGGTACAGAAGAGTTGGTAAATGAACAGATTCCAAAAATCCTCATGCAAGAAGAATTTATTCTAGAGACACAGGCACTGCATTGGAGTACAAAAGAGGTTAGAGAACTGGAATAGTATGTTTTTCTAGTTACCTAGGATGGTGACTCATTATTAGGTGATAATAATGATCATATAACTTACAAGGAAGATGTATGTGGCACATACATTTCCATGTGGCAAGATGCCTTGAAATATGAAATGGATTCCATGTACCAAAACGAAGTCTAGATTTTGTTAGATCCTGCAGTTGATGGAAATCATGTTGGTTGCAAATTGGTATTCAAGAAGAAACTAGAAATATAAGGACACGTTAGTACCTATAAGGCATGACTGGTTGTAAAAGGGTTTAAACAACTCCAAGGAATTGAGTATGATGAATCCTTTTCACCAGTTTCAATGATGAAATCCATCAGAATTCGAATTTCCATTGCGGCTTACCATGAATATGAGATTTGGAAAATAGATGTCAAAATAGCATTCCTTAACGGGAACCTTCATGAAGATGTCTACATGACACAACCTGGAGGGTTTGTGACTCCAAAGGATGCCAAAAAAGGTATGGAAGTTGAAAAAATTCATTTATGGATTAAAACAAGAATTCAGATCATGAAACCTCCATTATGATGAATCCATAAAAAAAGTTGGTATTATCATCAATGAATATGAGAATTGTGTCTACAAATGGTTTAGTGGGAATGAATTATTTTTCTTAATAGTATATTTTGATGACATATTACTTATTGGAAACTGGATACCAGTCTTACAGTTTGTTATGGAATGGTGGAATCAATGCTTCTCCGTGAAGGACTTCGTCGAGGCATCATATATTCTTGGGATCAAATCCAGTGTGATAGATCCAAGAGATTACTGAGCCTAAGTCAATGTACAGACATTGATAAGATAATGAATAGATTCAGTATGGAACAATCCAAGAGGATATTGTTTCCAGTGTCAAATGGCATTCTGCGTTCCATGAAAATGTGTCCTTGGATATATGATGAAATAATGATAATGGCAAGGACTCCATACATATTAGCATTTGGTTTAGTCATGTATTCCATGATATGTACTAGGCTGGATGTCGCCTATGCATTGAGTGCGGTATGCAAATATCAAGCTGACCCAGGTGACATCCATTTGATGGCAGTAAAGACGATCCTAAAGTATCAGAAGTATACTATGGATATGTTTTTGGTTTATGGAGGAGATGAGGAACTAGTCATCAGTGGATATGCAGATGCTAGTTTCCATACTGATAATGATGACATGAAGTTGTAAACGGGATAAATCTTCACTTTTAATGGAGGTGCAGTGAGCTGGGAGAGCTCAAAGAAGAGTGTGGTCATAGATTTTGTAGCAGAGTCTGAGTATATCATAGCTTTTGAGGTAGTTACTTATGAAGTTTGGATGAGAAGATTCATCTAGGAGATGGATGTGATTCCTAGTAGTAAATATATCATCACATTGTACTGTGATAATACGACAACAATGTCTCTCACAAAAGTACCATGTTCACATCAGCAAACAAATAACATACTTCAAAAGTATCATCTATTGATATATTTTCTCAGATAGGTGATGTTGCAGTGATAAGTATTTTGACGGAAGACAATGTGGCGGACCCCTCGACTAAAGCCTTGACTCATTAGAAACATGATCTCCATGTGAGGTCCAACGGACTAAAATTCATAGGCAGTTAGATCTAGTCCTAGTGGGAGTTTGTCAGAGTTGGAGTCCTAGAACAAACTGGTTTTAATTTGATTACATTGATATTTAATGTATTATTACATATTTTTCATTGTTCTGCATGACTATGATGTAATAATGTCCTAGAGTATTTGTTGCATGGATAAGGTCATGGAAGTTCCTTGATATAATGAGAACCTGGAAATGATGTAACAATATACTTAAATATAGTTCTTTGGTTGGATGACACACTATGATGAGACACATAGCATGATGATCATCAGGTTTTAGTACTCGTAAGCATATGAGACTTCCTCTCATGAAGTTTTCACATGGTAATCTTTAAGATATGAGATTATGAGTACAGGACTGCTAGTCTAAATTCAACATGTTTTAGTGTCATCAAATATTTCTATCGACGAGATTTTTATATGGTTCTTAGAATTTAAGATTATCATTAATAAATTTCATGACTTAAACACTTTGATTTACTAACAAAAACCATCATACAGATAGTTAGCGGGAAGTAGGGCACGCTGGGTGTGTTATGAGTGGTCTGTTATTAATGGATACGTAGAGAGATAATTTGTCCCTTCCATTTATGGAAGTTGATATCTTGGCCCATTGACTGAAATATAACTGTCATGCAAAATTCCATTGCCATGGTGTAACGACAAGTTTATTTCATGTTGTCAAAGAAAGACGTATCAAGCATAAACTTTTATGACACTATCATGAAACCTACTTGATGAGATATTACAACAAAGGGCTTATATTACATAGTGATCATTTGTATGTGGATGTCAGTTTTGAAAATTTACATTCTTTCTATTGTGTTCCATGACCCATATCTAGACAGTATTCTTGGACTCTAGGAAATCCCACCGAATTCCAATGAAAATGAATCCTAAAGGGTCACACACTATGTGTTTTTAGTGGTCTCAGTTAAATTCTATTTGAATTTAATTAATGAAATAAATATTATTCTCAAGACCGTGGATAAATTTTACTTATATTAAGATGATCGCATAAATTAAATAAAATTTATTTATTTATTTTAATGAACATTTAATAAATATTTATTTACTAGTTTGAAAATAAAATATTTATTTAATATATTAAATTATTTATTTATTTATTTATTTATTCGGGTGTTCAGTAAATGGAAGTAGAGTTCGAGCAGACCAAGGCCGGTCCAATAGTAAAATATTTATTTTCAAGATGATAAATAATTATTAGTTGGCACAAGTTAAAATAATAATGACATTTATATTATTTTGTGACGATGAATTTTATTCATAATTCTGTTTTGCTCAATTTGTCACACCATAAATAATGATGCGGTGTTATTATTATGAGCATGGGTTTTCTCTATTTTCATGAATATATTTAATTGCTGTTATGAAATTAAATATTGTAACTGATGTTCCAAGCATATAAAGAGACATGTACGTCTATTCTTCTATAGGGAACAAACCACACTCTTGGTGAATTTAGAATATTTGAGCTAAAAAATTTCTCTCTCAAATCCTCGTCCTGCCCATCTCAAGAACGGGAGACGTTCTTCAAGGCCGAAGAACAAGAGATCAAGATTCACAGACACAAGACACTCACTTCTCCAAGTTAGCACTCGGAGAATGAGCAGTGTCAATTGGAGGCCGTCGGATCACATGTGGATCACTGCTAGAGGGATTCTAGTTTGTATACTTACAAGTGAAATGAGATAACCCAGAACGGTCATTCTAGATGATCAACATCATCATTGTTGAAAATAACGAAGATCCAGGTATTATTTTTCTTTATGAAATCAATTAAATTAATTCTAAACATGATTTTCAAGATACTCTCTAAATTTTTTGGTCCTCTTCCTTCTTTATCTAAAAATTGATTCTATTCCATGGAGATTGGATTTCATCATCGTATTGATTCTAGAAAGATCATTGATCGTGGTAAAAATAAAATTTGTGTTCCGTCCCAACCACACTTCCAATATGCCCAGAACCTTCAATGCTTCGCGAAGTGGGTTGTCCAAGCCTAGGCCTAGGGTATAAGTTCATATGAAGGTTGTTTCGCAAAGAGGAAGGGATATCACAGAGCAGGAATTCATGGAGAAAGGGTACCTTGAAAATCATAGAAATGTGAAGAAATGTGCTTCACGAATTACAATGACCCTGCCATAGTATGTGGTCCACATGTTCATGGCTGGTACTTCGATAAGAATGAGTGATTTGCGAAGACCCGAGTACCATTGAAGATCTCCTTCCTTCTCGATAGCCCATGGCCTCTATTAATGGAATAAATGCTTGAATTGGGGTTCTATTTGAGCTAATGATTTGGTATTTATCAATTCTCAAGTACATGAAAAAGCTCATTTTTCTAAAGGTTTCACAAAGCAGAAGGAGCATCATGATTTGAGAGCAGAGAAAGAGAATGATCAGAGTATCCATCATTTGGGCTTGGCAGAGCCTGGTAATTATAGGCGGGGGCTGTGTGAATAAATGATAGCTCAGATCGATGCCCCATGGGACTCTACGATCATCCGCAGATTGCGTCCACTTTGTCGTAATTTCAGAGTCGATTGACATCCCCTCCTCAGCGCAAAGCTCTCCTGGGTGCTCTGCACGACACTAGTGGAGCCTTCCATCAAGTTCAAAATTCTCTCAAAGGTTGATTAGGCTTCCTCTATGGCATGAACCTACCAGTAAATTTCACCATAACCACAAAGACTCCTGTATCTTTTCTCCACATCGACCGTGGCAGGGGCTATGGATTCGTGTCGGTCGCAGTGTGGGGCTCCGTGAATATGCATCATGAGGCATCCCCTTTGGACTTGATTTTCTCTTTTCATACATTTCCTCTACATTTATTTTGGCACCAACAAATCCCCCCCCCCCCCACCCTCAGGCTTAGAACGAAGGAGAAAATGAGTGTCTATGTCTGAGGGTAAATCAAAAAGCAATATCGTGAAGTAGGGTCATGATGTAGGGAGGCGATGCCCAGGTAGAGAGCATTATGAACCTCGTCATAGCCAGATGCACTGTGAAGCAAGGGGGTCATCACCTATAAAAATTCTATGTTGACCTTTCTTTTTTATTTTCTAATCTTAATGTTTTTGGCGATTGTGCTCTTGATTCGCAAAGCTCTACGTGCTCTGTGATTTCGCTCTGTGAATCAGGCCTTTATGCTTCACAGCACACATCTAGTCTTTTGACTCTGTGAGTGTGTGCTCTGCATCTTGAGCCTGCGAGTTCTATGGTAGGAATCCATGACCTGACTCTGCGACCGATATTCGGGATTGAGCTTCGCGATCAAGCTCTAAAATCCCAAACAACATTTAAAAAATGTGAAGACTAAATGCCTCAACAGGGAGATTTCAGGGGGTCCTTACAGATTCTGCCCAGAGGGAAGAAATGGAGAATAACTTGGGTATCATAGAATATGTACGGATCCATTCAGACCATGAGGGGCTATTGGAGCTGATGTTAGAGTGAAATAACAACTACCCACTATGAAAAAGGCTGACTATGTATGGATTCAGTCTGAGGGATGACATTTTCATTCTTGAAGCAAGTAGGGACAGAGCGGCCTACTGTTTCAAGAGTAGATCGTGCCAGTGTTTGTAGTTCAGGGTGGATGAAGATCATAATTTGGAGGATTTCACACCCGTAGATGCTGATTTTTGGTATAACCTTGTCAATAAGGTTGACAGGAAGGCATTGTAGTCGTAGAAATCCCCTTAACTATACCATACCATTCTGATGGCATCCTTGGGGAAAACGGAGTAGGGGTGGACTGATGTGTAGGATTTGCGCCAGGGTGGAAACTTCACAGATGACTAGGAATGGGCCTACTAGGTTGGAACCTCATGCGAGGATTTGGGGGGAGCTAAGACGAGTGGGCCTATATGAGGTAGCTTGGGATTCCCAATTTCACATTTACCATCCAAATCAGCTGATGCCGGAGTTGCTGAGTAGGTGGTCCAAGAGGACCAATACCTTTCAACTTCACTATGTGGAGGTTGGTATCAGCCTCTTGTACTTGCACAAAATCTCAGGGGTCCTAATTTCGGGGGGCAATGTACGATTATTTCCTCCCTTCTGCAAATACATGGGAAAACCTAGAGCAGATGGCGTTGCTAGAAAAGGAATTGATGGACCTAGTACCATGGGAGGGAAAGCAGTCGGTGAGGGATTTCCATTTTAAGTTGTAGTTCAAGAATTTCCTAAATTCCCCTGAATACGGATTGTTTCCAGCAAGGCCTCAGTCCATCCCGAAGGGTGTTCAATGCAGCAAGGAGTACTCATATTGTACAGTCTTGGAGGACAGCTTGTGGAAGACATGGGGATTCTGGGTCAGTACTTAGAAGCAATAAGTGGTTCGGTTTGTTGCTTTTATTTCAGTGCTTATATGTGGCTGGATTATTCCTGTGAGGGACACAAACATGGGAATATGACCTAGCACGTTCATCATGGGGTCCACATTGGATACCAGGGAGCTAGTAAACCTGAGACTCTTGATGCTCTCTATGATGTATATGGTGTTGTGGCACATTAGTGAAAGTAATAAGCCACATAGAATATTTGGGTTGTTCCATCATCTATATGGGTGGGTAGTGGCATAAATTAGGGGCGTGTATGAATATAAAAACCCTATTTCCCTTATAGAGTCATACTACCAACTAGCCATTATGAATGCGGTATGGAGTTTCCCAAACAAGATGGGCCCAGAGTTGATTCTGAACTGGATCTAGAAGGTGGACATGTTCAACTTCCACCCATTCCCACTGAAAATAGGCATGTTTACCAATGACATCCAGTTAATAGAGGAGCATCATTCCTACTTCTTGGCCATTCGGGGTGGAGTTCAGGTGGATCAGGTTGACAGTGAGCCTGTCTACAAGATGTACACCCTGCACCGCTTTTGAGGCAGTTCTGGTGCATATAGAGGTTCACCAAACAGTTTTACTTGGGAATGAACCATGAGGACCATCCATGTCTGATGAGGAAAATGTGGCTCATGTTCACATAGGAGGATTAGAAGATGTGAAATGAGCTGCCTCCACCCACAGCTATCTATGGGCTGGTGAAGGAGTATGCTAGGAGATGGGAGGCAGCCTACTAGGGGGATATGCTGAAGTAGAAGACCATTCGTGCCAGTGACAGGGTGCCTCACCAAATTCACGGTCAAGGTCAGAAGGCAGCGAGGAAAACCCATGGTGGCGAGGCTACAATGTTAGTGAGTGCCGCAACAATTGTGAGGTAGGTAACAATAGCGGACCCGACAGTCCTAGAGGAGAAAATATATCCATAGGGGTGGCCGCCCAGGGGGTTCCATAGGATACCGACTTAGTATCTCAAGAAGCGATTGCGCCATATAGGAATATCTGAGAACACTGTATTCCTAGAGTCTTGGGACATCAGGGATGTCAAAAAGAAATTTCAAAACCCATCTAAAATGTTGGAACATCAAAACCATCTCGAGATGGATTTTCAAAATATCGGTCCTGTCAGGGCCGACTTTGCCATTTCCCAGGCAGAGGGGGAGCAATTCCTTGCTGAGATGAAGGACATAGAGCACTCTCAGGGTGCTCCGCACCCAATAATGGATCGAGTTAAGGTGATACTCGATCAAATGACCCCTTCGCAGATGTTACTCACCAAATTGATAGAACGGTTCCCTCTACCCATAGAATTAGACGATCCTCCTAAGGGGGACTCTGATGGAGGGAGCCCTCTTGAGAAGGGTGAGGTCAGAAACTCAGACCTGGAGATAGAAGAGTTTACAGTGGCCCTTGATGAAAAATCCTAAACCACTTCCCCATAGTCTCCACCCATATAATTTTTTCTTTATCAACTAATATCTGAAGTGTGCAGGAGGGCCCCATAAGCAAAACTCGCACCCACCGTAATGTAGATGCAGCTGCGAGAACATGAGGATCTGCGCACGCGGCTACTGGGATCACCATGCTTAGTAGGGATGAAATTCTAATGGTAGTTCTCCCAATGAATTTAGACTTCCCGACCATATACATAAAGTCACACCTCAGGGTCCCAACGATAATAGATCAGGGGAGAGACCAAATATTTTATCTCTGGAAGTATTTTTCATTGAATTCGTTACTATCATCTGCTGATTAGGTCAAGTGATGTACATGCACTTTTTTTTGCACAGTTCGTCAAATGGCATGGGCCTCCATGGTGTGGTTGGTTGGATGTCATGGAGCTGCTTTTCTTGGGGGAATGCATGTGGTCGTGGAAGCCAACACCCGAGCTAACCAAACTGAAGCGCTTTTTATCACAGTTGGGACCATCAGTATGATCGATCCTAAAATCATTGAGGTGGAGTCCAACAATGAGGATCAACTTGATGATGCGGGTCCTGACTTACCCGACCAAATGTCGGATGAAGATCCTACTGATGAGTTATTATAGGTGATCCCTGCCTATGAACTCTTCAGCCCCACAGATTGGGAGAGACGACTTCATATGAAGAGGATAGAAAAATCATCTGTTTCCGGTCATGGAAGCTGATCAAGCGCTTCATCAGGGATACCCCTCAAGCTCAATGGATAGACCAAATGGGGAGGATTAATTCCTAGTTTCACGAACTATGCTATAGAGGAGTGGATTAGTAGTGACCTCATATGCTCATCTAATACTTCAAAGTAGAGACAATTCAGGAGCATGATCATGGCCTTATTGTGGGCTGGAAATAGAGAAAATTGGTGAACATCAAGAGTCTCTAGGAGGCCGAAAGTGAGTCTCAATGGTTTTGTCCATGAGCGAACGAGTACTCCACCTTCCTCGATGCACAATCATAGCTCATGTCGCGCCTAATGGACCAGATGGTTGAGTATGAATAACAGATGAAGCAAGTCACTGAGGATATTGCTAATATTCGAACTGATGAGGAGCGGTCCCAGATCACGGCTGATGAACTTCACCCGATTGCTACTGAGGAAGAGCATGAGATAAACTGGCGACAGTAGATCCTAGACACCACAATACAGAGAGTGGTGGGGTTGGAATGCTCTATTAAAGAGGTCAACCCATCTATGGTAGGGGCCGATCGTTGGGTGTTGTAAAGAGCATAAGATTTTAAACGTACTTTAATGATTTTATCGTTTATGATATCTTAAATCATATGTTCCATTCTTTGTTTTGGTTTACTGCATTTCCATCAAATTATTTAAATAACTAGTGATTAATCCCTAAGCTCATGTGGGTCATACACGATGTGAGAAACAAGGGATTACTGCTTCGTTATTCTATTTGAATATGAGAGTGTCAACCAAGCCTCATGAATTTAATGTTTGAGCAACCAACCCATATTTTTGAGAAGATTGAGGGAGGCATGACTGGAGGATGAATTCCTCAAAACAGTCAAATTTCCATTTTCCCAATGTGATCTGGTGCATGAGTGGGGTGACTCTAGAGGCAATAGAATCAATCCGAACAGAGGGGAGTGGATGTTGTGAATCACGATTCCCAAAATTCAGAACATTGTAAGGATGGTGTGAAAATGAAGGATAATTTTTTAACGTGTTTGAAACACAATATCCCTATTGTGTTAGCCTAAAATGCGGATAACAAATGAGGTCCAACCACTAACCATGTTCAAAACATGGGACCTGACTCAAAATGTTATCCATTAGTCTTCAAGAATCTTGTCCTATAATAGTAGGCGAGCCATAGGCCGAGCATCCATACTGTTAGGGGTTTTTTAGATGTTAAATAGGAAGAGGGTTTGAATAAATGGTACGAAAATATAGAAGGGTGGTGTGATGGGTTGTTCGAATGGAGTCCAACACTCTTGAAATTATGCAACCCTGGTGGAAACACATTAGGTGGACGCATCAGTCTGATCAGGGATGAAACTTACTTTTGAACAGGAACATTCTGGTAAGGACATTGAGTGCCTTGTATTTTTACGTCATACCAATAAGGATGATAAAAACATAGTTTAAACATTGTATGATGAGTACAGTGCACATATTTTTATGGTCCTACTGCCTAGACCAAGATAGGTGTCGAGGGGCCAGAAGGGTTAATGACCTTGGGGTTTCACCCAAGGAAAATGGCATGGGTGTCGCTTCATATCCCATAAGGATGAGAATAAATAAAATTGTAGTTCATAAGAATGGTGTGGCTAGAGACCAATGCTGGTAGGGGAAATCCTATCAGGAGGGGGAGTTGATGAATCCCATAGTTTTTAAAGGGATATCCTAAACTTGATTAGGGTAGCGCTGTGGTTTAATGTCATGCGTCAAAGACAAGTGGAATCATGTAGTTTCACATCATACAATTGGATGAGAAGTGAAAGGGGGGATCCCAATAATGGAGTATTGGATGCTGTAGCTATAAAACTAACGTGAATGAGGACATAAGGAGTTCACCACAAACCACGTATCCCCATGGGATTTTTTAGGTCAAGGGACCAAAAGTGAATGTTACGCTAGACCCAAGGCAAAGCATTCGGGCATTCCTATGTATCCTATCATGTTTAGAATCAAGCCACACATTGTTCTACGATCACAGTTTAACATCATGTGTGTCAGAAATCCTGTGTGGCACAACTGGACCAGTACATGCCCCACCAAAACTACTAACCCCACGTGAGTTGTGCTCAATGTGGGTAACAAAAAGTATCGATGGGATTTCCCTCATGTAGGGAGCCACACATTAAGAGTGACTGGCCACTAGGTGAGTCACATTCCATTGTTACTAACCCGCCTTCTTAACGAACATACACGCATGAGGGGCGGGGGGCAAGTGTTTTGACATTCCACATAAACACATTAGAGTGGAAAGATGTGATCCATGATTCCCAAGATCTAGATCAAAATGATAGTGGCATGATGATAGTGAATATCTGCTGACCATGTTCAAAAAAAATACCCATTTAGTTTTAGCCTAGAATGGGGAAAAACAAATGAGGGTTGACCGCTGATCATGTTCGAAACATGGGAACTATTTCAAATGTTTTATGAGGTATTCAGGGTCATTGGCCCAAGATGGTAGGTGAGCCAATGGGTCCTAAGACTAGGCCACAAAGGGGTCCATTCATACATTTTAGGTGAGCCAATGTTTCATGAGACCAGGCCGTAAAGGGGGTCCCTTCAAATAGAGGGCTCATGAAGCCAGGATAGGAAACGAGAGAATGTCCATGTAAAAATTCCTCATGTGTGCTCTTCTCTATGACACATTTGAGTATGACAATGTGACATATTAGTAGAGGGAGTCGAATCCCTTTCCAAGGAAAAGGGTCCTGTGGTCTCATGCTTCTAACATAAGTTCAAAGAGTAGACCATTAAGAGGGTAAATGATTTAATGAAATGCTCGTGGGGTGGTGAAGTAGTTGAACCCAATGAATATTTCCAACAGGAAAATATTAGTTTAGGCTCATAGAACTCAGAACAGGCTGGGAAGAGACAAGGAAAAAACATGGTTCAGTTTTCACAAATCCTGATGTGAATGAGAACCCAAGTGGTGCTCTCCACACCACATGCTTTTAATGGAGTTTGGGAAAAGGGGCCAAAAAAGGGTGGAATAATTTAATATTCCAAGGCTTGGACCAGTAGATGGAATTTTTTGGTGTTCTTATGTATCCCATTATCATGGGAATCAAGCCACATGTAGTGTTGAATGTGCTAGTTGGATCTTAGTTTTAAGATATTAGAGCATGTACCATAGTTGGAAAGCAGGGAGGGAGACACGTGGTGAGGTAATTATAAAAACTGACATGAATGAGGAAAATATGAGTCCATATCACACCACATTGTTCCCTATGAGGTTTTAGGCTGAGGGACCAAAAATGAATGTTTGGCTTGGCCCAAGGAAAATTTCATGGGCATAACCATGTACCCCACGATGATGGGGATCATTAAATATGTAGTTCTAGAAGAGACATGGTAAGGTACAAGTTCTATGGACAATACTATCATGTGTGTCTATCACACACACACAAAATAGTGGCATTTGATAGATCTTATTTGTTCTTTAGGATGGATGTGTGTTTTTTTTGTGAATATATAAACCTACACTATAAGAGAATCACCGTTTAGCGGTGGTTTTTTTTCGTTTCACGGCGTTTTAAACCGCCACTATATGGTTTGGCAGCGGTTTTTGTAAACTGCCACCTAATACGGCGTCGCCAATCTATTAATGGCGATTATTTTTGTTTCGTGGCAGTTTAAGGAAGGGGTCATAGCTACCTCATTTCGAAGCAGTTTTACTGAGTTTAGCGGTGTTTTTTACGATCCCTTGACATCATTTTATTGGCGGCGATTTTCACAGCGGTTATAACCGCTGTGAATAATCTCGAATCCAGCAGTCATAAAACCGCAGCTGAAGTCACGAGAACCACCACAGAATGAAAACCTACGATGCGACTATGTAGAGACGGTTAAAACTGCCGTGAAACGTAATTTTTTTTACATTTAGCGGCGGTTTTCACAGTTTAGAGGTGGTTTAAACCGCCGCCAATGTACATTTCGCGGAGGTTTAAACTGCCGCTAGAAGTTGACTAGAAAAAAAAATTGCTTCCACTACACCACTTCCCTGAAAGAAAAATCAAACCAGCAATACCATATTGTACATACCAACAGAAAACAAGAAACATCGACCTAGGAAATTGGTATAGAATAGATTGAAAAATAATAAGTAAACATTGACATGCTATATAATAATGAACCATACTGTACATACCAACATACAACAAGAAACACCTACGACCTCTTTGTATGGTGAAAAATGAATAATTTCCTAACTATGTGGCCTTAAACAAATGAATCATAAACATGTATTATATGTATGATTAACCTAAAAATCATAAATTTTCATATCTACACAGATTCAGAGAGATCATAGGAATAGGGTTAACTCGTTAAACCCTAGTATTTTGATATTATTCATTAAAAAATCATAAATCTATAAAGGAATCCAATAATTCAAATGATTCCACCCAAAGATTATTTTATGATCCCAAAATCTCACAACTTTTACCAATACCTATTTTGAAGAATCTATAGTATGAATCACTAGTGAACGCCATTCATTGTAATTTAGTTCTAAAAGGACATCCATTCTAAATATTCATATACATGGAATCTCTTTGGAGGTTCTCATTAAAAAATAAATAACCTAATGTGAATCCGTTAACATGGAATTGGATTGATAAACTATGAACTCTTACATTTGATGATGTATTGATGGGTTTATTTATTATGTTTCCTTTTCAATACCTTCATCACATACTTCAATTAAAATTTAATCAGAAAATGAACCAATTATGTTCAAGAACAAAACCAAGCTGATAGTACCCATAAGGATCCCAATGGCGAGGCATGAAAACAATTGTTATGCCATACATAGGACTCAATTTCTATGAATATATGTTCCTCATACCCTGACATACATTGTCTCCTACCCTTGTAAAATGAGTGCCTAATGGTTCACACCTTATTTCAAGAATACCATATGAATGGATCTATCCTGAAATTATATGACACCCATGGTAATCTATATGGAATAATTCCTCGCAGGTTGTCCAACTAAAAATATTATATGGAAAAACCATTGGTCCATAATTTCACATCCATCCTTTTTGTATCCTTTCAATAGATCAGGAGAACATGTTCTTATCATATCATATTGATTTGGATAAATATGTCCACCATAAAGTAGAAATCACCTTAGAACTTCATTATGATTATCATGTTAACTACAGTCATTTTTATTAACATGTGACCTTGAGTACTCAAGAAGATATATATGGTGTTTTTCCCTATTGTCTATACTCAAGCATCTAAAATTTGATCCCAGTGGGGATATCCAACCACTAACACGCAAGAGAATATTTATTCCCCTACTAGTTTAAACACCCTTGAGTCCCATTAGAATATCTAGATAATATAATAGGGATGGTTACAATGCTCTAATATCTAAAAGCATCAAAATCTATCCTAAGTAGCCATTGTGACTATAAAATTACAATAGAAAACATTACCCACATGGGTAGGGTAATATTTTATCATTTTTTCCTCATGGTCATCTCCAGTATCATTCATCATATGGGATCAGACCCAAATTAATGATATCCCTCTTACAATGTAAATATCTGTTTCCTATTTGTGGTAACACAGTAGTATATTTCTTCAATGTTAACCCAATTGATGTTGGGAAACATGATTCTATTGAATATGAAATATGTTTGGATGAATCCACTACCCCCTCACCACTAAAAATAGTAAAACCATCTCAACATAAGAGAATATTAATTACTTCAAAATCAAAATAGTATAACATGTGAAAATCAATATTAAATTTCTATAGGGAGAAAACCAATTATGTGTGGTGATTTGGTTGATGTTATCATACCTCATTTATCTAATATTATATAATAATAGAAGATTAATCAATCAATAATGGTCGATCTGAGATGTCCAACATGATTAGGATCAAGTAAATTGATGCAAATTATGACAACATTAATGTTTAATCTATAGTTACCTTCATGGGGTATATATCTCAATCAATATAAGAAAATTATCCCAATGGTATTTTAGGATGTAGTATCTTAGGAGTTGGTGGATTCCTTCACTTCTCATATGGATTACATTGAGTTTTGATGTGAATGAGTACAACCTTACAGAAATTCATATCTTGAGTGTGTGGATTCAAATCCTATACCACCCATATTTAGAACCTCCATCTTATTGATATTCGATATAATGGTGGATCTATATAAGTATATTAGGTGTTTTTAATCCCAATGTGTCATAATTATTGGTTCCCTAGAACATAGACATGATTCACTACAAGAGAAACACCATTTAGCGGCGGTCAATTACCACTCACAAGGGTCTCCCAGTAAGATAAATTACAAGGGCCTCACTAATGTGTCCAGAACACTATCCCCTTCATCACTATGAAATGACCCAATTTGTTCAACACATCAACAATGGGTTTAACTCTTAGTCATCCAAAATCTCAACTACCAATTCAAACATAGGCCTACATGGAATGATGTATACCACACTCGAGAAATCAAGACATAAAAAACATTAGAAATCAATAAAACGCATAAAAGTTAACACGAGAAATCACGAAATTTTAGGACATGAAAATTTTTGTAGCAACTATGTGCGACAAATGTTACGTATACAAACCAGTTGTTCCCATAATTGTTCAACACATGAATAATAAAACTACTCAGGGTCTGATGATGCATCGTCAACCTCACCACCTTCATCACCACTTTCTGTTGTCACCTGTAAGAACATTATATTGAAAATTAAATACGGTTGCATATTTATATTAAAAATTAAAACCAATGAAAGTTATCAAACTAAATTATTTTGATTTTTTGTGATTTACCTATATACCACCAGTCGATGCGCTACCACCAGGGGCATATCTGCTCATATGCTAACGTATTTCAATCAACTCTTTCTGCAATGCAGATATCTGATCCCCCTGGTGGTGAACTGTGTTTCATAGAGAAAAGATCTCTTTCTAAGCATCTCCAGTTATGGGCTGACTAATGCCAGGAGTAGATGCAGCTGCCATCCCTGGTGACGTGCTAAAAACCACATATGGTACGGGTCCTAAACCCATCCCACACACTCTACCAGGATGCTCCTTTCCATGGAATTAAGCAACCGGGTCATCCTAGGAGACTGAGTAAGACTGCGTAGGATTGGCATCCCATAGTTATTTAAATTTTACCTATAAATCAAATATCAATATATATTAACACAATAAAAACTAATAATAAGTTATTATAATAAAAAATTGTCTTCATACCCCAACTTCTTTAGTAGGCTCGTTAACAAAACTTCCATCTGATTTCTTGTGAACATCCAACCATAGTTCAGTTCAAGATGCTTCGTGCCCTAAACTCTGTGACTGCATTAAGCAAATATAAATCAACAATTCAATATATTAAATGGATGATACTGTCTTATAAATATTTAAACTAATTAAATGATTACCAATGTCGTTCGGCTTCTAGAAAGGCTTTTTGTGCCCGCAGTGTGAGGGATGACTTGCTTAGCCCGGTTTGATGCATTCTGTCTTGAGAGATACTGAAATAAACAAAATGAAATTTATTATAAATGTATTCAATGTCATTTCATCTTCATATACATGTATAAATGTAAAATGAGGATAATATAATAATATATATTTCAATACCATCCGCTTCTCATCACGATGTATGTCAACAAAAACATTCCGCTGTTCTTTCAATACCCCACTGGGTAGTTTCTCATACATTTTTTTCACATTCAACGAGGTATAGTTGACATCACACGACAATATCCTTTTGAAATCTTTCTATTTCTTACCTATATTTTTCAACTTTCACTTCTGTGCTATCACATCAGCAACGGTAAAGTGGAAGAACATCTGTATACAGAAATTCATTTTGAACATATTAGTAACATGACATTCAATTAAACCATAATGTAATAAATTTACCTTTATTTGAGAATCAAAAACATCATTTTTCTAGCTTGGAGGCATATGTATCCAATCATCATATGAAATAGGATGGGAAATGGGCTCTCCTGCCAGCTGGCCGAGAATCTGGCCAAGTAACCCCACGGCGTCATCTGTCAGGACCCCATAAGAATCAAATGGCACAACTATATTTTCACCATTCATATTCCAAACATCTTCACTTTTTATGTTTTTCTCCATGATTGCATTTTTTTCATCATCAATGAGCAAACAATTAGTATAAACAAAATGAAATAAATTTATTTAATTAAAATTTGTACCTATGAAAGTGACACTCTAGTAGGCCTGTGATGAACTGGAATGGGTGTATCATTGCCCCACTGCTGAGGCTTCTGAAGGGGGAGTCGACGACTCAGCCTCTAATGTGACATCGAAAGACGATGCGAGAGATGGTGCAAGGGGAGATGGTGCAGGGGTGTCAGCAGTAGGTGCCTCAGATGTCGTGGGGAGGGATCCAGATGGATCGTCATCTGTCGCGGAACTAGATGAAATAGTGTACTGCTTCCTCCTTGGAATTACTATCACTTAATCAAATAAAATTAAGTTCATAATATATATTTCAAAAAAATTATGCAGAAAAAAATTTAAAAATGATTATAGATGCCCAGTACTAACAGACAAAATATATATAATAATGATAATGAATGACTGTAGAAATGAAACAAGTGGTTGCTAAATAAATAAATAATTGTACATACAATCATTTTCCCATTCAATCATGTCGGTTTCCTACTCCATTTCTTCATCTACATCATTCATCCTTGCAAGAATAATATTTTCAATATCATGATGGAAAAATAATTCTCCTTCCTGTTGTTGATTAAATTCAATTTCAGTGGTCAAATTTTCCACTTCATCACCCATATCATACAAATATCTTTGTATTACGTGAGAAACTACACTCCACCCTTCATCGACAACATCATTCACATAATATACCATTTTTTCTTGTGATGATATGATATATGGTTCATGAAGTTCACGATCACCAACATCCATCAAGCGAGAGAAGTTCACAGAAGTAAATTGCAAAGAATATCTTTTAACACCTCTTATAATATCGGCCCATTTTCATTTGAATAAAGCTATAGAAAATTGTCTGTGGTAGTTTAATTCAATAATATCATCCAGCTTTCCATAGTATTCCGCTTCAGAAAATGTAAATATACTATTATTCTGTGTTTTCAATCCCACTTCTCGATCGACTGTACGAAACCTAAATCCATTCACATTATAAGTGTAGAACTTTCTAACTTGTTTTAAAGGACCTCTAGCAAGAAACTTCAAATATTCTGACACCTATGCTCGAGTATCAGTATTCATGATGTGAAAAAATAAATATACTTTATTAGATTTACAAAATGTATGTGTCAAATGAATATTAGTACTTATTCCAATATTTATGAACTTACACGTCGTGCAAACCATTCTACAAGCTCTTTATTAACAGTTTTAATTATATCTTTCTCATTTCATTTTCGGCCACTCATTCGTCTCTTTGTTTGTATCCTCAACTCTTCAATAAATGTATCTGCAATTTCACTATTCAACATCACATATCTATGTGCCTGTAATAATTTTAATTCAGTCAGTGTCACATGTGAGGTCCTCCCAACTAATCATCCAATAACAGAATATATTTTGGATTTCGGATGTATTTGAGATTGAGTCGATGTGTCATCAACACGTCCAAATCGAGTAAATATTGTCTCAATATCATCCAAGTATCACGAACAAAAGGTAAGACACTACTCAGCCAAATATCCTTCAGCAATAGAGCCTTCTGGTTGAGCATTATTTCTCATGTATGATTTTAAATGCCCAATATATCTGTGAAATAAAATAAACATAATTATTCATTTAATTAAGTACCAAAAATTGATCACTTTAATGAAAAAAATATAAATAAATTACCTTTCAACTGGATAAATCCATCGATAATGAACGAGGACTCCTAATTTAGCTTCCTCAACCAAATGCAGAGTTAAATGAATCATTACAGTAAAAAATGACAAAGAAAAGATCAACTCCATTGAACAAAGGGTCAATAAAAACTTCTCCTGGTGGTTTTTAAGATGAAATGGATATAGAGATTTCTCAAATAGTTTTATGAAAAATGTGCAGAATTGGAGTACAATAGGAGTAATTTTTTTAGGTAATAATGTATGCAATTCCAATGGTAGTAACTGTTGTAACAAAATATGTGAATCGTGACTTTTCAATCCATGTAACATACAATTCTTCAACTCAACACACCTTTATATGTTACTTGAATACCCATAAGATACTTTAACATTCTTTAAAATTTCATGGAATGTATCTTTATCCCTATTTTTAATTGGAAAAATTTCCGGAGGAAACTTTTCATTCTCATCTGGCTAGAGATCGTGTTTTATGTTCATTGCTTGTAAGTCTTTGTGAGCATTGATATGATCCTTCGACTTTCCATGCTCATTAAGAAATGTGAAAAACAAATTTTTATAGAAATTCTTCTCAATATGCATCAAATCAAGATTATGTCACAAAAAATTAAATTCCCAATATGGAAGTTTGAAGAATATACTTTTTTCTTCAATTGTTGCGTTCTTATTTCACTTGATGATGCACTTCGGACCCGTTTTCTTCTATCATTCCAATGATGAACCTTCCCAAATTTTGTTTCAACATTTTCAAGATATGTCAATATTTCAGAACCAACTAAAATCTCTGGAGGTGGTCTGCGATCAATGGAACCATTAAATTTTGTTCTGTTCAACCGAAATCTATGAGATGCATCGAGAAATCTTCAATGACACACGAATCACCATTTTCTACTATGAGGTAGCTGTTTGGGCTCAAAATCAATGTTACAAATGGGAAAATCCAAACCCATTTAAGTGTTCCAACCAGATAAATTCCCAAGCCCAGGGAAGTCACTAATGGTCCACATTAAAGTAGCATGCATTTTGAACATTGTTTTAGATGAAACATCAAATGCCTCAACACAGTTGCTCCATAACACCTGCAATTCGTCAATCAAAGGCTACAAGTATACATCCATATCATTTCCAGGCATTTTTTTCCAGGAATAATCATCGAAAAGATAAAAGTTGTTTTTTTCATACACATCCACAAATGCAGATTATAAGGGATCAAAATAACTGGACAAATGGTATGATTAGTACTCAATGTCCCAAATGGGTTGAATCCATCAGCAGCCAATCCCAATCGAACATTCCTTGGATCAGCTGAGAAATCAAGATATAATGAATCAAATGTCTTCCAAGACTGGGAAAATCATGGATGTCTCATTAACCCATCATTGTTATTATCTACATAATGTCACTTCATGTATTCAATGGTTTTTGATGACATGAATAATCTTTGAAATCGAGGCTTCAAAGGAAATTAATGCAAAACCTTTGAAGGTGTGTTCCTTTTCTTCTTCTCCATGAAATTATGTTCATTCAGACTTCCAACATCACCCTTTTCCTGCCATCTAGAAGAATAACATTTCATACAATTTTTTCTACTTGAATCGTCTCCCCAATAAAGCACACAATCATTGGGACACGCATGTATTTTTGTATAATTCATACCAAGCTTTTTAACAAATTTTTTCATATCATAAAAAGATTTGGGGATTTTAGCTTCAGTAAATGCATCCGGAATCAACTCCAATATCATGTACATTGCCTTATTTGTAATTCCACATAGTCATTTGATATGGTACGACTTCAGCAGAAATGAACGCTTTTAATATTTCAAACACCCACTATACAACTATTGATTTCCATCATCAACTAAATCATGAAATGCATTATCCTCAGTGATGTTATCTCTTACATTTGGCTCCATAGAATAAAGAGGAGGATTGAATGATATGTTACAATCTTGATATGCCTGTGTTATAGTCTCAAAAACATCACTTGTCACGTTCCAATTTTTATAACCCTCTTCTGGTTGTTTTGATATTTTTTGATGCTAATAGTGGTGTCTTGTAGTGTCGAATACTTCATTTATGAGTTTTTTCAATTCATTTCCATTGTCATTGAACTTGGGACCTCATTCTGTGGATTAACATTATTTCTCAATATTTCTGTAACATTTGATTCTCCATGCCAAATCCAACACAAATATTGACCAAGGAATTTCTTCAGTATTAAATGTTCATAAACTTCATATCTCTTCAACCATGTTCTAAATTTAAATTTAGGACATGGTAATTTTATTCTCCCTTCAACAGATGGATTAGAAATTGCAAAATCTAAAAACTCATACAATCCCTTAACAAATTGAGGTGTGTTCCTCGGTAATGTGATCCAGATTTTATCCATGTATATCACAGTGTGCCTACACAATAATAAAAAAAATTAAAACACATAGTTATTACTAAATAGAGAAAGAGATACATATATACAACAGTATAAGATTACAGAAACATAATATAATAAATATGAGCCCCTGAGTTAGATAAGTGGTGGTGTTCCTGGAAATTCATGATGAAATAACTTGGGAGATTAGGTTTTGAGGTTCTACGAACCATGTGTGGATTGAATTCCTAGACCTCTCTTTGGTGTATTCACATAGAAAAGAATGGTGGTGTGATTTGAAGGTGATTTGGATCATATAAGTGTTAGTGCTCATGAGTGGAGAATTATGGTTAAATGGGGCGATTGATGATCTGACCATGGAATTTAACTAAGAGTCAGATTTAGACTTCAGTGTGGATAGTGAACATTTTTGTTATTCCTTGAGTTTTAAGGCATCGTGGTCAGGATATGATAGCGCATTTGTGGGTGGGATTGAACGCCTTTGATATAATTCATCTAGAGAAGACTTACTAGTGTTGTTGCATCAAAATTAATGTGGTAAGGTGGATACCACATCAGAAATGGTGTTCAAGATGCGGCTGATGTGGTTTGGGGATCAAACTAGGGTATTTGAAGAATATTTGATTTGTCTGGGCTTGGTGTTTGGAGTTTCATAGTAGAATCATGTTGGGAATATGGAGATGAAATGTGAGGTGTTGGTACTATCATCTAGGACAACATAACAAGATAATCAAAATCACATCGGTGGAAATAGATCCCAGAATAAATTATCTCTAAACATTATATTCGGGAACATGGAAGAATTATATTCATCCAAACCACTATAATAAGTTAGAATGAATTCAATACCACTCAATTCAACACAGAAAAAAAATTTATGCAAATTAAAGGGATGATATGCTTGAGTAACACATGTTTTATGGACTCCATGATCGAATTTCAAATGTATAAGGAACTCCATACCTAAGTGTCATAATTCATTATAGTCAAGTAGGCCTTACAAATAAATAGGTAATCTATTTCAAAAAATAATGAAAAATAAAATGATACATATTCAATGAAAGTGATTACTTTCATCCAAGACTATACATATTAATGAAAAATCATCTATTTTGGATAACATATAGAAAAAGAAAATACAAATAAAATTTAAATACAAAATAACCCTAGTTGAACTATCTCACAATAAAATTTTCCAAAAAAAGTCACAACCATATTCACAACTCAAAACATCTCCATGTGATCCCCAGAAAGTCACAACATTCCAATGTCCATTAATGGAATAAGAGGAAACAAATAACTAGAAATCAAAATCTTGTAATTAGATTGAAAAGATAGAAGTTACACAAACACATGAATGTGTATAAAAAGTGTGATAAAAATAGTCATAGAAATATTTCTCCATAGATTCTTTGTAAACCATTTAATAAAAAATATTCAAAAATACTTATTTTTGATAGAACAGTACCTACAATTTTTCCAAAACAAATTATTATGATGAAAAGGTAAAAATAGAGGAAGAGGTAATTGTGAAGGAATAAAAGGGCCTAAGATTAAGGAATAGACAAGAATCAAGGTCAAATCATGATGAAAACACAATGGATAAGAGAGAACCAGTAGAAGAGGAGGTGTAAGGCACTGGGTTATTGGTTAGGGGTCCTGAACCACACAATAGGGACACTGGTAGGCATATTGAATTATTTTTAAGTCTATGTGAGGATAAAATTAGATGTTGCTGATGAATATTAATGAATGAGAGTATGTGGTGTCCACCTTGGGTGCAATGTCATTACACAATGAGTGGATATTGATAGTGGGAGAGACCCGGTTTTGGGGTCTTCTTCATCTCATTATTACTGTTGTAGTGAACGTCATAACATGTCAATAGACATTTTATCCCGAATATACGTATATATAATACACCCATATACACCCATTTACAAACTTCATTTATATATATACATATATATATGAATTACATAACTTGTATAATATACACACACACACATATATATGTTTCACCCACTTACATCACTTGAAGCAATTAATCATAGAGTTTGAAATTTAATACCTAAATATACTTATATATGTTTATGTATGACAAACATGAAATCACATGCATATATTTATATGAACTTAAATTTTTAAAAAATAAATTTGGAAATCAATTATGTATAAAACATGGAATCTGAGATGAATATATATATATATATATATATATATATATATATATAATTCCTCTAACAAAATTATAAATTCATGAATTAAAGTTTTTATAATAAAAGTAATCACTTACTTTGGAACATCAAAACATGATAAAATATAATTCCCTAAATATTACTCAATTATAAAAAGATAAATTTTTAAGGACAAAGTAAACCCTATCTTATAATTCTCAAAACATGATTTAGGGAAATAGTAACATAAGACATAAATAATAAAAATGAAATGATCCCTTAAAATAATTTTTAGCACAATAGTAAATATTAAAGCCCTTACATTATATTTCATAAACATGACTAAAACATAATTCAAATACATTAAATGATCCCTAAAAGAAAATAAGGTCCACAATCTAAAATATAAATTGTATAAAAAATATATGTTACAGCAAATGAATATAATTTTACTAAACATAATCATTTACTTCAAAAAGAAAATTCATTACACAATCAAGTTTTGACCTAAGAAATTATTTATTGTAGACCATAGCTTTGATAAATACAATTCATTACTTATTGGAAACCAAAAAAACATAATTTGAAAATAAAATTTCACCCTTACTTGATATGATGGAACAAAACAAGAGCTGTTGTGAACTCCAAAACAAAACAAACGGACTGCAAAAGACTAAGACAAAGAAACATGAAAAACACGGAAATTAGTTGAAATAAAAATGAACACAACAAGGAATGAAGATTCAGGCGCCTACTCTATACAAGTTCTTGAGTGATTTGTAACTCATCCTATAAGAAAATTACTAGAATTCAAACCATAGGGTTCATATAGGTCGTCGGGGTCGTAGTGTTTCCAGGGTCGTGGGGTCGCTGGGGTCGCGGGGGGCCAGGGTTGCCAGGGTCGCGGGGTCACCGTGGTTACGGGGTCGCTCAGGTCGTGGGGTCGCCAGGGTCACGGGGGGCTAGGGTTGCAGGGGAAGCAGGGGTCACGGCATCGCGGTGTGAGAAGAGGGGTCGGGTTGGAGGGGAAGTGCTGGCGCTGTAAAAAAAACAAATGTTTCGCGGTGGTTTATTATAAACTACTGGGAAACCTTTTTTTTAAATGTTTAGCAGTGGTTCCTAGAACCGCCGCTAAACAACTGCCGCTAAATGGAATTTGTTTTGTAGTGCTAGGATGGAGAACACATGAATCTCTATAGGAATCAAGACATATTTAAGCCTTGACATATGGTATAGTGGATAACCACTACCAAACCTGATTTCCCCTTGAGTGTGGACATCACAAAGCAATGCAATTTTTTATCATGAATCAAGGATTGAAATTCCATAGTTTAGTGTCGTATGACCGGACCAAAACATGAATTTTAACGTCTAGCAGTAAATACATAATAGTTTACAATCATGTGAGACTAAGAAGCATAGTTTAAATTCATATGGCTTGGATAAATATAGATGAAACAAGGTTTTAGGGGGTAATGTTCATGGTGTGATAAAGCGTACCTAATGTGAATGAGGATGAGGTCCACACCACACTATGTGCAATTATGGGGAAGAAACCTCAAGAAAATGGGACAAAAAAGGTCAAAGAATTTGAATATGGACCCCTAGGTGGAACTTGTAGGTGTTCCTACATATCCCATTCGGATGGGAATCAAGCCGTACATAGTTCTGAAGGTGCAGTTTAATGTCTTGCAGGACAAGAGTATGGAGAGACTAGATCCTATAAGGGGAGTACTTGTTGCGGCTATTACATACCTGACATGAATGAGGACATAAGATCACACCACATCATGAAATCTTATGAATGTCACAGACAAAAGGCTAAAAGGAAAAAGTAATTAGTTGAACTAGAGACGGACCCCAATATAAGATGCCCATGAATTCTTATGTATCCCATGAGGATAAGAATCAAGTTATACATAGTTCTAATAGATGTGGTTCTTAAGCTTTGTAGAAAAAAACCTAGAAAGATCTTAGTTTAAAGTCTTTGATCTCAGACCATAGATAAGTGAGACTCTTCCAAACAGGTGAAAACATCAACCGTATCCCTAAGACCATGTGAGCTATGCTTAATGTGGGAAATAAGGGTGGAGTGGGTCTTTGAACCATGTGGAATACATGAAAAGGGGAAACGGTGTTGATCCCTAAATGATGCCTTTCCGTGGATTTGTCCCCCTAACGTGAAATCAAACACTAAGGGACAACACCAGAAGTGTATGAATTCCACTTTGACATGATGGAGTGGAAAATTTTGTGAATCATTAAACCAACATTTAGTTATTGACGGGGAAGGTGTTACGATAGAGGATAATTGTTGGCCATGTTCAAAACACAGAATCCATTTCAGTGACCTAAAATGGGAACAAAAAATGAGTTTCTACCACTGACCATATTCTCAATACGAGACTCTTATCACATTTGCATCCGAGATCCTCGAGGACACTGGCTTGAAATGATAGGAGATCCCTTAGGGTGAGCATCCGTACCATTTGGGGGTCCTTCTATATGTGAAAGATGATGAAATCCCAAATAAAGGGGAGCATGAAGCCTGAAAATGGGTTATAACATGTCTATGTAGAATCCAACACTCTATCCCCAGAACCAGAGTGCTCCTTGGAACATTTTTGAACTACCATAAAGGGATGACATGCCAAATTCAAGAGTATCTAGCTCGAAAAGAAGATTCCAAAACTGGGGGAGGAAGAGCTATTAGGAGGAAGAGGTATGTCGCAAGGCTATTACAAACCTAACATGAATGAGGATGTAAGCCTATACCACACTGCAAACCTCTTCTCGAGGAACACAAGTTAGGGAGCTAGAAAGATGATGAGGTTTATAAGTAATAGGGATGGACCCAAAACTAAATATCTGGGTGGTCCTACGTATCCCATGAGGACTGGAATCAAGCCAAATATAGTTCTGGAAGATGATGTGCAGTTTTACGTCATGTGGCAAGGTCGTAAATAGAGGTAAGGTATTTCAACAAGTAATTTGTACGGAATTGTGAGTATCATGATGTTGATGAGGAAATAAGACCATAACACACCATACAATTTTAAATTTTAACTTGGGACAGGGGGCCGAAAAGGTCGGGTGATCTAAGATGGGAATCCTGAGCCAGTTTGCAGTTTAACATCTTGATGTGAGGACGATGGTGATCTTAGTTTAAGTTCATAGGGATCAGACCATAGATGCCCAGTTCAATGCCATGTGCATGAGATATATGGGTAGAAAGGATTAATCACCATTCATATTGTGCGGGAGACCACATAACGAAAACAATGATCGAGGATAACTTCTGAACATGTTCGAAACACATGATCTGTATTGTGTGACCAGGGATGGGGAAAGACAATTGAGTGTCGACCGTTGAAAATATTCTCCACCCTAGAATTGTTTCAATTTTTCTCTTGATATGCTCAAAGAAGTTGGCCTGAAATGGTAGGAGATCCTTTAGTCCAAACATCTATGCCGTTCAGATGTACTTTTTGATGTGAATGATGGCAGATACCCAAATTATGGGACACTTGTTTCATGGTGGGAGCTATGCAGTTTAACATCTTACAGTAAGGAAAATGGATAGAGGGGTGTCTCAAGGGGATGTATGCAGCGTGGAAAAATAGAATGACATGAATGAGGAATAATAGTCCACACCACAACATACAATCCTTGGTGAGAACTTGGGCTTGGAGACTGAAAAGGATGAGGGACATGTGACAAGAAGTCTCAACCAATTTTTAGTTTAGCATCAAGTGGTGAGGATAATAGTGTTCTTAGATTAAGGTCAAAGGGCTCAGACCATAGATACATGACCCTTTATATATGTATTGCCTTACCAAATCTCCTTATCCCAAGTGAGCGATGCTCGGTGTGGGAAACAAGGAAAAGGATCAGGCTCTCCCCAATATATAAAGGTATGGAAATGGGGTAAAGAGATCAATAATGGTTGATAATGACCAAATCAACACTCATACTAAAGGTATATAGATGTTTGAAGGTGTATTATGACAAAATGAACCATTTCACCCAGTATTTGGGATATACGGGGGTGGTTCTAATTATGGAGGATAGCTGTTGATCGTGTTCGAAACACAACATCCACATCATGTGACCTGAAATGGGAACAACAAATGAGTGTCGACCGCTAACCGTATTTGCAATGTAGGACTTATATCAATCTGTCATTCAATATCCTTGAAGACGTTGGCTCGAAATGGTAGGATATCCCTAGATCCTAGCATCCATGTCGTTTGGGGGTCCTTTAGGATGTACAAGATGATGGAGCCCAAAATAAATGGAATGTGTGAAGCATGAATGTGCCTAGGACATTTGACATCATGAAGGATGACAAATGAGGTGGAGATCTCCAGGGAGAGGGATACATGGTGTGGTCATTTTGAAATTGATGTTAATAAAGGTAAAATCCTACACTACACCATGTGTTTCAACCTAAGGGGAGATCTTGAAGTTTGGGGATGGGCATATGGACGATATGTCCGGGAATTCCTACGTATCCCTTGAGGATAGGAATCAATCAATACATAGTTCTGAAATGTCCATACAATTTATCGACGTGCAGTGAGGATGTTAGAGGATAGAAGAATGAGGAGGGGAACATGATGCGGTCATCATAATCCCAGCATGAGTGGGGGCCAAAGAAACCTACACGACACCATGCCAAATCCTCCAAGGGAACTAAACCCAGGGAGGATAGTCAAAAGAGAAGAGTTTGGGGAAAGGACTCTAAGACGAGGTATCCGAGCATTCATGCATATCCCATGAGGATGGGAATCAATCCGTACATAGTTCTGTAAGGTTCCATGCAGTTTAATATCATGTAGTGAGGACATTGATATAGGGAGATCTTAGTTTAAGGTTGTAGAGCTCGAGCCATAACAACATGTCTGTCCTCACAGTTTAACATCATGTAGGATGAGTGCTGAGTAGTTTTACGTCCTTCATCTTGGAAAAATCACATTTTTAATGTCATGTGGTGAATACTAAATTATTTAAGGATGTGTGGTACCAGATGCAGTTTAAAATCATTTGGGATGACATACAGTTTAATGTCATGTGGGATAAAAAAATATTAATGGCATGCATGACGTAATAGTTTAGGTCATGTAGGACCATCTGTAGTTTAACATCATGTAGTATGACATATAATATAATGTCATGCCGAACAAAAAATTAGTTTAATGTCATGAAGGATGTAACAGTTTAATGTCTTGTAGGACCATATAAAGTTTAACATCATGAGGGAGAACATACTATTTACTATCGTGCGGGACATAAAATCGGTTTAATGTCATGCAAGACATAAAATTTTAAGCCCATGTAGGTTCAACTGTAGTTTAACATCATGCAGAACAATATACCGTTTAATATCATGCAGGAAATTAAATCAGTGTAATGTCATGCCTGATTTAAAAGTTTATGTTCATGTAGGATCATTTACTAAGGAAAATTATTTGTTGAGGAATTTGGCATTGGTGGGAGAAGTTATACGCTCACCATCCATGGTAACCAGGGAGTATGTTCCATTTAGGTATACGTTGTGAATTATGTATGGTCCTTCCCATTTGGGCTTCATCTTGTGTGGTTTCCTACGAGGTATCATTAGTGTTCTTAGGTCCTAGGCAAACTCTCCTGTTGAAAGCTCCAGCTATCATTTTCTGATGCCTTTCCAAATTGTGCAGAGCACAAATCCAGTTCTTTTCGAGTTCTTCCAATTCAGTCATACAGATTTTATCCACCTTATCGGGTGCTTCCTCAGTATAGATTTTGGTGTGTAATGAAGGAATATGAATCTTTTTGGGGAGGACGTCCACCATCCCATTCCCTAGGGAGTATGGGTTCACTTGGGTGGAATTGTTAGTCGTCGTCTGATAGGCCCAGAGGGCGTTGGGCAGTCTGTCCAACCAATTTTTCTTGTCCTGACCAACCATTTTCAGTAGGATATTAGAGAGGGTTATGTTGAACACCTCGATCTTCAAATTTTCTTAAAAATGACAACAGGTGGTATGGTTAGAATGTATGTTGTACTTGGTGAACAATTTCATCAACTCGGCTACTTGAAAGTTGGTTCTGTTATCGGTCAGGACAACATGAGGGTCTCCAAATCATTTTATGATGTTAGAGCTCACAAATTCAAAAATAGAATGGTCCTTGACCTTCTTGAGTGGAATTGCCTCTTCCCACTTGGGTAAGAAATCATTAGAGGTTAGGATGAACCTGCACTGTAGATCTGTCACCGGTGGATATGGTCCCATGAAATTTAGTCCCTAGCCTACAAAGGGCCAAGAGTACTTGGTAGTGTGGAGAGGCTCTGGAAGGCGATGCACATAGTTAACCTGATTTTTAAAAACATGAGAAGTCTTGGAAAACTATATACAGTTCCAGATCATGGAGGGCCAAAAAACCCCAATCTTCAAATCTGGTGAGATAGCTTTGGAATGGTCTTATAGACCCTGCATGAATCGGAATGAACCTCCTTTATGACATGATAGATATCATCTCCTTGAATACAATGGAGGAGGACTCTATAAAACCCGTGTTTTTAAAGGATCCACTCAAGACCAGGACCACTCAAGAGGGTAAATTGTAATGTGTGATGTCGTATTAACTCACGCTCGGCTCAATCTGTCAGGAGACTGTCTTGCTAGAGGTACTCAATATAGGGGGTCCTCTATTCAAGAGTCACTTCCAACACTACATCAGGGGGACCTGGGGACCCTGATGTGGAGGAACATGCGTTAAGGTGGATTAACTATGGGCTATCCTCTTAGTTTGGAGTGACAAGGGTGATAACTCCCCAGTATGCCATGTGAATAATCAAATTATCCTGATCAGGATCTACAAGAGATGCAGCTAGGCTAGAAAAGGTGTTTCCTTGACCATTTTGGGATCAAGGTATGTGAGTAACTTCTGGATGAAACTGGAACAAGGCAATCAGTTGGCGAGTACATTCCAATAGTGGTATGAGGTCTAGATTCTTATCAACATAGTAACCACTGATCTGATTAGTGAATAGTTCTAAGTTCCCTTTCACATGAAAGTGGGGAAAATCAATCTCGAGGGAATGATCCGGACCAGTAATGAGAGCCTGATAACCTTCCCCATTGTTGGTATCGCCTTGTCGCAATAGGAATGAATATTGTAGAATGGCTTATGCCTACGTGATGAAGAAGATACCCAGGCCCACCCTGTTGATTCTGGGATCATTGAGTCTTATGCCAGTAGGAATTCGGGAAACACCATCAATGTGCATTTTCCAACACAGAGTGGATTGGTATACCGAGAGGATTGCCTCATCAGGAAAATAAAGATCCAGAGACTGGTTAGCAGGAGATGGATAGGAGTAAAGGAAGTATTCCCATGCTTACCTCTTAATATACTTCTTGGGGGAAAATGTAATGTTGAACTACTAGAGGATTAATTCCCACTGATGTAGATTCCCTAACAATATGGGGTAGTTTAGGATATACTTCAGCAGATCCATTCGGGACACTAGCTATATCTCATGGTGTTGAATGTAATATTGTAATTTCTACACTGCGAATACCAGCGCATGAATGATTTTATTGAAAGAGGAGTATCTGGTATCTGTATTGAGGAGCATGAAAATGAGATAGTAGAGACTGTTCTCTATTCCCTCTTTATTCATTTGGGTGATAAGGGCATAGAGGGATCATTCGAGGACAGTCACATAAAGGGGAAACTAGTTTCTTGATAAAGGTGGAATCAGGTTCTGAGGCTGCAGTATATATATCTTGATATCCTCTAAATTAGTCTGACATTCCTCATCCCACTGATAGATAATTCCTTTATTTATGATCCGAGAAAAGGTCTTACACTTCTTGGCCAAATTCATGATGAATCGGCATATATAGGCCAAGTGGACATGAAATCTTCACAGCTCCAGACTATTTCTCAGAGGAGACATCTAACTGATGGTCTTAATATTCTCCAGATCGATCTTAATGCCCCTATATCTGACAATGAAGTTGATAAAATTTTCATAGGTGACCCCAAAGGCACACTTCAATGGGTTCATCTTGAGACTATGAGAAAAGAGGAAGCCAAACACTTTCTCAAGTTCATTGAGATGGTCCTGTCACTGGCGAGATTTGACCAACATATCTTTCACATAGAATTCCACCAAAGTATTTAGGATTGTCTTAAATATGCAGTGAATGGAATGATGATAGGTGGAACCTGCATTCTTTGTACCGAAGGCTATGAACTGGTAACAAAAATTAATTTGTGGTGCCCTAATGGTTGTAGAATCTTCATCATCAGGGGTCATTCAATTTTGGTTATACCCAGAATACCCATAAATTATGGAGAAGTCCAGGAACCCAGTGATGGATTCGATCAACAGTTCTATCACAAGAAGAGGATAATCATCCATCGGCCAGTGACTGTTGAGATCCTAAAAGTCGGTGAAAACCCTGATCTGTCCAATCTTCTTCCTTATGGCCACAATATAGCATAACCATATGGGGTAGTAGACATCCTTGAAAAATATGGCCCTGATGACCTTATAAACTTTGGCCTCAATCATGGCACCGGGAGAAGGGTGCATCTTCCTAGGAGGCTATTTGAAACCGTGATGATTTTTCGGGAGGTAGAGTCCGTGGATGGTGACCTATGGATCTAGTCTTGGAATCTCATTATAACTCAAAGAAACACATCAAAATTCTTCTTTAAGAAGTCCACATACTATTTTTTCTCTTCGACGTGAATATTTTCATTGATCATTGTGGGTTTCAGATCTGTCTCGCTATCAAGAATAACCTGTACCAGTTCATCGACCGTGACAGAGACGCCCTTATCAAAAGAGGAAGGTCCATCTTTAAAATCATATTATTCAAATAGAGATCATGGATCCACCATAAGATGAGATGAATTTGAGGTAATAGATCCTGATGCAAATCCAGTTCTAGCCTGAGCGGCAGTAGACACTACATCAGGGGACTCTTGTGCTGTTGGAACCATAGTGATGAAATATGTTGATCTATTCTCATATGTTATTTAGCCTAAGGTACCACACTTGATGATATCAGAAAAATAGTGGCACTTCAACATGAGCCATTTTATCCCATCCCATAGAAGCAAGGAAGTATAGTTTATTGTCATTCCCATGGGGCAAACATCCTGATACCGTATTGGTGTAGGGGGTTATGGGATCACCTGATCATGATTTCTGTAGGAATACGAGGTGATATTCCTACATTTATTATAATTGGGAATGTGTTCCCCCCTCATTCCAAAAAGAAAAAAATAATTTCCCTATATCTGGTGTTGTAGCCTCCAATTTATGTATCAGAAAAATGTAGGCATCATCGAGGTCTATCCACAGGTCAGTGGCAGCCATAGCATGTTCAAACTTGTTACCTTGAATCTACTTGTCCTTGCTCTTGTAACAGTAGGCATCTAGGTAGAAGGATTCAAAATAGGAAAAGGGAGATGTGTCACCTTGGAGTATTCCCAATAGACCATTAAGGGAGAACATAAGTCGCTGGTGATATGATTAAGGGACCACCGCATGCAGGTGATGTCATGGACTACCCATCAAAGCGTTGAATGTGGGGTGTTTTGAGACCACAAAGAACTCAGTGTTGGTAACTAGGCCACCGAAATGGTTCTTCAGAAAGATCTTTCCAATCGACATATTTTCTATCCCGGAATAACCTTGGATTTCTATGTCATAGGGACTCAGAACATCATCAAACAACCCCATTTTTCAAAGTGTCCAAGTTAGGATTAAGTTGATCCCAAAACCTGTGTCTACAAGAAATCTAGGAAACTCCATGCCATTTAAGTTTCTAGTGTCATACAGTGGGTTGATGTTCCCCTATATAAAATATCCTTCATCTTCTCTAGAGAAAGAGATAAGGGTAAGGCATTCAGCATGATCGACTGTCTCAACATGGAAGGCTTCTGCAGCTACTACCTCCATCACAAACTAGAGGGGTCTCTTTAAAGCATCGATGAGGGACTCACAAATATATGTAGATACGAGAAGAGACTCAAGGATAGAGAGACACACATGAATTCTGTCAATATTCTTAAGGATATCAGACATCTGTTCCAAGGAAGAACTTCTTCTTATAGGAGTTCATTCCGCAGTAGAGGGCATGATTGTCCCTTCTGGTTGAATGTGTGGATGAATGGTGCTGGGAATGTCCCACTACTCGCTAGTCAAAGTGCAGGGAGAGACTATCGAATGTGGGCCAGATGACTAAGTTCAGTCCATAACCTGGCATGGAAGATTGCGGTGCGGTCGAGCCAGCTCTTCCTGATCATGTAACACAAATGGCGGAGAAGGTGGACCTGACGACACAATATGAGAAGGCTACATGTGCTGAGCTCTGTACTGGGCCTGCTATCTGGTTTCAGTGGAAATCAAATCCTAGATATAATTACGAACCAAATAACTTTTATGATCCATATAGCCATGACCCTGTCGATGCTGGTGATGGCTTGGGATGTTTGGAGGATCTGTTTGGCACTCCTTACCTCCAAAAATAATGTTTTGGTATACCAGATCACCTGTGTTAACAGATGCATACCCTTGATCATCACTCAAAGGATCCTCCACCACTAGATGTATTTTGAGGGGGAACTCTATCTCCAAGGGAATGAAGTCTTCGAGAGTATGGGATGATGATGGTATTTGTGGGGGACTTTGTTTTCCATTATGTCACCAATGTTTTCTCTTCGGGGAAGAGGGAGGTAGAGATGTCAATGCAGAAGTAGCAGTTTTGGGTGAAAGAACGTCTTTTGTAGGATCCGATCAATTTAGACATGCACATATTATACTGTGGGAATAGGCGACTACCTTATGAGCCATCTAGTCATCATACTTTTGGGTCTTGCAGTTACAAACCTGATGCCACTCACATTCGTTGTCACTGCCGTTATCTGTCTTCATGAATACACATGCCACCTGTGTGGGAGTTGGGCCTAACCTGACATTGTCATTATCAACCTTGTTTTGAAGCCATTCTTTAAGAACATAGCATTGTTTGAGGGTATTCCCCAAGATCTAGAGATAGGGGTAAATAATTGGGGTGATCAGTGTGATCCACATCTTCGGGCCTCCTGCATAAGGGCTATCATAAAATTCCCTATTCCAAGGATCTTAGGAAATAACTTGAGACCTGATCCTCATTGAATGAGTAGTTTTGGATTCTTATGTTTGGAAAGGGGTCTATGGAATCTTTTCCCTGATTAGGGGATGGAGGAGCCTCTTGAGGAGGTGGATCCTAGTTATCTCACCAGGCTGGTGGTGGCACATTACGCGAGGGTGCCTGTCAGTTCTAGGGTGGTCACTACTGGGCCGGAGGCAACGCCTGATGTGGAGAGAATCTGTGATTATTTGGAGGTGTCTCCACTGGTAAAAACTCTAGATACCTAGGGGCCTTTATTTGTGCTACCATAGCAGGCTCAACCTTAGCGTCCCTTCTTGCGGGAATTGGAGGAGGCAATAGATGGGTCTTCTTGGCCTGTTGCAGGGATTCCTCTAGACACTGGGCCTTATTAGAGATGTATTAGAGTCCCCCATGGTAATTTTGAGAAATTATAGAGGAGACCATTTCAACTTTGACATTCCCCACAAACATTGTCAGCAGATTTTCCTATCTTAGAAGCATAACCAATGAGTATGTGAGGCCTTTCCACTGGGTGATAAAGTCCATGATGCACTTTTCAGGACTCTATGTACACTTTAAGAGGTCTAAAATATTTTTCTTCTGGGTGGTAGAGCTGAACTGGTAAAGGAACTGTCTATGAATATTTTCCCAGCTAGCGACTAACCCAATGGGTAGTTGGTTGCACCAGAAAAACACAGGCCCTTTCAATGTCTATACTAAACACAAGAGTTTGGAAACCTCTTGATACATCAGAGTTCCCAAAATTGGTCCGTACATTTAAATGAAGTGGTCTAGATGCAACAATGGGTCATTATTCCAATTAATAGGGGAAAAGGTGGGGTTTACAAAACCTTGGGGTGTTGGCATATCTTCACCCCACGCCAGATATGGCTTTCCATCAGGCGGGATTGACACCTATTGAGTTTCCAATGCCTTGAGTTGTGTAATGAGCACCGCCATCAGATAATCTGTGTGGGGGTTCCTATATTGATGAAGATCCTTGACCACCAATGCATTGGAAATTTCTTCAACAAGATAACCAGGCCCAACGGCTCATGGAGCGGCTGGTGGGATGACCTGCGAAGTGGCTGGGGGAACCCGAGCTGGGTCCTGAGGATTATCATGCCACTAATGTGGATTTGGTTATAAATATTGTGCCCTCATTCCATATGTTCTGGCCTCTATCATTCTACATGGGCAGGATGGACCAAGTCACCTGGGGGAAACATGTCAGGGGAAAGTTGTATCTGACCCTACTGAACCAACCAAGGATCATTGTAATCCATTCGCTGCTCCGTGATGCATCCAGAAAGTAGGTCATCAACCATCTTCTTATGTTTCATGAGATGTTGATGCAACACAACTTTTTCAAGATCGTCCTCCATCTTCTGCACTATGCCAGACGAGTCAGAAGGTTGACTGCCCCCAGCTACTCCTTGCCCTTATTTGGATTCCGGTTGAGGACTAATGCCTCAGTGGGTATAGGAAGACCCAATATATTTCTCTACTAGTGAGTATCGCATACCAACCGATCCAATAGTTGTAGCACTCCCCCAGGTGGTAAGGTCTCATCAAGGATCTCTAGATCATTCTACCCATCATATAGATTATCCATGTTAACCATGACTCTACCTTGACGCATATCCTCAATATCGTCTGGAAAGACGGGTTGGTGCTAGATAAAACTGAAATGGAGGGCAGTTTACTGCCCCGAATCATAGACCAGAATGTTGGGGGAATCATCCTTTATAATTCTATGGAGCACTTTAAAGCTATGAACGTATCATTACTGGAGGGTCCGGTGGATACCAGGAAACCCAAGGCGCTAGGATATAGGTAGTGCAACCAAGTCAACCATAAGAAATTTCTGGCCAATGTCCTTAAAGTGTACATGAATTTTTGGTAATCCAATACCTAATAGTGGAGACAGAAGTGCATCACCGAGAGGGTTTGGTGACATCGCATGAATTCCTCTTGGGTAAGCAATTCTAGTGCACTAAAGTTGGTGGTCACAATTAAACAAAACATATCTGGGAAATGATATGCTGTGAGAATGCCCCAAAAGCTCCTTGTATTAGACTCGTCATATGGACCTTGGTTTCCCCACTCCTAAAATGGAGGTGGCTGCAGGACCAGTAATTGAACAGAAGCAGACTGGTGAGTTGGTAGACCATCTAGTGGAGAATACAACGAACGTGCTAACAAGGCGCCACATCTCAGGCTTTCCTGTGATGAATGAAATGACTGATCCACTACATCATTGTAATATGGGATCACAACCATGGATTATGATGCAGGGGTTGTGATCACTAATTGTGTTCCATGCTGTTGTTCATACTATATCAGTCCCCAGAATAACTCTCTGTGATAACTATTTGAAGTAGATAATGACCTTGTTGATGATAGGGACGATTTCACAACCATGCCCTAAGAAGAGGCCAAGTCTTCCTCCAACTAGATGTATCTGTGGAGGGAGGTAATAATCCAGTGGACCTCACATTATAGATTGATGAGGCTAATATGAATTGTTTCTACCCCAACCCTCGACACAGAGGATGGATGTGAGGGTTCCATTACCAAATCTCATTCTGCCTCAGAAGTCAGAGAAACATGCGGTCTTAATTTAGATATGAATCTTCTCGTCATTCCTTTTATGGAATTGGTAACACATTCTCCTGCCCCATGATGGCTCTTCAGGACAGGATAGATTTTTGTCTCATGGTGGAACTTCGGCCGAATAGATGTTATGGCGGAGAGGATTTCTACTTGGTAAAACTAGGGTGTGAGGAGAACATGAAAACATTTGAAAGGGAACATAGGGAGGAACTCCACGGGTACTTGTTGATGTCCATAGGGAGTCTCCGTGGGATGTGCTGGAGTGAGTAGTACCTCCTCTGGAGCTAGTGGGAGCATGGGTAGGGCCTCCATACTTGTTTCCATTGGTAGTGTCGGTACAAGGAGGGTCCTCATACTGGTCGAGCTGAACACGGGTAGGACCTCCGTGTTGGGTGACCATGAAGCGAAGAAAACCACTGCTTCTTCGATTTTTGGGATGTGGAGGATCTTCGTCAGTCACCGTTAGGACATGGGGAAGACCCCCACGCTGATGAGTGGTCATACGAGTATCATATCTACATCGGTGACCTATGACAGGATGAACAACTCCATACCTGAGTTCATGGGTGCAAAAGAGGCTTCCGTACTGGGTGTCAATTCATCGGGGAGGACCATCACTAATATTGAATGTGACATGGAGATGAACTCCATGCTATGCTTGGGAGTGGGGAGGGACCATACTCTCATTCGTGATGGGGCGGGGAGGACCTATGTATTGAATTTCATTGTTGTGGGTCTGACTACAATGGACGGCACATGTGTTGGTGACTAGGACAATCGACCCAACCTGCCCGTGGGGATGGTTCGGGCCTCAATCTGGGGCGGGCATATTATTGCCCCTGCTATGTAAAAAAAGGGAACTGATTGTATACATCAGTATAGGAACAATCCACAGTATTAATTGACACTGACGCCCCTCAGCAGGTGTCATCCTCATCCTGTGACCAACACAAGCGTCAGGTAAACTTGACTGGGGCTGGTGGTGTGGGAACATAGCTCACCTATTCCTCAACTATTGATGTTGGGTGGCAGTGATGATGCGGCCCAGTGGGCGCCCTTCTTTGGAGCCCCTGAAGTGGGATTCCTGTTGGGTAGGCCCGGACATCCCTCACCTCATTGGATTAAGGGAGGGAGTTATCAAAGTGTTCTATGGAGAAGCTCCCGAAATGATTATGCGTTATAGTGCGGAGTAGCGTCTCCCTTTGAATACATTGGGGTGGAGGTGGTGAAAAGTCACAAAATCCACTAGGTCTTGTCTTTCCATATCCTAGGATGGGATAATTTATTACTCCTCGTATCATCGAACGAGATCGTTAATCACCCATCTATGAATGAAGTCAGATGCAAAGATGGGGTCTGGGTGCCTAAACAATGTGTATGTGGAGGCATCCATGGGGTTGATGAGGCCTCAAAGGATTGTTGAATTGAAATTTCCCCTACCCCTACATCAGTGGGTTGGTTGTGATTGGATTCCTATCATGACAACTTGGGTCCTGGAATGTAGAGAGATTTATCCATTAGTGTTGAAAGAAAGAAAGCAACATACAACTTCCCTATGTCATTCTGTCTTCCTCATTTTTTTAGAGGGATCCACACTGACATTGTCACATAATGGGATGTCCAACATCCAACTTCCTGAATTTCTGGTGAGTTTCATGCTGTGTCCACTATTTTCTTGGCGGTACCTTGCACCGAATACATGGATCTGGTGACACGCTAATCCATTGATGGCACGAACACTAATAATCTACACACTGGGGAGAATAATTTCACATTGGGTTCACCATTTCTTTTTCAAACACTTTCACCAATGCACACATATGTCTCTCAGAGGACACACTGATTTTTTCCCCACATTCCTGCTTTCCAAAGGTGGGAGACATCTTTCTCTAATTCAGGGACGTTTTTGCCATTATAGAAACATGATAATGAGATGTCAGTTCCCCCGTTCAAGGATTCCTCCACAAAACTCATTTCCTAGTACAGGTATCCCAATAGGCTTAAGGCATTGTTCGTGAATCTCTTCCCAGTGCCATGTCTTCATGGATTCCAGTTAATTATGTTGCTTCAATCAGGACATTCCAAGGGGCCCAGTCAGTGAAGAAACCTACGGTTTGGGGAGTAGTAATGTTGGACATCACTGGCATGTCTGGACACTAGAACACTGATGCATCTGGGTTTCTTCTCCTTATTATAGGGCTTATCTATGGTGAGGAAGCCCAAGGAATCCCACGTCGAATGTGTGGAATTTTATTCCATAGGCATGTCCCTGAGGTTCTCCTTAGCTTCCCATGTTTAACATAGGGTATGCCGCGAGTTTAATGACTAGTCTAGACAGATCATACTGATCAAAATAGTAATGATAGTGGGTCATATCGGTGCAACCATAAGAGGGAACACTAATGCTGGGGATAACACAATAGTTAGTTACCTGATTACTGGAAGGAGTAGCTAGAAAGTTTTTGTCACGATCTCACTGGAATGTGGAGACTTGGGTAAGAATTGGGATGGATGGTGAATAATTGATGGATAATGAGATAAAACTGATGTGAGGATGATAGTGATATTGAGCTTGATCCTCAAAGAGATTTCATTTGTATCCCTGTGGCGAGGAATCAATGTTCACGTAGTTCAGGATGGGGGTATAGAATCAGGGTGTGTGTAGTGGACAATGACCCGATGATATACTGGAGATTACGCATGGTTAGCAGCCTGGGATAGTTTGATGCCACAGGTGGTGGAATAGATATTTGGGTCCCATAGAGGGGACACCAATGTTTAATATTTTTTGGGATTGACAACTGCTTACCACTGTCTGGGGTTCCAACAGCTTACCACTATTAGAAGATACAATGACCTATCGTTGGTTGGAAAAAATATCTTACCGTCGATTGGGAATCACAATGGCTTACCATCGATTGGGAATCACAACAGATTACCATTGATTAAGGAAAAAATGGATTACTATTGATGGGGAATTATAATTGCTTACCATTGATTGGGGAACACAATGTCTTACCATTGATTGAGGAACACAACGGCTTGCTGTTGATTGTGGAACACAACAGATTCCCATTGATTGGGAAACACAATGGCTTACCGTCTATTTTGGAACACAATTGCTTATTGTCGATTGGGGAACAAAATGGATTAACTTCAATTGGAGAACAAAATTACTTACAATTGATTGGGGAACACAACGACTTACCGTGGATTAGGTAACACAATGCCTTACCATCAATTGTGGTTGGACCTTAGGGAGGCTTCTTAAGTACCCTACCGCAGAGACAAGGATCAAAGACCACGTAATTCGAATGAGTACAACTTTACATCATTTGGGAAAAATGGTGTACAGATTTATGTTATTAAGGATGAGGGAAAACTGACATGGGGTGGTCGGGATCAGTGAGTTTTGGGATTGAACCTCAAGGTGGCTTCCTACATACCATTCCTAAGAGACAATGATCAAATTACACATAGTTCAGGATGGTGGATATAGTTTAACGTCATGTGGGATGAAGGTAAACCGACATGAAGGGTTCGGGACAATTAGGTGTTGGTCTTGATCCTCAGGGAGGCTTCTTACATAACCTTCATAGGAGACAAGTATCAAATTCCATGTAGTTCGGAAGGGGGATGTGGGGATTACACACTAAGGTGGACAAGGAAGGATTCCATGGTGAGTGATTACTCTAAGCCCAGTGAATCATTCTCGGAGTGAGAAACAAGAGGCACCAAAGACCTAGAGATCACATCATGAATGGTGCATCTGCGGGATGTGGAATGGGGATTACACAGGGTTAGCAGCCCAACGTGGAAATATGGGCTCAAGTATGGTCAGTGACCCTAAAAGGAAATAAGGGCATACGTGTGGTTAGTGGCCTAGGGATATGGAGACTGAAACTAACTTCAGGATAGAGGCCCGATGGTGAAAGCCTAGGGGGAGAGGGATAGGGTAATGAAGGTCCCTATTATCACTCCTCTAGTATTGTGTACCAAATAAGAGAGGAGGACCAGGGGTGATACCTCCATCTGGAAAATCTAGGAGTTTACACCAGGACGGTTTCCCTTCCAGACAGGCATACTCCGCTCCAAATAAGAATATCTCATTCCATGTGAGGAAGGTCTAACTACAGTGGAGACGAGTGGCCATAGAGGATGTCCGAGATGGGGTGCAACATGTTTATTGCACCAGGTGAGTCCTCAGATTCATGTCATGCATTGTGGTTGATGGAACTTGGTAGTTTAACATCTTACAGCTCGGACAAGGCGGGTTAACTCCACACCCCTAGGAATTACATAACTGATACCCACACACCCTTGGGGAAGGGATGGCATCAGAAATGCTGTGGAAAGGGGGTGATGTGGAGCATTCCACTATAGGGAACAAATTAGCATGGCTATTTGATGAAGAGATAACCATGAGTGTTCCAATGTGAAGAAGCATAAGGATAAGAAATGCAATGTAATGCACCACCCAAGGGACCTTGAAATCACTTTGTACAAACCTGTAGGATCATATAGGAGAAGGGTTTGTGAAGAAAATGGGTTCACAGGAAACAATATTGTGAAAATATGGTGCTCCAAGAATTGAAGTGGAATCGCGAAATGGCATGCTTTGCGAACTAGGGTGGTTTAGCCTAGGAATATGGTATGAGTGCATATGAAGGGTGATTCGTGATGTAGAAGGCCTTTCATAGAGTATAACATATCATAAAAAGGGTACCTTGAAAATCCTAGAACTGCGAATCAATGTGCTTCGCGAAGCACAGTGACCCTGCCTTAGCATGCAGTTCACATGTGCATGGAAGGTACTCGCAAAGCATGAGTGCTTTGCAAAGACCCGAGTCCCATTGAGGATCTATTTCATTTGCGATGGCCCATGGGCTCTATGAAGGTCATATATAATTGAATAGGGGTTTTATTTGAGCTATTTGAAGGATACTTCGCAATTCTCAAGTACTTAGACGAGCTCATTTTTATCATGGTTTTGCATAGTAGAAGGTGCTTTGCGATTTGAGAGCAGAGAAGGTGGAAGGTTGGAGTATCTGTCCTTTGGGATTGAGGGGAGACCGATATTTATAGGTGAGGGTGGTGTGAGGTAAGGAAATCTCAGAGTGAAACCACATGGTACTCCGCGATCAGATGCATATTGTGTCAACTTCGTCATATCCGCGGAGTCGACCGTTATCCCCTCCTCAACATGGAAATATCTTGGGTACTCTGCTCAGTGCTCGCAGAGCCTTCCTTCATGTTCAACAGGCTCATAGAGGTTGATTTGGCTCCCTCCACGATGCGATGTTCCCGATCAATTCCATCATAACTGTGGATCCTCCCGCCTCTTTGCTCTGTGGCAACTGCAGAGGGGTATTTGGCTTCGCATCGGCTGTGGTGCGGGGCATTGCAAATGAGATTCGCGAGGAAACCCCATTGGAGTTTGTTTTATCTTTGTTTCCTTTTCCTCTGAATGTATTTTGGCACCAACACTATCCAAATAATACAAATCAATCCATCGAAGACGTCATAATGAGTTTATCACAATTCACTTCCATAAGTTCTAATCACAGGATCAAATTAAGGTACACATAATTATATAAATTTAAATCATTTCCATAAATAAATAATCACAATAATGTAAACAATGTTTCATAATCCATTTCCAAAAATTAAGAAATTAATAGAAGTCCTAACTGATACACCCAAAGTTTTTATCCATTTAAAGCATGGTAAATAGTACATTAATGCTGGGAACACCAAAAGGGGTGGAAAACGAATAGAATAATAACCCACAAATGGGTTTATCTATAAGGAGAGGTCATAGAAGACATTATAAACCATTTTAGTTAATTTATTAAGAATTAACAGTGCATTATTGGAAGGGTATGGTGTGTGTTACAATGATGAATAATTTAATAAGCAGCAAAATGATGGGAAAGATCAATGACCACCTACCTTAATTTTTTAGGGCTCCACTCATCCATTATCGGGGTTTGATTCAACCTAGAATACAATAAATCACATTAATTTTCAAACTCCCCTAAAATAAGGAAAAATATACCACACCAAAAAGTGAAATGGATGGAAGAGGAACCTTTAAAATGATGGGTGAGTAAAATAGACCATACAAAGGTAGATCTAACACTTTTAGCAAAGAGTGATTTATATGTCATTTTAGGTTGATAGATCAAACTGTATGGGGTGGGAGGAGAGATCCCTATGTGTTGAAGGAGGAGTAGGTCTACTAGAATGTAGAGGAAAGTATAGAGAAATTTGATTAAATCATTAAGAGAGGTAAGATGATAATTTCACCCATAAGAGACATTGTACATGTTATGGAAACATTGTTGGAAAAATAGTATGCTAATTGTGTGCCAGTTACTGATTAAAATGGGAACATCGCACAATTAGTCACACAGTTTGACTAACCATGCACAAACATGGTGAAAAAGATCTATTCAAAACCCACAGGTGGAGGCATAGTCATGTGACATAGGTCTCATTTTTGTAGACATGCCAAAAATCCCTATGCACCCCACTATCATCAACCACATGGTTTTGGGAAAACTATGCGAACTAGGCCACACAGTTTCCTCTAACCGTGTGGGGTAGTATTTTCTTTAATTTATGAGGATCTTGGTTCTGAATGAGCCCTAGATGGACCCAAGACCTCCTTGAACCTTTTCTGCATCACTAAAGGGGTCATTTACAGGAATTTTAACAAAAAATTAATGTTCTATACCTTTGGAAAGAGTTGAGATGTTACATCCTCCCCTCTTTAAGACAACTCAACCCCGATTTTCCCTTTAGAGGGTGGTACAACGTCATCTAAGTACAGTTCCAACCACTATCCACATATATTGGCTTCCTAATACCAAGTAAATTCTTGTACACATCTGTGCTTCCAAATCATTCAGAGCATTGGAACTCACCAACCTTGGAGGTCCTCCATTCTCGGATCCATGATATTTATTGGACACTCCTTTAAGGATACATCCACCTCCATCTCGATATCATCAGGATCAAATGAATGAGACAGGTCTACATGATATAGATAATGATGAGATATATAGAATACATCTTATATGGAATGGAAATTCTAAGGTAGTTACAAACGATAGGCCACTGGCCCAACTATCACCACTATATTTAATGGGCTAATATAATGTGATGATAACTTTACCTATCTCCTAATTCATATGTGACCCAATCTAGGTGATACACACAAGATGACCTGATGTCCAACCTCAAACTCTAGATCTATATAGTGACGATTAGTATAAGACATCTTCTTATTCCAAGCTTTATCTATACTCTTATGAATCAGCTAGACTTGGTCTAAGGTATCTAGAACATGATGAGGACCTAGTAGAGCAACCTCACTTTCCCTAATCCAGAATAATGGCGAAAGGAATGGTCTATTGTAAAGATAATCATAAAATCCATCTTAATTGTTTCCTAAAAATTTTTATTATAAAAAAATAAACTATAGGAATATTATTTTCCCAAGAACCTCAAAAATGAAGGATGAAGGCCAAAAGCATATCCTATAACACCCATATGGTTTTCTTAGGATGAACTTCCGTCTGAGGGTTATATGATGATCTCAAGAGCACTTAAAAACCCAGTTCCTTCCACAATTATTTCTAGAGTCATTAATTAAATCATGAATCTCTTCATAAAATGATAGAATACGAAACACCATGATGTTTTACTATCTTATAGATGTAAGTCCTTCCTAACTCATCAACAGAGAAGGTATCCCTGATCAATAAGAAGTGCATTACCTTGGTCATCTAGTCGATGATCACCCACACTACATCACATCCTCATGGGGATATTGAAATGATTATCATGAATTACAATATGACTTCATTTTGTTTCCACTTATGAATGGAGAGAGGTTGTATAATTCTAGCAGGTCACTAGGTCTTGACCTTCACTTGCTGATTGGTGGATCATCGAGTGATGAAAATTGCTATATTCCTCTTCATACTTCACCACAAGTACTGATGATGTTTATCTATATACATTTTGGTAATAATAGGGTCATATTTCTAGATAGAGGCATGTGATTCCCTCATCAGCTCTTCCTGTATATTTAAAGGTACTCATAAATAGCCTCGGAAGAGAAAGATTTAAATACCATAAAAAACATCCACGAGGTGGGTTCTCACCCATGACGCTCTCCCTCAATATGAAGACCTTGGTTTTGGAAAAATTTCTCATCTTGATCCACATCTGAAGAGAAGACTTAATTTGTAGAGATTATAATATCGGTATCTCGTACTCTTACAGAACCTCCATGTGAAACTCAGAAAACCAAAACATCATCTTTCACTCACTGTTGGATTCCTAGATAGGTTACATCTGAGTCTTGTGGCTGAAGGAATCAGCCATGCCATTACCCTTACTCAGTGTATAAGCAAGATCAAAGTTCAAATAGTACAGGTATTTCAACCATCCGTGATTCCATAGATTCAATTCCCACTATGTGGATAATTTTTTTGACAATTTTATGATACATATAAACAAAAAACCTCTTGAACAATATATAGTTCCTCCAAAAGCATAGATAATAGACCACAACATCTGTCTTAAGGTGTTTCGTTGGATGGTTCTACTAATGAGACCTCAGTTGGAAGGATCCATATTCATTGAGTTGATGACCATTCATTATCACTACTACCAACCAGATTCCTAATGTGTTATTGTAGATAGAATAGTTTCTTCCTAGCTTAGAAAGAATCATAATTGGAGATGATCTGATTCTTCCATTTAATTCCATAAAAGATGTCTCACAATATTTCAACCAAACAAACTTCACAAACTTCTAATTCAGGTCCATAAGAGGATATTCATTGTGGGAAAGGTATTAGATTAATTTGTTTTAATATCCATCCTTCCCTAATAAGAAATTTATTTCAAACACATTATTATGTAGTTCCCATGAAACCATGACACTCACCATCTCTGGGCCGACTTATAATTCCTTCATCAGATATGATAAGACCCAATAAGTGAACCTTATTAATTCAGAAGTGTAATTTACTAAGATTCTTATATAGATGGTTCTCTCTAAGTGTACTCAGAATGATGTCAAGATTTTTTACATTGTCTAGTCTAGTGAATAAGTACATTAAGATGTCTTCAAATAATACTACCACAGATCAATCAATATTCAATTTAAAAATCCAATTCATTAGAGTCCTGAAGACATTAATTTTGTTCAGTAGACCAAAAATCGTAGCCAAATACTCATACAAGCTATACCAAATGTAGAATTATATACTTGGCATATCCTATAGAATCACACAAACCTATTGGTATCGTGACCTCAAATCGATCTTAGATAAAACAGTTGTTCCTTGGAGCTGGTAGAAGATGTCATCTATATGAGGCAACATATACCATTCCTTCACCGTAAGTTGGTTCAATTAGTGTTAATCTAAGCACAATCAGATATTCCCATATGCCTTCTTGGGAAAAAGAACTGGAGAACCCCCTAGTGATGTGTTCGGTCTAATAATACCTTTATCCTTAAGATCTTCAAGTTGATTTATGACATCATAGATACTTATAGGTGAAATCCTATGTGGATGAATGTACACTGGTTCCACACCTGGAACTAGCTCTATGGTGAACTTGTACTCTCTCATAGGAGGTACTCTAGAAAAATCTTAATGAATGATTTCCTAAATACAATACAAAATGAGAGGGAACTCAACTAGTTTCATTTCCCGATCTCTCATAATGAAACAAGATAACGTAGATATTAGTCTACCCAGCATGGTTTATTTGGGTGAATATCAAATTTCCTAGATATCCCATTCAACCATGTGTATATACATTCTCCACTCGGGTGGTGTGAATGGAAAATGTTAGTGATAATAATCATCTAGGTCATGACAAGGCACAATCCAATGCGTACCGAGTTTGACGTCAAATCCAGTCATATAGAGGATGAATAAAATCATGATGAAACAGTACCCACCTATCCCATGGGGAACTCTTAGCATTAGAGTATTCCCTATTCCCATATAGCTAATGACATTTCAAGGTACATGATGCCACAAAATTACTTAATTGGAATGACAATACTTTCCACAACTATAGTAGATATAAATGAATGTGATGAACCTATATCAAGAATAGAAGAAGCTAAAGTTGAGGCTATGAAAATAGTACCTCGCATTGTAGATGTACCAGAAATCATATCCTATATAATTGGTTTTACTACCTAAATAACGATTAAACCACCACCCTGAGATGCAACATGAGTAGCATAGGCAGATCCACTCTATAGATGTTGAAGCTTTGGGGCATGGCTACCTCATCCTCTACCACTACCACGTTGGTTTGATCGGTCAGCAGAAGACTGAATTATAGCCTCACTTAGTGTCGTAGATCCTATAGCTGATATAGGTGCTCGTATAGATCCCCAGCCACTAGATTCTGGAGGAAATGATTTGTAGAAGCGGTAAACATGAACTATCCTACCTTCGTCTTAGCATTCAATTGGGTTCCTCATGCACTATGGATAATTATGTCTTATCCTTCCACACTAGTGACACACTATAGAATTAGTGACTTTAACCTGGCTAGAACCTACCCACATGCACCATTAGAATGACACTTTCTATTTCCAGATGAACCATCTTCCTGCCTCAAAACTAAACTACACTGGTTCACATTTCTATCCTCTTTGAAATTACATTCTATAATAAGGGACTAGTACACTATTTTTTTAATAGTATTCAAACATAATACATTCCTCTATGAGAGGATGTAATTCAAATTTCAATCCTCAAACACCACAAAATCATAAAATCATCACCCTTCGGTGATGTAGGGAAATTATGGGGCTCGGTGAAGAGAGTATAACACTCTTGAATAGTCATAGTTCTCAAATAAAGATGCATGGACTCTCTGGCATGATCATCCCTCTCCGTATGAAAAAAATTGATCATACATGAAAATATGGATGAATTCCCAAACCATACAACGATGATGATATGACTAAGATATGGTGTTCCACCAATACCTCGTGGAATCACATAACATGCTGGTAGTCAGCTTGAGCCTATACTCTTGAGATGTCTCAAGATGGTCGATGATACGCACCATGGATTCTAATCATGAATCAATAGCCTGATATCTACCATCGACCAAAAATGTGGGAGGATGTTGTTGCTAAAAGTCCCATTTCAACTCTACCATTGTTGGGTTTGGTTTAGGATTACCCTAAATAGACTACATGAACCAGAGAAATCTATCGCAGAACTAGGCATCAATGCCCAATGGAATATCAACAAGAGGTTCCTCAGGTGGCACTTCCAGAGGTATCTCAGGTGGCTAAGGGCCCATAAACTTTGGACTGTTCTCATTACCACTATCTTAGAATATAAAACAAGGACATATTGTGGAATAGATATTCAATTTATAATCATGATCCTTATGTATAATTTATAATAGATATGGACAATAGATAAGTGAAGTGATAAGAAAGGGCATGTAAAATAGACTCCAAAAAACATGACATAATCCTTAGCCTACTCCTAGATCTATATCAATATGATAAGGGAAATGCCATAAAAATATCATTGAGACACGACCTTATGCCCAGTGGCAAGGTAAGGTCATGGTCAATTTTTCACATTTCTCATACAAAGTGACCATTTTATTTAAAAGGTGGTGTTCATTTTAAATTCCTATATAAATTCAATACACTTTTTAATTTGGTTGAATTAAGCTGATATCCACCACAATTTATATGGGAACATACACCTTATAAATTGAAATTGGGCACCAACTTAATCTGACCCATAACATTGTCTTGAAAGAAAACCTAGCCCTTTTATGAAAATCTATCAAATCAAGCACTGCAAATCACACTATAAAAAGAAAAAAATCACATGCAAATAGGGAATGCATGCTTAATGGTAAATTTTTCATGGAATAATGCATGCCATCTTGATTCCTATTATGCATAGTATGATGCATGCTTTTAATTTCCACTCATCTCATTGGGAAAAAGTATCTGAAATCGTCATCTAAATTATACCAATACAATAACACCATAAAAAAAGTGTGTCACTAAATGGTGATGTAATATAAATCATAAAATGAATAATCAATAACTGCATTTCCCCAACCAATGTAATTTTGGTTTCCCCTATACATGGGTTACCTACGTACAAGAATGGAGTTAATTCCACTTTCCAATGTCATTGTCTCATTTATAAACCCAAATAATAATAAAAATGGAAATATTTTTTATGATACCACATTGTAGTGTCCCATCCTGGGTGCCACATATATAGTCCCTGAGATGGTGGTCCACAAGACCTCAAGCACACCACCCCGAACTCTAAAAGCCATCAACTAGCAATGAGGGACTAGGGTGTGTTTGTGGAGAGATAATGACCTCATATATTAGAGTATGCACATCAATAAAAAATACATAATAATTAGTGGAAGCATATTTATGAAGAGAAATTAGTGGAAATAAATAGTTAAACCAAAAACGAAAAAATAAATTGGTGGAAGTTGAATGAAAATAATAGATAAAATGATGATTATTTTCATTATTGCATAACAAATATGAGTAAATGGAGTTGGGGAAATAGACATATAATACATTCTACACAAAACACAATTAGAAAAAAATCATTACAATAAGAATATTGAAAATAGGCTCTATCGTCTACCCAGAATCTCTATCCTAATGATATAAATGAATCAAGCATCGAAAGCCACACACTTCCCTTTGTCAATACCCGCAATCATAAAATCTTCTTGGGTTCCAAAAGTGTACCATGAAGGGTGTGAGATAAAATATCAATGGGCAAAAACCCATAGTGTATAGGATGATCCATTTCATGAAAAAAATGACATTGTTCCATAATAATTTAATAAAAGCTATAAACAAATAAATAACAGCCACCTCATTCTGGGTTCCAAATTGGACACCCTACTTATACCACATTCTTCGACCTATGCCGGATATCTAAAAATAATTACATGTGTAAGTAAATTATTTATACAAAGTCTAATGTAAACAATGAAACCAAGGAAGACATACCACAACGATTATTCTTTGTCTTGTGGTCTCGCTTTCATCTCATCATAAGAGAATTCAGAAAATTTAAAATTAATACAATACATGTGCACAAGAAATCAAATCAATCTATTAGTGTATTCCTGAGCCCATTCATGGAAATCTAATAAGAATCCCAAGGGTCAATACATGTGTTGATGATATAACCAATGCCACTAAGTCCATCCAAGGTAACCCTTGACGACTTATCTTATATAACTAATGGAATAATGTCTCTGATTCTATACCTAGTATCTCACATTGGGTAATAGGTATCACATGAATCATGGAATAGCCATCCCACCAATAGGTTTATCCTTGGTTTCTCCCTTAATGAACCAGTGCCACACTTGAGTATAAAAATACACCCAGATAACCTATAATTTGATATTCAAAGTATCACTCCTGGAATGCCAAGTTAATCCAACCAAAAATAGGTATTCCATCAATAGAATCCTTAAATCGTTACCCATGTTCTCTCACAGTCTATAAAAAATGAACCATGAAAAAAAATCATAATTCACAATATAGAATATCATTTATATAATCACGTGTCATCAGAATCATTTCTATATCATATTATACCAAGATATCTAAAGAAATATATTCAAGCTATATAACATGGAATAAGATGTATATTATAAGGAACTTCTACCAGAGCTATGAAAAATCTAAATATAAGGAACACATCATAATATAAATGAAAATAATTATCATAAAGTAAAAAAAAGAATTGGAATAAAACCAAATTTTCTCAGTCAATTTCATAAATACAAGGCATTAATCTCTATTTTAACCCACAGATTGACTAACAATGAACAAACCATGTGAAAAGAATTTTTCCAAACCCAATAGGTGGTCGCATGTTCATGCACCCTAGGTCGCATGGTTGTAGACAAACCGTGCATCACTTGGAACCCCACTATCTTTAACTATATAGTTTATGGAAAACAATGTGGGTTGTGTAAAACCGTTTCCTCTAACTGTGTAACCTAGTCTTTTCATTAATTCTCAAATATTACAGCTCTGAATGAGCCATAGACACACCTAATATGTCCTTGAATATTTTAAGCATCACTAGAAGTGACATTTAAATGAATTGGAACAAAAAATAAATGCTATGTACCTTTATAATAAGTTGGGATGTTTCAAGAGATAAAAATAATATAATTAAAACCATAGAATGTGGTGAAAACATAACTACTCTTGAATTTTGGGATCCCTTATTCCCCTATCCAACTTTTAATCACAAATACAATATTTAAAATGTAAGGTTTTTGGGACTAGTACCACCTTGAAATGGAATCTTCAATGTGAGTCCTCAATATTAAATGAGAATGTATTTATTATAAATAATGAATGGGATCGTATAATTTCCCAAAATCTTCTTCACTCTTCTCTTTTGATTATTTACCACGTGGATTGATCGTTGAAACTTTTCATTATTTGGATAGGAAAATGCTATAAGGGGATATTTATGACCACTATGACCCGGAATTCAAGCCCAATGGATTTATTCATCATCAATGGTCATTGTTGAATTATCCTAGAATACATTCACGTTGAGATAATTCTCATCCTTCAGTGTATCATCCATTTTTTGAGTAAATTTTGGATAGATAATATACTATCTTAGTGAAGGCTTATGTTACGTTGGATAGTTGAAAATCACTACATAGATACTCGTGGATCCATTTAAAACTAGTTAAAATTTAAGAGTGTATGGGAAAAAATGTTGATTTACACATAGAATACATTACTGAGGTGGTTCATACTTCCAAAAACTGAGTATTGCAACATTGGGTACATTGTAATAATAATGTAGGACACATTGGGTAACCAGGTTCCACATGATCTATGAAATAATATAGAGTTTCTCTATATTATTTTATAATAACTATAGAATACTCTTAGTGTAGTACCCCCAGTTTCTGGTATGTAACCCTTTATTGATGTTTTTAATGGTTTTAAAGTTATGTGTGTTGAATGGGAGAGTCTGGAGAACTTGGAATGAAGTTTTGAGGCAAAAGAGAACGCCGCACAGGCGACACACTATTTGTCAAAACCATGAGGCCAAACAATGTGTAGTTGGTCTTAGAGGCTGTAGCGTCCACACGGGTGGCTCACAATTTCTCTAACCGTGCAGCCAAACCATTCTAGAGGGGTGGTCGAGGCAGTAGCTAACGCATGGTTAGCGCACGGTTTGTCTAACAGTGCGAGCAAATCGTATGGCCTCTTAAATGAGATCCTATAAAAGTGGATCTCACAAGTTTTTGCCTCTAAGTGCCTCTTTTATTCTATTAAGCTACCCTAACTTGGTATTTCGCTTCTCCTAAGTCCAAATAGGGTTCTCCCATCATTTAGGAGGTGATCTGAAAGATTCTCTTGGCGAATCGAAGCCGGATTCTTGAGGTATGTGATTGTTCTTCATTGTTCTTGATCGGTTTCATAGATCTACTTAGATATACTTCTCCTATTCTCACTATTTCTTATATCTACACCCATTATGGGAATATATAAGTGTGTGGATGTCAAATAGGATTATATTTGGTCATGATCTTTCTAGGATAAGAGATCTAAGGTGTGTTTTTGGAGGGTCGACCCGGGTTTCTTGAGCGTTCATTGACTGTTGTGGTTTTTGTCAAAACCATTGAGGTTGGAGGTTTCACTCTCAACTCATCTTTATTGAATTTATTAGCTTAGTTTAAAATTGGTTTATTTGAATGGTTTTTATTGTGAAAAGAATTGAATAAATCATCTTTAGTGATGATTTATGGTTTTGATGTAATTGTGAAATCTTGGTGAATTGTTGTGCAACGTGATTTGGATTCTTGAATTTAAAATGTTGATTTTAATAAATGGATTCGATGAAGTTGTAAATGGTTTGATGAAAAATTGTTTCTCAATTAAAAGTGTGTTTTATTTAAATGGTTTGATATTGAAATGACTTTGATGGAATTGGTTTTCAATAAAAAGGGAATTTTATTAAAATGGTTTGGAATTGAAATGGTTTGGCATTGAAATGGTTTTGATGAAAATGGTTTTCAATAAAAATAGGTTTTTATTGAACGGGTGTTTTGGAATTATTTATAGGAAAATGTTTTGGGTATTCATATTTCATTTGGGACGGATAAGTGTTAGGAGTCTCTCCCATCAGTGTTGGGATGGATAAGGGTTAGGGCTCTCCCCCATCAAACATTCATATTGCATTCGGGATGGATAAGGTTTAGGCGTATCCCTCATCAGTGTTGGGGTGGATAAAGGTTAGGGCTCTCCCCCATCAACCATTCATTTGCATTTGGTTTAGATAATTTTAAAAAGTCTCCCCCATCATGGTTGGGATTGATAAGGGTTAGGTATTCTCCCCTCTTCCTGGTAGCATGCATGGTTGGTTGCATGGGTTTATGGAAATGGTGGGTATATCGAAAAAGAATGTTTGTGTAATGGTTCTTAAGCTTTTTTGGGTATTTTTCTGAAAAATTAACTTACTAGAAAATTGGTTTCAATTTATCTTGGAATTCCTTCGTTTATGTATGGTTTTGGAAACTTGTTAAAATTTTGTAATAAATTTCTTTTGAGAAAATGTTTTGTATAAACAGTTTTTATATAAATGTGGATAACTCTTCTATCCTAGTGGAATGATTAGAGAAGTAATTGGAGAAAACCTACTGAGTTTTATACTCACCCATGATTTGGAATGTTGGTTCTTTAGCAGATGTCGTATTCTAGGACAAAGGTAAAGGTAAATCATCTTATTTCTAGTGGCTTATAGTGATTCTTGGGAGATGTTGTAAAGCTTGGATCTTGTAAAGCATGTAGTTGTAGTGTCATTTGAGAGACTTGAGTTGTTCATCCTCTGTGTACCATTATGCTTAGTTTTTTCTTCCACTATCGTGTACTTTTATGTAGTAATATATAAATGAAGTGTCTATTGGTATTTCATTTGTTCATGCATCATATAGTGAATGTTTGGTTATGGTTACTTTATGGTTTTATTTCTTATTGGGTAAATAGTCCCCCACCTATTCATAAAACCCTTTGGAATTTATTTCCAGCCTTTGTTACCTTGGGGGTGTCACTTAAGGCCTATTAAAGACTCTTTATACTCTCAATCCAATGAGAATTGGTGGGTCATTAGAAATGGTATCAGCTTTTTCGGTCCTCGCCGAACAATTGGTCATCTATGTTCTTGGTGTTGGAGTTGAAATTCATTCTTTTATATTCCATGGTTAAAAATTTTAGACAGAAGTAGGATTGTCTGAACATAAAATGTATAGCATAAAAGGACATAGCATACCCATTTGTGCTGAACTACAAGTTATTAGGGTGTTGGGTACATAAGTGTTTTGGATACACTCCTAGAATGTTGGGAAATCTCATTGTTATGGGTTTAACCAATGAGATGAGCATGGAATGCATTATAGAGGAATGCCTTCCCACTAAGATTGCATATCTCATTGTAATGAATGATTCATGACTTCGGGCAAGGTGCGAATTTTTAAAAAATGCAGAAATTGTTTTCAAATCAATGATTTTGAAAAAATGACATTCGATGTATTTTGAAAATGGTTTGATTTTCAAAATGCATGCAGAATGTTTTAAAAATGGTTGAACATGGGAAAACGGATGTTTTGGAAAACAATGTCGTGATAAATGATGTGATAGAATTTGAAATGCTAAGCCATCAGTTGCTAGAGTGTGTGATTGATTGAGGTCATTCTCGGTTTAGAAAATGGCGCCTGGTAGGTGTCGTCAGAACCAACCTGAAGAGGCTGTGGAGAATATGGTTGTACCTGAACCACATGTGAACAATGAGCTAGTTCAGAGTATTGTCCAAGATTTTCAAGATGTGGATACCAGGAACTGGAGGAATGAACCAAGGCATGTGGATCATACCATCCAGTTCATAAAGTAGAATCCACTGAACATTCGGGGTGATGCTGAACCCGAGAAGGTGGAGCTGTGGCTAAGTAGGACAAATCATACCTTCAATTTCATCGACACACCATCAGATCACAAGGTTATGTTGGCGACGTATATGCTCGAGGATTTTGCACGTCAATGGTGGGATTTAGCTGCACAGGATAAATTAAATGAAGGCCTTACATGGGAGGATTTTGAAGAATTGTTCAACAAACAATTTTACCCTCACATGTTCAAGATCCCGAAAATGACAAAATTCGTCAACCTGAAAAAAGAGTGTCTCTCTATCACAGAGTATGGGTCTAAATTCATGAATTTAGTATTTTTTTCTCCAGAGGTTGTGGCAAGTGCGTCGTTGAAGGCACACATCTTCGAATTGGGGATAAGGCAGGAGATGCGATTGAAGAATCCAGTGCTCTGTATTACATATTATACAGAGATGGTTAAAAGAGATACTATTGTTGAACGTGGTATCTCAAGATCGATAGGAGGAGGCATGTCGATACCTATGAGAAATGGGGGGAACTCAACCGCTATGATCAAGAGGAAAAGGGGTACCTATTTGCACGCTGCGAGTGCAAATCAGAACCAGACGGCGGGATCAGTGAGCCTTCCTCCATGACCCCAGAGAAAAGTATGTTGCATTCAATGTGGTTCAATTCACCACATAAAGAGAGAGTGTACGGTGAAATCTAGAGCATGTCACAATTGCAAGAATATGGGGCATCTACAGTGCTATTGTAGGAATGCTTTGAGGTTGGGTGTGTGTGACACCCCTTAGGCGTCACAAGCATCATATGCTTCGACATGACATGGACATCAGAATCAGTCTCATCAACATAACAATGCTATCCATGGTGATTCTCGAAATACCACGACTCTTAAAATAGGACAATCTCAGCAAGGCAACACGGAAAACAATGCTATAATGAAGAAATTTTATGGAACTGAGCAGATGACGGTCGATGATTAGGTTGGACCATCTATGGCGAGAGGTACGATTCTTTTGAATTCTACCCTTATGCAAGTGCTCTTTGATACAGGTGCATCACATTCATTCATTTATTCTCGTGCTGTTGACTTTCTATGTTTTAAACTAGAAATGATGCCTTCTCTTTTGGTACTAAAAACTCTTCTTGGTGAAAAATAATGTAAAGCCTTTGTGTGTAGAGAATTTGCTATAACTGTGGATGGATTTGAGTTAAAATGGGACTTCTCAATGTTGTACATGGATTTCTATGATGTAATCTTGGGTATGGATTGGTTGAAAATGTTTAAGGCTCACATCGACTATTATAGAAGAATGGTTAGTTTCATGACTGATGACAACATCGACTATCTCTTCACAGGAGAGAGGATGGTAAAGCAAGGTGCAAAGAGTTTGTTTCCACAAATGGTGGGAACTATCTCTTACCAACTGGCAGCATTGACATTGTAACCAATGAAAGAGATTGAAAAAAATATTCCATCTGTTGTGGATCAATTTCTAGATGTCATTCCCAATAACTTCTCATGGTTACCACATCTAAGGGAAGTGGAGTTTATGATTTATCTCATTCTGGGGACCTGTCCTATTTCCCTTCTATCTTATTGTAGGGAACCAATAGAGTTATGGGAATTGAAAGTGTAGTTAGAGGATCTAGAAATCAAGGGTTTCATTCGACCAAGTACTTCTCCATGGGCAGCACTGTTGTTGTTTGTGAAGAAGGTATATGGAACTCTTCAGTTGTATTTTGATTATCATAAGCATAACCAAGTTACGATATAGAATAGATTTCCTCTTCCACACATTGATGATCTATTCGATCAATTATTGGGAGCTCAGTGGTTCTCCAAGATTGACTTGTGATCAGGATATCACCAATTGCAAGTTCGGAAGGAGGATATTCCAATGACAACTTTTAGAAGTTGATATAGCAACTAAGAATATGTAGTCATGCCTTTTGGGCTAACAAATTCACCAGCAGTCTTCATGGAATTGATGAATCATATATTTCAGAGATATCTGGATTCTTTTGTTGTGGTTTTTATGGATGATATCTTGGTGTATTCAAAGAAAAGGGATGATCATGAGGTGTACCTGGAAACAATGTTACAAATCATGAGTAATCGTCGTTTGTATTCCAAATTATCAAAGTGTGATTTTTGGATACAGAAAGTATGTTTCCTTGTACATTTCATTTCTGAGAAGGGCGTTTCTATTGATCCTGAAAACATATAAGTCATTATATTATGGAAACCACCAAAGAATGTGTTCGAGATATGAAGTTTTCTTACTCTAACTGGTAACTACAGATGCTTCGTGCATGATTTCTCAAGACTATCTTCACCAATGACAGCTCTGACAAAGAAGAATGATCCATTCTAATAGACAAAAGAATGTCAAAAGTTTTTCTTGGAACTGAATGTTCATCTTTCATCATCACCTATCTTGATATTTCTAGAATCAGGATAGGGGTATGTGGTGTATTGTGACGCTTCGGGATCAGTGTTGGGTTGTGTTCTCATGCAAATAGATCATGTGGTTTCTTAGGGTTCATGGAATTTGAGGGTACATGAGAAAAATTACCCAACAGATGATTTTGTGTTAGCTCCAGTCGTCCATGCATTGAAAACATGGAGGCATTATCTATTTGGTGAGAAATTCACTATGTTTACAGATAACAAAAGCTTGAAACACATTTTCTCATAGTGAGATTTGAATCTGAGGCAAGGGAGATGGATGGAGTATCTCCCGATGTTTGACATTGACATGATGTACACATGAGGAAAAGGGAATTTTGTGGTGGATGTGTTGAATAGAAAGACATATGCTCAGTTAGAAAAAGAAGCTTCATATGAATGGTGGTTGATATCGGTCTTAGCCAACATGCATGTGGAATATGAAAACTGAGGTGATGTTGTAATTTTATTTTCATCTATGATTGTTCTTGATTTGGTAAAGATGATAAAAACAACACAAACATCTGATGGCAAATGTCTTGTTTTAAGTTCACAACACAATGGTGGGGAGACCATTGATGGGTGAAAAATTGATGGTGGGTCAGTTTTGTGTTTCAGATATCGGATGATTGTACCTATGGTTTGTTAGGAACAACTCCTTAATGCTTACCACCATTCAAGATGTGCACTACACCCAGGTACACAGAAGATGTATAAGGCGTTGAAGGTGCAATTTTGGTGGAGTGGCATGAAAAGGAAGGTGGCCGAGTTTGTCTCGCAGTGATTAACTTGTTAGTAGGTTAAAGTAGAACATCAGAGACCAGCTGGTATGTTACAATCATTACCTATCCCAGTGTGGAAATGGGATCAGATAGCAATGGATTTTGTTACAGGTCTTCCAAGAATGGTCTAGAAACACGATTCCATTTGGGTGATAGGGGATCCTCTAACCAAGTCGGCCCATTTTATCCCAATTCTTGAAACTCATACAGTGAAAGACCTTTCAAAAATATATATCCGAGTAGTGGTAAAGAGGCATGGTGTACCCATGTATATAGTCTCAGATATAGATTTTAGGTTCACATATCATTTCTATAAATCATTATAGCAATCCCTTATAACTCAGTTGACGATGAACACGGCGTATCATCCTTAGATGGATGGGAAATCTGAGCAGAAGATACAAACTTTGGAAGAAATGTTGTAGTTTTTCATAATAGATTTTGGTTTCTCATGGGAGGATTATATACCCTTAGTGGAGTTCTCATACAATAACAGCTATCAAGCCTCGATACGCATGGCTCCGTTTGAAGGATTGTATGGGTGTCCTTGTCGTTCTCTACTATGCTGGTTCAAAACTAGTGAAACATCACAAGTTGAGCCGAGCCTTCTAAAAGAAACAAAGGAGAAGATTAAGTTGATTAAAAAGAGGATGGAGACGGCTCAGAGTCTTCAGAAATCTTCTGGAAATCACCGTCGAAGACCGTTGTCATTTGTTGTGGGTGATCATGTCTTCTTGAGGATCTATCCAAGGCTTGGACATCATCGTTTTGGGAAGGGAAAGTTATATCCTAGATACATTAGCCCTTTTGAGATACTGGAATGGGTTAGAGAGGCGGCATATCATTTGGCCTTACCAACACTATTTAGTTTGTTGCATAATGTGTTCCATGTATCTCAGTTGAAAAAGTATCAGCCTGATCCTGACTATGTGATCAGATTGGATCACGTTGACCTAGAGCCAGATGCTTCGTCGATACATATCCCATTACAGATTGAGGATAGGCAAGAGAAAGTCTTGCGTGGAAAAAGAATCGGTCTAGTGTGGGTTTTATGGTAGCATGGTCAGATTCAGGAAGAGACTTGGGAACATGAAAAGGAAATGAAAGAGCAGTGGCCAGATCTCTTTCAGCTGAGTGAAGGTTTTCTACTTTATGATGATGAAAAGGTCAATGGTGGCGTGAATTTAGTAGCCCTAGTTTCTATTATGTAACCCTTTCTTGATGATTTTAATGGTTTTAATGTTAAGGGTGTTGAATGGGATAGTCGATAGAACTTGGAATGATGTTATGAGGCAAAAGGGGAAGTCACATGGGCGGTGCACGGGTTGTCTAAACCGTGTGGCCAAACCGTGCATAGTTGGTCTTGGAGGCAGTAGCTTCCACAAGGGTGGTGCACAGTTTGTCTAACTATGCGGCCAAACCTTGCGAGAGGGATGGCTGAGGCAGTAGCTAATGCACGGTTAGCGCACGGTTTGTCTAACCGTGCGAGCAAACTGTGCAACCACTTAAATGAGATCCTATAAAAGTGGATCTCACTCATTTTTTCTTCAAAGTGCCATGTTTAAGCTCCTAAGAGGCCCTAAATCAGGACTTTTCTTCTCCTGAGGTCAAACAGGGTTCTCCCATCATTCCGAAGGTGATATGAATGCTTCTTTTGGCGAATCGAAGCCAGATTCTTGAGGTATGTGATCGTTCTTCTTCGTTCTTGATCAGTTTCTTAGAATTACTTATATCTACTTCTCCTCTTCTCTCAGTTTCATAGATCTACACCCGTTATGGGTATATCTAAGTGTTTTGTTGTCAAATATGATGTGATTTGGTCTTGATCTTACTATGAGAAGAGATCTAAGGTGGGTTTTTGGAGAATCGACCCGGGTTTCTTTAGTGTTCTTCGACCGTTGTGGTTTTCGTCCAAACCTTTGAGGTAGGAGGCTTCACTATCAAATCCTCTTGCTAAAATTTATTGGCATAATTTCAAATTGGATTATTTTAATGGTTTTGATTGTTAAAATCATGGAATAAATCTTCTTTAGTGATGATTTTTGGTTTTGATGTAATTTTGAAATCTTGGTGAATTGTTGTGCAAACTAATTTTCCTTCTTGAATTTAAAATATTGATTTTAAATTATCGATTCACTAAAGTTGTAAATGGTTTGATGAAAAATGTTATTTCAATAAAAAGAGTGTTTTTTTGAAATGGTTTTAGATTGAAATGACTTTGATGGAATTGGTTTTCAATAAAAATGGATTTTTATTGAAATGGTTTGGAATTGAAATGGTTTGGCATTGAAATGGCTTTGATGGAAATGGTTTTCAATAAAAAGGTGTTTTTATTGAAAGGGTGTTTTGGCATGATTTATGGGCATATGTTTTTTGTATTCATATTGCATTCGGGGTGGATAATGGTTAGGAGTCTCCTCCATCAGTGATGGAATGGATAAGGGTCAAGGCTCTCCCTCATCAAGAATTCATGTTTCATTTGGGACGGATAAGGGTTAAGGGTCTCCCCCATCAGTGTTGGGATGGATAAGGGTTAGGGCTCTCCCTCATCAAGAATTCATGTGCATTTGGGTTGGATAAGGGTAAGAAGTATCCCCCATCAGGGTTGGGATGTATAAGGGATAAGGCTTCTCACCTCTTCCTGGTATCATGCATGGTTGGTTGCATGGGTTTGTGGAAATGGTTGGGTATTCCAAAAAGGAATGTTTTTGAAATGGTTCTTAATATTGTTTGGTTACTTTTCTGGAAAAATAACTTTCTAGAAATTTTTTCTCGATTTCTCTTGGAATGCCTTTGGTTATGTATGGTTTTGGAAACTTTTTTATATTTAGTTAGAAACTACTTTTTAGAAAATGTTTTATATAAAATGTTTTTATATAGATATGGAAAACTATTCTATCCTAGTGGTGTGAGTAGGGAAGTCATTGGGGGAAAACATACTGAGCTTTATACTCACCCCTGCTTTGGAACATTGGTGATTTTATATATTTTGTATTCTGGGACATAGGTAAGGTAAAACATCTCATTGCTAGTGTTTTGTGGTGTTTCTTGGGAGACGTTGTGGAGATTGGTGCTTGTGGAGCATGTAGTTGTAGTGTCTTTTGAGAGTCTTGAGTTGTTCATCCTTTATGTACATTGATGCTTAGTTTGGTCTTCAACTATTTTGTACTTTGATGTAGTTTGATATAAATGAAGTGTTTATTGGCCTTTCATTTTTTCATGCATCACATAGTGAATGTTTGGTTATGGTTGTTTTATGGGTTTATTTATTAAAGGGTAAATCGTCACCCACATGTACTTGAAACCCTTTGGAATTTATTTCCAACCTTTTTCGCCTTGGGGATGTCTCTTAAGGCCTAGTAATGACTCGTTGTACTCTCAAGCCAATGCGAAATGGAGGATTATTACACTTAGGGTCTTCCCTCAACATTATTTGGAAATAGATCTTTCTCAAGGAATGATGCATCAATCATTTTAACTTTAACACCATCTCATGATGTGTATATATATTTTTAACCTTAAATACAATATACATTATCCCAAAAATATAGTCTTATTATTGGATATGTAATTTAAATAATCCTTTTAATTTATTCAATTATTATTTAAAAAATATGTCTCTAAGATCATTCAACTTCAAAAAAAATATAAAAAATATTGCCATAATTGTTTTTAAAATATAATATTTTCATTGAATTTAATAACATAGTACTTTTTTGGAAGAAATATTTCCTTAAATAATATTATTTCTTACTGTATTACAATATTTTTTCAACATTATCACACAAAATATTACAAAAAAATGAAATAAAAATGAAAAAATTGAAAAAAAAACTATTCAAATAACATCACATCACGCTTAAGTGATTACATATCCTCATTTTTTTTCTTGAAAAAATTCTAACCCCTATTTTAGTTCAAATCAATGTGAGTCTCAGATCAGTGAACTTTATATGGAAATATATTTGTTGAATCAAAATTTACACTATCTAAAACTTTATTATTTTCATATATTCAAGTTCCATGTCATCTATTTTGGTATTATAATACCTTTATACAACATAGATGATAATATTATTATTCAATTTCACCTTCTTCCTATAGGTTGAATATTCCCCTTACTGTCCACATCCTTCAAGAACTAATCAATTTTTTTTCTATTTTAAGCCATGGAATATATAATTTAACAAATTCATTGAGTGTTCTAAATCTGGATCTAAACCATACCTAATATAAGGAATACCCTAATATTATTTGTCACAAACAAGGAATGGAGTTAAGATATGTAAAATTGGATGTTATATTTCTATTTCACTCTTTATTCATGAACATTCTTTTTCAAACAGACACATTATGACTAATTATTTAAGAACATCAAGTGGAATCTCAACTGCACACTTTACTCAAATTTAAAATAATTATATGATTATATTTTTATATATATCGAAGAAGTTTTATTATCTAATATAATAAAATATTCTTTAAATCAAGTTAAAATGATGATGTGTAAAATATTTATTTCTGATTCCCCTAAATTCTATCTAATTACATCCAGTTTAGCAAGTTTTTTCAAAAACTTTCAATGTGTCTAGTGTAATTTTATCTCTTATAGAACATACAGATAGTTCTCACACATGTGGGGTTACACTAAAACCAAAAATAATATATTAATCCTCCCCCAAACATAGTTCATATTATCCATTCATATTTTATGTTAAGAAAATCTTACTGAATATAGGTGTAGTGATGAAGCCAGTGAGTATGATATAAATAACCTTGTTATTTTTGACAATCAGTTGAATTAAGCTTCTTATTATACCTTCTTCAATCCTATAAAATAAAACAAAAATCATTAAAACTATATTTAAAATAAAAAATTGAAAATGAAGGACAAATTTAAATGGTTCTTTAGGTTCGATCCCCTAATAGGTGACGTATTTATCACAGTCTTTAGATAGATGGTGCTAGTGATTTATCCCTAATCCATGTGGGGGTGTAGTTTTTTATGTGAACCAAAAATTCCTTTTTAAGAGTTTTTGTTTCATATGATGCTATATTTTGGAGTCATTTGGTTAAATATTAGATACCTCCACCCCATGTTCAGTAGAAAAAAACTCATTGTATGTGGGTGTAAGAGGATATGGGTCCTACTTTTTAATATTTTAAGAGCTATAAAACTAACTTATTTTTATTTGTCAATAATAGTTAGTGGATACTTTTCAATTTATTGAGATGTATATTGATCTTGGTTTTATAAATTTGTACCATCATCCTCTTTTTTACCAGTTTGTATCTAAATTGGATCCCCCATCCTATCATTAACCTTTGACACCTACTCTATGGATTCCACCTTAAACTCCTCCATGGAAAGAATCTAATTCGTAAAATCTAAAATGTTCACATGGGGGTTTCAATAAACATTTATTCTCCAAAAGAGAGAAATTATTAGAATTCATAGAATGAATTCCCTCCTTTGTAATCTCATAATATTTTCACTTTTATCTTGTGTAATTCCTCTGGGTACATATTAGTGAGTGATTTAAGAAATGAGAATTCCTCCTCAAGCTCCCTCATAATCTTATCATCACTATCTTTAAAATAGAAATATATATCTATAGAGAATAGTTTGACTTATTCTCGAAGTTCTTTTAGATTCCACAAGAAAATTTATTTGTCTCTTTTGTTGATATAATCTTGGGTTGGTCTTATGTATTCAAGTTCCTTCAAGATCAAATGAATTTCTATATAGTTCAAAAATAAATATTATTCTTCATGAATAACTTGCCCTTATTATTTTTTAACATAGTACTAGGGTTTGTTTTTTTACCCAGAGTATGAAGTATATAAAATAAAAAATTTGTTTGCACCAAATTGATTAGGTAAAATTTAATGTGATATTGAATTGTATTAAAAAAGTTAAAAATAAATAATTAAAATGTGATGTGTATTGTAGTATAAAATTATTATCGTCTCAGAAATGATTCCAAATTATTATTTATTTTATATTCCTGAATAATTAAATTATATTTGGTGTGCTAGGTCAAACATATGGAGGTATATATAGTCACACAATGAACCATAGTAATCACTTATGGGATTTTTAGGTTTTTTATAATAAATGAAAGAATAAGGAAATATGGTGTATTTGGATTTTGTGATGAAGGAGGAATTAAATGACTATGAAAATGAAATAAATATCTAGGTAGAGGCTATAAAATTGATCTTTTGATCACAATTGAAGTCCAAAAATATAACTCAACTGAATATAAACCTATTTTTAATCTCCTGGGTGGCCCATTATTACCTCAGTAAACATAACTATATATTTATGGAGGTTGGTGTATCAATCACACATTTAACTACTATTTTTTACTTTGTTAATGAAGTCTATATTAACTGGGTGTGAAGTGATACATTAATCATACATAGACACATCTAATCATACGGTGTACTATGAGCATGTGAAGACCAAGGAATAATCTAGATCCATCAACAACTGTTTTTGAACATTCACTCCTCATTCATATATTCTAATGCTTAGAATAAAATACTAAGGAAGGTACTAATAGAATATATATATTTTAAAGAAGTAAAGATAGTGAAAAATGAATTATACTAATTCTCATGTATCCCCTATCACAATCCAAAAAAGAAGTATGAGAGAGAGAGATGTACATGATTAGAAAATTGATGCAAATTATTAATAATGTAACTCAAGAACTAATAACTGAGATCTCCCTAATAATAAAAACATAGGATTACCCTTCCATGACCTATAAGTGGGATAATATTTGAGATAGTATGATTAAAAAAAGAAAAATGCATAAAAATTCAATTCATAACAACTCATAAAGGCTAAAACCCTTTATTCCCCCAATCCACCTTTTAATTTATATCCAAACATAAAAATTGAGGGTGTTGGGAGCACTGCCACATGGATATGGAATCCTAAATGAGATTATTCTACATGTATAATGGATTTATTCATTTAAAATCATCGATGAGTGGGAATAAACCTCAATACTATTGTTTATCCTCTTTAGATTGTTTACTATGTGGCCTAAACATTTGAACATTCCACCATTTGGTTTGGAAAAATGTATCATGGGATATTCTTTGTCCCTTAGGACTATGCATGAAATCCATACTGCCTTCTTCATCATTAACTACCATGTTTAATTTGTACCATATTCCATGAACATTGAGTTTATAAAAAAAATTGGTTCATATTATATTGGTTGTTGATGAAGAATTGGATGGAAGACATACTATCACATTGAAAGACCAGGTTACATTATATTGTTGACAGTAACTCTATTTTAGGATCCCTTTGAGGAAATAAAAATATTATTATTTAATTTGGAAATACATTTACTTATCCTCAAAATATTTCATTTATGTGTTTCTTTTTTCTTGAAAGTACATAATCAGAATGTATAGTACATTTCTAGGAGAATGTATGTTGTGTTCTATCAGTAGGTGAAATTGCATCAATGATGTAATATTTGGTTACTATGTATTACATTATTGGAGATCTGACATACTCTTTGGGTCTTCTACGAGGTGTTATTGGGGAATGGTTCATGCTCTAGAGCAAGCACTGCTACTGTTGGCACTTCAACACCTTCTCATGATGTGGCGGTATAATTATGTTAGTGAGGTATCATATTCTCATCCTTTAATGGAATATACATTAGCCTCCAAACTCATATTTAATCCTAACTATTAAATTCAAAATATCCTTCTAATTCCTTATATTCTTCATGTATATCAATCCCATTGGATCATTCAATATCAAATACATAAAAAATCATAGCTATAAAACATGTTTCCAAGAATATATAATTTGAAATAGAATTCAATACTTCATCCTAGTTTGAATTATTCATTATCTAAACCATGATAAACTTATTTCAATCTACATTTCAATATATTTAAAAATAAATCATTGATAATGGTTCTAGAAAAATAAAAAATCGAAAACATATATAAATAATAAACCACAAGTCTCCCCTATTAAATATATCACATATCATACAATTACTCAAATAAAGACTTACTTGACTAACCCCTAGTATATAGATCTAGGTAAAAATCACAAACTACTTCAAAATACCAACCTGCATTAATTAATCCTTCACTTATGGATTTTCACCCACCACATGTTCTAATTATGTCGATATCATTCTTTTCCATACCTAATGTTTCCCACAATGGCTTGGTAATATATGACACTGAGAGTACCCACTAAAATTCTAGTTGACCACACTTGTCTTACCTCATAAATAGGGATCCAACTTAGTTTCATATTAGTTCAATCACATGTACAAACCCCCACCCCCACTATCAAATCATAAAATATATACACACACATATATGAAGGCATAATCAAGGACCACATACAATTTTTTAGATTTTATACCTTGTTCATGAAACCTTCTCTAACTGACCAAACCTGAATCGTCCTTCATACACATTATTGAGCCTCTATCACCAAAAAAACATGATTAAATTAATTTTAAAAAAATTTAAAATTAATTTCACAGTTAATTCATAATTAATCAAATGAGTAATAACATGAAAAAACTCATTGAGTGATGTATCCTTATTAAAACCAATAGAAACAACATGTGGTAATCACCCAATGTACACTAATGACTGTTAAAAAATATCCAATTTCCCAATTTATTTAATCATCTATTTTTATCCCAACATAAAAAAATTCAAAGAATAAATCAACCAATAATATATCATTAGAGAAATGCTATATGATAAGGTGACATTTTCACACCTGATTATCTTATGGCCTCTACACATGAAATCCCCATAATTTAGAATCATTTTCACCTTGATTAGAAAAAATCACACTCTAAATATCTATTTTAAACAACTATAATGGGATGTAAATTGAAAATGAATAAAAATGGAGGAAGGAGGAGGATCAAAATTAAAAATATGAGACATTGTCTCTTTTGAGACTACCTTAGATTACTAAGGGAGAAAGAAGGTGAGGGTTGAACAAGGAGAGACCCCTCCCACTTAAATTGGTTTTTTGCGATAGAAAAACCTAATTGGATGTAATAAAATGGCAGTAAAATTTACAAATATTCTTCTAAATTAAGTAGGGGTTTTTCCAAGCCAATGAAGTCTAAAATCTTTCGCCAAACTTCAAATAGAGCCATGACATTCCTAGTTATCCCCACCATACCACCAATATGGTTACCTATAGTCTCTTACAAGACCTCATAGTTTTAATGGACTCCTACCATGTTCTCAATATGATTTTTTGAATTGGATTTATTGAAAATTATAGAGGTAAGATTAGTTGACATGAAGTTGCAAGTCCTTTGATGATGCTTAAAGATGAATACATGGAGACTATAATTGGTGAAGGATTTATTATATTAGTATATATATCATTGGAATGTTATAGTGTAAATTTTGGATATGAAATTTCTATAGAAGAATATTTTATTTCACTGTTACTATTAGGAGATACCTTGATAGTCTATATATCAAGAACATGGAATTAGAATATTTATTTTGTGATGACTAATCTTGACTTGATTGGAGGTATGATGAAGACTAAATTTGTTATTATATATGTTGGTGTATTTATATGTTTTTGAATACAAGGATTTATTTGGTAATTAATGGAAGATGTTTTGTGAAGTAAGGTCACACTATAGGAATTTTAATATGAATTATTCACTGTTGGAGATAAAAACCAAGATCTCAAGGTGTTTGTGAGTGTTTTGGATTGTTTTATTGTATATTGTAATTTTAGTTGTAAATATATTGGTGGGTAAAATTCTGGTATATTTTCTTTGGAATATTGGAACAACAAACCAACCCTTTGTATGGAGGTATTGGTTATAGTAGTTCATATAAGATTCACATAAAAATTTCATGCAATTATGTCTTATTTGAATACACATTCCAAAAAGTTGATATTTTAGATGTTGGAATGAAATAAAAAATCTCTTGAGAAAGTAAAATGGAATTTTCTCTATTGAACAAGGTGGAAGGGAAATAATATTGGTCAAATATTGAACTCAAAAAACAAGTTGGTTCTCCCCATGTCATGAAATAAGGTGTTTTACATTAAAGAATTTTTAGTATTAAATTCAGAAGAACTAAATGGATATAAAGGAATCAATTTTGATGATACATATGAATAATTGAAATTGATATAGAAGGGATAATTTTCCAAATTGGTCTTTGTGGAAGCGTAACCAAAATAAAGATATTGTAGAGTGAAAAGTTATTTGAGAAATTTGTTACAAGTATTTAAATTTATAAAGACGAAATGATAAGGGGAAGTCAGATATGGAATTAAGAGTTTCATCTGGAAGCTAATTATTCAACTTTATAGGCCATGAAACACTATAATTAGTGCATATGTGTCTTCATTTGATGTTTGAAATGGTGAATTATTCAGAATATTTGAATTTATCATGTCATGGAAGGTGGAGTATGTTGCTGAAGTGGAACTCAAAATAATTGTTTTGAGTCCTATACATTATGGGGTAGACTAAGACGAAGAAAAAAAAATTAAAACTACTTGATTGAAAATCTTATTAAATTGGATTATTTCATTGAGTATTGACTCTAGTAAAAGTGGGGTTTTTATTTCACTAAATAAGTGGGAAACATAAAGTAATTATAGAGTGTCGGTTGACGAGGATTGATCTAATTCATTTAAGATACGTCCTAGAATTTTGAATTCCATTTATATTATACTTTATAAGCTTATCGAAAATGAGGGAAAATAATTTCCTATACAATTTATATAGAAGTGTGATACAAGAGGATAAGTATTTAATTTCTATAGTTGGCACCTGATCTTTTCATCACTGACACTAAAATTGAATTTGTGTTTCACTTGGTTTTACAATATAATGTAACTGGGTTCATTTAAAAAGGATGTAATGGATCAAAAATTAGAGTATGATTGTTTCTTGTAAAATTTATAAAAGGATAAGTAAGGAGGGTTTTATGATTATTAAATAGAAAATAAAACTATGATAATAATCAAGATAATCTTGTTAGAGAAATCATAACCCATTAAGGGCATGTTTCCTTTAAGATCAACTATAATATCTCTCAAAGGATATTGGATATATATTTGAGTCCATGATTTATACAAACTAGATCAAATAATATAAATGAGATCCTATTAGGTTAACACCAACAATTTGATCAATCAAATGAAATTAATTTTTAGTAATCACTCAAAATTATGGAAATGATGTTGATGTAATATTTGATATCATCAAGGAACCATATCAATGATGTAATGTGGTGACAAGATTTTTATTCTTTCTAATATTATTACTATGACATAAAAATACTTATCTATGAGTGTTTACTTATAAATTTTATCTAATGGCACAATCCCTTTGAATATTCATGAAATGTCAATAGAGAGAAAATAAAATAATGCATCAAATAATCATAAAAATTAATTTATGCATAATATCATGAGTATTCAAGTTCAATTTATTGTTATATTTGTATAAAAAACAAAAACAAGGGAAGTAATTGAATAAAAATATATCAAAACACTAAAAAATAATTCTCCTATAATGAAGTAAACACAATGTGATCAATATTGAAATAAGGATCAAATCCTAGATTGATCACAAAGAGGTTTAGATGGTTATGTGGTAAAAGAAGAAAAAATGTCTGAATAAAAAACTCAAAGACAATAAGATTATACCTCTAGATGTTCCAGCCTTAATAATAATTCATGAATTTTATTTATTGTGAAAATTTCGTAATCAGATATATTAAAAGTGAATGATTTATGGGTGTAGGTAATCTGTTCATGACAGATTTCTCCACCCAAATTTTTTGAAAGGATGACAGAATTACAAATAAATATTTTACTTCAAATTATATATATATATATATGTTGTGATAATAGTTTTATTTCATAATTCTTTAGAAATTAAATTTTTTATCTATTCCCATGTTTTGTCCGAGAAATTTTACTAGGAATTATTAGAGTTTCCAATCTATATCATCCAACTTTGTTTTCACATTGTGGGCCTCTATTGGACCTCTTATGGTTGGATACATGCCTTGGATCAAATATATAAATTGAAACCCCAAACCAAAAAATCACAAAAATTTATGTTTGGATCAATTTAATAATTTTTCAATATAAACACTAAGAAGATTTCTAATTGTTCTATTATGCAAAATAATTCTGATTTTATGATTTTTCCCAAAACCTCTTAATCATAGAACATTATTCATTCAATGAATAAAAATGTTATGGAAGACTGAAAAAATGTAAGAATTATTGTAACACATAAAATACTCCACACATACCTTTTCACTATGGTAAAACCCTAAATAAAAATGAAAATAAACCCCATAAATAACGTTTAAAAATTTTCATGGTGGTTTTCAATTTTAAATTGATATTTTTTTCATTCATAAAATCAATTTTACAATCATTTTACTTTTATCACGTTAAATATTTTCAAAATAAATAATTAATCAATGAAATAAGTTGAATCCTATCAAATAAGAAATTTATGTCACACATCTATGAAAAGTAAAATTTATTAGAAAAGTTATGCTCCTCACACAGTCAAGAAATTTGTACCATAGGATTTGTAAATTCATAAATCTATGCATAAGAGACAAAAAACATATTCCAATCATAAAAATTTTAATGGATGTGCACTTCTTCTTAGGTTCAAAGTTTATACATTTAAAAACTAATGTTATAATGAATGTTATTCATTCTTAGAATAAAATTCACGATAAATCAATCGAAAAAAGTTATATTAATCAATAAATGTACCCAAACATGGATCATCTTGCTAAATTACATTTTAACATGAAAATCCAACAAGTTATAATAAGTAATGAGAAATGAATGATTATTCAAATTGTTATATATATATATATACCACTCTCTATTTTACTTATAAACTGTGATGGTAAATGATTTAATTTAATGATAAATGGATCATGTCCTTTTCTTTTGATAATGTTCAAGAGTCATATAAATTAATATAATAAAGAATTAAAATCATTATTTCTACATACTATGTATATATTTTTTTTTTAATTTTTTCATGTGAAAATAAATTATTATATTGATTTGTACATGAATTATAAACCTTCCCTCAAATATTATATCCACTAAGCAATTTCATATAATGTAACTCCTCCACATAATGTTTCATGGATTACCCTTATTCCTATATACATTCTTAAACTATGATCATTAAATTAAATTAAAAGTGATGTAAGGTATATAAAATATTCTTTTTATATGGATTAACTATATGTAATTCCATGTATACTAGGGGATTATAAGAGAAAAATTATTTAAAGGTCTCAAAAGTGTGTAAAAATAAGGGTAATTTACAATTAATTTCATTAATCAAAAAAACATATCTCATTTTTTTTAAAATATTGTGTAATGGAAAAAAATGTTCTAATTTAAAACAGAAAATATTAGTGAAATATATAATTTAGTGTATTATAAAGAGTGCGATAAAATTGGTTTAGAGTACCTCTAACTATAGGGAAATTATCATTTGTCAATGCTAATGTGGCATGGGTTTATAAAATCTATGAAACATCTAATAATATTTAGAAATTTATGAATATATAAAAATGTTCCATATCACCAATCATTTGAATATTCTTTTAGAAAAACAAGGAATTTACCCATAAGTAACTAAATCAATAAAAATGATGTTAAATATTTCATTTTAGAATAATGTATTAAAATACACTCACAAAAATAAACAATAATTCAAAAAAACAGGAATTATAACCTAAAACTATTGGATACCCTTTCACATACATAATTGTTTAAGTTTCCTCAATAAAGCATAACTATGATTCAAATTTCATTATTTTTAAGATTTTTACAAAACAAATAATTCTCATGGAAATTACTAACCTAGTTATCTCCTAGATAAGATGCAAGGTTTAGAGAAAGTTCCTCTAACACATGATCTATGAAATCTTTATGAAATAGCTTCATCCTATTCCCATTAACAATGAATCATGAATTTATTTATACATTCGTGATATATGTAGAAACATATAGAAAAAATTGGAATGAATATATTGGACTAACCATGGGAAATGAAGAATTATATGAGTTTGCTTCATCCTTGAGTTGTACAAGAGGAATTTCATTCCCACTATCAACTCCTTGTGTAGAATCATATTTTCATGGGAATATTTGGACTTCATTTTTAAGATTTTATAATTTCAGGGGAGTTCATTAAAAAATTCTAAAACTCGGGAATTTTTAGTTTAATGAGTAGATAGATCTAAAAGATTAATTTTTCATTGTTTGATAGCCTAATATGCCTAGTGTTCAACCTAAACCGGGTGGTGATAATAACACCCAAACCCTAATTGAAATGAATTCATATCAATGGTTTTTTTGAAATTAGTATGATATATCCATAATGCCTGAATTGCCCGAAGACCATATTTTTTTATTGATTTTTGATAATCCCACTTTCAATGGATGAGGGGGAACCCTTACAAAGACCATAAGCATAGTGATTACAAGACACATAGGTATTAGGAAATATATAGGCTATAACTACATGGAACTGCTCCTCCCCATCTTCTTTATCATGATTTCAGCTCTCCACCTTCACATGGCTAGTTCTGCTAGGCTACCCATGCAAGATCATGCTGGTCCCGATGGAAAATTCCATACCCTCTATTTCTGTCAAATCTGCTTAAGCTTATTCTCTAGTGAATGCAGCTACTTTGAATCCTCTTCTAGAGTATTCTCCTTTTAACGTCTGCCTAGTCGTTAAGCCCAATATCAGGTGGACTGAAGACCTTGAGGTGGACTGCATACCTTGTGTTGGCCTGAAGCCCTTGAGGTGGATTGAAGGCCTTAAGGTGGCCCGAAATTCTTACTCACATGAAAGCCTTGGGTTGCCCGAAAGAATTTACGGACTCGAGGCCCAAACCGGTGGCCCGAAATCCCAATTATATGAATAGTCCAAACTGCTACACTACTAAACAATACCAACTATAGTGCCTCCTACAGTACTGCTACAGTACCCGAAAATTATGTCTCCTACCAGTTTTGAACTATGATCTCTTGGATGCACTTGTTGAGTCCTCAAAAACATGGATGAGGCTCTTGTGCTCCATATTAAATTATCTAATCAAGTTCTCCAAAAATTATGATTGAGATGAACCATTTTTACCAATATTTTTTTAACATCCATATTAGATAGTTATTACTAGAAATTAGATTGATTGTGTTATTATTTAGAAACATATTGTGAAACTCCATCACCACATAAAATTGATTGCATGTTCTAATTATAATACTATAATAACCTAGACCAAATATTTTGGAAATTACCTGAATTAATGATATTTTCAATTAATATACATTCTCAATATCTTTTTGGTGTAGAGTTTTTGAGATTTAGGAAAAAAATTAACTAATGAAACTCATGTTTTTTAACTATGCACATATCTCTTTTTCAATATGAGGCAACCCGCTTAGTCCATAATATGTCTTCAAAATCTTAATCAAATTATTCTCATAATATATCCTTCTAGATAAATCTAATTTATTACATTTCATTATAACCTGGGTAAAAGTGAAACATAATATAGGGGTGAGTTTAGATACATAGTAAGGGTAAACATAATAGATAACAATTAATACTCATAAGTGAGAATAAAATTAGAATACAAGTATAATAAATAATTCAAATAAAATCAAAACCAAAAAAATATTAATTCATAAATATAAGAATTATTATTAATATAAAATAAGACATGAATCAAAAGGGTGGGTCAATAAACATGATCCATGAGAACATAACATAATCTTGAGAATAAGTATAAAATTTTGAAATATATTTCAACTTTGAAACAAACTGTAGTATAGGGAACATTACATTAATGATCGACACCATTTTTCCCATGTTTAGGAGAAAATAAAAAGGTTATCACAAATACGTTATCTCATGGGACATAAAATTTAAACCAATGGATTGGAAAGAGATATAGTACCTCATCCATCAACATATACAATTAAAATTTCCACGTAAATGTCCTTCACTTGTCACATAATATATAAAATTGGTTTAATTCAAAAAATCATAACTAACCAATGGATATAAAATGGATTTCAATGAAATTGAGTAGTATTCTAGGTAAATAATATTTAATCATGATAATAATAAAATATGGTATATACGCTGTATATATAATAGATTTGTGGTTATGAAAATAATAATACCCAATCAATCGATTTTTGGAATCTTGGTGAACACCCATTTATAAAAGGAATTTAGAAAAGATTCTTTATAATGGAAATAAATTAGAATAAAAATTAACTTAATACACATAAAATAATTAGGATATAAAATTGAAGTGATGGATAATTTATAAAAAAGAGAAGTACATTACCAAATCCATTCAGATAAAGAAGTTTTATGATTTAAAAATTGAAATTCCATATTGTGAAAATGGAAACTCATAAGGATATTGATGTAGTTGGAAAATATCCTTGTAAATGAATATCTTAAATGGTATCTGACGCACGCCTGTCGTGGGGTGTGGCAAAACAATATTTTATTTACCTAAGTATAGTATAGCAGTTGATCCTAGGTAGTCTCCCAAAGAGGAGTGCACACAAAACAAGGTTGTCACTTTTTGTTGGTTTTCTTAAAAAGATTGGTTTTAACAAATTTGAATTACTATGAAAGAAAAAAACAACAAAAATTGATTGATTTTAACAAATTATAAAGACGGTGATCAGATTAGGTTCGGCTAGACTTAGTGTTGTGCCATCACGGTTTCCAAATATTATCTCTTCTTCTTCCTTAAACTGGTAAGAGAGATGTGATGAGAATTTCCCTTTCTAAAACCTTAGATTGGTCTATCCTCCTTCCAATGTGTTTAGGGTTGTAGAAGGTCTCTTGATTAATTAGAGAAATCCCAGACCTGGAATTGTTGTTCCCTAATAAACCAAGATTTCAACATACAATCCTACACACGTGCTTGACAACTGTCGAGCAATCACCACCCAACCCTAATCATGTTCCACCATATACAGATTAGAATTGGGTGGAGGGAGATGTGATCATCGACCAAAGCAATTTATAATTTCAGAATAAAAACCTTAACACAACCGCATTCGGAATTTAATACTGAATTATGAATTGAAACCAGAAGAAGAAAGAAGAACAAATTTTATTCATTTCAAGCACAAAAAACTCAAGCACAACACATAGGTCCAGCCTCCCCTCTTTCCAATCACTCAAATGAAATTACCCCTCCATGGATGGGGTAAGAGAGATAATGCGGGAGAGGAGAGACATTTTAAAATAAAAGAAATAAAAGAAAAAAGCTGAGAAGTTCTTCTCCTTGGTGTCCCAGAAGGAATGGGATAGAGAATGAGATGTGTTGAGGAGGGGGAGCTCTCCTCCTTTTATAGCCAGATTTCTGTCCTCCGAATGTTGTCGCGTTTTGAACCCAATACATGACTTCTTCACGTGTTGAGACCTTCATCAATGTTGTTCATAATTTTCTTTTCGGTGTCCCCTCAAAATCTCAGCGGATTTGGAAAGGTATTCTGAGGGTTAAGGCCCTTTTACTCTGATCATTTATTCTGTCCAGTCAGAATCTCCAAAACGTCAAACCCCGGATTAGGCAGCTTTAAGGGACCCTCAAACGGACGAATCCCGTGGTGCTTCCTTCATTAAAGATGCTCCAAAACTCCTTTCGCGTCCACCCACCGAATTTTGCAAGCATTGGGCCCACAATGGATGAGTTATGGATCCCACACCAAAACTAGGCAGAACTGGAAACAGTTTTCTTGAGCCAACTTGTGAGCTTCTTTTGAGCTTCCATATGGCCGATTCAGCATTTAGTCCAAAAAAAGTAAATGAAGCCCTGTATGTGTAGAATCTGTAATAGAAAGAATTTTGCAATTCGGATCAATGTAGATAATGTTATGGCCAAACTATAGAAAAAAATTAAAACTGCTAAAAATCCAAAATGGCCAATTTTTACTATTCAGCTCAAAATAACACCAAAATCATAAAAATGAAACAATTCAACTTAGAGGAACACTTTTGTGAGTTTAAAACAGTGATATTAAATATAAATTAATTGAAAATATTTTTTCTATCAATTCCCCCACACTTAAACTATGCTTGTCCTCAAGAATAAAATCTCAACATGGAATTCAAAGGACACCAATGTCGCCAATATTTAAATTTCAAATGGAATGAAATCAAATGATTATCAATGTCCAATCAAATTTTCCAGTTCCACAAAAATACCAATTTAATTTCCCATTTTTCAAAGAAACAATCAATTCATGCATTTTACTTTTCCCCTTTGAAAAATAATGAAGCTTCTCCTTTCATTCATTCAAGCTTCTCAATTTATTATTATTAAACATGACAAATCATGACCTACCTCACTTTTGAATATTTTCTCTCATCACTCATGATACAATTAATAGTGGAGTTATGCTCATATCATGAGAACATGCTCCTTATCCATAGGCTTGTAATGTAACTACTTTCTCCACTTTGTAAAGACAAAACACACATAAAATCATGAGGACTTGCAATAAAGGTTCAAATGACTCTGTGGCTTAGGGTTGGTGGGTAAATGATTGAAATAATTTAAGGTCAGAGGTAGGAGGTTTGACTCTTAAGTACAATGCATGATTAATCAAGTGAAAACACAAGATGAACCTCACTCAAATCCCCTTGAAATGTGAATCACAACACCACTCCCATTTCAATGACATGGGTCATGAGTCAATAAATGATTACAAAGAATGATATCATCCAAGTTCTCCATGTTTTTTTTAAAGCTCCAGAAAGGCACAGCTTTATTTTCTTTTTTTTGTAAAGCTCCAGAAAGTCACAGCTTTATTTTGAATTTTTTTTCACTTTTTTGTCTTTTTTTATGGAGAACCGGATGAAATGAAAGAAGCATAATGAAATGATGACTCATGCCCAATTTTCTAATAATACATTTCCCAAAATGATGACGCACACATTACACCACCCAAAAATGATACATATCCCAAGGAACGCACACGAAAGGCCCTTCCCCCACACTCAAACTTGAAATAACCATGCAAAAATACTAAAAGTGTGGGTAGTTAAGGAAAAATTGGATTGTAATGTGGCTTAAACCTATAAGGCAATTCATGGCATCTAAGGGCTTAAGAAGGATAAATGTAAAGGTGGGTCTTAGGATAAAATGTGGCTAGCCAAAGAGATGCCTCAATCATTTTAAATGTGGTTTCGTACATTCATAGCTTTGACAAGTTTCAATACAAGTTCTAGCAGGTGGCACATCCCAAGATCACTCAAGAAATATGATCAAGATAAAATAGGAAACATTTGGTCTAGAAATCCTCTCAGGAATGAGAATATGATATTGGACAATCACTCATGGCATGATTAATAATAACAAAATAATTCACATGAATATCAGAAATTCAAAGAATGAAAAATGGAAGGGAAATTTCATTAACATGAATCAATTAATTCCCTTAAATCATGAGTCCTTATTTCAATATCCTTGCTTCACTTTAATCATCCAATTATCCATTTTAATCATTCAATCTCAGAAACATTGAAATCTAAAACATAGAATCACTGGATTTCTATGAAACTCATGTCTCCTAGAGAAGTCAAGTAAAACATGAATTCAAGCATGGGCATGCCTTTTTTTGATTAATTCTTTAAAAGACTAAAAAATGTAGGGAATAAAGTTGGATAATATAGAATTGAAACTCATACTCCCCTGTCAAATGGATCCTTTTCTTCACGACGTATAATTCCACGACACCCTCTTCATTAATGGACCTGAAAAAAATGAAAACAATTGATAGTGCAGGCCTATTCAATCATGCTGGTAAATGACTAATAAGACAAGTGGAAAATGGGGGAAAATGCGGGTTGCCTCCCGGTAGCGCCTTTGTTTAATGTCATTGGCTCGACAACACAAACAAAACAATTTTTTTTTGAAAAATCTCATGGACTACAAGATTTCCTCCCCCACACTTAATTGATGTAGTGTCCTCAATGCATGTAAATGGAATTTTTTATTTATGTTTCAAAAAGATGGAGTTACTTCATTTAATCAAGTGTAAAGGAATGATGCAACCTGGTAGGTGTTCATTTGTATTCAGGATGAAGGAGTGTGATCTCCTCCACTGGTTCTTGAGGTACAGTCCCATGGAACTTCTTCAGCCTCTGCCCATTTATAGTGAATGGGTTTCCTCCTCCTTCCTTTTGAATCTGCACAGCACCAAAGGGATATACATGAATAACATTAAAGGGGCCTTCCCATCTGGAACGAAGTTTACCTGGCATAAGCTTAAGTCTGGATTTGAAGAGTAACACGTGATCTCCAGGGTTGAAGGTTCTTGGTTGAATTATCTTGTCATGGGCCATCCTTGTTCTCTCTTTATAGATCATTGATTTTTCAAAAGATTCCCTTCTAATTTCTTTTAACTCCTGCAACTGCAATCTTCATTCTTTCCCAGCTTTCTCATGGTCCAGATTCATCTCTCTGACCACCCAGTAGGCTCTATGCTCCAACTCCACAGGAAGGTGGAAACTCTTTCCATAGATCAATCTATAGGGACTCATCCCTATCGGTGTTTTGTAGGACGTTCTGTATGCCCATAATGTGTCATCTAACTTTTGGCTCCAGTCCTTCCGGTTGGGTTTAACAGTCTTCTCCAGAATGGCTTTGATTTCTCTATTAGAGACTTCTTCATGGCCATTTGTTGATGGATGGTATGGGGTAGATGTTCTATGATGCACCCCATACTTCTTCAACAATGCTTCCATTTTCCTGTTGCGGAAATGAGTTCCCTGATCACTGATGATTTCTCGTGGCACGCCAAACCTACAGAAAATGTTAGCCCTAACAAAATCACAAACAAATTTTGCATCATCAGATCTGGTTGCTTTTGCTTCCACCCATTTTGAAACATAGTCTACAGCCAAAAGAATATATGAATTTCCAAATGACATTGGGAATGGTCCCATGAAATCTATGCCCCAAACTTCAAAAATTTCAAAAAAGGGTATTGGTTTTTGTGGCATTTCATGTCGTTTGGATATGTTACCAAAAAATTGGCATTTTTCACATCTTTTACAAAATTCATATGCATCCTTGAATAAGGTGGGCCAGTAGAGTCCAGATTCTAAAACTTTTCGGGCAGTCCTCTGAGGTCCAAAGTGGCCTCCACAAGATAATTTATGACAAAATTCAAACACTGATTCAATTTCACTTCTTGGCAGGAATCTTCTTATGATTTGATCATTACAAATTTTCCACAGAAACGGATCTTCACAAATGTAAAATCCTGATTCAGATTTAAGCTTATATTGTTGATGAGAGATTAGATGAGAGGGTACCTGAGATGTTACCAAATAGTTGACAATGTTGGCATACCATGGTACTTCACTGTTGATGATGTAGAGTTGTTCTCCAGGAAGCTCATCATTAAGTGGGTTCTGCTTTGGTATTTCTGTTTCAGCGGTGTGGGGTAGTCGACTCAGATGATCAGCCACTTGATTTTCAGTCCCCTTCCTATCTTTTATTTCCAAATTGAACTCTTGTAAGAGTAGCATCCATCTCACCAACCGTGGTTTAGCATCCGCCTTTTTCATTAAGTTCCTAAGAGCTGCATGATCAGAAAAAACAACACCTTTAGTGCCCAGAAGATATGATCGGAATTTATCTAGTGCAAAAACGACTGCAAGGAACTCCTTCTCTGTGGTTGTGTAATTTATTTGTGTTTCATCCAAGGTCCTTGATGCGTAGGAGATGACTTGAGGTTTGCTTTCAATTCTCTATGATAGAGCGGCTCCCACTGCTTGGTTGGATGCATCACAAAGTATCTCGAAAGGGTAATCCCAATTGGGTGGCTGCATTATTGGTGGTGTTATCATCTTTTCCTTTAATTCATCAAATGATTCCCTACATGCACAATCAAAATTAAAGTTAGCATCCTTTAAAAGTAATCTTGAGAGAGGGAGAGAAATATTACTGAAATCCTTGATGAATCTTCTGTAAAATCCTGCATGCCCTAAAAAGGATCTAACATGTTTGACACATGTTGGATATGGTAAGGAATTTATTACATCAACTTTTGATTTATCAACCTCAATCCCATTTTGTGAAATTATGTTCCCCAACACTATCCCTTTTTCAACCATGAAATGAAATTTTTCAAAATTTAAGACAAGGTTCTTTTCAATGCATGTTTTCAAAACATTTTCCAAATTTCCCAAGAAATGGTCAAATGAATTTCCAAAAACTGTGAAATCATCAAGAAACACCTCCAAGCAATCCTCAATGTGGTCTGAGAAAATACTCACCATACACCGTTGAAATGTACCTGGGGCATTGCATAGCCCGAAAGGCATCCTTTTGTAGGCGAATGTTCCAAAAGGGCAGGTGAAGGTTGTCTTCTCCTGGTCTTCTGGTGCAATTGGTACCTAAAAATAACCTGAGAATCCATCTAAAAAACAATAATGAGTATTTCCAGCTAACCTTTCAAGCATCTGATCAATGAATGGAATAGGAAAATGATTTTTTCTGGTAACTTGATTTAGCTTCCTGTAATCTATACACACTCTCCAGCTGTTTTGTATTCTCATGGGGATCAGTTCATTACTTTCATTTGTGACAGTGGTCAGGCCAGTTTTCTTGGGGACTACATGAATTGGGCTGACCCATTGAGAATCAGAGATTGGGTAAATGATATTAGCTGCTAACAATTTCTCAATCTCTTTCTTAATTACCTCTATGATCGTGGGATTGAGTCTTATTTGAGGTTGTCTAACTGGCCGAGATTCACTTTCTAAAAATATCCTATGAGAGCATACCTTAGGGTTGATTCCAAAAATATCACCTAAACTCCATCCTATAGCTTTTACATTCCTTTTGAGAAGGTCAATCAATGTTTGTTCTTGTGAATGGGATAGGTTATTGGCAATGATTACTGGCAATTTCTCTCCTTCCATTAGGTAAGCATACTTCAAGTCACATGGCAAAGGCTTCAGTTCTAAACATGGGGGTTGTTCCAGGGATGATATTGCATTTATGTTTCCTACTTCTAATGTTGAATTCTCTGGAATAATCTTACTTCCTCTTAACAAATCATCGAAAAATAAGATTTTACCTCATCCTCCAACATGATATCAGAATTTTCAGGTTCATGGGAGTTATAAAATTCAAATGAAGAGTGTTATCCCACAGATAACAAGTCATGAAGCATACCTGAGTCTTCAATTGGTTCTATACCTTCATCATGGGAGATTGCATAAAGTGAGTGATTGTTGGATGGGTGTTTCATCGTATCAAGAATATTGAAGTGTACCGTACTATCTCCGAGCTCCATGGTGAGTGTTCCTTCATGCACGTTGATGATTGTTATTGTTATTTTCGGGAATGGTCCCCCTATGATGATGGGAGATTGGGATGGTTCTCGGTCTTCCTCCATGGTAAGGACATAAAAGTCTGCTGGAAAGATTAATCCTCTCACTCCTACAAGTACATCTTCAATGACTCCAGCTGGGAAACGGTAGATCTGTTTGCTAATTGTACCACCACCCGAGTTGATTTTAGTTCTCCGATATGCAAAGATGAAAAAACAGAGTGAGGCATCAAATTTATCGAAGCTCCAAGATCACATAGTGCATCAGTAAAATTTAATGAACCGATAGTGCAGGGAATAGAGAAAGTCCCTGGATCTTGAAATTTTTGCGGTATCGGTGGTGTGATCAATGCTGAGACACTTCTTCCTAATTTGATTCTTTCATTTCCATCCAGCCACTTTCTTTTAGTACATATCTCCTTCAGAAATTTTGCATATTTAGGGATTTGCCTGATTGCATCTAGTAGTGGAATGTTAATCTCAACTTTTGGGAATGTTTCCTGAATTTCCCATTGAATTCGTTCTTCTTCTCCCTTCTTTGACTCAACCAATGCTGATGGGAATGGTGCTGGAATATCCTTTTTCTCCCTTTGTTGTTTCTGAAGTGGTGTTTCTAGTCTTTCTTTCTTCAACCTTGTTCTTTCTACTTTGTTGTTGATTCCATCTTTTGGTTGGACAGGACAAGCTTCAGCAGGTTCCCTAGATTCATCCTCCTCATATTGTTCTGGTGGTTTGAGCTCCTTCCCGCTTCGGTTTGTGATTGCACTAACATTATCTTTTGGATTGGGAATTGTTTGTGTAGGAAGCTTACCTTGGTTCTTGGTGAGAGCATCCATAATGCTTGAAAATTGATCAGCTAGCTTGGCCATCTTATCTTCTATTCCCGCAACTCTTGTCTTCAGTTGTTGGTCTTCATTTTTCGGTGGACTTGTGGATGGTTGCTCATAATTCTTCCGCTGGAAAGGTGGTGGTTGAAAAGTTTGTTGTTGTTGGAAGGGCTTCTGATAAGGTTGTTGGATTGCTATCGGGTTCTGATATTACTGCTGAAAAGGTGCTCTGGCTTGGTTCTGTTTAAACCCATACCCTGGTTGGGTTTGCGGTTGGTATTGCCTTTGTTGATAGGCTGCAGCACAACTTTCTGTCCCCGGCACTTCTGGACATTGATCAGTGTAATGAGAATTAGAAGAGCATAAACCACATACCTGATTCGGTCCTTGTTGTTCCTTCACATGGTTCACAGCTATTTGTCGCACCAACCTGGTGAGTTCACCCTTTTCATTCCTAATTAAATCCATTGAATTAGATGTTCTTACCTCATGGATTCCTCTGGTGATCGTACCTCGAGTGCCAAACTGCTGTGAATTTTGTGCAATCTTTTCAATCAGAATTCGTATATCTGCAGGTGATTTATCAATGAGGGCTCCTCCCGATGAGGCATCTAGTAGATTCCTGTCATTGTCAAGAAATCCTTGGTAGAAGCACATAAGGAATTGGTCCTCTTGTATTTCTTGGTGTGGACAACTTGCACAAAGCTTCTTGAAACGTTCCCAGTATTCGTAGAGTGTTTCTCCAGTTGATTGATGGATGACATAAATCTCCTTCTTTATTGCACTGCTCCTAGATGATGGGAAGAATCTTTGTAAAAAGCGTTTTTTTAGATCTTCCCAGTCACTGATCTCCCCCGGTTGTAGATTGAACAACCATTCCTTTGCTGCTCCCTCTAGTGAGAAGGGGAAAGCCCTCCACTTCACATGCTCTTCCGCGACTGCTCGAGGTTTGAAGCTGGAGCAGACATAGGTAAATTCTTGAATATGTCGGTTCGGGTCTTCACCTGCAAGACCATGCAATTTAGGAAGCACTTGGATCATGTTAATTCGTAATTCAAAATCATCTTCTAAGGCACGAATTGCAAGTTGATAATTTTGATTGACAAATTGAGGTGCACAGATGTCATGTAGGGTTCGGTTGGGATTTACAGCCATTATTAAAGGTTCAAAGTCTCCACTCAAGGTATCACTTGAATCAGTGAGATTGATTTCTTCGAAATCTTTTGGAAGATTTTGATTTCTCAATTTGGTTATTGTGCGCTCAATTTCTGGATCAAATTCTAATAAATTGCTATTTGAACTATGGGTCATTCAAAAGAGATTTTTTTATTTATTTTTTTTAAAAAAACTTTGAGGCACCGCCTCCCCGGAAACGGCACCAAGTTTGACGCACGCCTATCGTGGGGTGTGGCAAAACAATATTTTATTTACCTAAGTATAGTATAGCAGTTGATCCTAGGTAGTCTCCCAAAGAGGAGTGCACACAAAACAAGGTTGTCACTTTTTGTTGGTTTTCTTAAAAAGATTGGTTTTAACAAATTTGAATGACTATGAGAGAAAAAAACAACAAAAATTGATTGATTTTAACAAATTATAAAGATGGTGATCGGATTAGGTTCGGCTAGACTTAGTGTTGTGCCATCATGGTTTAAAATTTTTATCTCTTCTTCTTCCTTAAACTGGTAAGAGAGATGTGATGAGAATTTCCCTTTCTAAAACCTTAGATTGGTCTATCCTCCTTCCAATGTGTTTAGGGTTGTAGAAGGTCTCTTGATTAATTAGAGAAATCCCAGACCTGGAATTGTTGTTCCCTAATAAACCAAGATTTCAACATACTATCCTACACACGTGCTTGACAACTGTCGAGCAATCACCCCCCAACCCTAATCATGTTCCACCGTATACAGATTAGAATTGGGTGGAGGGAGATGTGATCATCGACCAAAGAAATTTATAATTTCAGAATAAAAACTTTAACACAACCACATTCGGAATTTAATACTGAATTATGAATTGAAACCAGAAGAAGAAAGAAGAACAAATTTTATTCATTTCAAGCACAAAAACTCAAGCACAACACATAGGTCCAACCTCCCCTCTTTCCGATCACTCAAATGAAATTACCCCTCCATGGATGGGGTAAGCGAGATAATGCGGGAGAGGAGAGACATTTTAAAATAAAATAAATAAAAGAAAAAATCTGAGAAGTTCTTCTCCTTGGTGTCCCAGAAAGAATGGGATGGAGAATGAGATGTGTTGAGGAGGGGGAGCTCTCCTCTTTTTATAGCCAGATTTCTGTCCTCCGAATGTTTTCACATTTTGGACCCAATAAATGACTTATTCACGCGTTGAGCCCTTCATCAAACCCTGGATTAGGCAGCTTTAATGGACCCTCAAACGGACGAATCCCGCGGTTCTTCCTTCATAAAATATGCTCCAAAACTCCTTGCGTGTCCACCCACCGAATTTTGCAATCATTGGGCCCACAATGTTTGAGTTATGGATCCCACACCAAAACTAGGTAGAACTGGAAACAGTTTTCTTGAGCCAACTTGTGAGCTTCTTTTGAGCTTCCATATGGCCGATTTAGCTTTTAGTCCAAAAATAGTAAATGAAGCCCTGTATGTGTAGAATCTGTAATATAAAGAATTGTGCAATTCGGATCAATATAGATAATGTTATGGCCAAACTACAGAAAAAAGTTAAAACTGTTAAAAATCCAAAATGGCCTATTTTTACTATTCAGCTCAAAATAACACCAAAATCATAAAAATGAAACAATTCAACTTAGAGGAACACTTTTGTGAGTTTAAAACAGTGATATTCAATATAAATTAATTGAAAATATTTGTTCTATCAGTATCACTCAATAAAAGAACTAGAATCAAATATTTTGACTACATGAGTTCCAGCAGAAATATATATATATATATATATATCTATTAAGGAATAAATAATTTAACATAAATAATATTAGCATAAATTCTTTTGAATATGAATAAATAAATGGATCTAAAAAGAAAAAAGTGGTTTTATATATCCATTTTAACATTGATATAAAATATAAACTTACATGTCACTTTCAAAAGTATCTTTTAGAAAGGTAAAGTGATAGATTTTGAAAAAAATTAATTTTGAAAAATAATATCCAATAATGGAGCCTTGAAAATTAAATTAATTTTTATATAGTAAATGAGTATCCAATGATAAAACATTTGATAATAAAAAGAATGAAATATTTTTAATATTTCGAAAAAAACAATTATCAAAACCCCATATTTAAACATGAGTAATAAAACCTTATTTTTATTAAAAATTAATTTTCTTAATGTTTACTATTAAATAACAGATAATAGAATAATATGGTGTGCAATCAAATCATGTATGATTAATGTTTATAATAAATGTTTAAAACTCCATGAAAGTATATTCGAGTTATTGATATCCCTTACTGGAAATATACTCTATGGGGTGTGAAATTTTTGAAAAGGGGAATATGTTGTAAAAATTTAAACAATGAGATAATACCACATAATAAAATAAAATGGCATGATTTTCCAATTTTATATGAAATATGTTTTAGACAATAATCATAGCCCAATGAACAAAAAAATTATCAAAAACTCTTACGACTAGGGTAACACTTAATTCAAAAGACATTTCAGAATAGAACATGATTTATATTAGTTTATCCCCAGAATTAAAAGGTTATAATTTATATAAATTTCATGTTATAGTAAATAAACATAACAAAAGAAAAGAATCACGGTTCATAACATGTAATATGTCTCAAAAAATCAGAATTGAGATGTTGAAAAACAATTAAAATTGTGTAACACATTAATCAAAACCCAATAAAAGTGTTGGACTTTAATGAATCATCAATATCCATGATTAAAAAATAATAAATTTTATTATACCTCAATTAGTCGTTATATAAATCACATAATTGAAATTTGGTTCATAATACCAAACATGTTTCAGATTGAGGAATTTGAGATGAAATCCATTACCTCATTCCTTATTATATCTGCACATTCACCAAACATCTTGAATAATTAAATTATGTTCATTAAAAACATAACTATGTAATTTGTCAATAACTATAAAAATGTATAATATTCTTTTAAAATCATTATACACATATTAATATTAGAAATTTTTTACCCATTTTATACTCTGGGTGTAAGTAATCTATATATATTTTAACTAGTTTTTTAAAAATTATACTGGTATCTATTTCTTTTTATAAATCACATCATTATTAGAACATATAAGGAACTTTAATAGGTTTTATATGATAGTTTATAAAAATGTAATTTTATTTCCTAAAATTATCGATTATGAAGCATGAAGATGAAATCAATGATAATCATGTTTCATTGATTCCAATTGAATGAAACGTTTTTTTCATAATTATCATGTTAAATGTTGATATAACATTACCAGAACCAAATAATATTTACAAATTCACAACATATTATACAAGTAAAAATGTTTTCATATTCAACCCTGATATTAATGAAAATTATGGTTCAATTAGGTGGTGAAATCGACCTAAACATGAACCTCGTATAATAAACAAATTATTATAAGATGATTATTAGTAATATCATTATAAAATATTCATAATTATATTATTTGGTTTTTATTAGTTTGATATATCATAGTTAATAAAAATATAGATAATATAATTTATATAAATTCAATACTTATAAATATGATATCATTTTCAACTTACTTTCCTCATCATAAATGATTGTATTAATGATAAAAAGTTTTATCATTTCATTAATATGATCTCTAAATTTTCATAAAAGAAAATTAAATATATTATAAAAAAATATTTTCTATTTAATATCATTATTAGAACCATACATTAATGGAGTTAAGGAAAAAATTAGGAATCAATCATTTCATGTAGGCGGTAATCCTCAAAAATAAATGGTTAATGATTTCGTTGTCCAAACAATGAGAGAAATGAGTATAGTGACCCTGTATTACTTATATTAAAAATACATCATTTTAATGATAACCAAAATAAAAACATTATAGAATGAGGATCCAATGTTTTAGTGTATTTATCAATCTAGAACCGAACATAAGTTTCATATCATAAAATATAAAAAATTATTTAATTACATCTTCTTTAGCTTCCTACTAGCTGTTGAGTTCTCTTTAGTACATGTAACTACCTACGGATATACATTAGAATTGGGTGAGACAAAATCCCAGTTAATCGGATAAAAACATGAGACAATAAAACAAGGTTTCAGCATAAATATAATCATCATAACATAGACATAGGATCATAAACATGATAGGAACAATTAACAAAACGCATTAAAATTGGAAATACATAAAAATTAAACCTTATGTAATAGTTTTAAACTTCCACACAGAGTTTTTAACTAAGATAGCATAATTTTCAAACACATTTCACCTTAAATCACGAGATTCATCACATTACCAAATGCACTGGAGCACTATATAATTTCGAGCACACCCGTCAGATCATAACGTTAACATTATCTTTCATGCAACATAGAATGAATATAAATCTTGTAAATAAATAAAACATGGAAATTAATAGGGTTATTGTCATAAATCACACATTTATAAACATTGGGTTCCCAAAATAAATACGGAACTTCATTCTTAATACAAGAACCATAATCCTTGAGTGAAATTTAAAAGGTGTGTTTTGAAAGAAGAATTTTTGGTAAAACATTGTGTTTGACATAAATTCAATTGTAAAACATGTATATACCATAAAATTTATGACAATGATGAATAAATTATTTTTAAGTAATTAACATATTGGAAATGGAGTGAGAGAGGGAAAACCTGAAGAAATAAAGTTGGGTTTGAGAATTATCATTACCTTGTATCCAAATGCTTCATTTACTTTAATGTCCTGTATAATGAAATTAAGTTCATTAATTAACAATTAAAAATCCTTTAATTAATTAATATGGTTTATTATGGTTTCATTGTATTCTTTTATGAGTCTTTTTATGACTAATATAGTTTAAATTCATTGTTTTGGAGTGTTCATTTTCGTATTTTTTCATGAATAGATCACTTGTATTCATGAATGGAAGTTCATGTAAAACATGGATAAACATACAAAATTTTTATTAGATTTTATTAATGATATTACTAAATTTTAAATGATCTTATAATTAATTTGGTTATATACCCTGATAATGAATCATTAGATAAAAGATAATGATGATCATTTCAGGTTTATTTGGGATGTTTTTGGATCAGAGCGAACATGTTTTTTTTATAATTTAGTATTATCAATAAAAGTTAGTTCCATAATATAAAAAAGTGTTAAAACATATATATAAAAATCAGATTTCAACTATTTAATGGGTTTATTTATATCCTTGATGGCGCTGAAGGAAAAGTAAGGTGCATCACCCGTATTTATGGAAAATTGACACATATGAGGAAATGATGTCATTTAAAAAAAAATCTATAGAAGGAAGATTTTAATAAATAATATTGCTTTAACATGATAAAATATTATTATATCAATAATAATGTAGTTATCATAGAATTGGGATATAATATTTTGAGGATAATAGAAGAAAATAAATGAAATTTGAATCAAAATTGAAATAAAAGATAGAGAGGAATTAGCTCTTGAAGTATCCTCTTGAGACCCTCCTCAAGGAACCTAGCGTTGGTCGTTTGATGTGAAAAAGATATCCTAGACGCAGGGTTGGTCTAGGTAAGAGATTTTGGTAGAATTTTTGCATGTCTTGAAGCTTGAGAGGTGTGAGGAAATGATGTTGTGAAGGTTGATATTTATAGTGGTGGGGAGAGGTGTTTTATGAAAATTATTATCATTAGTATATTATTTTGGATCTCCACTATGAATTAGTTAATAATTATTAGAAACAATATTAAAATTATTGTGTATGGTTTGATATTATGGGCTTACATCATCATTACATCATCTACGACTCAATAAATATATGTATTTTGAATTCATCGTTAAATATCGTAATTTACTTTTCATAAAAAATTCATGTATTTTAGAAAAATCCCAAAAATTAATCCTAATCATTTTTTGAAATGTAAAATTGAAAAATGAACTCCATTCTACATTTTTTTTCTAAATAGGAATAAATTAAATTTTAATTAAAATTAGCGTTTACATGGAAAATGCAGATTTTAAAATTATAACTGGTTTTATAACACATTGCCAAATTATATAATGTATCCTAAAATTATCAGAACAACATAAGATAATAAAATAATTATTTATGAATACATTTTATAAAAATACATTTTCTTTTAAATTATTAAATTAATTATAAAACTGTAATTAAATATTTATGACTCATAAAAATACCAACACTTAATTAATAATTTTTAAAATATTTAGTTTATTATTCTATCATATAATTACCTCATATTACCATTTTTATGATGCAAAAATTTTATTTATTCTTTTATTGGTGAGGTTACTACTCATTTGGCCAGCTTAGAATTCATAAGGTTCAAATTACTATTCTAAAGGACAAGTTACTATTTCATCAGAATAGGTTTCTTAACTTGTAGAAATAATTTTTATTTTATTAATACATAATTTATAAGGCTTTTATTATGGTGTATATTTTATTTTATGTGATTTATACTATATAACATTACTATAATAAGGGATATATAAAAATGATAAATGTTTTGGGCTGTTACATTCTCCCCCCCCATTTAAAAAATTTTCCCTCACAATTTCATTTTACATAATCATATTATGGTACTTCCCTGTCATCGCATCCTTCAGTTCCCAAGTTGATTCTTCATACTTATGGTTCCTTCACAACAATTTTGCAAGCTGGGCTATCTTGTTGAGTTGAAAATTATATCACTGATCTATGATCATTAATGGATACTCCTCTTAAGAGAGATCATCATCCAGTCGTACCACCTATAAGTTCAACACATGTGAGGGATCTGGTATGTACTTCTTCATGAGTGATACGTGAAAAACAACATGAACATGAGCCATATTCGATGGAAGAGAAATTTCATAGTCCACAACTCTTTTTCTATCAATAATCTCAAGGGGAAATATACCATCGTCTTAACTTCCCTTTCCATATAAACTGCATTACTCTCTTCCATAGTGATATTCTAAGGATTCTTTATCTCCAATGTCTAACACAAAGCCCCTTCAACAATTTTCAACATATATCTTTTTCCTACTCTGAGTAGCTGTGATATGTTTCTTGATTAATTGATCCTCTTATGTCATACCCTATCCAATATTAGGTCCATGTATCGTTCTTTATCAAACTTTATCCCAACTGGTTAGAGTTATACATCGCTTTATATACATATCTTCTTATGGATCTATATGAATACTTGAGTGTATGATATTATTGTATAAGAACTCAACCAATGTTATATGTTGATCCCATCGATCGTTGACATACTTTCGAGAATCTAAATAGTCCTCTTAGATTAGCCATCAGTTTGGGGGTGATATTCAATGATGAAATTCAATTCATCAATCAATTAATGTTTAAGACTCCTCCATAATTTAGACGTGAAACATGGATCATTATTAGAGCCAATAGAGAGTGGAACCCCATGAATTCTCACCACTTCCTTAACATATATCTTTACAGGTTGATCAAGAGATAGATATTTACAAATAGAGAATAAGTGGGATGTCTTGGTGAGTCATTAAAATGCAACCCATATTCCATTATTCTACTTGGATGTATTTAGGAGAAGCGTGACAAAGTCCTTGGTGAAATTCTCCCATTTCCAAATGGGAATAAGAAATGGCTGTATCATCCCTATGTAATTTTGTCTCTCCACATTACCAAGATTAAATATCAAGTACCTTGAGATATACTTAGCAATATACTCCTTCATGGTGTCCCACCAGAACTGTTATTGGAGATCGTGGTATATCATGGTGCTACCAGGAAGGATATTGAAAGGTGAGCTATGTGGATTAGCAAAGAGATCCTTCATTATCTCAGGTGATGAAAGAACATAGATATGTGTTCCAAACTGAATCGCGCTATCATTTTTAATATGGAACTCTTACAACATCCCTTCCTTATTAAATTCACCTTCTTTTGTAACTCCATATCTTCCCTTGGTTCCTCCTATATATTCTCTTGGATAGATGGTTGGGAAATCATTTGGGAAAGATATCATGTAGAGACCCCAAACATGAAGTACATAGACATTACATTACTTTTTATGAATATCTAATGGAAAACAAAAATAGACACCAAAGGGTCGTAATAGTTTAGTGTCTTTGGAAACTTGGAATATAATCTTTTAATCTTGGTGAAAGATCTTCAACATCTCCCATAAAGATCATCCATTTTTTTCTTACCTAAAAACATTCTTTATAACCTGGGGAAAAGAAAACATATAAAGGGTGACCTCAAATGCTCCGTAAGGGTAATCATAGAGAAAATAAAACAAACCATATACATTTGAACATAAAAACATGAACATAATGTTTAAACAAAAAAATCTTGAGCAATGACATAAAACATGACAGTACGTAAGGCATAGATCATAATGGAACATCAATCATGATAAAATAGCCTGGAAATAAGACTTTTAATTGTGGAAAAACATTAAGCACATGATATGATTTCCATAGTAGCCAAGACATTGCTGCCAAGACCATCTTAGTGGACAAAGTCCCTTTCTGAATCGATTTCACTCCTCGTTTCAGTCCTGTAACACTGAACCGGATTAACATACCATTCCAGCCATGTTTATCTCATGAGATTTAAATATTTACCCAATGCATTGGAGGGAGATATAGGTCCCACCCATCTCATAATGAAATCATTTTTACTTGTGCCACAACATCAACATAAATCATTCATCGTTACCCAAAGTATAAAATGGGTTTCATATACATCATCCCATCATAGCATAATCCATACAAAACAAAATGGATATAATTTAATCATAATAAAAGTGAAACCATGTAAATCATAGAGAAATTATACATGAAACATACACATATGAAGTAAGGTTATCTTAGATGGAAATTGGTTTTGATAAAACACTTGAAAAAAGTTATTGAGAAAAATATCTTTTCTTCTACAAAATCATTTTCTTTTCACAAAATGTCATTCAATTTTAAAAGAAAATGATTTTTTGGAAAATAATCATGAAATAATTTAGATGATGCTTTATGTAAATAATGTGTTATGATACCATAAAAATCAGTTCATGCCGTATAAGTTAAAAAAATATTCTTCTTGTACTTTTTCCGGAAATGTCAAAAAATTCCAAGTATAGTAAACAGAAGAAAGATTACTTCCATGACACAAAGTAAAAGTAAAATAGGGGTAAAAATCCAATTAAAAATAAATTTAAGAAGCTTAAAAACTTTATGAAAAACATTTTATGTTCATGGATGAAAAATATAGCCCCAGTAAATACTTAGGTATAAGCAATCTCGGATAAAAATGAGATTGCAAAATTATCCCTTACCTTAGATCTGATATCCTTCGTACATATCCATAACTCCTGTATAATTATTTAAATAATGTCATTGACTTACTACATAATCATATTCATTTTTATGATATCATATATGGTTCAATTATGACTTTATATTACCCGTTCTTTTGTAAATTCCATGTTAAAGCAGTGTTTTGGGAAAAATCGTCTCATTTATCGTACGTGTTTCGACATGATGTTCATGCTATTATTACTTATATCCTGATTTAATTAATTACATAATGTAAAACATGATTTATATATAATATATATTAAGTATATAAATATATATGATAGATCGATAAATGGAATGAAATACACAGTTCATGGAGACGGTAGGTCGTGCGTACGCATGAACACTGTTTTCATTTCCTTATTGAATTAAATGGAATTAAGTAGATGAAATAAATACATACATATATATATATATATAAATCCAGTAGGATCATTATGTAATATATTTAATTATTACCTTTTATATATACTTTATAATCATTCTTGAATTGTTAACCTGGAAAATGAATCTCATCGTGTCGTAGAGACGGTAATCCGTACGTACGCACGAGCGATGATATCATTCCCATATTTATTGAATGGAATTGTAGTGGATGATATAATATATTAAAATCAGTATGATGTTATAATAATCATATATAATTATTCTTTACACCATTATACCCATCCAAGTAAGGTGGTGGTGGAAAAACATTTTACACCACAGCGTGGGGGCGGTATATCATACGTACGCACGCGCGGTGATTTCGTTTTCCATATGATGGATAGATGGTGAAATGGGGTTGTTTCATATTTATAATAAAATATCAGTATATTAGTGATACTTATGTTATTAATTTTTATTTAAACAACTAAATAATAAGATGTTGAAGAAGAAATCAAACATGAAAGAATCTGTAGAAGAGATTAACTCTTCCTCGATGCACCTCCTTTAAACTTCTTATTAGGGCACTAGAGTTGGTATATTGAGAAGAACAGAACCTATATGATATAAATATATAGGTTGGGAAGAGGAATTGGTAGGGTTTGTCTGAGCTTCAAAGCACAAAAGGGCGTGAAGAGAAGAGGGAAGGGGTGCCCTTTTTATAAGAGAGGAGAGGGGCACCTTTGGAAAACACAAAATATTATTTTATAATAAACTCATATTCGTTTTATAATAGCTCCAATTTAATTTATTTAGAATCTAAAGTGGTTATGGGTAGAAATAATCTCATACAATATAATTTAGACATGTTTAAGTTACTATTTTAACCTTATCATTTAGATTTAAATTTAAGATAAATAATTTTACTTTTACCGAGTCTTCTTGTTTTCATATACTATATGGTTAATAAACATACTATAACAAGCCCAAAAAACCCCCAAGTTGTTCATTATTAATATATATAACCTTATAAAAGTCGTTTTTTCGAACCCTATATTTTTAGGAATAAAATAACAATTAATAATATAATTTTGTTTTAAAAATAATTTTATGTCAATTTTGACACTATTTGGTAATTGATTTTTGTGAAAATCATAACAACATGATTAGTTCTAAATTTATTAATTAAATCAATACTAACATTTCATATTAACCTATAAAATTATTTTAATTTATAAAAAGTCTGAAATTACATTTATTTGGGTATTTATAATATCAATTATGTTAGTATTTCATTAATAAGGTAATTAATGGATCATCATTGTGTCATAAATAAATTAAATTATTTAATGTCAAAAAATTATAAATAAAATTACATTATTTAGGAAATCTTTTTATATTTCAAATTAATATTTATAGTTGAATTTATCTTACATATACCCCTATATAAAAAAAATTTAGTTATTAAACATTGATTTGAACTATTTTAACTCTTTTTTAAATAAAATAATAATAAATGTCCTAATCTAATACAAGTGGACCTAAATGGCCATCTATTATTCCTATGTTTGTTTTTGGATTACTTAAAATTATCCAATAGAATTATGACATGTGTTAGGGTAATAATAATTGCATTTTTACCCTTAATTACCCTATTTACTTTTAACCGTGGTAAAAAATGTAAAAAGTTATTATTCAACAAAAAGTATTTTTATCTTATTAAACCGCATTTTACTCCTTGATATTAACCATTTCTCTCGGATTTTGAAAATTCTACTCAAAAACATGGTAAAATTATGTTTTATGTAAATTTTTAAATTCTCGTAGGAGGTGGGAAAAAGATGGTGAAAAGTTCAATAAAATTTTTATATATCTAAAATTATTATAAAATGACTCCAATGAATTAAATTGAACTTATATAGGTAATATGTATCAATTCTGACCTAAAAGAAATTTAAATAAAATAAATAATTATTTAAATTAAAAGATGGGTTTTAAATAGTAACCCATTGTTTTCACTATTCATCAAAAATAGAATGTTTTCAGAAAAAAAATATCAAAAATTCACCCTAGGCTAATTTAGATATTCCAAATCAAAAAATGAAGTGCATTTCGAATGATAAAATTTATAAAATTTCAAAAATTGGGTATTACTATTCATAACGGCTAGTTTATATAACATATCGTTGTTTAGTGAAACTCGGTATTGCGTACAACACACACTATCGTGGAAGGTCGCGATTGCGTGTAATGCGAGCCAAGTCAAGTATGCGTGTAGTGCAAGCTCTTTTTAGTGTAGCATACAACACAAGACATCAATAAAATTAAAAGGAATATTTTTCATAAAATCTCAGGGTGTTACATTCTACCCACCTTAAAATGATTTTTTCCCTCGAAATTCGTCAGGGTTATAAATGGTTTACTACTCAAAAGATTCATAAATAGAAACCCACATCGTAAAAAGGAAGAAAAAAACTTAAAATTTAAAACTAAATTATGAAACGTAATGGTTACCCAAATTAACAAGTCACTCGGTTTCCACATAGGAGAACATAGATAAAAATATGGATATAGAAGAGAAATCTGACCATCATGTTCTGATGGAGAGTGGTAGAAGACGTGGCTATGAAAAAGCCAATAGTAAAAAAGCCATAAATTTGTGATGATATAAGGTACCATTTAATTCATCAGATATAAGGGCACTAGAACAACATTTTTGGTTTTCAAGATCATTTTCCTAATGTTGAAGAAATTGGAATTAGAAGAAATACTTTCTGGATTTTAGTACAATCTCACCATTGGTCATTCCTTGGACAATTTCCACTTCATATCGTAAAGAAATGAAGTTGAATTTGTCATTCGCGAAGTGTTATCTGATCACGCGATAGAATGATTGGTCATTCCATCTCTCTCAATCAAAAGGATAGAAGAAGTAATTAAATATACATAAGTCCATCTATAGTTAGATTAATCGTATATGGTTCCTACAATGGTATTATACTTCATATATCATACCGCTTAATATAATTAAATTAGTTTCTACTAACCAGGGACTTCTTGTAGGCCAGTGGTAGGCGATAAAGGCCTGTCGCACTTCGGTTGTGGGTTCGGTTCCCATAGCCTTGTCCGACGCGATGGGTTGTCACCCATCCTGCAGGTTGTCCTTTTTCTAAAACTACATTATTATAACATTCCATCAATGATTTCAAAAAAAGTTCTAGCCTTAATCAATACTAACTTATGTCCAAAATAATCAATTCCAATCTTTAGGCTTATCCAAAATACTGCTGCCCAATCTCATATTATAATGAAAAAGATTACCAGAGAGGTCATATAACAAGCATGTGAATACCATCATTTATCCTCATATATCATAATATATGTCTTTTTGTGCAGATTCCAAACATTAGAAGGCCTTAATCATGTATTCTCTTGAAAAATGAATACCCATTGAACCTTAGTGAAAACATGAATGCTGTAAAAATTTAACTCTTTCCACATACCAAAATCCAAAAATTTTTATATACTCAAACCATGATAAAACATTGTCTTTATATCAGTCATGAGCTCATTTAATTTTTTCTTTATCGCTTTATTATGCGCATATCATCTTCTTTCCAAAAAAATTCATTCACTTTTTATGGTTACCGGTACCATATAATTATTGAAAACCAATACATATATATTCCAAAATTCCACGATGCTATAAATGAGATTCCATGATACTATTTTGAAATCCCATTACATAAACACTTAATCATTATAGAAAATCATTTTCATACTCAACATCAGAAATAGTGATCACATGTGACATCCCATTATCCTTTTCCTTAAGAGGTTGCTCACGTTTATCATCATTAACCCTTGGATTAGGGCATTGATTAGCATAATTCCCCATTTCCTTGCACTTGAAGCATTGAAGTGTTGGTGGTGTGTTCTCTGTAGTCTTTTATTTATTCACATCATTAGCAAACCTTTTTCAATTACTTCGACACTCAGCTGCTCGATGAACTTATTTACTTAAAATATTTTCTAGTCTGTTTAAGGAAATCTCCACCATGCTTCTTTCCACACTTTGAGCATAAAGAAACATTCATCTTCTTTTCACCATTATTTTGAGATTTTTCCATGAAGTCCATCTTTCCTTTCTTGTCAAAACCATGAGATGGATATGTAACACTAACTTCCATTTCTATCTTGATAGCACAACGCACAATTTCTTCATAGCTACTGAAGTCTCTTATAACTAATGCCCTTCGAAGACTTGGTTTTAAGCCACTGAAGAATCGATCAACTTTACTTTCATGTTGGATGATAAATCCAGATGCATACCTTGCAAGTCTTGTAATATTTTCTTCGTATATACCGAAAGATTCATCATCCATCTGCATAAGATCAAGGAACTCCTTTTCCATCTTTGTTCGAAGAATACGAGGGATGTACTTACTGAAAAACAAGTTCTTGAACTCGTCCTATTCCGTGGATTCAATTTCATCTTATTGACTTGTATTCTTAATTAGAGTCCACCATTGATCTGATTCACCTTCTAAACAGTAAATAGACAGAATGAATTTTTCATGTTCCAAATAGCGAAGTATGGAAAATATCATTTCAATGGTACTGATGCATTGTTCAGCAACAAGTGGATCAGAAGATCCACTGAAAGAAGGTGGACGTTCCCTCATGAAGGACTCAATAGAATATTGATATGTTATCTATTCATTTGGAAGGACAGAATGATTCATAGCTTGTGTAAGTATATCAATATGATTTTGCACTCCATCTACCATAACATTGGTTTGTTCAGGAGTACAATTATTGCATTGTCCATTACATTGATCAACACGGTTCCTTCGGGTTCTAGCCATCGTCTAAAACCCAAAAAGAATAGTGTGAGAGACAAAAATCATGATAAGGAAAAAACAAAATAAAGGGGGAGTACCTTAAATATCTAACATCTTAGGTTTAATTCTAATATCGTTACCATAATTCTATGACTATAACATATACTTATACATAACCTTAGGGACATCCCTAGACATACCTTAGAATTATATCTAGGGATCTCACTAAAGTTATCACAGCCTTGTATCCAAAGGTCAACTAAACCTTTCCTCTGATACCAACTGTAGAGACCCCAAACTTGATGTACATAGACATTACAATACTTTTGCGGAATATCTAATATATAACAAAAACAGACACCAAAGGACCGTAATAGTTTAGTGTCTTTGGAAACTCGAAATATAATCTTCTAATCTTGGTGAAAGATCTTCAACATCTCCCATAAAGATATTCCTTTTTTTCTTACCTAAAAATTTTCTTTATATCCTGGGGAAAATAAAACATATAAAGGGTGAGCTCAAATTCTCACTAAGGGTAAGCATGGAGAAAATAAAACAAACCATATACATTTGAACATAAAAACATGAACATAATGTTTAAAAAACAAAATCTTGAGCAATGACATAAAACATGGCAGTACGTAAGGCATAGATCATAATAGAACACCAATCATGATAAAATGGCTTGGAAATAAAACGTGTAATTGTGGAAAAACATTAATCATATGATATGATTTCCATAGTAGCCAAGGCATTGCTGCCAAGACCATCTTAGTGGACAAAGTCCCTTTCGGAATCGAGTTCACTCCTCGTTTCAGTCCTGTAACACTGAACCGTATTAACATACGGTTCCAACAATGTCTGTCTCATGAGATATAAATCTTTACCCAATTCATTAGAGGGAGATATAGGTCCCACCCATCTCATAATGAAATCATTCTTACTTGTGCCACAATGTGAACATAAATCATTCATCATTACCCAAAGTATAAAATGGGTTTCATAAACATCATCCCATCATAACATAATCCATACAAAACAAAATGGATATAATTTCATCATAATAAAAGTGAAACCATGTAAATCATATATAAATTATACTTGAGAGATAAACATATGAAATAATTATATCTTAGATGGAAATTGGTTTTGATAAAACACTTGAAATAAATTCTTGAGGAAAATATCCTTTCTTCTTCAAAATCATTTTCTTTTCACTAAATTCCATTCAATTTTTATAGAAAAGGATTTTGTTGAAAATAATAATGAAATCATTTAGATGAATCATTATGTAAATATGGCATTATGAAACCGTAAAAATCTGTTCATGTCTTATAAGTTAAAAGAACATTCTTCCCGTACTTTTTCCAGAACATTCAAAAAGTACCACGTATAGTAAACAAAATAAAGATTCATTCCATACCATAAAGTAAAAGTAAAATAGGGGTAAAAATTCCATTAAACATACATGTAAGAATGTTAAACACTTTATGAAAAACATTTTATGGTCATGGATGAAAAATATAACCCCAGTAAATACTTACATATAAGTGATCTCGGGTAAAAATGAGATTGCAAAATTATCCCTTACCTTAGGTCCGATATCCTTCGTACATATCTTAACCTCTTGTATAATGATGTAAATAATGTCATTGACTTATTACAGAATCATATTAATTGTTATGATATCATATATGGTTTATTTATTACTTTATATTACCCATTCTTTTGTAAATTTCATGTTAAAGTAGCGTTTTGGGTAAAATCATTTCATTTATCGTACGTGTTTAGAGATGTTGTTCTTAATGTTATCACTTATATCCTGATTTAATTCATTCTAAAATGTAAAAAATGATTTATATATAATATATATTAATTATATAAATATATATGATAGATCGTTAAATGGAATGAAATAAACCGTTCATGGAGACGGTTGGTCGTGCGTACGCATAAACGCTGTTTTAGTTTCCGTATTGAATTAAATGGAATTAAGTAGATGACATACATATATATATATAAATCCATTAGAATCATTATGTGATATATTTAATTATTAGTTCTTATATAATTACTTTATAATCATTCTTGAATTGTTAACCTAGAAAATGAATCTCATCGCGTCGTGGAGATGGTAATCCGTACGTATGCATGAGCGATGATATCATTCCCATATTTATTGAATGGAATTGTAGTGGATGATATAATATCTTATAATTAGTATGATGTTATAATAATCATATATATTTATTCTTTATGCCATTATACTCATCCAAGTAAGGTGGTGGTGGAAAAACAGATTACACCACGGCATGGAGACGGTATTCCATACGTACGCACGCACGATGATTTCATTTTCCATAGAATGGATAGAAGGTGAAATGGGGTTGTTTAATATTTATAATAACATATCAGTATATTATTTATACAGATGTTATTACTTTATTTTGAAACAACTAAATAAGAAGAAGTTGAAGAAGAAAGAAAACTTTAAAGAATCGGTGGAAGAGATTACCTCTTCCTTGACGCACCTCCTTTAAACTTCTTATTAGGTCACTAGAGTTGGTGTTTTGAGAAGACCAGAACCACTATGATATAACTAGAGAGGTTGGGAAGAAGAATTTTCAGGGTTGGGATGAGCTTCAAGGTTCAAAATGGTGTAAAGAGAAGAGGGAAGGGGTGCCCTTTTCATAAGGGAGGAGAGGGGCACCTTTGAAAAAACTTAAAATATTATTTTATAATAAAGACATATTCGTTATATAATAGCTCCAAATTGATTTATTTCGAAGATAAAGTGGTGATGGGTCTAAATAATCTCAAATAACATAATTTAGACATGTTTAGGTAACTATTTTAACCTTATCATTTAGATTTAACTTTAAGTTAAATAATATTACTTTTACCATGTCTTCTTGTTTTCTTACACTATATGGTTAATAAACATACTATAACAAGAAAAACGAACCCCAAGATGTTCATTACTAATATATATAACCTAATCTAAGTCAATTGGCCGAACCTTAGATTTTTAGGAATAAAATAACAATTAATAATATAATTTTGTTTTAAAAACAATTTTATGTCAATTTTGACACTATATGGTAATTGATTTTTGTGAAACTTATAACAAAATTATTAGTTCAAAAAAGGTTAATTAAATCAACACTAACATGTCATATTAACCAATAAAATTTGTTTAATTCATAAAAAGTTTCAAATTACATTTATTTGGGTATTTATAATATCAATAATGTTATTATTTCATTAATAAGGTAATTACAAGATCATCATTGTGTCATGAATAAATTAAATTATTTTATGTCAAAAAGTTATCAATAAAATACAATTATGTAGGAAATATTTTTGTCTTTCTGATAAATATTTATAGTATAATTTATCTTATGTATAACTCTATATAAAAAATGTTTTAGTTCTTAAACATTGATTTTAACTATTTTAACTCTTCTTTAAATAAAATAATAATAAATGTCCTAATCTAATCCAAGTGGACCTAAATGGTCATATTTTATTCCTAAGGTTGTTTTTGGTCGAATTAAACTTATCCAAAAGAGTTAGGACATGTGTTTGGGTAATAATAATATCATTTTCACCCTTAATTACCATATTTACTTTAAACCGTGGTAAAAAAAAGTAAAAAGTTACTTTTCACCAAAAATTATTTTTATTTTATTGAACCACATTTTACACTATGATATTAACCGTGTCTCTCGGATTTTCTAAATTCCACTCACGGAAGTGGTAAAATTATGTTTTATGTAAATTTTCAAATTATCCTAGTAGGTGGGTAAAAAATGGCGAGAAGTTCAATAAAATTTTTATATATCTAAAATTATTATGAAATGACTCCAATGAATTACATTGAACTTATATAAGTATTATGTATCAATTTTGATGTAAAATAAATTTAAATAAAATAAATTATTATTTAAATAAAAATTCGGTTTCTAAATAGTCACCCAGTGTTTTCAATATTCATAAAAAATAAAATGTTTTCAGAAAAAAATAACAAAAATTCACCCTAGGAAAATTTTGATATTCCAAATCCAAAAATGAAGTCCATTTATAAATATAAAATTTATATAATTTCAAAAACTGGGTATTACTTTTAATAATGGCTAGTTTATATAACATATCGTTGTTTAGTAAAACTTGGTAATGCGTACAACACACGCTATCTTGGAAGGTCGCGATTGCGTGTAATGCAAGCCAAGTCAGGGATGAGTGTAGTGAAAGCTCCTTTTAGTGTAGCGTATAACACAAGACATCAATAAAATTAAAAAGAATTTTTTTCATAAAATCTCAGGGTGTTACATTGGATGTATCCCCTACCCTTATGATTTCCAAATGCATCCTTTATGTATCCATTAATGTAGGTTCTTTCTCAATCCGCATCATGGATAGAGTAGAAGGTTCTCCTCTTCTAAGAGCATCAACAAACTTTTTTCATGTTTATAGGATGATAGTGAATAGAAAAATCGTAGTCTTTGATTATCTCTAACCATATCCTCTTCTTCCTGTTGATATCCTTTTGTGTGAATATATACTTTAGGCTCTTATAATTGTTATATATTTCCCTATTCTTACTATATAGGTAGTTCTTCTATATTTTCAAGGAACAAATCATGGATAATTCATCTAGATCTTGTTTATGGTAGTTCTACTCAAGGATCTTCAAATTTCATGAGCCATAGGCTATCAGATTATCATTTTTCATGAGTATATAACCCAATACTTTCTTATAATCATCATTGTATATCACAAAACATTATCTTCTTTTCAGTAATGTGAGTATATGTTCAGTGACCATCCTTCTCTTTATCTCCTTGGAGCTTTCCTCATAATCATCCTTCTAGACATAATTCCCCTCTTTCCATGTTAACTAATTTTTTGGGCTTCAAAATTGTGAGAAATTTCTCAAAAAACGTCGCTAGTAACAATCCAATCTAAAAAAACAACTGGTTTTTAATGCACTAGAGGGTCTAGGCCATTCCTCAATCACCTTTGCTTCTAAAGGTTCCACAAAACATCACTCACATATGATCACATGTCCCAAGAATGTGACTTTCTTCTTCCAAAAGTCACCATTGTGGAACATGGCATACATCTTCTACTTTCTCAATTTGTCCAACATTATCCTTAGATAAACATCATGTTCCTCCTTAATATTTTAGTAGATGAGAATTTCATCAATAAACACATTCAATTTTTTTGAGGTAATGTCTAAATACACTGTTCATCAAATCCATGATGATATTAGGGGAATTATTAAGTCTTCAGGGAATCACTAAAAACTCGTTTTGCTCATATCTTGTACAAAAGGAAGTATTCTAAATATCTTACTTCATCACATTTAACTGATGTTATATAGAATGAAGATCCACATTTTAGAAGTATTGAGATCCTCCTAGCCAACCGAAAAAGTTTTCAATCCTTGGGATACCATACTTGTTCCTTATACAGAGGATTATTTATACAGAGGCTTATTTATCCATCCTTCTTATTGACAAAGAGCACCAGTGCACCCCAATATGATTCACTAGGGTGGATGAACCCTTTGACCAAATTATCTTACAACTTCTTCTTTAACTCCTCCAGTTTGATTGGATCCACCCTATAGGGACACATTGAGATAGGAGTAGCTCCGGGTATGAGTTCTATTGATATATATACCTCACAATCCAGGGGAAGCCCATGTAACTCTTTAAGAAACACATCCATGTATTCCCTCACAACGAAAATTTCTTCTAGGTTGACACTCTCCTTTGACTCAACTACTTGGGATAGGTATGCTTTTTCACAGACAATCAACAACCACACCATTAGAATATTTACTAAAGGAGATTTATGATCTTCATTTCATTTGTAGAGGATCATGGGATGGTTTGGAATATGAAAATATATTTCCTTTTTCCCGGATGTTTATATGTGAACAATATAATGAGATCCAATCCATTCCCATTATAGCCTTGAATTCCACCATGGGATTTATCATGATATTTACTAAAATAATCTTCCCACATATGCCAATAGGAGAAGAGCCCAACATTTTGGTTTCAATTATTGCACAACACTGTGTTTTTATAGATATCTATACTAAAAGGTTTTGTATATTCTATTCAATATTAATAGGAAACATGTTAGATATAATGGAATGTGTAGAACCAGAATCTAATAATACTTTTTCAATTCATGAGTGAATTGGAAGTGTACCTTTTATGACCTTATTTTCATTCTCCACCTATGTAGTGGAGATGTAGTAAGACATTATTTGTTCCTTTGGATTTGGTGGCTGTTGATGTGGATTACCCTCGATGACATGAGTTTTAGTGCACATTCCTGCATAGTGACCCTGCTCCCTATAGTTGTAGCAATGGACAATGGGTGGTGATCTCCTTTCCTCCACCACATTCTCCTGCCTTCTCATGTATTTTCACCACTCTAGAGTTTGAGGAATTTTCTCCTGAACATGATGCATTTTCTAGTCCATTTGAGGGAATTCCAAAAATGATTCTTCCCATATTTTTGACATGTGGGTGGTTGAGTTTTCCTTCCACCTTTCTCATTAGATCCCCCAACATGAAACTCCATCTTTCGTTTCTTATCACCACAACCTTGGGACCATTCTCAAACACCATATCAACATTGAGAGAACATTGAAAAACTTTTTCATAACTACCAATGAGTCAAATTGTAAGGGACTTTCTAAGGTGTTGTTTTATTCCATTAAAGAAAAAAACAATTTTTCTATCATTATTGATAACAGAACCCAAAGCGTAACTTGAATGTCTTGTGAAATTATTTTCACAGGCCATAACAGATTCCCCGTAATTTTTTTTATCTCTGTGAATTATCTCTCTATATTAGTAAAAAGATTTCATGGGAAATACTAATAAAGAAACATTATCTTAATGTCTTCCCCCTCCATCTCTTAATTTTCATCTCTTAGCTTGATGTTTTTAATCAAAGCTTACCATTGATCGAACTCTCCATCAAGATTATAAATGGATAGAGTCACCTTATCCATCTCAGAATAGTGAATCAAAAAAATATATTATCCATTAACATGGACCATTATTCTGCAACAAGTTGATTATAAGATCCACCGAATATCAGTGGTCATCTCCATGTAAAACACTAGAGGTCCAGTTGCTACCTGTTATGTGAAGAAGAATGTTCCACATTATTCTAGATATTATTCATAACTTGAGACAAATGGGTAAGAATCATCTAGAATTATTGAACTCCACCAACCAAATCATTGGGGGTATCATTTAAAAAATCCCAATTTTGTCACTCGTATTGGTTGCAGTCATGGTTTCTCATGGTTCCCACCATTTTCTAAAATATAAATGTTTAGAACAAAATATAAGTCAACAAGTAATCAATAAATCAGTTATTAATTTGTCCAAATAACTCTAAAATCATATCATATGGGATCTATAAGTTTAACAGCACTCCTTATGTGCTTACATATACATAGTTTCACATAAAGGGTTTTTTTTATGGTTTTCTAATCCTAATTCCCAAATTAACTAAACTGTGCCTCTGCTACAAACTATAAAACCCTTCTTTTCTTACGTTACTTTTATATCATTTTAATGATAAAAAATATAAAAAAATTACACAAAGAAGATCCAAAGGTTTAGTTTATTTTGAAAACCAAGACCATACATAACTTTTACAACATAAAACAAAAACAATTATTTAATTCATTCTTCTCTGTCATCTTATTGGATCTTGAGTTATCCTTAGTACACGTAACCAACTGATGATATACATCAAAAGGGGTGAGATATAATCCTAATAAGAGGATATGAAAATGAGACAATACAAAAAGTGGTGAGCATAAACATAATCATCATAACATAGACATAAGATCGTAAACATGATAGGAAGAATTAATAAAAATCTTTAAATGTGAAATCCATAAATATGAAACCTTATGGCTTAGTGGTTGACTACCACACATAGTTTTGAACAAATATAGCATCATGTTCACACATATTACACTTTAAATAATTATATTCATCACATCAACCAATACATTATACTGATGTATAATTCTAGGTGCAACCATCACATCGTAACATCAACATTGCACTATATAATTTCGAGCACACCTGTCACATCATAACGATAACATTATCATACATGATACATAGAATGTACATAAATATTGGGAAAAAATAACCAAGGGAAATTAAGTGGTTTCATTTCATAAATCAAATATTCACAAAATTGGGGATACCAAATGAAATAGCGAATAACATCCTTGATTCAGGAACTATCAACCTTTAGTTAGAAGTAAAAGGTGTGTTTTTAAAAAGAGTTTGTTTGGAAAACATTTTATCTGACATAAAATCTAGTGTGAAAAATATATATCCCAGAAAAGGTAATATAATTATAAAGAAATTATTTCTAAAGAATAACAATACTAAAAATGGTGTGATAGGGGGAAAACTCGAAGAAAGAACATTGGGTTTGAGAATTCCACTTACCTTGTATCTGAACTCTTTCCTCAATTTAATGTCCTGGAAAATGACATTATATTCATTAATTAACAATGTACAAAACTTTTATTCACGAATATGGTTCATTATTGTTTCATTAAGTTCTTTTATGGGAATTTTTATGATTTATAGAGTTTAAATTCATTGTTTGGGTGTGATCTTTTTCATAGTATTCATGAAAAGTTCACATGTATTCATGAATGGAAGTTCATGTATAACATGGATAAATATCAAGTATTTCATTTAGATGTTATTAATGAGATTATAAATGTTTAAATGATATTATAATGATTTTTTTATATACCATGATTATGCATCAATAGATAAATGTTAATGATGGTTGATTTAGGTTAATTTCGGTAGTTTTTTTATCACAATGAAGATATTTTGTTATATCATTTAGTAATTTGAATAAAATTTTCTTCCAGAACATAAAAGGGTTATAACATACATATTAAAATATGAATTCATCCATTTAATGGGATTATTTACTTCATTGAATGGGTTTAAGGAAAATTATGGTTCATCACTCACGTTGATGTTAAATTGACACATCCCAGACAATGATTTCAATTTAAAAATAAAAGGGAGAGATAGAGGTGTTTAATGAATAATATTCCTTTGACATGATATAATACCATAATATCAATCATACTGTAGTTATAATGACATTTGAAAAAGATAATATACAGATAATAGAATAAAAGAAATGAAATTTGAAATGAAATTGAAGGAAAAGAGAGAGAGAGAGGAATTACCTCTTGAATTCTCTTCTTGAGATCCTTCTCAAGAAAACTAGGCTTGTTATTTTGATAAGACCAAGAGCTATTGGACGTAGAGGTGGGGATAGGGAAGAGATTGTCGCAGAATTTGGACATGCCTTGAAGCTTTATAGGTGAGGGTAAATGAGGTTGTGAGGGGTGGTATTAAATGTCGAGGGGAGATGGGTTTTCTCAATATTATAGTCATTAGTTTATTATTTTTTCTCCCCACTATGAATTAGTTGAAAATTATCAAAACAAAGTTTAAAATAATGAAATATGGTTTTAGATTTTGGGCTTACATCATCATTACATCACTAATGTCTCAGTAAATATATTTATTTATCATTTATTGTAAATTATCATATTTTACTATTCATCAAAAAATCCAAGAATTTTAGAAAAATCCAATAAATAATCCTTAACCATTTTTTGACCTTTAGAATTCAAAAATTAACTCTATTTTATTAAAATAATTTTATAAATATGTATAATTAATTTTTTTAATTAAAATCATCATTAACTTCCAAAATATAGATTTAAAATTGTAACTAATTTGATAACACTATGAAATATTACTTACGCTGTCCTAAAATTATCATAAAACAATAAGACATTAAAATGTTAATTTATGAATAAATTTTAAGAAAATATATTTCTTTTAAATTAATAAATTAATTATCGAATTTTAATTAAATATTTATGCCCTATAAAAATACCAACAATTAATTAATAATTTTTAAACTATTTACATACTTATTATTTGATATAATTATATCATATTACAATTTATAAGATTCGTAAATTTTATTTATAATTTCATGGGTGAGGTCACTATTCATTTGAACGATTCACTATTCATAAGGGTCATATAAGTATTACTAAGGCCAAGTTACTATTTTATCACTATAGGTTTCTGAACATCATGAAATAAAATTTATTTTATTAATACTTAATTTATAATTCTTTTATAATTGTGTATACCTGATTTTATGTGCTTTATACTATATAGAATTACTATAAGAAGGGATAAATAACATTAATAAAAGTTTACTGATGTTATAATGAGTAATTAAGATTCATGTTTATAAATCATATAAATTAATTAAATATCATAATTATTTCTTAATTTACACATTTTACCATCCTTTTAAGGTGGTTAAAATATTATTACATCATGGAGAAGGTAATATGAATAACACCCAAATTACAACATGATTTTTCTTTATAAAATGAAATAAAAGATTTATTAATGATTATTACCAAATAATAATATTATTAATTATACAAGAAAACTTATTTAATTACATTTGTTCTTAAAAATTATAATTATATATTTATAATAGAAAAGGAAGAAGCTAAGTTTAAAATAAATACTCACAATGAACACTTTGAGATTTCCTTGGATGCTCCCTTGGAAATGGATGGAATAGGATATTATCTTGTGAAAAAAGTGAGGTAAAAATTATTATATTGAAATAAAAAATGGTAAATTTATCATGTGTATACAGAATTCTTAGGATTTCTATAAAGGGGTAGTGAGTGGACCCCTTTATAAGTGGTGAGAAGGACATTTTTTTAAATATTATAACATTATATAAAGGGATGAAATGTTAAAGATGTCGATTTGCTCCAAAATCAGAGGAATAATAGAGTATGGAAGAGGTAAGTTTGATCCAAACATCACCCACAAAATTCTAGGAATTTTTTTATTATTTTTCAAACCCATTACCCCATGAATTATTAATTTTACCATTTTATGTTTTACTACAACAACTAATTTTTAAGAAAGGGTAATTGTAATTTATGAAAATAAATAATTTGGTACTTCAAGATAATTTAGACAAGATAATTATAAATTTTAAATAAGTTTCATTTTCATAATTTGATAAATTTGATAAAAATTACTTCTAAAATAGAGATATATAATGTATTCGATTTTTTATAAAAAAATATAATTTAAATTATCAAATTTCATATATTGGTTTATAAATTAAAATAAACATTTTTGATATCATATATTCACCTATAAAATAAAAATATGGTCTGATAAAAATTTAATATAAACTTAAAATTCATACTTATATACCAATAATGGCATAAAAGATGCAATATTAGTATTAACGTTATATGGAACTGCTCACCTAAAAATTAAATATTTCATAAAAATAAAAAAACCATGAAAATATAATATTGATATGTTTAAACAAAAAATGATTTTATTATTTTTTATTCAAATTCTATAATTTATAATTTATATTTTAAATGAAAATATAATATACTAAGAAAAATTATTTTGTTAAAAATATAAGCTTTTCAAAAAATAATTGTTTTTTATATTATTTCATATATATTAATAAATAATTTAATATTAATATATTAGTTTATAAATTTAAATATTAACTATTAAGCTAAAATTTTAACAATGATCAATTTAATTTTGTAAGGTAAAATACAATACACCCTTTTCATAGGGTTCTTATAACGGTATTATGTATTTTAAAATATTAACAAAGAAAAATAAAATTATGTAATTATTTTAATTGACTGTTATTTTATTACTTACCAATGATTTTAATATTCATATAATATAAGTATGGTGTGGTTAATTTTAGTTGGGTTTTGCATTAGTTTGGTGTTGGGTGGGACACAATCTATTGAAGATGGTATTAATTGAAATGATCCAAAATATTAGGTCATTACAAAAAGTGAGACCCCTTTTAACTAATAATTCATCACGGTAATCAAAACCTAAAAATGTGTGGGATCTCACAAACTCAATAAATCACACGTCATTAGTCCATATTTCCTTTTCCTCCACCCATATTGATATATAACCAATATAAATTAGAATATTAAATTCCTAAATAACTAAGAAAATGACTCATAAAGTAAATATAAAAAACATAAAATATCTATAAAAATTCATGGGTTATTGGGGAATCAAATTTTTTTTACTCATATTTAAATTAAATTAACAATCTCTAGATAACTGACAAAATTTATGAGAATATTTAAATGACATGGTCTAATAAAATTCAAGGTCTTAGACTTTCTATGGAGTTTTTTGGGGACCAAAGAGACCCATACAATGAAAGAGTGTAGCCAAATGTCATGTAAGATAAAAAATCATGGTTAGATACACATCATTTTGTGACTTGTTCATTGATGATTTTATAGAAATTATCTTAATCCCAAAAAATACCTTGAATTTCTACTAAGACTATTCAGTTGGTGCTAATTAAATCAATGAGGTGATTTTGAGGTAACCAAAAATATTATAATGTTATAAAATCATTTTATGGATTCAAAAAAATATATAAATTCTCATCATAGAACATTTCCAAAATTGGTGATTTATTGGATGATCATATATCAAGGTAAATGGGAAAGTGTCTAATATGCACATAAACTAAATTTTTCTATCCCCATTTATCTCAAATTTTTATATCAATATCTTAAATAATTATGTCTATAGATTAAGGTATGGTAAAGCATTGGGATTCCCCAAAAAATATTTAATAGCATCATAGTAAAAAAGTATGAATTAAGACTGAAGAAGAAATGAATAATGTTTTTGTAAAATAAAAATTATAAAAAGGGATCCATATATAATTACATTAGGGGAATTATCTATCCATTGTGAAAGGATAGTCGTAACTACAATTTTATAGGGATCATACATGATTTCAAAGGGTATACCCGACCATGGTTTTTAGATGATTGGTGATAATATTACATTGATCTTCAATCTATAAAATTCCATTTTCTAATTTTTATCAAAAATAAGGTTCACATATTTTTACAAAAAGACGGAAAATTGAAATAAAATTTTAAAATTAAATTTCATAAAACAGTTATAGATAACCACTATGTCCTGAAAATTAATTCAACCCATAAACAGATTTAAGATATGTTAATAAATAAATAACATCAATATTTTATTTGAAACCTAGTTACCCCTAGTGATAACATGACCCTAAACAATACTATGTTCCACCACAAATTGATATTTTTAATAATTTAAAATAAAATTATTTTCAATGAATCAATAAAGTAAAAAATAGAAATTAGAAAAAATTCATCAAATGAAGGACCATAATCATCAATAAAAAAAACATATAATTATTTTAGATGATCTAATAAAATAATAACGGTGAAATGATGGAAAGTACCTTCAGACTTACATATTCTCAATAGTATCCTCCAATATGTAAATGTACCAAATAGGAATGTAAATATTATTGTTTATTTATTTGTATGGGATATATATATATATATATATATAGAGGTTTCCATAGAGTCCATCAAGGAAACTATAATGAGACTTTCCCACCCAAATTTTGAAGATTTGGTCAATATGTAGGAATATAAATTAGAGATTTTGAGAGAAATGGTTAATCTTCATGGTCTAAGTAAACTCACTAGATTTTTTTCACTCTATTATGTACCATTTAATTATGCTCATTATGAGAAAACATATGATGAATATTTTTTGAAAAAATTTTCATTAGACTAACCCAATTACTATCAGATATAGGATATATAATTGCATATACTAATAGTTTTCTTACCTAGTTTTTTGGAAAAGTAAAGGAGGGAGGGTTTTATCCATAATTGTGGTTTCAAAACTATTTGATCCCCATACTCAATTAGAATTATATATATCCAAATGTCTTAGATAGAACAAGATATATCTTCCAATGTCCATCAAATTGGATTTTTATACTCTTATAAATGTTTAATGAATTTTATTTAATGATTTACAAAGATATTATTTAAAATAATTGAAATTAATTTGATGAAAACATTACAAAATATATATTTATGTTACTCAGAAGTGGTTTCAATTCAAGAGAAAAGAAGGTTGAGAATAGATCATAATGATTTTTTTCGGAAAAGTATCAGGAATACCATATATTCATTAAATATTTCTCTCCTTATTGGGAAATTAAATACCAATGGTCATTATAGAATCATCAATGAAATCATAAACTCCCAAGATATGAGAAATCATAAATATACTTACATTCAGGGATGTTTTTAATTTTGATGTGGAATTATTTTGATGAATCCACACCCAAAATTTAAAAATGAGAAGGTAATGTGTATAGTGGACCAAAAGATGGATTTAGAATTCAATAATACTTTTATATCACATCAATATTCTAAATTTTAATGATGGATTTATTCATAAAGATGTGTTTCATTGCATATAGAATATGAGAATTCATAACATCTCTAACAATTTCTATATATACTGTTCGATAATTTACATTGATTATTTTTTAAAAAATTTCATAAATTTCATACCATGAATAATTGATGTTGTTCTTTTCCTTTTATTTTCATATATTTGAAGTACATAGAAGTCTACGGGGAATAATAAATCCTTCACATTCACTAACAGATTCTCTAATACACCAGTTGGCTATTTTGTACTATGATTTTCCAATTAAAATATTATTCACATGGGACTCAATTCTACATCCAATAAATTAAAGATAATTTATAGATATTATAAACTAATAGAAACACCCTGATTAAGTACAGAATATGTGAAATAATTATCCCCTATAGTTCATAGAATTAAGAAGGCTACCATATTCTTAAACATTGTAATAAATTTTTGTTCAATCAAAGTTGAAACATTTCTCCCAATGCTTAATCTCTCATTCTCTTTAAGGCATTAGTGGTGGGTAAAAATTTCCTTCAGAAAATTTTAATATCGGTAAATTAGTTTCACTGCATTAACAAGTGGGATTTTAACATAATTTTTTAAAAATGTATCTAAAATTTAATTATCCGTATAATTTTCTTCATATTAATTAAAAGTTTGAATTGATTAATTAAACAGAAGAGGTAAATTTGAGATCATGAGGGTATTATTGACAACTATTTTACAATTTTCAATTAGTTTATTTTTATTTCAATATTTTGATTATAGCGGATAGTATTATTCAAAAAATGAAACATACCTTATGGTAGATTTATTATCACCATAAAATTTTGGAGGGTATTCGTATTTTTTACAATGAATTTTAATTGAACCTAAAATTCCTTTCTCTTTTTGACTGATAATTTGTTCTAAATGAAGGTTTTTGGAAACTTGCATCATTATATCACCAATGGTGTTTGAAAATTATGTCATTAGAGGCTAAAAATCTTTAATTACTGATTTAGTGGTTTTCAAGAACAAGAGGTTTTGGTATTATATTTACTTAATCATATTTGTGAGACTTGGACCAATATTTGGAGGTGGTAGAGGTGTATTTCCTAGAGGTGGAGGATGTGGATTATTACATTGATCATGGTGGTACTTAGAATTATTAAGGTTTCTTGAGTTCCCTCATTTTTTTGTTTTGGTTTTCCATTCCAATTGGGTTTTGATTTTTTTCTAATGTTTTCATGATTGAATAAGGGTTTATACAAAAAATAAAAACCCTCGAAAATTAGTTTCACAATACTCAAATGAATCTTGAAGTCGAGATATTGATTATATAAATTAGTATCGCCGCAATAAAAACCAAAATTTGAAATAATTGATAGATATTTTTAATTACATTTATAAAGGGATATTTTCCCCAAAGTAGTTATCATTTTAGAAAATTTAGGGTCTATATTTTTTTTAACTCTCGAAATTTCTACCTCGTGAACACCTTTATTGGGTTTTGTCACCCGTGTATCGAATTGATGATCATATTGATCCATGATAGTTATCAAGTAAGGAGTGGTAGCATGGGTTTTCACTAGATAACCACCAACTATATTATAATAATGACACAATCCGTGGTGAAAAGTACCTTATATAAGTATTATATTTCCAATTGGACACTAATTTGTAGATACTGGAAACAAGTAAATTATATTTTAAATATATCTTAATATTCATGAAATGTATATCCTTATGATTGCATAATTCACCATTATATTATTATAATATATGTGGTACGGGAGGCTAAGACAATTAACTCTTGGTATATTCTTTTAAGGTCAGTCCAACCATCTATAGATATAAAAATGTTATATAACTAATATTTGGCTACACTATCAAGGGAGAAATAGAAGGACCTTCGTTTAATGTGTTCCTTTAAGACATCCCAAGGTTTAAGTGGGGAATAAAAAATATAGAACATCTATATATATTTTGATGGTCATCGCTAGAAAGAACATGAAATCTTGTGAGTGAATGGATAAAACCAAGCCAAATTTCAAATTTTGTAGCCACCTGTGAATATTGGATGTACACAATTTGGTACTCTACATAATATATAGTTAATTATTTTATTTTTATATAATTTTATATAATTATCTATGTTATTTTACTTGATACACTCTGGGTCTCATTATGAACCTCTTAAGGTTCTTTTTTAATTATATCTTCATTAGGGTGTGATTAATCTAATCCAGAAGTTTTATTTTTGTGTGGATATTTTTTCCAATATTGGAGTATAGTTCAGTAAATTATATTTTTATGACATGTTTTTGAATGGAATGAGAAAGAACTAGATTAAAAATTACTATTTTACTATAAAATAATTTAGATTAAAAAAATATAAAGAAAAAATAATATAAAAATAGAAAAAATTGAAAAAATATGATAAATGTTTAAAACGTTTACCTAAGAAAATTAATTTAAAAAACAATTTGGTTGTTCTCACTAATTCGGTCTTGTTTAAAAGTTTTATTAACTCTTCTATACCAAGTTTTAGTACAATAGAAACAATTATGATATTGTTAGTATAAATGATCCCATTTGAATTGTTATCATTGGTAAAAAGAGAAGGGGATAATAAAAATAGAACAGAAGATGTAAGAAGGAAAATATAGAATGAATCAACACTCAAAATAATGTTTTATTTCCGGAAAATAAAGCCAAATTTTTAATTTTATCATCAAACTTGAGAAAATTAAATTTAGGTTTTACTAGGTTTATATTATAACATAACCTAGTTTATTTCATAAGGAATAAATGGATCCATTAACGATAATTTGATTATTAATTTTGAAATTTAGAAAAGGATGAAAAGGATATAGGTTTTATGATATTTAAATAAAAATTGTAACTGTGTTATTAAATTAAGGAAACCTTTTAGATAAATCATGATTAAAATAAGGAAAGTGATCATTAATTCATAACCATCTAGCTCTCAAGGGATATGAGATATATTTTTTATTCCAAGATGTATACCACCATGAAATGGAATAGTATATTATTTAATATTAGATTAAAACCTTGGACTCAATGAGTAAAAAAATATTAATTATTGGTGATCAGTAAAAATTTATGATGTTTGTTTATAGAAGATATGATCTCATTAGGAAATCAAATTAATGATATTATGTGATGATGTTATATAGATCCCTTAAAAAATTATTCTCAAGAAAAAACATGAATATGAATTATTTTTTACTTTTTCATTTCATAAAAAAACATAATCAATAAAAATATTCATTAAAAGTAAATGGAAAGATGATAAGCCTATAAGACCCTAATATTTTATAATATATATTTCTCTTTAGTTTTAATTGTTCTATATATTTCTTTACATTGAAAAACAAGCTTAGACGAACCACGATATACTGTTGAAACATTATTATTAAAGGTGGTCGTTATCCAAAAGTCATTGGAATTGTATGTATAAATAGAACTAAATGAATAATAAAAAATTTGTATCATATTTTTCATTAATGAAAATTTATTGATTAATTATTATGAAATAATTATTGAAATATTATGGGAAAAAATAAAATAATATAAGACCAACTTTTTTTATGAATTATATTTTTAACATATTGTGTAATTTTTCATGTAAATTATATAGGACACTAACAATGATTAATTAAATATATTGATAATATAAATAACCAAAGGAATAATTATTTATAAACTGACTTTTATTTGTTTTTATAAATGAATATAAAAGCATCTAAATGTAGAAAATACATATTTTCCATAAAATTGTTTTTCATATGCTCAATCTATTTTATTATACGAAATTTAATTAATAACTATTTATGAGTATTTTTTATGAAAGGTGTAAATAATATATTCAATAAAATATTTTAATATTCATATATTTTTTTACTAAGAATGAAATGAGAATTATATAATTATTTTTATTAAAATCCATTTTCTTTATAATTTTTTTATCTGCTTTTTGTGAGAATATTAAAATATTTTCCTCTGAAGTCTTCGAATTGAATAATTTAAAATGTATTATATTTTTGGAATTATAATAATTTATATAATGTAATAATTTTATAAAAAAATTATTTATAATTAATAGTTCCTAGGGTAAAAAATCGCATTTCCATGGTAAGGATTAAAAGGGTTAAAATTGGGGTTATCCTAAGAGATAAGGTTTAATATGATAAATAATAATTTCATAAAAATAATTTTTTAATTTATTTTTACCTCAAAAACATTATATTTAAAAAATGGATGTTTCATATCTCCTTTACTTGAGTAATACTTATATTATATGACAACATTTTGTGTATTTACATGTTTTCCACTAACCTCACTTATTAAAGGGGAACATGATGTTATCACTTCTCCCTAGTACATGTGAACTATAGTTCATAAAAAACCTACCAAAATAACAAAAAATTTCATACACAGTTTATAGAAGTCCCGGTATCAACAAAATACCATTTTAATATGGATTAATGAGTAAGCTAAATGAAAATATCCGGAGAAGAGGTAACTATATTTACCAATCTATTTTGAGTTTATTTTTTGCTTAACCACCTGAAGATATTATATTACAATAATAAAAGTATGAAATAAGTATATTTAACATAATAAAAAAATTAGGTTACTGTTACATCTATTTTAGATCGCCTTTATATCTAATGGAAAATTAAAACACACTCATGTTTATGTACAGACTACTATCTCTATGAAGTGATGTATTTTATTTTTCATCCCTGAATATAAAGTATGGTTATATATGTGTATTTAATGGATATATGTTATTTTTAAGATAGAATTGTGATAATTTAATTATAAAACATTATCTACTTTATTACCCTTCAAATAGTTATAAATTTGTTAACATCACTGATGTGTACAGGTGAACTCTCATCTCAATGAAGCGATGTGATTCATATTGAACTTCTAATTCAAAATGAGGATAATAAGCATGTATATAATCAATATATATCATACATATGATATTATTATTATTTATGATAGATATATTATTATTTAGTTTTCATTCTTTTTTTTGTAAAATGAAAAAATCACCCATGTATATGTATGGACTACCATCTCTTAAAATTGACACAACTAATTTTTCGTCAGCACATTATATATATTTTTTAAAAATTCTATATAATAAATAAATATGATAATTTTAACATTATTAATATTATTTATATGATGAAACCATTACAATGTTGAAATTACTGAAATTTGAAAATGAAAACATGCATGGGAAATGAGAAAGTTAACACCAAAATGTTGATTTTAAGAAAGAATTGTTCATAAATGGGTAACTCAAAGTTATATGGGAATTATATATTGTAAAAAATTATTTATTTGGTTCTATTAAATATTTATAACAAATATAAATTTATTATATATGAATTTAATAGTGAAAATGGTTAAATTTAGGAATTGACGAAAGGATTTATATTACAATATAATTTATTTTCAAGATTCTCTATGTTATATTCTAAACAAGGTAAATATTATGATCCTTATATTTTTTATCCCATATGTTCTATTATTATCTATTAATTTCCAGGGTTTAATTTTTTTCATACATTCTCTAATATTTGATACTTAAAATTATGGAGAATTTTTTTAGGAAAAGCTCACCTTATTTTTCCTTTTTAATTTGGAATATTTCTCTTCCATATCCATGTTCTTAAAATTTTTCTATATAAGTTTTTAACTATATATAATTTTAAAAAATAAATAAATTTTAGTACCTCTTAATTTATTAACAAATGATTAAATGTAATCTTTTAAAAGTGTTTTAATTTGATTCACTTTTTAAATTTTCCAAATGTGTGAAAATAATGTTCTCCTTTAACATATGCCTCCTCAAACCATTTTTTTATTTTCTAAAAGACACTTCATGGTTTTTTGGTAACCATACATTCGATCATTATGAATATTTCAATTTCAAAATACACAGTAGTAATCAACCAAAAGTTCAACATTAAAAATCCACTCTAATCCACAAACAGATCCCACCCCCATAAAATCACCTATGGCCAAGAGAACCTTAATTATCTCCCATGAGACCCACTCCTAAATTCTCCCACAACTAGATGAGACAACCACCTGAAAACTTCAAGAAAAATCACCAAACATTGATCCATGAAAAATCATCAATACTCCTGTCATCACCACAAATCATCTAATATCATCTTTGATCGTCACTGTGAAACTAAACCAAAAGACACATTCTAAACCTATATTGTCAACATGCCAAAAGGTCCATACTGATGTGAGTTAAAAAAACTAGAAACTCCAATAAAGACCATTACTGGTCACCTCAAAACCAATTAAGATACTAAAAATGGAACCAAAAACCTTGTCTATGATAAAGCACCCAAGACACATCGACAAAGAAGTAGAAAAAGAGGAAGGTGGAAGGAAAACTCCATACGTACCTATGATATCATCAAATTAAAACCTAATAATCACACAATCTATTTTTAACACTGATTTAGACCGAACTAGGAGAGTTTTAGAGGAATATGAGTTCAGACATAGGATTTTAGTGGCCAAGGGATTCACAACATCTTTAATTAGGACCACCAAAACATCCCTATAAACTGTCCCCACATAACATCATCCACTTTAGAATTTTCTTATCATCATCCAGGAGGAAATATAGAGTTCCTTAACTATATGAAACCATGAACATATCCATAACATCTTCCTAACCCATGACCTCTAGACATCACTGTTAATGTTGATGCTGAAAACCATTAGCCATTATTAGCAGATCAAGACACATCCTGATATAGCCAGTTCCTTCCAAAACATAAAATACCACATTCATCACACCACACCAACACAATAGATGGAATCCCACACACAATATATACATTCAATTGAAAATACCTAAAATAATTTTTGAAGAAAACAAAATTAGAAAAACCAAAGTCCCAAGTTGATAAGAAGAAAAAACCAACATGTGGGGTGTCTCCAGGTGCATCCACCGTCACTTCCCCAATCCTCCCACACCACCATTCATAACTATATTTTAGTATGTAATTATATGTTTATTAAATAAAGGGAAGATACAAATTTTATAGAGACAAGGCATGATAGACAGGGGGATCTTTTCTATGATAATTCACGTCCAGTCCCAAACAAAAATCTCAAACCCACTATCCTCAAAATCATCCAGCCCATAGATGGGTACAAACATGGTGGTTTAGGTCGATAGGGAAGGGAGGAAAAATATATTTCCATTATTTTTTAAATTATATTTCTTAAATGATACAGATAGAAAATAAGGTTTTTTATATTTTTTTAAAATAATACATGTACTTATTTAATAAAATAGTTCTTTTATAATTGTTAAATACTTTTAGGGATTTTATGCTTCATGGGGGATATGATATTATAATACTATACTATTACTGTTTATTGATGGTTTATTATTATGATGTTTTATTTTTTTTCCATAAAGTCCATTTTTTCTCGTGGGTTAATTAAGCTATGAAAGAATTATGAATACTCTTATGTTACTATGGTATAAATTTGAATTTTTTATGATTGTGTGATGTGCCAATAATTTATAACCATTAAATGCATTGTATATAGTTTTATAACAAATTATATCAAGGGTACACATGTATTTTTCTTATTCCCAAGAGGCTAAGTGGCTATATATCCTATTCCCAATAAGTTATATGGTTGGATAACCCAACCCTATTATACGATGAATGTCTTGTTGGGTAGCCTTATTCTTATGTTATTCTCTCATGGATCATGATTCATTAATTATTTCTCTACACTCTTATGCCAAATCCTTGTTTCATGAAACATGATTTTTGATCTCTTAATGAATAGGTATGATTTCCATAAGTTATGATCATGTTAAAATATCATTATACTTGTCTTATGATCACTTATGACAATCAGTTGATATATCTAATTTTTACCCTTAATGTGCGTACAATCTCACCCTTTCATGTTTTTTCATAACCCCGTGTAATGAAGAGATGTTTTAGTAAGAAATATATAAGGTGGGTACTATCAAAGAATTTATTTCTAACAGACGATGATGATATTTCATAAAATTATTTGATTATATATAATTTTCAAATACATTAAACCTTTATGGTCAGTGAAATTTTTTTACTCAGATAAGTACTAAACATTAATTTAAAATGATGTAATATTTTGGTATTTTAATCTTGGGTTCCTTATTTTGTATCAGAGATGAGTGAAGTTAATTTTAGAGATTATGATATGAGGAATGAGACTATAAAACATATGAAACCCAATGATAAACAAAAGTGATATAGGATGTGTTTAAAGTTATAAATGTAGATTAAAAGTTCAAAACAATTAAGAAATATTTAAATTTTTAATTATATTATTGATCAATCTAATTTTTTGATTGATACTCACACTATCCTTTTTGGGTAAGAAAATGATGAGTGCCAAAATCAAATTGTTAATAGAAGGCTTATTATGCATTTATAAATGGTAAATGTCATATTTTTATATGGATAAAACCAATATTTTATATTTTAATAGTTTTCTATGACTATCACATCACTAACACAATGATTATATATTTATTTATAAGTAACAAATTTTAATGATATAATGATCACATCTCATATTTGTAGATCCTCTCTAATAGATGTTTTTGGGAATGTGCTTCATATAAATCTTTTTAGTTTTTTTCTAGTTGAATTTGATTTGATTTTGTGTTTATATTTTATCTATTTTTATAGATCATATATAAATTTCCAAGGAAGTGATGCCATATTTTCAATTTTAAATCAAACTATGATTTTCTATCTTTGAGATGATGAACATGAGATTACAAGGGAAATTAATTTCATTATATGGATTTTATGATATATTCCTGAAGGGAATTCCGCTCAAATGGTTGGGGAGAAACAAAACAATAAAGATATGACAATTATGTGGGAACATACCAATGTATTTCTTTAATAGTTTCCTTGTATCATCTTAAATGTTTATGTTTCATGTTATATCAATTTAAATATCTTCTTATAGAATGGATGAATTTGAGTTCCAAGAAATAAAAAAGAAAATATAGGAGAATGTAGAAATTGGATTCATATTCTTGAGAATTTCACCGTGTGGAGCGCATGTATTAATTTTTATATGATGATAAATGGGTCAATGTGTCTATGTATTGATTATCAAGAACATAACAAGATCAATATCATGAAAGGGTATCTTCTACACTATATTGAATACTTATTCAACCTTCTACGCTGATCTTAATACATTAAAAGATTGAATTTTGTTACAGATATCATTAATTTAGGGTCAAGAAGGAGTATATACCCAGTATGGTCCTCCATACAAAGTGTGGTCATTATGAATTTATAATAATTCCACTTAGACTTACCAATTCCCCTAATATCATGATAAATCTTGTGAAAATAGTTTATAGATACTATATATTTTAGTTTTTGGTAATCATTATAAATGATATTATTATATATTCTAAGAGTAAAGAAAACCCTAGAGATCATTTAAGTATTATGTTAATATCCTCAAGGAAGGATGAATTATATTATATATTAAGTAAGTGTGAATTTTGTCTTAAGAAATTAACATTCACAAGTCATGTGATCATAAAAGATATTATATTAGTTGGCCATTAAAAGATGGAATTTAGTAAAAAATGGAAAAGATGAACCATGTTGACAAATATCCACAACATTATTGGGTTAAATGGTTACTAACAATGCTTTGTTATAAATTCTTTATAGCTATCAAATCCAATAACCATGTTTATGAATAAGGGGTTCATGTTCTTCTGGAAATAGGAATGTGAAAAAAATAAAGGAGATGAAGAGAAGGTTGATCATTATAGATATGATTACACTTCTCTACTGTGTAAAAGGGTTTTTGATATATAAATCATCAAAAAAGGGAGTAGGATGTGTTCTCATGTTTAATGTAATGTCAGTAGTATGTGAATCATGACAATTAATGGTTACTGAGAAAAATTATCAACCTCATGATTCAGAGATGGAAGTAGTAATTTTTTTAGTTAAAATATAGGGGAATTATCTAAATTATGAATGGTGTGATAAATATACAAATCATAAAATCGTGAAGTATATATTCACATTTAAATAGTTGAATATGTATCAAAGGAGATGGTTGGAATTGATTAATGAGTATGACTTTTCAATACATTACTACCATGGGAAGGAGAACAATGTGGTTGATGCTTTAGGTTTTTAGAACCATAATAGTTTTTCAATTATACCAATTAAAAGATACACAAAATGATAGTATTGGTATAAGATATACCTTGAAATCATAGGGAAAGGGGAAATATCCTATCTTCCTCAGATGAATGTTCAATCATCCATTCATGATAAGATTAAAGTGGAATATGAGGAAGACATGAAGCATCAAAAGAAGGTACGAATTTTTCTAGTGTTCAACCTTGACCTTTATGGGTTGAAATGATTCACAAACAGAATATGTTTCCCTTCAATACAAAAACTTAATAATGATATATGTTATAAAGAACAGATATCATCTTTCTTTATTTATCCTCGATGCACAAAGATTTATAATGTTATTAATGAGTATTTATTCTGAGAAACATGATGAGAGATATTGAGAGGTATGTATCATGATTCCCAGTATGTCATCATGTTAAGGATTAAAGTCAAAAGTCTAATTGGATGATGAAATTATTACCCAAACACACATAAAAATTTGAGGATGTCATATTTAATTTTTTCATAAGACTCCCTATGATATCTATAGGCAATAAAAACATTTTAGTTATATTCATTAACCACTTGAAGTTATCAAATTTAATTTATATCATATAAAATTTTTATATTTATCATATTTATAGGACATAAATTAATAATTGGTTAAGGATTCATAGAGTACCGTATTATATTGTTTCTTATCAAGATCTCAGGTATTCCTTGATGTTCTGGAGAATTATTAAACACGTTTTAAATATTAAGCTGAAATTTCGAATTTTATATCATACTCAGATAGATGGTCTTCTTATAGGACCGTTAAAAATGTAGAGGATATACTTAGATATTTATCTATGTATCCCAAAGGTATCTTGGAACAACAACACCCTCTTATTGGATTTTCTTATCATAATTATTTTCACCCGAGCATCTATATATCTCTTTATGAACCCCTCTATGAAATTAAGTGTAGAAATCCAACCTAATCGGATGATGTTGGGGATATAAATATATTATGAGTAGTTCTAATTGATGAAATGTTAGATAATGTCAGATCAACCCAGTTATAGATTAGGGCAGCTCATTTTATGAAAAAAGATATGCTAAAAATCCTTATAAGATTTAGTGTTCAATGTTAAGGGAAAGGTATTACATTTAATATCTACTTGGAATAAGGTTAAATTTTTTGGAAAGAATGGTAGGTTGAGACTTAGATATGTCACCCTATTTAATATACTTAATCAAATCGGGGTGAAGTTTTATCACTTGAGGATTCCACTGAACCTCTCTCATGTTCACGATGTGTTTCATGCATTTATTTTGAGGAATTATTTACCATATACATAACATGTATTGAACTCATAGGTTATACCACTAGAGAATGATATTTCTAATGAAGAGTATGCAGTATAGATTCTTGATTGAAGAGACAAATTTATATAAAACCTGACCACTGATCTGGTCAAATATCTTTTGACAACCTAAAAGCTTGTGGAAGTAATGCAGGAACTAGATCATTTAATTAGTCAAAAGTATCCTAGTTTTTTTTTGAAAATAAGTAATGTAATTTAAAGGTTAAATTCTTATAAATGGGTAGAATATAATACCATAGGATTTTACAATATATATTTAAATTTAATTTGATGTGTTTGATATCTTTTATTACCGAAAATATTAGACGTTCTATTATATACTGTTGAAATATTATTATTAAATTTGACTTTCATAATATGGATTTTGTATGAATGGAGTGAATAATACTAAATAAATTATAAATAATATATATAAATTTTTATGTATTGAAAATTTATTGATTTATTCTTATGAAATAAGAACTGAAATATTATTTATAAGACTAAAATCATATAAGATCTATTTTTTTCAAGATTTTTTTAATATTATGTACTTTCAATATAAATACAATATATTGATCACTATATGTCAATGATGAAATATATTTGTAATTTTCATAACCAAAGGAATTATCATTTATAAATTTATTTTTAATTAGTTAGAGATGAAGATTAAAGCATCCTAATTAATAAAGATATATTAAAAAAATATTTTTATTTTTGACAGTGTACTATAAAATAATAATTTCAACTAATCAAAATTAATAAATTACTATAATGTTTTGTTAAAAATATATTCATTAAAATATACTAATATTAATATAAATGTTGTTACTACACATGGAATAGAAATAAAATAATTTTTATGATTAAAAATAAATTTTATTTAATATTGGGTTTTAATGTTTTTTCATGGATATTAGAATTAATTTTGTCCACAACTATAAGTTGAATATTTTAAAATTGATTTAATGTTAAGAATAATTATAATTTATATAATGTAATATATTCAACATATTTTTTAGCCACAACAAATAGTTATGGTCCTAAAAATATTATTACCATAATAACAATTAAAAGGGTTAATGAGGGGGGTTAACCTAAGAGAATAGTTTTAAAATAACAAAAAAAAAATAATTTTATAAAAAATATATTATATAATAATGTTTCAAGTATTTAAAAATTTTCACCCACTATAGTGATAAAAGAACGCCTCCTCTTTTCACTTTTAAAAAACACATGTGCACTCTAGTTCAGTCAATCCCTGCCCAAATCACTTCCCAAAATTCCACATTTTGTCCCAGAGGTAATTTTATCCCCAAAATTTAATCCTAGTTAGTCTTATATTTTTTGTAAATGGAACATATCCTTAGAATAAGTAACTGTATTAACCTATATATTTCAAGTTTCTATCTTCCATAACCTTTTATAAATCTATTATAACCTTGTTATCATGATGTCATAAATATCGATACTATGAACAAAATATTTTATGTTAATGTTAAAACCATTTTTTGTCTCCATTAAATATAATATAAAATAAAAACATCTCTCATGCATATGTATAGAATACCATCTCTATGAAGTGATATAATAAAGTTTTCATCACTATATCTCAATGATGACATCATAGATGGAAATAATTAATATATACGATGTTTATAAGATAATTATTATTATTTTAGGATAAATTATTATATACATTCTTACACAACCATCCATTGGAAGATGATAATGTCACTCATGTGTGTGGGTGGACTACAACCTCCACAAAACTATGGGAATCATTTTACATTTTTAATTAACATGATCGATGACAAGAATAGATATAATGAATTTATATTATATGGATTATATCATTGTGATTATATAATTATATATTATTATTCTAATCTATTTATTTCAATTCACAAGAAAATGAAAACATCGCTTGTGTGTACGTACCCACTACCGTCTCTAAGAAGCGATGTAATTCATTTTCCATAATAAATTTATCTGAATGCCTATAAAAGTTTATATAAATATTAAATAATATACTTATGAGATGAATAAAATTATTTATATGATGAATCAATGACCAAAGTTTATGGACTAGAACTGTTTAACCAAAAAATGCATGGGAAATTGAACAATTAACACCTATTTGTTGATTTTAATGAATAATTTTTAATAAATGAGAAATTTGAAATTTTATAGGAATGATATATTGTATGATATATATGAATATTATTATTTTATAGATGTATAATACATATAAATTTATATTAAATATTTTAAGAGTGTGTGTGAGGAATATTAGGACATGATCTGAGGGGTTATGTTACTCTCATTTATTTATAAGATTATATTTGTTATAGTTTCAATGAGTTAAATTACATAATAAATATAATTTGAACCTCATCCATTTTATTTTACTCTATATATTTCTGGTATTTTCATGTTTTGTTTTCATTCTCTAATATTTTTTACTCAAAATTATTGAGATATAATTTTAATCAAAGTTGAGGTATTTTTATTTTTTTCAGAAGTATTTCTCTTCAATATACATGTTCTTAAAATTATTATATTGATTTTTTAACCCATACTTAAATTTTTTAAAATCTTTATTTTTACCATATGTTAAATTATTTATAAATGATTAAATTTTATCTTTAAAATGGGTTTTCTTATAAAAAACTTTAAATTTGTTTTTTCAAATTTTATAAAAGGATGTTTTTTTAACATATAATTCATTAATGAAATTTTCTATTTCCATATTTTTCATCACCATGAATATTAATTTATAAATTCCCTTGATTTTTAATAAAAATTAATTTAAAATATATTATAATTTTTTATTTTTATAAGATATCAAAATAAAATAGTGATTTCTCTTATTTATCAAGACATACATTTAATGATTTCATAAATGATATTTTTCATAAATTTCATCATTATTTAATTATTTTTATGATTTAATGGGGATATGATCATATGATACCCTTAAATTTAATTCAGTGGATGGTTTATGATGAAAATATTTTAATGATGTTTTCTTGAAAAATGGTTTTTGTCTTAGGTTAATTAAAAATTGAGGTTTGTATTAGTTCTCTTAAGTTCATATAAAATAAAAATGAATGGTTTTTGGTTATGTGATGGGTGGGTCTGTTATAACCCTCCAATGAGCTGGGTAATATTTGATAGCTCATGATGTAAAGGGAATATTGGTATTTATTCCAAAACTAAGAGGTTAAATCAGAGGGTATCCTAATATCAATATGTTACAGGAGTGGTTAACCCTATTATATGATTAATGTCCGAGTATATATCCTTGACATATGATTTGTTACATGGGTGGTTATCCTTGTCTAATAATGTGATAATGTTATTTGTGTATAACCGTGTCATGTTATTTTGGTTCTTGTGTTTATGACACACTTTTTACTATAGACTTATGTTTTAGGCTTATGTAGTACTCTCATGGATCATAATTTATTAATAATGGGCTTTCACTCTAATTTAAAATGCCTTATTTAATAACCCATGATTTATGATGTTTGACTAAGTGGGTATGATTTTAATAAGTTTAGATCTTGTTCACATACCCTGATGATTAAATTATAATAATTAATTTATATATACCATGTATACCATTACTATGAATCTTATCTCACCCTTTATTATGGTGTCTCTAAAAACCATACTATATGAGAATAAATTTCTATGAGCTGTTGAATATATTTCATCAATTAAGTTGATAATGTATATAGTTTTAAAATACACTAAACCTTTATGTTTTTATGGAATTTCTTTATAGTGATATGTATTGGATATTCATCTAAATTTACATAATATTAATGAATGTGAAACTTGGGTCCTCTTGAAAAAAAATCTCAAATCATCACACGATACTGTTAACGCATAATAGGATTAGAATAAATATTCTCATGATTTTTCATATTTTCATTATAGAATAAAAATGTTTTAATTTAATATAAATAGATCAAAATAAGATAAATTCTATAACCTTATCATGATGTACATAAAATTAGATCAATATTACAACAAGGAACACATCCTAGATTGTTCCCTAAAGGGTTTTGTAGAATATGTGGTTGAAGAATTATAAAATGGATAGATATATATATATATCTGGAATTACCTCTAAAAATTGATCTTGAAACCACTAAAATGTTCCATGATGTGATTTTAATATGAAAATTTTCATGTTGGATTGTTGGGGATAATTAAATCTATGGGTTTATGTTAGATGTTCATGATAGATTTTTTCTCCAAAATTATTTGATAAGAATATTGACTTAGTTATAAATATTTGAATTGAAATTTTATAAAGATACTTTGTTTCATTTATCTTTACACAAAATTTTGTTTCTGGATAGTTAGATTATCCTATCTTTTGATGAACACTGTATGTGGGTGCAATCTATCTTACCAATATTTTTATTCTCTTTCTGGGACTCTTTTGGGCCTCTTTATCTTGGATCCAACATTTGTTTTTGTTTTTATGAAATAATCCCAATAAAAATCAAATACTAAAAAATGGAATTATTAATTTTAGAATATTGAAGTGAATTTTATTGAAGAAACCTTATAATGTTATCAAATTGGGTCATTGTATGAAAAAAAAATCCAATTTTATGATTTTTTTCAAAAACATATTAAAAAAAATCTATGCTTTAATAAATAAAAATTTTATTGCATGGATGATAAAACATATGAATACATTTCATTCATCTATTCGTTAATATAATATTTTTTTGATTAATACATATCACTAGTTGTTTCTAGATCAATGGATAAGTAAGGTCATCATGAAAAAATATTGTTTGAATAATATATAAACAAATGAGGGACATATATATATATATCATTGATGTAAATATATTATATGAAGAAATATTGGGGATTGAGTATCATTGACACATTAACTTTTGTAGTGTCTATTGTCATATTTGGATATTAGAGAAGAATTTGGGGCAAGGTTAGATAATTCAAATATGGAATTATATTCATCTAGAAATTTTATCATTAATGTGAAGTTTTCATGAAATAATAATAGTTCATTATCATATAAATAAGACTATCTTATATAGAATTGAAATTGGTGGATACAAATACAAATCATTCCTAAGGAGTTGAAATCACTGAGGATTGGGGATATTGGAGTACAATGAATGTGGAATACAACAAAGACTCACAATATGAGAACATGATACACCCATGTAAAATTTATATTGATTTAAGAGACAAAAATGTCTATAAAATGATTTAAACCTTCCCTAAAGTAGTGTAAAAATAATAGGAATTGATATTTGGGAGATTGTGTTTTGTACTTAGACATTGTAATGATAGTTTGCCTACCTTAGTGTGATCAAGATTGATCTTTAATACAACAAATATTGACTATAATTTATTTAGTACATAGACACTTCATTATATATTTGATCATTGTATATATCCCAATAAAAATACTCTATATCTTGTGTGAATTATATTTTAGCATATGTGATAAGGATTTGATGAGATCAAGAGTGGGGAAAAAATATAGATTGAACAAGTTATATACAATGATGGAACACGATGTGGTAAAAAGGTGATAATAAATGTTTGAATTGGAAACTAATTGATCCCACCCCTTAGGGTGTCTTGGATCCTATGATACATACCTTCCTTTGGATTTCTTCAATAACCACCTAGAAATCATCATTTACTCGATGTTAATGTTTTGATTCAGGTTACTTTTTTCTAAACTTTTACATCAAAAATATCACTGTAATCATTCTAAACATTCTTATAGACTCATGCTATCAATATAAATTCAAAAATTAAAATTTATCCAAACTTTAGTTCAAAAAACTCAGGTCTTTCTCTCTGCCACTAACTCGTAATGATGTGGTTAATTGAAAAAACAACACCATAATGATTCTTTTCATTGAGATGAATCCTCAAGAATTTATAATATAGTTTTTCTGGCACTGATATTCAATACAGACACATATTTCAAGAAATTCTATTGGTTATAGGAATGTCGATATTATACCGAAAATAATAATAATATTTTTCTTTTGAATGACTCATTCTTCAGTATCCATTATACATTGGTCATCCCTTAAATGGAATGTGTTGATATTTTTTTATGTCCCCATACATGATCATGTGAAATAAAATGAAATCTAGATATCAATTATATTTAATGCCTCTGAAAACACAATTGATCATGAATTGTGACACTGACCAATTACATCATGTCAATAACGAGACCACAATCCTGATGACATTCTTGTCTTAATAAATTTTTATTGTGAACTCCCCCATGCTAATTTTTTAGTATATTCTAAACCATTTTTTCTTTAGTTATACACAATATATCTCTCAATCCTTCATATATAAAATTTATAGTCTAATCTAAATATTTGAACCATTTTATGATGTCGTTCTTCATTAAATGTTTTAGAATTATTTCCTTTGAGCATCAACATCTCCTAACATAGGTCATCATAATAGTCCAGTTTTTTAACACATCACAATGTTAGTTAGTGAATGAATAGGCCTCTCTTGATTATCCAAAATTATCACTCATGTATAAGTATTTCCACTAACCTATAATATCTTGTACACATGCATCCAAGAGGGAATACACAACCTCAATCGATACAAGTTGAGTTATCTCACACATCTCCTTTTTCATTTATAACCATACAAATTTTTATAATATTTTCACTAATAAGAATCCAATGATGTTCTCTCAGCGATAATATTGCATTTATACACATTTCATAAGCACTTGTCCATCCAGATTTCCTTGTTAACTAGATTCTATCACTCATGAATCACACTGTTTATATCCTAATAAAACCATCTCAAAAACCACACTATATGGTATATTACCATTGAAACATTTTTTGAAACCACATCCAATGCCATCAATGATTTGTAACCAATGATTTGGATTCATGAAAATACCCTTCATGGTTAGTGACCTTACTCGCTACTATGTGAATCTCACATTCAAACTCCCAAGAGAATCACCATCCGATTAGGATCTAATTTAAGTTACAGGTTCCCAACTCACCGTCGATGGATCACTCCCCCTAATATATCAATAATCATAGTGAGCGACTCATATCCTTGGCATTACTCTAAATTTATTGGTTACCTCACTAACCATTACTTCCATTAAGATGTCACACCACATTCCCCATATGATAAGTACATCTAATCTAATATATTATCCACATAACCCCTTTTCATTAATAAGACAAGCCATTAAGACCTCCTCTCTCATAGTATTCATATCCTAATAATCCATATCTTACTAGCTAACACATATATGATTTTGACCAAATAAATTAATACTTAGGTTAATTTATTTTTTTTCATTAAAGGATACCCCACTTATCAATTTCATGTTCAAAAACAATGCCCCCCACAATTCATTGATTCATCCCATACCTGATCATAACCAAAGTATTAGATTCCATCAAATTTCATCATAACCCCATGACTTAGATCTAATAAATTTTGTAAAATAAAGAGTATTATACTCCCTCACCAAACATTGGCACCTATTTAAGTCATAAACTATAAAATATTATCAAGGAAATACATATCACAATTAAATTTATCCCTCATTCTAAGAAGGATAAACAATATAATGATGATGTATCAACGATATTCATCATGAAATATTCCTTAGAGTCATGCGACCTAAATTCTCTAATTGATATATCTCCCAACTATCCAAATATAGTTATGTATAACTAATCATAAATGTCACCATCTCCAAGTTGAACCCATATCATCTCAACCCACAGTAAAATATCTCATGTAAAAGCTCGCTCATTCATCACCATAGTATGGTTGAATTATAAAAATCACTATAATAATGTTTAACCACCACCATTATATATCAAATACTAATCATGATATGGTGGGAATACTAGTACAACCCTAATATTAAAGTAATATTTTTCCATCATGAAATCAATCCCACTGATTGTAGGCTAAATCCCATAATAATCTAGTTGTCCATACATCCCTTTTAGGTAAAAAATCTCTCAGTCATTAAGAACTACCGTTGATTTCATACACAAACATACCCAAGAGCATCTATGTGATTGTAAAAATCTCTAAATCACATTTCACCCATGTGTCATTACCATTCCATGAATAATGTACCATGATTTTATTTATATGTATTCTGATGTTTATATTAACCCCACTCTCTTAAGGTACCCTATTAAATCACAACCTATCATAATAATAAATACTAAAAGCACCTATAAAACAAATTAATATACTTAAGTCACACCACATTAAGATACATATTATATTCTCTTAGATCCATTTCTCTTCTAATACCATACATATTTTAACTCACCTCTCACAAAGTAATTTCTTTTCCACTATCACACATAACTCAATACACACATGTTCCTATCCCCCCATCCTTGGGCTCTCATCATCATAGTGGTATCCATACACCCAAATACCCACTATAAAACATTCTTAATGTCTATTATGATCTCAATGGAATCACTCTTAAGAATTTTTATTATAGAATATTTTGTAGATTTTTATCATTTAAGTATGTATCTGAAAATGTGATATTTTGAAAATCCCATAAAATATTATTATTGATGCTTAAAATATCTTAATCCACTTAATTTCATTATAATTAACTTCTCAATCATATACATGCATACATATTTCATTTGAATCTAAATTCCACGTATGATGCATTAATGTGCACATATTCTAGCCTGATCAAAGAGTAAAATAATAAAATATAACTACAACATTGTAATTATTCAAAAATTAATCAATTGTAAAAATGATAAGCAAAAACAATATTCAAAAATATTTTATGTATTGGATTTGTAGCCTTCATTATTCTATCCTGGCATAAATATGACAACCTTCCCAAGTCCCGATTAGTCTTAGATCCATTTTATAAATCCAAATCACAAAAAAAATTCTGTTATGATACTAGATTATAACATCCTTTAATTGGTAATTATCTACTGATGTGATTTTGTATGACATATAACCTCAAACACAACTCCTCATATATTAAATGTTGTTGATTAGTAACAAGGGTGGGGTAATAACTAATAAGTAGAATATACCCCTGTTATCATGGAATACGACAATATAAAAATCATATAAACTTATATAAAAAATATAGAATTATAGTAAAAATGATATTATAGTATAAAAAATACCATAATAAATAATCAATCTCTACACTATGAAAAATTATACCCACATGGATCATAAAATCTTACATCAATATAATATCTCTTATTATATTGATAAAATATAGTATTTAAGTAAGAAAAATAAATAGAAAGGATACCTATAAACCTATATTTTCCCTCCCATTTAACTATATACATATCCATAATAACCTCCTCTGTCTCTATCTCATAATCTTATGACCATTTCCATGAACTACATTCTAGAAATAACGTTTACAAATCTACTGGGTTATATGTGTAGGGTGTGAGAATAAAACCAAGTATTCCACCACCAATGGTTACCATATATTAACTTGTTTATATGTTCAAACATATTATAAATTAAATTAATGTGGAATGAAATGTCATGAATAAGACTCATCACACCATTGGAATTATTGAAGGCACCCTGATGGTGGAATCATATCTTATTTGGACAATACAAAAAATGGTTAATTTTATCATGGTATGATCACATCAATAAAGTAGAAATCCCATGAAATGATAATTACTCTATTGGAATATAGTTTCCCAAGTAATCAAATGTAATTATCCACAACCATGATCATATATTATTATAAATATCTCTAAAATCCCATGTTTTCTTATCACTCAACCCTTCCTTGACAGTGAATGATGTATCATCTATCACAAATATAGATAGTAATAACTCTCATTGGTGAATGAAGTATCACTTATTTTGAATGGGGTATTACCCATCCATGTGGTGAATAATATATCACCAAACAGTTCTATTAGTATTTAATATAATGGAGGAATATCCTTTTAAAACTCACCAATTAGAATGTCCTCACTAAAACTATGAGCAATATTTTGTGATCCACAATGAATGAAACCTCGAGAATGTAAAAATCAAAAAATTATGTCACAAAAATTAATTATTTATGTTCATACCAATTTTTATTGATTAAAATATTAAATCAAATAATGATTTTTCTTTAGTTAAAAGGAATGAAACATTTTTCATTTATCACTTCACAACATGTTCAATTCTTTGTACATGACACCCTTGTTTTTTCAATGTGACTCCACCATGATCTGATGGAATTGAAATCGAAATACCTAATTCTTGATATCATAATTAGGGTGAAAGGGAAAAGGAAGTGAAGAGTGGGGAAATATTTCTAAACTTACTAAATATGGCTCCCAAATTCATCATGTAACACACAGATTTTATAAAAGAACACTATGTTTAAGATCATAACAACATGAAATGTCAAGAATAAATGAACCACATAATAGTATTATCTACATAAGAACACTATAACATAGCCAATAAATTGGGGGTATGAATAGTGTTAACTAATCTATGAAATATATATAAATTTTATTCTAAATAGAGATATATTTATTGATAAATTATTAATAATATGAACTCTACATTAAATAAATATATTTTATTCTAACAAATAATACATTTTCCAAAAAATTGCCTTTTATTTGTTTTTACAAGAAAATAAAATAGTTTATATATGAAAAATTTATAAATTATATTTTTAAAATTTAAAATAACTTTTCTAATCAGAATATCAAAATAATCTGGGGGTAAAATTCAGAAATTTTTTGAAAATGTTTGATATTTCAGTTAATAGTGAAAATTACTATGTTTTCAAATGTTATCATTTATTTTCATTAAATCAAGTAATTTAAAAGATACATTATATTTTTTATTTGTTATTAAATTTTAATATAAAATTTTTATTTATTATAATCTTAATAATTTCCTTTGAATCAATAATTTTCATGATTTCTCAACAAGTATATTTTTATGCTTAATAACACAGTTTTTTAATAATGATTTTTATGTCTATAATGTTTATCCAGGTTAATTAACATAAAAAACCCCTGTTAAGGAAATATTTCAATTAAATTTACATATATTACATTTAATTAAGTTGATTTATATTCATATAATTATTATTCCTATCCATATAGTTAATATAATATCATCTATTTCTTGAAAATGCATTTCTGGAAAACCCATTTTTTCAACACATATTACATGTATAATATTTAAACTCAATTCATCCACTTATATGATTTTAATACGACAAAATTAATTCCATATTAATAATTATAATGTTTAATATTATTTAATAATTTCAACTTTAATATGTTTCATAAGTGATAGTCACAATATTAAAAATAAATAATTAACATGTTGACTCATTGAAATGGTAAAACTGAGTAACCTTAGAGTGAATTGGAATTAAATATTTAAAACATGTCTATTTTTTAACATTGGGGGTTTTTATTGACTATATAACCCCAAAAAGCTTTTATTTATAAATCTTGATGACACTTGGATTGAGTGTGACTTCCCATTATTGAATAGTTATAGGTATTTAGAGAAATGTCCCTCCCTCTCACTTATAAAAGGGCACTGAATATTCTCTCTTTTCGACACCTAAAAAGCATTATGGTAGGAAAATACCTAACCAAATACCATCACTAATTACCTCTCCACATAATAGAGGCCACGTTTTATCATAAATTCCAACAAGGTATTCTTTTGGTATAATCCTAAAGTGGAGGTCCGAGGAAGAGTTATCATTCTTAACAGAGCATTTTTTTTATTCTTACATATCCTTAAATTCTTATTATACCATGATGATATAAAAATAAGTATCCCTAAAATAATAATTTTTAACTATGTTAATTGAATTAACTACTCCCATTTCATGTTTCATCAAATGGGAAATGAATCCATCATTTGTGTGTACGGTGGACTCCCACCTCACAAACCAATGTAATTTATTTTCCATCATCACCGCTCACTGATGTCCATGATGGTATATTTAATGTTTATAATTGATATTAAGGGCCTAATAATAATTATGAAAAATGGACCTATCATATTCCTTCTTACCTTACCATCCATTAGAAAATTATAACATCGTTCGTTTGTATGGAAGACTACAACCTCACAATTCGAAGAGATTCGTTTTAATTAACTAACCATTAGGATGGTATATTTAAGTGTATTTAAGTAAATAATATGTAATGTATCATATAATTATAATTTTTTATGATAAAATAACACCGAACTTCATTCCATCATGATCCCTAAAAATGGAAATGTTACTCATGCTTATATATGATGTACCATCTCTATGATTGTAACATAGTTAATGTTTCATAACCCTCATTTATCATAGGTTTTATAATTTTAATTCATCCATAAAAATTATATTTATTTCATTTTTATTATTATTCTTATAATGGAAAAATAAATTCTTTTACCATTGTTAACTTATCAAAGTCATTTTAGACAAATGAACAAAATACTATCAAAATATACAAAAAGAAGTTAATTTATTACATAAATTTATATAAACTGGAAGTAAATTATTTAAAATTTAATAATAAATGTGGAAAATATATTTAAGAAAGTAAATAAATAACATAATTTTATTATTAGTGAGGATAAATTATGTGTGTTATGACTCAAACTCAAGGTAATGGATTTTATAAATTAATTACTTTCATTGGGTTAAATTACATCTTCATTGTATTTTATATACTAAGATTCTGTGTCTAATTAAAATTAATTATTTTATGTTTTATTTCCACTTGTTTTATGTGTAATTAAATTTGAGACAATTAAAACCTTCATTGATTAATTTTCACTACAATGACATGATCTTTGTAAGGTATTTTTGTCTCACATTATTTTTATGAGATATTGGACATATTCATACTAAGATTAGTATATGTTATATCATGAATATATTTTTGTAAATTTCATTTAATGTTTTATTTGAATTCATTTGTCTCATGAGGGTTATGATTAAAAATTCACTGAAGTAAAAAATGGTATATATCATAATTCCATCATTATTCGAGATTTTCTACGATTAAATATCCATTACGTGAAATTATTTGAACATTTCTTAATAAAAACTATTCATTTTATTCCCCCTAGTTTTTATTATGTTTCAAGTAATTTAACAATTTTATTTTATTTTTCGCTTAAAATGATTGATAAAATGTTTTTAAGAAAAGACATCTTTATTTTCTATTTCTGTCTAATTTTTTTTATTAAAAATATATATTTTCCATTAATTATATTAAATAATATTTTTAATAATATTTTTAATATTATCCCATGATTTATAAAGGATATTTTTACCAATGTTTTATTTTTTATAAAATATATTTATAATTAATATTATTTTTTCTTTTCGTAGAAGAAACATTCTGAAATTTTACTGAAAATTTGAAAGGAATCATTTTTTAACCTAATCTACATGAATGGAATATTCTTGCATTCATGAACTCTCAATTCATTGAATATTACTTTATAATTTTTCATGCTAATTTTTGAATAGAATTTTATCTATAATATTTGAGATTTTTTTATATTTTTAAAAAATTGATTTCAAAGTGAAAATAGTATTTTCCTTAAGAAATACTCCTTGTAATATTTTAAAGATGTGTTCTTCCTTAATAAATACCTTTTATATTATAGATTTCTTCTAAATTTTTTACATATGTATCTCTACTAATTTCATAGATTATTATACCTTAAATTTATGGGGTAATATATGCCTTAGTCTCATCTCTCAAATAAATTCATCATGAAATTTCCTCTTATTATTAAATAAGACAAGATTATGAAACCTATTTTATTTTCATGGGAAATTATTATGTTTATCCATTATGATTTATTTCCATTTTGAGGATCACATATTTATACACATGTAATTATGGGTGCACCAAAATAGTTCCCTAATTCATTGGAAAGTATTTATTCTCACGAATGTTCATATTTGGGATTATAGAGTAATCTTAAACCATTATATGACTTTTCCAACATGTGATATTTTCTAGGTAGTTAACATTGACTCATTTTTATGTGAAGTAATAGGTCACCTACAAAATTCCTATGTTTCCCTGATCTTATGATACCATGTTCGTTATGTTAATCTCCCTAGTATTACTCATATTCTTACTATTATTTGATATCATGTTATAAATATGACTCACACATTGTGTTTCCTTATCATTTTTATTCCTTTACTGAGATTTTTATCTATCACCATTTTTTCTATGTATTATCCATATTATCCCATATAATTTACAGATCTCAAAATTAATTTGGAGCTTATAATAGAGAATAAATAATGAAGTTTTATTCTAGTATAACTTTGATGTAATATAAACAAATTCTTCTAAAGACACAAGGGCTCAAGATATTTGGGTTGTAATTAATGTATTTTTTGGTAAAAAATCATTTAATATTATGTATAAAAGGATTGGGCCACTATAGTTGGTATCAAAGAAAGGTTTAGTGATTTTTGGGGATTAAGATTATAATAATTTATAAATAATCATAGAAAAAATTAGAAGCATAAGAATAAGTATTGGAATGTGTCCTTGAATTTTGCTGATGGATAGACAAAGAGGTTCCCAAGAAATTACATCCCTACCAGAATACTACAAGTTTATGTGGATTCAAAATTGTTCTGTCTATGTGTTATAACTCCTAAAAGGTTGATTGTTGATTTTACTTGATCATAACCTAGTGTAAAACAATTGGCCTTGCTACACATCTGATTTTAGACACTCAAGGGATATGTTTTGGAAATTTATATACACTTTTTAAACCATCATGATGTTATCGAATATACATTAATCTTGGATGACCTAGATTAAGCCTAAATTTTATTAGGTTGATAAATATAGTATTAATGAAAAGTTTAGAGTAATAACTTTTGAGGTTTTAAGTAATGAAAGTGTAAGATAATTAAAAGTATTTGTGGAGACATTTATTGTAACATAACACTTGAGTTTAGTTTTGGTTTTTGTAAAAAAATGGTTATTTTTGGAAGAATGTATTTTATATTATATGAAAATATGTTCAATTGTATTGGTAAAATTTAGGGTTTATCCAATATTTTATGTTAAGGTAATAATATTCTATTAATATTAATTAATTTTGTGAGAAAAATAATATATATGGAAAACTATAACTGTTACAAATTTATTTGATATTCTGTTTTATTTTGAGGATTTTCACTATATTTTCAGGAATGTTATAAGAGTTTTCATACAGCAATATATTTCATCAAATCTAGCAAGTCTAGGATGCTTGAAACCACAACTGAAGGGTAGCAAGGGTTCAACATCTTCCACTGTCCTATGTAATTTCGTGGTTAGTATGACAATATTTTTGCATTAAAAAATCAGTTGATAAATATTAAATGGAAATTTGGGATCATATTTTAGAATAAAATATTTTTTATTTTATTTTTTTATGTGATTAATAATATTTTTATAAAATTTCATCGGGTAGAGGTATATAAAACACTCAGGTAAAATATCATGAGATTTTATAAAAAAATCTACTTTTAATTTAATTTAGATTATTTAATATACCATGTTACATGTAATAAAATGTAAATATTTAATTACACATAGCACTATGTTTATCATTCATTACACAAACCACTGATTTTAGATTTCATTACATGAAACATCGATTTTCTTTGACAATTGTTTTTAAAAACAATATTGTACTTTGCTGAAAAATAATACACTATTAATATTATTATTTAATGTAACAGTAATCACTTATCAATTAGAATGGAGAAAATGAATGAGACTAACAAAATTATGAAAATATTTTTTACACTTGTTTATAAAATGATTTCATTAGTTAAAAATTGAATTGGGAATGAAAACAAAAACCAATTGAATATAACATAAATGTTTTTAAAAAAACAATTATTCTACCCTTAATGGGATTTTATCTAAATAAATTCAATTAATCACTATAAGTGTAATATATTAACTAAATTTCTATATTATATATTTGATAAAATGATTTCACATTCATATAAGAAGTTTTATTGGTTTAAGTTAAGAATATATCCAAATTTAAGAATAAAAATGTTGCATTTCTCTAAAAAGATGTTTTTCCTCTTTTTAATGGAAGAGTTATTTTAAAGAAAAATTTTAATTCCATAAAAATATTTATTATAAAAAATAAAATTCATATATAATATATAAATATGAAAATTTACCTAAGGTTAATTTTTACTATTTTTTGATAAGTTTCATATTTTGATGAATATTGAAAAAAAATGATTTTTATTTGAAAACGACATTTTAGAATAATATATTTATATAAATAAATAAAATTTTAAATTCGTTTTAAAGAATAGTTAGTTCATTTATAAATCATTAAATCCAATTTAGGTGATTGGATTCAATTTAATATTGAAATTAGACATAAAAAATTTATAAATTTGAACCTGTTTACATTAAAAATCTACAGTTTCTCCTCGTCTGCATTGTTTATTTGAAATATATTCTGCCAATTATTTTATTGTAATTTGGAAGAATTTATTAATTATTTGTAATGAGAATAGTTTGTTATTAATTTTATGATTTTTTTATTATATATTAATTTATATTTTTAAATATCCAAAATTATTTTATCATTTTATAAGAATATATTATTTTTAAAACTATCTATATTTTAATTAAAAAAATTATATTGATCAAAATAATATTTTTTTATTTAATTTGAAATAAATTATATAATATAAATTTTATTAAACTATAAAAATATTTAATTATTTATCTAGCATGTTCTCATTTTAGTCTGAACATTATTCATGTTTATGGTTTCGAGAAATGTTTCTAGAATAAACTGATTTAATGTTTTATTCTATATTTTATTTATAACTTATGATATGATGATAGAATTATTTCAAAACATATATAGTCTGAAATATAACACAATTATATTCCTTCAATTAGTTTATTCATAAGGTTAATTTTACTGTTTATGGTTTTCACAATTTATCATAATATTTAACAATAATTATGAGAACATAGATTTTCTATAATTGAAAATATTTATTGTTTCATTGATATATCATTTTTGTTTAATTGAAATCACTCAATGTAGGTTCAGTTGAAAAAATAAAGGTTTTTATACATTTAATTAAACTATATGAAACTCTAAAAACGACATATACAAACATTAAATATGAACCAAGGTATGGAAATACATTATGAAGTGTTTAAAACATATTCTTAATACTTTTTTATCAAAAACCATAAAATTTTTATCAGAATTAAGATATTAAAGATAATTTTTAAATATCATCAATTTATCTAAAAATAAGTATCCAAGAACAACTCTATATTAAGATTTTAGATAGCATAAAAATTATCTGAAGTTTATATTTTCAGTTTGAACACAAAATGACGAGACACTATTTATCAACTTGAACCACTTGCAACTTTATTACATTGATAATCGTTAAAGATTCTTATTCTTCATGAATGTAACCATATTTCTTCTCTAAATAATCCAATACTTTATTGATTCAATTCACCAACCAATATCATCCTTTTTCTTACATGTGGAACATCATTTGGGTAATATCTCATCTCAACATTATGATTCCCAATGGTGAGTTTCTCCTCTTCCTTTCTAATAGTGAGTTTATCCACTTAAATTCATGTAAACAGAGATTCTTTTTATAATTTAAATTTTTTCTTTTTTCTCCATAGAAATAGTGAGTCATAATTTTACTTTTAGATTTACTGGATGACTCAACAGTGAGTCTTTTTTATACTTTTCTATTTTTTCCATTTTTTTCTTGGTAATGGTAAGTCTTTTTATAGGTTGATATTTTTTTATTTTTTCCATTAGAAAAGGTGAATTACTTTTCAATTGTCACTTATTTACCAATGGTGACTCATTTTTTTAAGTGCAGTGTTGACTAATTTTTTTTTAAATAAAACTCTATAGTGAATTATTTTTAAAAATACATCATTGACTTATTTATCAATAGAAACATATTTATCAATAGAAACTTATTTATCAATAATGTATTAACTATTAATGATGACATAAATATAAATGGAGAATTATATTTCAATAGTTACTTAAACTCAATGGTGACTAAATTTATAAATGGTGACTCACTTTTTCAATGATGTCTTATTTTTTATACCACCATGTATTTTATTCTATTACTAGTGATGATTTCTTCATGATCTATAATTTATCTATTTTTATATTTTTAATCCATCCAACGGCCCAAAGGCCTTAAATTTTTTTTATTATTGAAAGAAACCCCCCTTTTAGGGAAAAATGAGGAATCCCTAACAGACATCATTGACATAAAACAGAGAACAAGACCCAAAGGTATAGCGAGACAAACCAAACTAAAAACATGAAGCAACCCCTCCCCACCAAATAATTGAGAAAAAACTATCCACCGGTGAAAATCTAAACATCAAGCAAGTGTCCTACGTCAAATCATAGGCTCAATCTGATGGAAAACACCACACCCTCTCAAACATCCAAAAATCTCTGCAACGATAAATAGCTCGCTTTGGAACCTCCTCTAGGGTCAAATCTACATGGTCAAGTCTGAGTGGATCACCATACCAACATACCACATAAACCATTTCACCATTCTGGGAAGATAGAAAAAAATAACCTCTAACAATCAATCATCCTGGACCAACCTCGTGATCCTCCACCACGCCATCCTTTGCCATAGAAGCCTAGAAGGCAATCTAAAGAGCGCGAGTTCAACCATCGTCACGAAGGCACAACCCTACACCGAGGGACCGCCAGCAATGAGGGAATCTTGGACTTCCTGAAATAGAAATGCCTCTCTAGGAATGGATCTGTTCTGATTAGAACCACAGATGAACCCTCACCAGGTTCTGTTACAAGCCACACAATGACAAGAACGAACGACAAACGACGTCGTACCTGGACAACCCAAACCAAATCCAACCAGAGAACTAAATATAAAATCTTTCAATTTAAAAGCTTTTAATAACTCACAGAGACCGAAGACCCCCCCTCCTCCGGAGCTCTGCAGATATAAACCTAAGCTGCGCTGAAAAATGGTAGAAGCAATCCATGATCACACTGAATCATCGGACAACTGAGTAACCAGCCGAGAGGAAGAGGGAAAAGAACCCCGGTCAATTCGGACAACCGATGTACCATACCTCTCTATTGCCTGTGTGCGTTGGACGATCTGACCAACCTGAACCAAGAACAGGCCACCCCAAGCATCGTCGCCACCGGAAAGAGAGAAACCACCGAGTTGACCACCAAAGCTCTGTGGAGAAGACGATAAGCCAACACATCATCATCATTGTTCGATGAATCAGGCCTAGCCAACCATCAAACCTCCTCCAAGAAGGGACACCGTCGTACAACAATGGAGCCCATGTCAAGTCGAAAATTACCACCTCCATGACAAAATCCCACCCCGAAGGGGGAATAAATATAAAAAAGGGAGAAAACCTAGGTTCTGCGTGGAGAATTCCCAATGCCACTCTAAGGCTTCTGTAAGTGACCACCTTTCATATGCACAAAAATTTTATATTTTTAATGAATTTAATGTTTTTTATTAAGTGTTTTATTAAAATATAAAATTAATATATATTATATATGATCCATGAAAGTATTTTTATAATATTTTTATTAGTTTTATAATTTTATTAGTTTTATTTATTATTTATACGTAAATTTTACAACATATATTATGGAATAATTATTATTTCATATTTTAAGTCAATTTGATTGACTTATTCTTTTCTAAATTATTATTTAATGTCATTGAATATATTCAAAAACTTCTTATTCCATTTAAAGATATATAAATATATTTAAATTGCTTGGTGATTTAAATTGAATTATATTAAATATTTGTTTTAACTGGTCTTATGATATTTATGGGATTGATACAAATTATTATTTACCAGGTTAATCAAATAGGTTTTAATTGGTATATATGATTTCAATTCAATCAATATTTTATATTGTTATTTCGGACAATAATTTTATATCTCCTGAATAATTAATTTTTTTGTAATTGTAATAACTTTAAATATAGGTTGGTTTGTTTGTTTTTTACATATCTTACTTAAATGATCCAAGTAACTTGAAGGGGAAATGGGTTAACATATTTGATATTCTTTTTTCAAAGAGATTGTGAAGTGATCTTTTTACATGGTGTACATTTTCAATGTCCTATGACACTCAGTTTTATCACCAATATATTCCCTCAGTGGATAAATTATTTCTAATTCAATTTCTACTAAATCAATGAGAAGACATAATTTAATCATCAAGAACAAGTATCTAAACATTAATTATTTATCATCGCATTCATCTTGTTTGGAATCTGTAACAATATTTTATATCTCATAGGCACACTATTTTTCTGTTTATTATCTCACAACCAGAAGAATTATATCCTCTTATCATCCCTCGAATTTGACTAATGGATTGTAATGTTGGGATCTAAGGGTTGTAAATCCCTATTTCTAATGATATGAATGTTTGGTTTATCACAAACTTTGTATAAAGTTAAGTTTTAGGGGTTGTGAATCCCCATAAAAATTCATTTTTTTTGTTATCCCTTCACTAGAAATGGATTTTAAAATTGGGTTATGATCCCCCCCCATAAACATCATTTTAGTGAATTCATACTTCTCATGGAGTATAGAGGTATAAGAGTAATGAAGACCCACTTTGGAATAATCTACTATAAAAATCAACCTTGTGTTATTTACCTTTTCTGCTGGTAATTAAAATTAATAATTAACTTTAATAATTAATTTAATTAATCAATTTATCTGATATTTTTTTAATTTGGTCCGTCAATCCCCCTATAGACTGCATTACATTACCTTATCCAACATTAAATTTTCAATTTAGTTTTTTTAAAATTATTGAAATCAAATAAAATTAATTACAAAGTTTAATGTGAAAATGGGTTTACTTAGTAGTTAAGAATTAATATTAAGGGAAAAATTACATAGAAAAATGTAAACAAAAATTTATTGCCATTCTTTGACCATATTCTGTCTATTTTCTAGAATGTATCATTATTGGAGGAAATAGTTTTGAGGTAGACCTCCCAATAATGTTTTCTTTTTGTTATTTATAAGAATTCCACTCCTCCTCTATTATAAAAGGTCATTCACTCACCCCAATTATACACTACTATCATGATTTTGTATCATCGAAAACATTCCAAAATAAACTTAAAACATCTATTATCTCATTATATAAAACCCACTTTGGTCATATGGGGAACTAAGGTAGCCCTGTAGTGAAAACCAATTGAAGCTACCAAAAGTAAAAGAAATAATTTTCAAAGAACACTTTTTGTTTTATTTCTTTCTACACCCATTGAAATATTTTTATATCATGAATTTATAAGACTATTAGTATATAGAATATACTGGGATTTTTTTCTGTTAAGGTTATTACCTATAACTTCACAAACATTCTTCAAATCGGATACATAATCACCATTCATGTGTACGATAGACTATCACATCGTGAACCGATGTCATTCATTCTTCTGTTTCTATGTCTCAAAGTTGGAGATAATGATCGGAATAATATTTTATATGATTTATATTATATTTATGATATATTTATTTTTATTTAAATACTATGTAACACATACATTCATTCTTTCTATTTTGTGTGAATATGATACCCCCGTTTGTGGTTGCGTGGACTACCACCTCCTCAAAGTGGTGTGATTGGTTCATGCTTTACATGGATTATGTTATGGATATTTTTAATAAAAATGTGTGATAAAAATGAAATATATATGATATTAATGAAAAAATTATCTTTCTTTAAATATTATATGTCATCTTTTTCTTACCTTTTCACACACTCAAAAAGTGATAACGACGTTCGTGGATTTGTGGACTACTGTCTCCTCCAAGTGATTCTATTCTTATTTTTTCATCACCACATCATAAAAATTGTATTTATAAGTGTATATAAATAGATATTATAATATTAATGATATATTTATCATTATATAAATATAAAATATTACATAACATTTTTCCAAAATTATCAATTAAAAATGGAAATTTTACTCATGAGTACATATGACCTAATATCTCCATGATCGTAACGTTAGGTCATTTTTCAAAACAATATTTCACGATTGGTTTTAAAATTATCATTTATATATAAATATGATAATTATTTCGTGATAATTATTCTGGATATCTTTAAATAATATCCTTTTTTACCATATTTAACCAACCAAAGTATTTGCGACACATAAGCCGAATATGGTCAAAACATCCAATGTAAACTAAATAGATTAAGTAATTATATAAAATGTTTTAATAAGGGAAATAAATATAATAATAAATTGGAAATTGTATATAAAGAAATTATATAAGATAAATAAGATCATTATTCAGGAAGAGAAATACACACGTGACAAGTGAGACTCAATGCCATGGACTTCATCTTAATCTCTTTTCATTAAAGAATATCTTGATATTATGTATAATTATTATTTTATATGGTGTGTATAAAACCCCATTAAAATGTCACATAATAAATTTATATTTTATATTGATATTTAAAGTTTTTATAATGTTATTATTTAATGATTTTTATTTTTCAAGTGTTTCCCAAGTGATTTGAGTGTTTTCTTTGAAAAAGGATAATTGTTTTATGTCTTTATTCCAACTCATTCTATACCATGTCCATGTTTTTTAAATTACTTTATTAATATTTTTAGATTGTTATATAATATTTATAAATAAATTATTTTTGATATTTTTAATTTGATTTAAATAGTTTTCTAAAGAAATATTTTTATGTGTTTTATACAGAACGTCTTGAAAAATGAAAAAATAATGTATTATTCTTAACGCACAAAGAGACTATGATTATTCCTCCATAATGAAAACTATTTTATTTATTTATTCCATTGAAATATTATATTTAATCATTTATTTTAAATCACCTTTTCATTTTTTGGGTATTTTGGAATTGAAAATGGGCTTTAAAAAATGGACTTTTGGTATTAAAAATGTGCTTTTAAAAGAGAAAGGAATTTTATCTGAAAGTATTTTTCATATTATCTGAAAATAGTTTTTAAAGGGGTTTGTGATGATTGTTTTTATTAATAATATGATACCTAAGAATTATAGTAAATAGGTGATCCCAATATAGATTATACAAATGGTTTAAACCTATTATAGCTCAAAGGTAAGATAGATATAGCTTATATGAAGGGTTGAGCCCCATTATAACTCATGAGAAATGAGTGATCCCGATATAGATTATGCAAAGGTTTGAGACCCATTATAGATCCCATGTGATCCTAATATATCTTATATGAATGGTGATCTTCATTATAGATCTCTAATGAGTTGTGAAATGACTATATTGGGATTCATCTGTATAGTTATTCTAATTAAAATGGTTTGGAAAGGGTTTTATGAAATTGATGATCCATATTACTAAAAGTGTTTTTAATTTCTTATTATAGGTTTTAATGAATTTATTTGAGAAAAATGTTTCTTTGTATTCATTTGAAAATGTTTTATTTTAAGATCATTATAAAAATTATATGAGTTTTCATATATTCACTAGACTAAAACTTTTCCTTATTTTTTTCATCCCTTAGAGAGCATTTATTCTCACACCATTTTTTTAATTTATTTTCTCATTATTTGATGACGGGAAAGGAAATGGAAAAGGTCGAGTTAAAATTTTTGGAGATTTTTTCATGAAAGTAAGTCATGATTTTTTAAAAGTATTTTATTATGGGATAATTGGATACAGATTGAAAGTGTCCACTTTGAATTTCATGGTTTTGTTATGTATGAGTTGTGGAATAATTCTATGAAACTCTAAAATTGAAAATATTATAAAAGTGAAATAAAGTTAAATTATTTACTTGAACTCTAGATTATGTAATGTTTATGTTCAGAGAATCATAGTTGGTATCAGAGTAAATGTTTAGAAAAATTTAGATGTTAGGATAGAGTTCATTGTATTCCCTTAGAATATGTACCTTTTTTTTTAAGTTGAAATGATGTGGTATTATAATATTTCCATGTTTCTCAATCTAAACTATGTCTATTTGGAATGTTTTTCCATATAGAAAATATGAAATCTATAATGGGAAGGAACCAAGACGAAAATATCCTTCAGAATCAGCATCCTAAAACGGTTGAGATTTCAATATTGTAGTTTGTTGAAGTTAGGGATTACTAAAAACAATGCTATTAATAGTTGTGTAATCCATGATAGAGAGGAACATGATCTACCAAACAGGACCATGTCTATAGTGGACCATTTCATGAAGAAACTTGCCCCATTATCCAATGTATCATTTGTCCCTATAGTAGCTGATGAATTGATCAATTTTCTACTTAAGATATTAGATTTCATGGGATATTTAGAAAAAAAATAAAAATCTATACATCTATAATTTTTAAGGTTAATATAATCAATGGTTATATTTGGTTAAGAATACTAGATAAAAATTTGATCTTTATTCAATAGAATAGGAAACATATAATGATATTTTAATTTATAAATATTTTCCAATGTTTTTTTATATTAGTATGGGTAAAAAAATATTATTATTTAAGAAAAATGATGATGATTTAGTTTCTATGTATGAATAATACTTCACAATATTGTCTAGGTAGGTTTCATATTTTATTTAAGATAGTGAAAGTAAAATTAAAAGACATTAATGAGGTTTAAAACAAACCTATTAATATCTCTGTACTCTATATAATTTAAAAATGATGAGATTGTGGGTTTTTGTTCTATGAATGTCGAAATGATTTTTTCCAACACTGACATTCCTTTTGATAAAAAGAGTTAGATATAGTCAAGGTGGCATGAAATAGGGAAGAACAAAACTAATAATTCTAAAGGTAATCCAGGAAATTGTACTATGTTTTGTAAAATACATTTTTGGGAATGTAAGATACGATCAATAAATTGTTACTCATGTGGTATGTTTGATCACAAGTTTCATCAGTGTAAAGAAGAGATTCCAAAAAATCCATGATTAAGATGACAGATTGTGAGTCAAGAGTGATATATTTTAGTTGTAATGAGTTGGAAAATTATGATAACATGTGAACGAAGTTACTTACCAAGGGTGGGAATCCACATGATTAGAAACAAAAGGTGTGAAAAAATCTTCTCCTACTAATACAGTTCATGTTGGGCCATATGGTAAAGTGGTGGATGCGCCGAGGATTTCGATATTTTTCAAATATTAAAATTATGTTCAAGGATTAAGACAGTCCTTCTAAAGTTTTATGTGATGTTATCATAATGCTATTATAGAATTTTTGGGATATCTTATACTGTTTTTAAGTTTATGTAAGGCTTTAGTTTAATTAGTAATATGCCTTTACTTTGGGACATGATTTTTAATGTATTGATCTTCTTTAGAGTTTATAAGATATTTGATGATAAAGGTTATTTTTAGTGATTTTCTTCATATTTTTGGGAATGTTATGAGGATTAAATTGTGCTTATGAAATATAAATATATCATGTATATATATTTCCTAATTTTCTATGATTGTAAAATAATCCATAAAATCTAGTAAAATGGTCTTGAAACAAATATTATCCATGTACATTAATTTATATTGAACTTATAGTCTTTTATGAATCATAGATTTATTTTTTGGGCTATTAACATTCCATTTATCATTCACATGTTTTTTTATCACTAACCTCAATCACTCCGTATAATTATTTACATTTTTCCTCTATTCCCACCAACATTCACATATTTGGAAACAAAGTTATGTGTTATTCTATAAGAAATTTGTACTACCATTTCTCTGTTATGTAGAATATGTTTTTATAATAATTTATTATGTTGGACTCTGTAAACTGATTTTTAAAATGTTAAACATTTAATAATGATGATTAATTTTTAGGTTGAAATTCATTTTATGGTGGGGAGTAGGATTCAACATCCCCGGATTTTATGAAAACTTCATTCAAATTAATTTAAATTATTCAATAGATTGGGATACAAAAAACTTAAATTTTATCTTACATTACACACAAAACCAATTTTATCATGTTCTGCACACAACACTAAATTTATATTTCGTTATAGAAAACATTGAGTTTTTTTATAACTAGTGTTATACGTTAGGCCAAGTTATACTGAAGAAGAATATCTTATTAATATAATTATTTAATGTAATAGTTACCACATAGACATTGCAACGGATTAAATTAATGAGATTAAATAAATTATGAATGTATATTATATGCATGTTTATAAAATTAAATCATGGGTCATCCAGTAATTATAAATGATAATAAAAACAAATTGAATATAATGGAAATGTTTTTATAAAAAAACTATTATTATGAACTCAACAGATTGTAATCATAACAAATTAAATTTGTCACTTTTGGTAATAGATATTAAATAAATTTATATATTATGTATTTGAAAAAAATACTGATATTCATCCAATGAGTTTGATAGGATTAAGATTAGAATAAATCCAATTTTAAGAATATTTTTTTTCTAAAAGGCAGTTTTCTACCTTTTAATGGTATAATTGTTTTAAACATACACTGTGGAACATTTATAAATTTTATTTGAAAAAATAAACATTATTTTTAAATTATAAATAATATAATTTACCTTCGGTGAATGTTTGTTATTTTTCTGAGATGTTTTAGTTTTTAATAAATAGTGGAAAACATTAGATTTTAATAAAAACTGAATTTTTATTTAATTTTTTTATATAGTTAAATTATATTTAAAATTGGGTTTAATGTATAATTATTTCAATTATACATAAATAGATCCAATTTATTTCATTATATTCAATTTCACATTAAATTCTAATGTAGAACATTTAAATCTAATGACCAATTTTTTTTATCATGTCTGTCACGACCCATCCTCGGGGCCCATGCCATGACTACCCCAAACCCGCCTTCCATAGGCCAGGGGCTGGCAACTAGCACCAAAGCCGTAAATCCCAATAAAAAGGGAATGCATTACCTTTATAAAAGTAAACAAATCTAACAGAGTACAAGAGGAACCAAACACTAAGTACAGAAGAAAGTGCTGAAAAGTAAATGTGCCTGAATACAAATCCAACTGAAAAGTACAACTACAACTGAAGGAAAGTACAATAGAAAAGACAAGCAGTTGGAAGAATAGAAGTAGCTCCTGGGTCTTCCACCTCAAATCCAACCTGAAGGGTAGGTACAGATAGCCTCCTCAATGTTCTCGCCCGTCAACCTCCTCAGAGTACCATCTCGTCATAAAGTCCACCTCTGGATACTGACCCGTCGTGAGGTCCACCTCCGGGTACCGTCTAGTCCTCGAAAACTCGGCCTCCATATGCGTTGTCCGTCGTCTGCATCCAACACAACGAGGTGTGGGCATAGCCCATGAAGGGGGACTATACGATACTCATTAGGGACCCCGAGACCCTCAAGGTCTCACTAAATCCAACAAGGATAATCAAAAAGAATGTTCTCAACAGATAACCCTTCTTATGTATAAGCCCATACTTATACCTAAGTTATCAAGTAACCCATTTCAGCAACGAGGTATCGCACATATATGAAGTCAACGGATAACCACTACTTAAGTATATGCCCATACATATACCTAAGTTATCAAGTAACCCATCTCAATCATGAGGAAAACACAAAGGTCAACGACTCAACTCAAACCAGGATTTTATTCATGATGTCGAAACCACACCTGCTGGAGAACTCCTCTTATGTCGAGTACAGTGGGCCTGCCGCTACAACCAAGCGCTTCCCACTAACCTTGGACTACTGAAGTACTCCACCTATCGAGTACTGTGGGCCTGCTGCTACAACCAAGCACTTCCCACCATGGGTCTGCTGCTACAACCAAGCGCACCCCCTCAGAGCCTATAGAGGTACTACTTCTGTCGAGTACCGCGGGTCTGCCGCTACAACCAAGCGCTTCTCCACCGTGGGTCTGCCGTTGTAACCAAGCACTCCCCACTGGGCTATCCGAATCACTCCGATTCGATCGATCAGCAGTCGTCAAGTCTCAGCCAGCTACTAGGACTCTGCACTCCGCTCACTCGTCACCAGGAGGGTCCGCCCCACGAGCTACTATTTGATACTCCAAGTATCACAAAGTCCCACAAAAAATTATCCCAAGGGTCTGCCACGTCATAGGAATCTCAACACAACAGATGACGTGTCAATCAGATGCTCGGTCTATGTGTTATTAGCCTTTTCGTCCCGAGGGCCCGGTTGGTTTCGTGTACGAACCAACAGCACCGTATTTCAACTGTACCCCGAACTCTCATAGGTTATACTCATAAGGACCGTTTATCAACATGATTATCAACCCCGTTGACGGTTCGTCAAACGGACATCTGGTCTGAAAGTTATCAGCTTTTCCGTTCGAGGGGCCCGATTGGAATTCAGGTACAATCCAACCCGGCCTTACTCCAACTACGTCCAAACCTCAGGTGAAGTACGCCAAAAAACCGTGTCACTACGAGGAATCCAACAATGTCGACGACACGTCAATCGGACGTCCGGAACTCATGTTATAAGCGTTAAAACGGATCTGTCCGAAGATAGGGGGTTTGGGCCCGGTCCGACCTGGCCCAATACCCCCCCGGGTTAGCCGGAACCTTGTCGACCCGACCTGGGTCCGGGTCCAGCCTAGTTGGGTGCGGCCCAGCCCGGCTGCCGCGGCCCGGCCTAGCCGGCGCGGCGCGGCCCCCCGGGCTATCGCGGGGGTCCGACACAGCGCAGGCGGTCTGGCCACGCGTGGGCGGTCCGACCCAGTGCGGGCGGTCCGACCCAGTGCGGGCGGCCGACCCAGCACGGGCGGATGCTGAACGGGGGGGGGGGGGGGGGGGGGGCGCCACCCCCCTGATTTCCGAAATGGCGGACCCCTGTGGGGTTCGCCCTAGCTGACCGCCGGGGGTTTCAAACCCACTGTCTTCTTGGTAACGGTCGGCCTTTTTGGCCGGCCGGTGAGCTGCCGCAAGACCCCCCGCGGGTCCCGCCTCCTAACGCACTGGGGGCCGGTGGAATCCGGCCGCCCCCTTGCTGAACCACCACGGCCAAAAGGTTGTGCCTCTTTCCCGTCCGGGGCGGCGCCACGTCCCTCCGCCGCAACCCACCCCGGCCACGGCCCTCCTTGGTGCTCCGGCCCGGCGCGACGATGCCACACCCCTCTGTCGCGGCCCTCTCTTGGCCGCAACCTTCTTCGGCTTCACCGGCGCGGCGCGGCTGGGCCGCGCTCCTTCGCTGCGACCCGCTCTGGCTGCGGTTCTCTCGTTCTGGCGCGGTGCAACGACACCTGGTCGTCTCCATTCGAAACCACAACGAAGATCAACAAAAAAGGGGAGGAGGGTCGGCCATGTTTATGTGGTCCGACCTCCTCCCGTTATATTGATAACAAGCATCCAAAAATAATGAAGAACGTCAAAATAATACTTGAACAATGAAACAACCCCTGCCTCCACAACAATGACAAAAGTCAGCGTCGCGGTAGAAATCGTCGGCGTACGTCCAAGGAGGGAATGACGTCTCACACCGACTGTGGAGAGGAGAAGAACGACACGTCGATCACTCCTTGCAGTAACGGCATTCTTCGTCGAGGTCTTGATGTTCTTCAACAAAGATGATGGAGTTGTCCATGTCTTAGAGAATTCTCTCTAAATATTCTCACACAACTAAACAACCCCAAATAAAATAAGGCCTTACCTATTTTATTAATACATGACAATATTTTCAATTTTTATAAAGTTTAATTCACTTAATTAATCTTGATTTGTCAAAATTAATGGTGAGTTAAGTTGGCAACATTAATAATGTTGAAGAGGAGGGGCCACATCATTAAAAACAACAAAGGAGGTTTAAAAATAGTTTAAGGGGAATTTGAAGGGGTGGGGATTGTGTGGGACCCACCTCACTAATATCATATCAATAGGAGTTTAGGATCAAGTGGGTCCCACCCCAACTCCCACACATGGGATTAAACCACTTAGAAGTGAAATAAAATTGTAACACAATTATATTTCACTTTACACTTAATCCTTATTTTTTTTAAATAACTATTCTCGCACAAACGCAACTCCAGAAGAAGTATTCTCAAGAAAATATTGGTGCTGCAGTTTCATAGGTGCCCTCAGATTTTGATTCCGAGCACCGGTTCAAAAGTTAGAAAAACCCACTCGTTCGTTTATTGAACGTACCCTAGCTAATCTTCGGAAATTGATTCTGGGCACACTGGGCCTCAGAATCAGGTGCCGTCAAAAACTGCGTACTCATAAAATCCCAATCAATTTAAGAAAAAACTTTCTTTGAAATTTACGGGTCTTTACAATGTCAGTTGGATTAATCTTTAATTAAATTATACTACTTATGTGATGGAATTTATTAAAATGGATTCAATATTTGTAATCATAATAATTTATCATTTATACTAATTTAAACATATTATTTTACCAAAAATATAATTGAAATAAATTAAAATTAATTATAGTGATAAAAGTAAAAATGAGTTTACTTCATTTATAAAATTTACTATTGATTGGAAGAAGGACATTGAAACATGTATAAAACCTATTTTATAAAAAATTTAGATTATATCCCCTATTCTCTCAAAAAAATTTATTAGAGGAACATGATGTCTGCGAGACACCCTAAGAGTGTTTTATTTTCATTATTTACAAGAATGCTACTCCTCTTCCAATATAAAAGGAAATTCAATCTGCCCCATTATACAAGCCTCTAAATATTCGTTATCATACATTACCTAAAAATATCAAATACCAACATCCCTACACTCATCTTGGAAGCCTCACTTTTTTCGTAAAGAAAAAAATGGATGTTCTTTGTTACAAACCAAAAGGAGATACCCAAGGAAGAGGTAATGTTCTTCAATGAGAACTTTTTTTTATCTTTTCTACACCCATTAAATTATTTTTATATCATGATTATATATTAAAAAATGTATCTTAAATATATTTAGATTCTATTATGTTTATTTTACTACATATAACATCACACATCTCCATAAAATGGGATACATAATCCCTATTCATGTGTACAACGGACTACTACATCACGAACTGATGATGTTCATTATTCCATGACCACCTATCTCATTTTGAAATAATGATATAAATAATATTTTATATAATATATATGTTATTTATGATATATTTTTCTTCTATAATTATTATATAACATATACGTTCAATCATTCCAATTTTTCAGAATATGATAACATCATTTGTGGATGTGTGGACTACCACCTCCTCAAAGCGATGTGATTTATTCACACTATACATGGAATGTATTAAGGATGGATTTAATAAACATATTAAATATACATGAAATATATAATATATTCATTACATTATTATATTTTTGAAAATATAATATATAATTTCGTTCTTACATTTTCACACACTAAAAAAGTGATAATGTCAGTGATGGACGTTTGGAAAACCACCTCCTCAAAGTAATGTGATTTTTCTTTTCCAATCACCACATCACAAGAATGATAAATGTAAGTATATATAATTAAATATAATGTTACTTATGATTTATTTATCATTATATAAAGATTAAATATTTCTTACCTTCCTTCCACAATGATCATTCAAAAAATGAAAATTTTACACATGCGTAGATACAACCTACCTTCTCCATGATTGTAACACTGAATAATTTTTCAAAACAATATTTCTTGATCAGATTTAAAATTATAATTAATATATAAATATTATAATTTTTTCTAGATTATTATTCTATAATCTTTTAGATAATTACCACATTTACCACAGTTAACTAACCAAAGTCTTTGTGACACATAAATATGTCGATTCAAAGAAAGAGGCAAGATCAGTACTCCCTATTCCGAAAGTTTCTATAATATTTGATAAATTAATGTGTGACATGGGGGTGAGGTGTGTAATTGAGTCTGTTGATACAAGAAGTAAATTTATGAGAAATTTAATGAGTTTTTATTAAATGTATAGACTAAAGGTAAAAAAAATACAATTTTATAAACTCAAAGTGAACATAGTGGGGGATTGGTGAGAAAAAAAAATGGATTTGACCATGAAGAACCAATCGCAGTGTTAAAATAAGATACTGTTTTTAGTCAATTTAGGTTAAATGATTGAGATATGAATTATATGAGGATATTTCTCAGGATACTACTGATAGGGAGGTCACCTTGGTTAGTATGGATATACAACAGGCTTCCTTTAATCACCTTGCTAAATATTAGGAAGCTGGGTGAATAAGGAGTTTACTTTTGAATTTTTTTTGTGAGGTCACTCAAGACATTGTATTGGATAAAATTCATCCAAAACCTCAATTTATGGGGAGAGGGATTGTGAAATTGGGGGTATCTGTTATGTCTAGAAAAGTAATATAAGATGGTGATCACAAATCTTTGGGAAGTGGTTATTCTCATTCAAGGATATTGTGATGAAGGGTAAGAAAAATATGAATGAAAATGAAGGTTTCACACCCAATCAAATGATGTTAATACCATTTACGAACTACTCAAACCTGCCACATGTCTGCACCATATCTTCCTTGAATGTATCAAGAGGGTCCAATGCTGAGATCCTCAAAAATTTTAATCAAGGTTATTCTCAATATGAATGGGAAAATATTAATGAAATATTTTATAAACATAACCTTCAATTATATATATTTTAATTTATTTCACATTAGACATGGGAAATCCTTTTTTCGACTCCTTCTCTTCTTGTAATTGATTTTCATTTTCTTTAATAAATAGTGAGTTTTTGTTGCGTCTGGATGGACATGTTTTGTAAGTATGTAAAACATTTCAATAAGTGAAATAAAATTAATAATAAACATGAAAAAGTTTCATAAGAAAGTAAATAATTAACATGATTTTATTATTTATGAATATAAATACACACGTGACACGTTAGATTCAAGGTGAGGGACCTCATCTCCATCTCCTTTCATTGAAGAATATCTTGATGTCGGGAACCTTTATTCATCTATATGGTTTGTATACCACCCCTATGACATGTTATGTCATGAATGTATATATTATATTGATATTTATGTATTTTTAATGTTATTATTTAATAATATTTATAATTCAAGTGTTTCCCAAGTGATACGAGAGTTTGTTTTTTTTGAAAAAGATTCATAATTTTATGTTTTCATTTCAACTCTTTCTCTTTCATGTAAATGTTTTTTGAAATAATTTTATTAAATAATTATATTGACATAAAATAACTTTATATTTCATTTTATTCCAATTTTACTTTATTTCAATTATTTATAAATGTGTAATTTTATGTATTTTACATAGAATGTCTTCAAAAATTAAAAAGTAATGTTCAATATATACAAGGCATCAACAAATTTTCTGTCCCCTTGGAAATTATTTAATTTATAGATTCATTAGAATGTTGAATTTTTATAAAAAAAATGAAAACCAATTTTTCCATTGTTTTTTTATTCAGATATTGGAAATCATTTTTCAATGAAAATAGTGTTTGGGTATTGAAAATGGGTTCTTAATAAAAAATTCATTTTACTCTAAAAGTGTTTTTCATATGTGTATAAAAGTGTTTTTCAAGGTATTTTATGATAGAGTTGATTTCTTTATAACAAGGTACTCGAGAATTATATGAAACAAATGAGTCTAAATAAAACATATAAGAAAGGTTTAGCCCTATTATAGCTCAATTGTGATTCTGATATAGTTTATATGAAGGGTTGAGCCCCATTATAGATCATGAGAAACGAGTGAGCCTGATATAGCCTGTACTATGGGTTGAGATCCATTATAGCTCATGTGTGAGCCTGATATAACTTATATGAAGGTTAATAACCACTATAGATATATAATGAACTGGTTTTTTATTATATTCGATGATGTCTTTATGGTTATTCTAATTAAATGGGTTTTGAAAGGGTGTTTGTGAAAATTATGACCCAAGTTACCAGAAGAGGTTTTAATTGCTCGTTATTGGTTTGAATTATTTTCTTTGAGGGAAATTTTTGTTTTTCTTTTATGTGAAATTTTTAATTTAATAATAAAGGTAAATATTATATGATTTTTCATGTGTTCAATAGACTAATGTTTTTCTTTTTCATTGTATCCCTTACAAATATTTTGTGGTCATCCCAATGTTTTAGTTGATTTTATTAATATTTAAGGATAGGTACGGGAAATGAAATATTAAAATTAAAAGTTATGGATATTTTCCATGAAAAAAATCATGATTTATTTTTAATATTCTTACATTATGGGGAAAATGGATACTGAATGTAAGTGCACACTTTTTATTTAATGGTTTCTTAATGTATGATTTACATCCTAATTATCTAAAAATATAATCCTTAAAACATAATCAATGTAATGAAAAGTTAAATTATTAACTTAAAATCAAAATTTTGTATTGATTTAGGGAGGGGAATTACATTAGGTTTAGCATTTTATTTAACATGAATGATTGGTTGGGAAGAGGAAAATCAATTTTTTAATCTTCTGTTTATTTAGGATATAGGTTTTTATATTTATAGAATGATTGATGATAAAAAATTTCTTCAGAGAATAATTTTATGGTTTAAACATTTATTATGTTATATTAACTTTGTTTAAACCATTTAAATTTTGGATACAATTTAATGATAGGAGAAATATATTATTATCATTTATGAATTATGTAATCTATTAGAATATTATTTTATTGCTTCATGAATAAGAAATTCATCTTGAATACTCAATATTTAGATCAACAAATAATATTGTGGGGAAAGGATTTTAAGGGATGAAATTAGACTAGTCAAATTAGTATATTTCCTTTTTTTTATTCTATATGGTAAAAGTATCTCTCAACTTTAGTAATGTGTTCTTCAAATAAAAATGTTATTCATTAAATCAATATCTTCCACTATCTAAAAAATGGTATGAGGTTATCTTATAA